>CM068373.1:310554454-311754454 GCA_034769895.1 Magicicada septendecula | reverse complement strand
AATTCTTCTTCCTACCGGTCTCCAATCTGCAATTCTCTTAGCCATTCTTCTGTCATCCATTTGGCTTACGTGGCCCAGCCATTCAAGCCTCCTACTCTTAATAAACCGGACTATGTCGGCCTGTGAATCAGTTGGTCCAGTTCACGGTTCGTTGGAATCCTCCAATAGCCATCTTTAGTTTTTAGAGGTCCAAAGATTTTTCGCAAGATTTTCGTTCAAGTATTTTTAGATGTTGCTCGTCTGTGCTAGTTAAAGTCCAGGCTTCGGATCCGTATGTTACTACCGGCCGTATAAGACTTTTGTATATAGTCAGCTTAAGACAACAAATTCAATATATTTCTAAATAAGGAGCTTGGACGAGGGAGCTGTCTAGATGAATGCAGTAGGCGCAAAGGTGTAGTGGCTGAGGCGGACAATTATCTGGGTACAATTAAGATGGTGCTGTCGAAGCGGACACTTTAATAAACAAGGCAAGACCAGTAGCTGTAAATCAGTCTCAACTTCCCTTTACAACTTTTTACAGACTTGAGACTGCTAATGTAATTTGATTTTGAAACTTCAAACTCACACATCAAAGATATTCGTGATTTAGAATTTGTATTTTTTATAGACTATATTTTTCTGTCTTTTTTAATATTTGTTATTTAGTAGCCCTATATTTTAATTAGAGCTCTTAGACACTTCTTCAGGTTGTTGCCGTCATCAAAATCGTTCATCATGTCGTTAATGCTCTAGTCCTGTCTAACATAAATCTTTTTTCGTTTCTGTCCCGGCTTTCCAAAATCGTTTGCCATCAACTGAAAGAAATGTTCTGCGCTTGTTCTTTCAGCATTTTATCCAATAGTAAAACATTAAGGTGATGTCTTCCTATAATACTGTTCAACTTGAGTACCAATGCTCAACTGCATTATTAACATGTCCGTGAACATACCACAGTTCAATAGGAACTTTTGGGTTGTCCACCAATTGCTGAACGAAGTAGTCCATTAAAAATTGATAGTAATAATACTGCTTATTTCTATATCTGTGCTACTCTTCATGGTTTATTATTTGTCTTTAAAAGTACAGATTTTGGTCTTGTTACAATATGTAGATTCCACTTTATCCGTTAAAAGTGCATACAGAACTGCATACACTTTCCTGTCATGATGTGCGCTGCCGTGGTCAACGTGCACAGTGTATAACAGTGCGAACAGTTTTGGACACATTGTAAACGTACCGTCGAAAATAAAACATTTGCCGTCGTTCAGCAGGTCTTCGGCGCATGTTCTCCTACGAAAACGAGGGGTTTTTGCCTAATTGATCCATGTAATCAATTCGAAAAAACTTAAGTTCTTAGCGAGACGCCAAATTTTCTGTGAGAAAACGAGCCTCGAACTGTCGATTTGTATTCCTAGTATATTTCGCCTGTCCCTACAACGTCGAGTTTTCACGTTGTTATATTTTGGCATTTCTGCTACTAAGTCGTACCCTCTTTCCTAGCCGTTTTTATTTTTACAATTCTCTAATGTGTTCTTAGCTTCGATTTCAGCTGTGTTTGGAATGCGTTGTGATATGTTATAAAATGTCTTAGAATTATGAACTCGGTCAGAAACACTTCTGATTCGAAACATACAGATTTCTACTGTGATGTCACTTTATCTTGCTCTAAGTATTTCACCCCCCCCCCAAAATTATATATTTTATTATATGATTTCATAACAAGGGCGTATTTACGGGGAGGGGAGGGGACGACCAGGATCGAAGGTAAAAAATGTTGACGAAATTTGGTTATCTTAATTTTTAGGTTATTTTATTATTTTCCCGCTGTGTACGCTAATATAGTAGTATAACTGCTTTTTAAATATGCAAAAATTTTATTTAATATTGTGATAATATTCAATATAGTTTCTTCTGCAAGTAGTAGGCTATATTGCGTTTTTGGCATTTTAATTTTATTCACTGTACTACTTGCAGAAGAAACTACATTGAATATTATCATAATATTATATAATTGCTGCAAGAAACATCGAGTTACGTATATAGAAAATGATGAATAAAAAAAAAACATTTTATTACACAGCATTTGCGTAATACGTTTGACATGTGAAATATAGGAAAATCAATTCAGTCAATAACTATCTTCTAAAAATGCTGCAATAACGTGTATTTTTATAGTCTTCAACTATGAAAACGATAAAGATAATGAATTTTAAATTTCGGTGAAAAAAAAATCTGAAGTGAGGTGGTTTGCAGACTTCTTCTTCTTCTTCTTCTTCTTCTTCTTCTTCTTCTTCTTCTTCTTCTTCTTCTTCTTCTTCGTCTTCTTCTTCTTCTTTCTTGTTAGGACTTTGTCCTATTCTATAACAACGGTCCTACATACTGTCACTCCACCTCCTTCTTGGCCGACCAATGTTCCTCTTGGTGTTTGGTTGGCTATCTCTTGCCTTTTTCATTAGCCTTGTGTCATCCATTCTTGATATGTGTTCATTCCTTATCCTTCTTCTTTCCGGAGTCCAAGAGTTAATATCTGTTACATTACACGTTTCCCTTATGCTATTGTTTGGCAACCTATTGTACCTTGTCTTTTCCAATACTCTCCGTGATATAGTAATTTCTGTAGTTTGTCGTTTTCTTTTGGTTGTTGTATCTGGCCTGGTCTCTGATGCATAGGCTAGCACTGGACGTATTATGATTTTGTAAACCCTAGTTTTTGCTTCTTGTGTGAGATATTTATTTTTCCACCTAAAATTATTCATGCATCCAGCAATTCTTCTTGCTTTCATCAGTTGATGTTCTATTTCTTCATCTGCCCTACTGTCACTTTTAAGCCTTGTTCCTAAGTAGTCTATCAGCATTATTTGTTCTATTATTCTGTTATTTATCACAAGCTTACTTGGGTCTTGTGAAATTGTAATTGATTTTGTTTTATCTTCCGCTATTTTCATGTTATATTTCTGGCACGCTTTGTTAAAATTATACACAAGTCTTTGTAAGTCATTTTCATTTTCCGCTATTAGTACAACGTCGTCTGCATAAGATATAATATTAAACACACTGTTTCCCGACTGTTTAGGTCTTATTTAAACGACTGATTTAAGGCGTTGCAGACGGCTGATGAAGAATTGTGTACGTTGCAATAATATATACAGTAGAGCATCGATTATCTGAACATCCATTAACCGAACGATCTATTATCCGAACTCAATAAAATTATTACAGCACTGTACAGTAATAAATAAATAAATGCTGTAGCTATACAGCCTTACAGCATATGAAGACGGAGGGAATGCTACTAATACAAAACCACCGACAGCAGCAAAAGCTTTTGACGCACTTGAGACTGTTCTAAAGTGGGCCGAAACAGAAGACGAGATAGATAGTATTCAGATTATGAATCTTAAACGACTTCAGTCTTTAGCAGCGAGAAAACGGGGTATCGCTTTGAAGCAGACGGTGATAGACATTTCTTTAAAAAAGTGTAAATCCATGGTCCTGTATGTTTTGTTTTGTTTTTCAATTTTTAATTAATTTTATAGTACAGTGTTTGTCATTAAACTCTAATTTTATTTAAATTAACTTTTGGTTGTTATTAATTACACTAAGTTTTAATTCAATGATTTTTAGCCTTAGTAATACATTACAGTACAGTATACAGGTTGCTGTAATTATATAAGAGTATGTTAGAAATGATTTTGTAATAAAAACCTTTGTTTTTGTAAAGGGAAATAATGTTTAAAACAATTTACGAAATATTTTCCGAAGTATCGATTATCCGAACGGGCCCTGGTCCAGAGAAATCCGGATAATCGATGCTCATCTTCTGTAGAAGACGTTACACAACGATCCAATTTTAAAGTTTGTTCTGTGTATAGTTACAGTATAGAAGCTGTTTAAAGTGGCAATGTTTCTGTTAAACTTACAGAAGCGTTTAAGGCTAACATAACTGAAAATTGTTGGGCCATACCGCATAGGTGTACAACAGAATTTAGGTTATAGGCCTACCAATTTTATTTTTAAAAATCGACGTATATTTTTACCACCAAAAGCAATTATACACAGTATGATATGTTTTCATTCCAAACTAAATAGATTTTCAATATTAAAACTGAATAATAAATAAATAACATTTATAAATTTATTTATAAATAAATATATATAACATTTATATCTTCACACATTTTTTGGTATTAATAATAAGTAACACTTGTTTTTACAAGAATATATTACACATTTTTTTGTACGCTAACAATGTTTCAATAGTCTGAACTACCGTCATCAGAATATTCTTGATTATATATTCTGATATAAATATATTCTGACGATGATAGTTGAAACTATTGAAACATTGTTAACATATAAAAAAATGTGTAATATATTATTGTAAAAACAAGTGTTATTTATTATTAATTTTATAAATATTAGATCTATTCAACTCAATCACATTTTAAACTGCATACGTACAAAACACCCATACACACACACACACACACACACACACACTTAAATACTGGTGTGTGTGCGCATGCGGGAGTGTGTGCTCTATATGTACCATTGAAAATGTAATACATATTAAAAACCGTGTACTTGCTCTTCATGAGGTAAAACAGAACAGATAAGCTGGCGGTTCACACTGAAGAGTAAATTGAGTTTTATAATATATGTGAAGTAGCAATTTAAGATGTAGCTTTGTGGTTAAAAAAAAAATTAACGCGAAACGACGGTGACAATGATTTTTAAGAACCTCAAATTTAAGGGATTAAAATTTATTTTGATTACTAAAAAGTAACGCCTTTCTCAATAGGCAAATAAGATTCGCGTCATTGTGGCGACCGGGTATTTACGCGTCAGCAGGAGTAATAGTGAATACCCAGTGATCATTTTATTTATTTAGCCTACACTCATGACGTAGACAGAGACATTACAACACACCGTATCCTAATAAAATAAAGAGAGGTTGTATTCGTAATACCTTATACCATTTTTTTTTTTGTATCGGCCATTAAGGACCGCATGCCAATTTCAATTCTTTATTCTTTGTTCTTTACTTTTTTCCAATTTTCTTTCATCTTTTCACTGTGTCTCTTCTTCCTGTCTTCAGTCCACTTTGAAGCTGTGTTTTTATCTCTCCTACCCTGGATTCCTTCCATTTTTAACACTTTTGCCCGCAAAACTTCTCTTTCAATTGCTTCTTCTGCGTGTATATTATTTTTTCTAAATCCTTTTGGATTTTTTTATGCCAACTTGATGTTGACTTCTTTCCCCACAGATATTTGACGATCTGTTTTTTTAACCTGTTGTCGTCCATTCCATATAAATGTCCAAAAAATAATAGCCTTCTTTTTCTCATCGTTTCTGTTGTATTTTCTATACTTTGATATATTTCATCATTACTTCTTAATTTCCAACCTTCTGAAGCTTTTCGTATTTTCCTAATAATTCGTCTTTCAAATATTTCTAGTTTGTCTAAATTATAATTCAATGCTAGACATTCACTTGCATATAGGCACTTGCACTTAATACTATATTTATTTTACGCTATTTTGTTTTGTTTAATTTGAAGTGGTAGTAACTGATGAAGTATTGGTCCTCAAATTTTGGTTTCACGCTCACACTGTACCCACGTGTTATACTCGTTTTTATAGACACAGACTACTTAAACACGAATGTGAATCAACAACTCAGAAGCAAGATAAGATCCGTAAAAAAGAAAGGAGCATTTAAGATTGCCTAAAATCTGCAACAACGAGGCACACACTTTTACACCCGTATAATTTAAAGGAGTGCTAGATGATGAGATAATGAGAGAAATGCAAACAGACCAAGGGGCATGATCTAGTACGGGGATTAGCAGATAGTAGAGAATGCGGTGTAGCAGTTTTGGATGGATAAACCAGGTATTAAAGGAGATATGTAAAGAACTGAAATTGAATGCGGCCGTGGTTAACCACGCGCTAAATGTTTACGTTTCTTGATCAAACAAGCTCAATGGGCAACGAGATCAGAATTTTGGTGTAAACCGTTCATTAGAAACCGGGCAAGTTTTTTTTTCTATTTTATCGTTTTTCTAATTCTTACCGCCAGACGCGGATACAGATTCGGCCTGAACATATTTAAAGAGCTCGTTTTATATGCTTCCACTTTGTACGGAGCTTTTGTAAGAACGTTTCAATTTCGTTGTCTATTTTGGTTTTGAATTTGAATTTGTACTTGGTAGGTAACTTTTTCTCTTAACGTTCATTTTCTCTGTTTTTATTTACACGATTGTACAGACGAGGGGTGTACTGCTGGTCATTATTAAAACGTATACATGTGTAAAAATGAAAATGAGAATGCTTTGAGATCATCAAATTTTTTATTTTGGTGTTTTTAATTAAAGTCTTAATTTGTGAATGTGATCATTACACCAAAAGATGCGTATATCCGTTATTAATTATATACTTGTTTTTTGTCACATTGTATTGAAAAAGAGAAAGTAACATAATCACTAACAAACGATACCCAAACTTAATACGATTCAGCCCTTTATTTTTCTTCGTATCATTATATCGTTTGAATACAGTGATTTATAAAGGTTTATATTTACTAGTCTGTTCGACATTTACGTTGGATATGTATTTGTAGTCAGAGCCGCGTACGGAACAATTGTTCCTTTATTTTGTTGGAAATTTAATAAAAAGACGTTTGATCGTTTTTAGTAATTTTTTTGAAAGTCACAGTGCGTTGAGAAAATACCTTCACTGCTTACTGTAGCTATTTTTATCAGAAGTAATTTTTCTAACGTATTTTGCGTACAGTTTATAAATTACTAAATGATCTCTGCTATACTAAGTAAGGCCAAATTACAAAAAACTATTAAAATCCTAGTTTAAATATTTTTATACTACGCGTTGTTTGCCCGCGCGCGTGAATACGTGTAAGTGTTTGTTGGGTATGTGCGTTTTGGGTATAAATGTTTTCTTGTGTAGAGTATTAGTTCAAAATGAAAAGTATTTTGCACATAGTAATGGACAGTTTTCCTGTAAGATAGTTCTGCTTAGAAACTTTTAAAGGACCTACCGTTACGTTTGGAATGACGTAACTAGAACACATCAAGCAACAACTAAAAAAGAAAGCTCATAAAAACACTTTTCGTCGGATCGTTTACAGCGGGTCTGTTACTGTGAAATAACGACATTATTACACACACATCATTCCTCTTTGTTTCAATGAGTGCGACGAGACAGTAGCCGATAGTAATGTTGCATCCAGCGACCTAGATGTCAACACCTACACGTCATTTTACTTCATCTTTCAACGGCACCTACGATTTCACACATTTAGCTCACACATGTTTGACATCGCTCGCCGCCGCTCGTTCGAGGCTATGGAAGTATCGTCTTCACGGCTCCTTTTTAACCCAAATATTTACATTCACAGTACTATATACTAAAGCTAAAAACAGCTTTTTGCACTTGGGTCAATAGGTTACAAATATAGGTCAGATTTGTAAAAATAACGTCACAGGCGTATACATTATCTCCAAAACGCAAAATAAAAACGGGTTTATTTGGAAAAATCTTATTTCAGATAATAAGAAAAACATTTGAATAAGCTTGCCAAAACTCCTATTTACATATATCTAAATGCGCCTCAGCTAACAGCTGGAGCGCTAATTTACACGAATCTAACTTGTAAAAAAAGACACAAATACTCAAATTAACTATAAACGAGTTTTTATTCTGATTAGAACAATACTTTCTTATTTTTGTTGATGATAAACTTTGCTCTTCTTAAAAAAAATAAAAATTTTAAGTTTTGTGATAAATAATAAGTTTGACAGTTGATCTATGTTAATATGGTTTCTATGCTCATGCGTACAAAATCCAAAATGACCCACAACTAATTGTCCATATTTTGAAAATAGAAGCATCGAGTTAATTGGTGCGAAGTAGTTAAAAATAGGTTAATTATTTTTTTCTTTTTAACCGACATATGAAGAGTTACGTTTCGTAATAATACGTATCATGCCAACTTGTTGGTTTCCGTTATCAACATACGAACAAATACGCAAGTGAATAAGTGGAAGTTAGTTATTCGAGAATCTTTAAGAGCATTACTCAAAGAAGAAGAATACAAATAAGAATGAGAAGAAAAGAAGAAGAAGAAGAAGGTTATGGGAAGACCCATCAAATTATTTTGTGTGACACATCTAATACACGTATCTCCTTACTATTTACATAATATTATAACGCCTAACTTAAATTAATAGTAATTGTAGTATTTCATTAGGTATTTTAGATATGTTATTTTGGTATTAAGATACTAGCACCGAATAACTAGCGAATAGATTATTTCGACTGTTACCTAACGTTGGTATACTGGTTACGATTCAGCTCACTGTAACCTATCAGTTTTAGCTTTAATTCCGAATCCTTCTTTGACAAAAATTTCACTCTTCTTAATGTCCTCAATTTGACTTTACCCATATTTCATATTAGGGTTAGTGTTTCTCATTGCTAACAAACCATAATACTCAAGACCCACCCTACACGAATGCTAATGTTTAAGGAACTTGCATATATTTAAGAAGCGAACCTGTGAGAATACTAGTGCTAGTGTTAACAAAAACAGGGCTAGAACAATACGACTTAGAACGGCTAGAACGGCTGTTTAGACCAATGGTTTTTGAAAGTGCGGTTTGGCTATCAAAAGAAATACGGAAATTTTCTCCGGCACTGCGCACGGCACTCGGAATGCACCGGAGCAAACTTTGTTGTGGCCTAAATACTCTCACCAGTGCCGGTAAGTCATATATCTTTTCTCGTAAAAAACGCACTTTAAAGCTAGTTCATTAGTTTCTAAAATAGCCTCAGTCTGTGTACAGGAGTCAGTATAGAGTGAGGTTTTTTCGTTGTTCGAGTTGCCAATTTTCAGCCGTGCTGAAAACGATTTACTGCTTTTTTTTACGACCGAAAATAGATTTCCGCAATAAAAACTTTGTCGATGTCATTAAATGTTGCCGAGTAAAATACGGCGCCGTGCCGCTAACGGGTACAATGGGCACGATAAGATTTCACGCATAAGTTTTCTTTATAATCACCAGTTGTACGCTTTGCCAACGCCTCCGTTTCTGCGAAATAGAACCACGGAGATAACATTTTAATTATACGTCTACATTAATCATCATACTTTTCTTTTTTCTTCTTCTACATTCAGATGTTAGGCGATTTCATTTTGTTTCAACTGTCAGTGTCTTAATATCATCTTTTCGTAGTCTTCTAACATTTCTCTTATATTTTAGTGCACACAAACACACGCGCGGGGATTTACTACATCTGTTGACATCTTCCGTATCCCAGTTTCCATTACCTTCTTTCTTCACAGTCTGTTCCCTATTTACCTCTACTGCTGATTACACTTTCCTTCACCTTTCATCCGTGAAAGTTTAGGTCTATTTTTATCCTATTTTGTGTTGATGTTCGTCTCCTTATTTTCCTCAGCCACCTGTCATATCTGTCATTCTGTATAGGAGACCGAAACAGTTTTAAGGTTATTGGTTTAGCTGCTCGTCGTTTGCCCTAAGAACGTAGGGCGACCACTACGAACAAAACCGACGCGTATTTTGGATGCGACTAAAAAAATTGCAAGCGTGAGTCTCTTCAATAAACAACTATGATAAGAGTAAAAAAGAAGTCGACATCTGGGGATTTGGACGGGTGTCTAAACCTCAGAATTATTAGGCTGAATTCCCTGTTGAAAAGTCTGCGCTCCAGACTGCGCTCCAGTGACAGCGCGAAATCTATAAACGCAGACAAAATATCCTAATAGTATCCAGAAACGCAACAGACTCGTTGTTGTCTGTAATGTCTATGTCCACTTCCTCGCATCTCTTTATTTCATAGTTTTTGATCCTCGTCAAAACACAACTTTTCCTTCAGATTTTGTTTTAAATTTCCTTGCAGGTTAACATTTTTTTATGACGTGTGTTCAAAACCTTCGTGCTTTTCTGTGCACATTCTCCTTCGGTTCCTTTGGCCCGATTGAGGGTTGCACGGTCATTGACTGCACAACTTTTCTTTGATTTCGTATTTCGAAAGTATTCCTGATTTCCTGATTCTACATAACCCAACTACCTCAGTTGGTTTACTTTTTTTTTGCACTGTCCAAATTTCAATGTTCGCAATTGTTTAAATTTCATAAAAATATTTCTTGATACGTTGAATTTCATGTTTATTAATGAATTTTTATTGTATTTTTATCGTAAAGGTCTCATTTTATTTGATTCTATTTTCCTTCGTTTTTTCGGCGACTGTCCACGACTTTGACTAGGGTTGCCATATGAACTAGGTGACAAAAGTGGACAGCCTGAAAAATTAACAGCATGATCGTTACTTTACGGATCCAAAAAAAATTTGACATTAAGAACATACATTATGGATAAGAAGGTATTCATGATTAGGTTAAGCATTTTTACAGAGTTTATACAATGTACAATTTAATTTTTGCGATATAACAAGAAGATATTTACAAACAAAACTTAAAAACTATTAGGTAGAAGCGGAACTTACATAGGAAAAGAATATTTGCTATATTTATTTTTAATCATAGCAATAATTAATTTAATACTAATCAGTCTGAATCGGATTCACAGTCTAAATGTTCAATTGTGTCTTTGTGGTGCTATTGGTATGTATCCCTAGTTAATTTGAGGTTTACTAGGAAGTAAATTATCAAGCATGATATCGTCATTTTCAAGCGAATTTATTCGGAATTATAATATTAAAACAAACAGTATGATTATGCATTACAGAAATTTGTCTTGCCTTTGTTTGCAACTGATATATACGTTCCAGGTGGATAGACTACGCATTCTGCTTCATTATCGTTCCGGCCTTTCTTAAAACTAGTAGGCCTATGCTCTTTTAATAATTTTCGGTTAACACACACTTTCGTTTTGGCATATTAATAATAATAAATTCTACTCACCAACAACTTATAACTACCACTAACTATACTCAGAACGTCCACGAAAATAAGCAACTCAATTCAGAACTATAATACTCTTAAAAACTCACGAATGTAGACACCTATTAGAATTGCAGAATACGCGGGAAAGAGCTATAGACAAGCAACATATGACGTCAATGGTACATTTCTGGGCGGCGCCACTGGGAGCGCTCTTGCGCGCGTGACTACATTTTCAGTTTTACGAAAAAGAGGGTATCTCCCTGTTTAAAAAAAAAAACCTCCCGGGCAGGTTTTTAACACTAAGAAAGAGGACGTGTCCGGGAAAAAGAGGACGTATCGTAACCCTACTTTGGCCCATATGCAGCAGTAGTAGTCCCAAATAAACAGTTGCGGTGTTTTAATCTTATTCGTCTCTGTTCAGTAAGCGCATCATGTTTATGCCCAGACCGATACCGAGTACTACTGTTTGTTTCATAAACATTCTTTGCACAGTGTCCGCGTATCCGCTTCGCTCGCAGCTAGCCACAACGCGGCCTTAAATATTCAGTACACTTTCTCCCCTTTACCGGCTTACTTTTGTCTTCATTCGTTCTTTCAGTGACGTATACACATGAAGTGTGTTTTCTGCCAGCAGTAGACACGTGATGGTCTCATTTTACAACATTAAGGCCGGCTTTCAGCGAACACGTTTTCGCCCAGTCATGCTTAAACGTACTTCTTTAGTGCTTTAGTACCGCGTTCAATGTGCCGAAATGACCAGTAAATTTGTTTAAACGAGTTTAAAGTCGGTTCAAGCACAAGTGATAAACAATAAAGAAAACGCTATGCAACGTGTTCGAAGCAGAATCCGTGATCATTTTCTAAGTCAAAATGTTTTGGCCTCACGCCCCAATGCTCAAGAATATAAAGGCATACGTATTATTATATTAATACACATTTTATTTTGTTGTTTTCCCGGCTTTATTGACTATTTCTTTCATTGGTATTTCGTCTTTATTGTTTAACTTTAAGAATTTATCTTCAGTAAGTTAATAATACGAGGATCGTATCATAAAAGTAATCTGCAAACGTAAACAATCATCACGAAATGTTAAAAGTGTTTGTAAAGTCTAAACAGATTGTGAAGAATTAAGTACAATAATACAAAACAGTCTAAATGATAACATCTGATCTGTGTATTTTAATAAGTGCGCTCTAATTGAAGTTACTAGTAATCACAGATAGTGTAGTAATAAATAAATCAAAACGGATCACACGATTTACTCAGTGTTAATAGTAAGAAAAAATGTTACTGTTTGTGATATTTTTTTAGAATATGATTTGTTACGTCGAAAGTTATGACTTTTTTATAGTAATGCATATACAAGCGACAAAACGTACCGATTTTTCTGGCGGAAACGGAAAATTCTGATTTAAAGATCTAAAAATAATTTCAAGTTGTTTTTAGAGGTGGTCTAAATATGACTCAAGGACTTGGTTTTCGTTAGTCTCGTGACTATAAATCAACAACCACCGGTCTGTCTGAATCAGTTTCGCCTTCGTATTTTTCATTTCAGTATCAAGTCTCGTAAGATTTCTCGTGTTTCCTCTCCTAAGTACCAATCGGTGCCAAACGCGTGGCGGCAGCTTATTAATTCGGTAAAACTGTCCTTATGCATGCACTCTACCGAGATGCACACATGACAGATTCCCTTTACTGGCACCGTAACTTGTTTCATTAATTATCTCTTTTTACATAAGAGGGGACGTATCTGCGACGCGACTGCATCGAATAACGCCCACACTTCCTCGTCTTTCCTTACAATATCCGATCCTTTATAAAAGTGAATATCGTAGGCTATCTGAGTTGTCACACAAACAGTTTTCCCATTGTTATGAAAACGGTCAGTGTTCGCGAAAATTGTGTGATTACAGTTTTTCATTTAAATACAATTTTGTTATACAGCAGTTTAATAAACACATAATATCTCATTACGATTGACTAGTTTAAAATAAATTGTGTTATGTGGTTGAAACGTTTGATTTTATTAAAAATTTAATAAATAATATCTGCTTTCTGTACCATGGACGTAATTTAGGAGTTGAGAATGCTTATTGTGAGGGCTAGCATACAAAGATAGCTGTGAGGCTAGCAATATGCTTCGGTCGTCAATTGTTACCCCAGGACGTTATCCCGGGAACCCATTTCCGTAGGCTGAACACGCGATTGATTTATGATGCGCCCGGAAATCTAATGCAGGATCTCTAGATTGTTAACCAGGCGACTACTGATTTGAAATTTAAAAATTCATTGTTACAATTTACACACAATTATGTAATCGAAATCTTCGTAGGTAGTATTAGGAAACCATTGTTTCCAAGCTTATCCCGAGACTTGTTCCTGTAGCTGTAAGATGAGTTACAAACGTGCAACTCTCATTCCGTACAACCGGAATTTAGAATTGTTCAATCGTAGAACACGTTTTAAACGAAACTCAAATGCAGACTTATATTTGATAATCCCAGTATTATGTGTAGATGAATGACTGATGAAATTACGTTGACAAGAGAATAGCTTAGAGTGACAAATACCAGAGAAGATTCAACGTGAGAAACAAGATATTGGTTTCCAAGGATAATCGAAAGTTATTGTGGACGAAGTGTAATCAGAATACGCCACGTTTTATATTTAATTGAGTAAAATGTTTGAAACGTTTAAAAAATTTCACGAGTAGATTTAGGCTAGTAATAAATTGGCACATCATATTACTGAAACGCGTTTTGTAAGAGCTCGAAGCATAGGAATTTGGAAGTTAGGCGTTAATGTAATCAGGAACAGCAACACGAGTGGATAGTCCGATAACTTAGAAGGAAAACTCACTGACAGTCTATAAACGCGATACAGTACTTATAACTGCGTAGAAAACAATAATATTATTAACTAAAACCAGGGGCGGATCCAGCAAGCAATTTTGTGTGGGAGGGGGAGTTGACTTTTGGGGGTGGCTATGAAAGTTGGACCATTCTTTAATGCTCTACAGTATACACGATAGGAATGAGTGTAGATAAACATTCAGTGCGTTATTATCAACACAGTAAATTTATTAATATACAAGTATAAAATACTATCTCTGTTTGTCAGTTCATTGCTCTTTTAATAACATTTAATTACAGTTTAAAAATTAGGCATTTAAGTTACTTATCAAACAAAAATTAACATGGCGGCAAAGTACAGTTACAATTTAAAGTAATTTTAGAGAAAAACTATGAACCTAGCGTCATATGAGTATTGTATCATACGTACAATAGAAAACCATTCTGTAATCTCAAAACTACGAATCAAATTTTGTCTAATGTAACCGTTTGGGGGTGGGGAATTTCCCCCATTTCTCCCACCGTGGATCCGCGCCTGACTAAAACCAATACAAAGATGTGTAGGCAATATAGGAACGCACCGAGCGTAACATGGTATAAAAACAAAAGTAGTAAAAGTGCGTCGGAGTTTTGTAAAAATCTTGCTCTAATTTTGAACAGCTGAAATATTATTAACCAGAACTCACGTGGCAGCCAGAATTCCACGGATTTTCAGTTTTTCTGTCTACCATCCAGTCGTGCGTAGCCTACGTACACAATGAAGGTAACGAAGCTCAAGGCGATTCACGCCTCCAGAAATCATTGAGATTGACGAAGGTCTATCTGGAACAGTTTCAAAATAATCATAAGATTGGACGTAACGTTAAGTGTGCAGCTTAAAATTAAAATGTGCTGAAGACGGTACGCATCCGTGGTGTCCAACGATAAACGGTTCCTATGAGGTACCGTACGGGTGCAGTTGCTACTGTGACATACTGTTTTTACGAGACGCGTACGCGTAGCTAAACAACGAAATCAAGTACTGCAAACCTACACCGTTACTGTTTAAAATAATCGACTTTTTGCGAACGCTAGCATAAAACTGTAAGTCGTAAAGCGTTAAGTGTAAAATAATGAAAGAAGTTTTCTTTTTATTATTGAATTTAACATGTTAAAACTGGTCTGTAAGACCAACCATCAATTTATCTCTAATACCTCTTAATACTAAATAAGTACGTATCAGCCAAATTAAGTCCAATGACATCTTTTAGTTAGTTCTGGTGTTCTTAACTAAACACTCTCACCTGCGCACAATGCTCTGCTTTTATAACACAAAACACTATACAAGTTCATATGCCTTTGGTCTCTTCAGTCTTCGGAACACGTGTTGATTGTCCAGCAGCTTAAGAACTTCTGCATTTTCGTGGAGATGAAGCCTTTCTTCATGCTTCCTTGCAAACCTTTTAATCTCTTCTTTAATTGTTGGAATACCTAGATCTCTAAGGATATCGGCGTTTCTAACATACCATGGTGCATTCACCACGGTCCGCAAAACTTTGTTTTGGAATGTTTGTATTATCCTGATGTTACTATCTTTCGCGCACCCCCAGAGCTGAATTCCATACAGACAGGTGGGTTTTTATTATTTGATTATAGATCAGAGTTTTACTGTATAAAGACACAGGTTGGAATGTTTTCCTATGAGCCATTTATATTGTCGGAATTTTATGTTATGTTCCTCTTTTTTCTTTTTTACATGCTCTTTCCATCTCAGTTTGGTATCCAACGTCATACCCAGGTATTTGGCTTTGTTTTCATAAGGCGCTACAGTTCCATTTATGACCAGTGATGGATGATTATTCAATCTTTTATTGGATGAAAGAAGTGAAACAGTACTCGTCCGCAGGGGTGCAACCTCCCCCCCAATAACGCTTCCCCCAATTTTATAAAAAAAAATCTTCCCCTTTTTCTGACAAGACCTTTTCTCTCTTTTACATTAAAATTTCTTACCTAATCGAGCAAAGGCCGGGCCTTTCTAACTCAAAACTATTACAAAATATTACCTTTTACCGAAACGATATATTAATTGTAGGTAGTTATAAACTAAAAAAATAAGGATTTCTAATAATAAATCACAAATTAATATTTTCAGTAAAACGTGATTTGTTTTACAATACCAGTACTCTATGACTTTATTGAAAAGATACTTAGTTTTGCAACTTAAACGTTTCACTTAAATCTGTTTTTATCGATAAAATAGGCTACTATAACAATTTCAGCCTGTTTTTGGACCTTTTCATAGTGTACTAAAATGTAGCAGAAAGCAAGATAAATAAAAAATATAAACACAAAGTTCTATCGCGCACTCTACTTTATTAATACAGTAAATAAAAAATAAAATGTATTTAAAAATTACATTATCATAATATGAACAATGTAATTTTTTAAGCTTACAGTCACATATTTGTGGTATCTGAAGTTGAAACATAACTTATAAGTAAGAAAAAAAAAGTAACTTATAACCTGTTTGAAGTATAGAGTAGAAGACTAGATCCTTTTTTCCGTGCACACCGCGCATACAG
Organism: Magicicada septendecula; assembly: GCA_034769895.1. Classification (NCBI taxonomy): domain Eukaryota; kingdom Metazoa; phylum Arthropoda; class Insecta; order Hemiptera; family Cicadidae; genus Magicicada; species Magicicada septendecula. The sequence goes on along the minus strand of CM068373.1, from coordinate 311,738,111 downwards.
CCCGCTCGAAAAAGTCAACTGGGTAGATTTATTGTGCGTCTGATACGTGTCCGAAATTTTTACAGTTTTGTAAAGTTGGGGAAGATTTTTCATGCAATAGTAAAAAAAAAAATCTCCCCCAAAAAATTTGCTAAATGTCGCCAATGGCGACACGATCCAACCCTGCTCGTCCGTGACGTAGACGTAACGTATACGAATTTTCCGGATCTTTCTTGTTTCACACTTAATACCGTCTCGCAACCTCGTAGAGTTTGCTGTATCATTGGACAGTTTGTTGTTTCTCTGTGTTCTGAAGTATGTTTTCCATTAACTCCTTTTTATGTGGTAAGGCGCAGAGTGCTGAGGCGAATGCATAAGGAAAGACGTCGCTTCGAGAACGACAAGAAAAACAGACCGCTTCAGCAGCCGTTCAGAAACGCGACATTTACGTAAAATTGGAGAATGTCTCGCATTAAGTTCTGGAAGTAACCGAACCGTGATGACAAGAGAATGTTGACGACTAGACTGAGTATGGCGTTTCTTCGTCCGAAATTTTGTAATTTTTTTTAATGAGTCTTTATCAATGTCTAGATACGTGAGTGCGAACGTGTGTGGGTGGGAATATTTTAATATGGTTTATTAATTATATTCTCTGCGGTTACCTATCTATCTATCTCTATTCTCTATTCTCTATTTTTCTATCTGTCTGTCTTCTAACTGTCTGTATGTCTATATATACGTATAATATATTTAATATTTATAACAACTTTACCTCAAGATGTTTTTCCCTTATTTGGAACATGTTTCGGGAAACTTATTGTTCCCATCCTCAGCCTTCTTAATTTTGAATGTGAAGAAGGCTGAGGATGGGAACAATAAGTTTCCCGAAACATGTTCCAAACAGGGAAAAAACATCTTGAAGTAAAGTTATTATAAATATTAAATATAATATATAGGCCTATGCATCAAGAAATAGACTGTAGCAAAAACTGTGTGAATATATATGGGATTATATACTTGGGATATATGTATATATGTGTGTGTGTGTGTGTGTGTGTGTGTGTGTGTGTGTGTGTGTGTGTGTGTGTGTATATATACACATCAATCAATCAGTCTATCTACTTATCTATCTATCTGTCTACTAATCCATATGTCTATCTGTATATCTATCTATCTACATATCAAAAGTCTTCTGGAATCTCCCCTAAATCTCTGTCTGTCGGTCTGTCTTCTTATTTATCTATCCATTAAGGCTTAGTGCGTCCACGTACCTGTGGGGTCACATTGCTCTGTCTGATTTTGGGTTCTATCTGTGTAAAGCATTTCATAATTTACGTCCCCAAGGTCTTCATTCTGTCTGTCTGTAACCTTATTGTCTGATATATTTATCCCATACAACTTGATTTCATCTTTGCTGTGCGTTACTAATCCGTTCATTGTTTTAAGCTTATCATCTGTCTTTCCCATCACGCTATTTTATGTTTGACGATCAACGTCCAAACCTGAGATACATAGGTAAAGATATGGAGCACAATCCGATTAAAAATTTGACGTGAGGAATTATAGATGGGCCTATTTCATTTTTTAAAATGTTTCCTAAATTTGACGGACGCCGCTCGATTGAACTTCACTCGTTTTTTAATTCCCGCAATTTGGTTCTTCTTATTTATTAAGTCTTACTTAGTAAGAATAACTATTAAGTACTGCTAACTCTTAATAAGTATTAATTATATTCTAAGTACTCATGTATTAATAAGTCTATAGTTTTTTATGCAATTCTGACTAATGGTTTGTCGATCTGTGTTGCAGGTAAGCTGCTGAGGAAACATCTGTGTTTGAACACACAGGGAGTACTGTCTGTATGTATTAAATCATTCCATTAATAATGATTTTAAAAACACTGGTTTTGTCCTTTTAAAAACAATGTTTTTGTTGAACTAGTGAAGAGAGTTCTCAGTGTTAATTTGGCAATTGTCTTGACTATCAGCCTACCTATTTGGGGGATGTTCCACGATAACTTTTTAAAGCACAACCGAATTTCGTAAAACTTGGCCATGGATGTTCATAACTGTACTCCACAGAGAAGTATTGTTTTTGAGATTGATCCCCCAAAGATAGAGGGCAGGGGACAAAACGCGAAGGGCTAATATTTTGAAAAATTGCAAAAATTCACTTGGAATATCAAACTAAAGAAAATGTTAACCAACATTTGAATAAGTTTTTAGTTTTTGATATTCAAAGATTTTGGCACAAGTCCTCAAAAGTTACTAAAATTTTAGAATAATCGCAAAATTCCATATCGGGTATCAAATTAAACAGAATTTTAACAAAAATCTGAATACTGTAATTTTGAAAGTCTTAAAATTTTATGACATCAACCCCAAAAACAAGTAAAAAAATTTGCAAAAATTTGTAAAAATTCATGCCGAATAGCAGGCTAAATAGCAGACTAATGGTAATTTTAACTCAGTTCTGTATGTAGTGTTAACAATGAAAATTGTTTAACCGTGGTAACGATGTATGATCACTTCCTAGTGGTGTAGGCCTATCTCCGCTATCGCCAGTCCTTCATACATACGAAGGATTTCAGCCACAGCTTTAAAAAACAAAATTATTAATTTTGCTTTATCAATCAATAAATGTATTTCGTTCAAATACCGAGCGACCAGAACAAGGACTTTACTAGTGTATAATAATTAAATAAATATTTTTATTATAATACACATTCAGTTTGCATTGGTATTACAACTTATATTTTGCCTGTAGGCCTTACATAAGTTTTACATGTACGTTATCGTGAATAGCTAAGCTACTATATAGGAGTTAAGTTTAATAAAAATGTAGTCATTATTGTATCCGCCCCTGTTCCCATGTTTGCCAATGACGATTCAAGCTGGACAAGAAAGAAATTGCAGGAAGCCCTGTGCAAAATGCTATTAAAACTCGGTACATTTATAGGGTGTTCCAAACCGGATGTCACCTAAGGGATTAGACGATTCTTTCTCTCGCACGCGCATTCACAACCGGTCCGGCCCGCCCAGGCACGACCCGGGCGGTTCAGCTATAAGTCAAACTCAAAACTATAAAATGTTTAATTTAGCTTATAATCCAAATTAAACTATATAATTTTTGTAATGTCCATGAAATTGTGAGAAAAATGAGTCTAAACAACACATATTTGCGGTAAATATGAGTATTTTAGGGATTTCTAAAGCAAACGGAGAATTGGAGTACTTAATAAACATTTTATTACAAAGTAATAAGTATGTTGGTGATATCTTGATGATTATAAACAAAAATATATTTACAATTTACATGCATGGTGCAAAATTACGTCGGTAATATGAAAATTTGTATTTTTTCTACAGTAACAAATTCTGTCTTGTATGTAATATTCATACAAATTATTTTATTTAAAAATGTATCCCAATGAAAAAGAAAAAATGGATTGATATGATAACTTATACAACTGTATACAATTACATGCAGTTACCTATTTACATACTATATTTACAATATCAATATCATATTAAAATTTAAGCACAGTACTTGATTGAAAGTCAATTATAAAGCACTAAAAATTACAAATTTACAATTAAAATGTTCAATTTACAATTTTTTATAAACATTAAAAATGTTATATCTAAAAATAACTCTGTCAATAAACATATTTATATGAAAATACAAAATAATGAACTATATTGATGTTAAAATAATAGAAATAGAATTTTCGTATTTTTAAGAAAACCTCGGGTCTCTAAGATTTAATATATTTACAGTTTGACAGTATTTTAAGCTTTGTTTTCCTATTTGGTGACTCATGGGATAGTTCCGAGAAAATATTTTACATTTAAAGATGAGTAAGTTGTTGAACCACATCGAAGCCTACAGGGTTAAACTTTATTTGATTTATGCAATACACACACATAGTACACTTTATTACAATAAGTCGATATATGTGTATAATAAGTCGATAAGTCGATATATACAATAATTTTATATAATATAAACTTTTATGGAGATTAAGAAATTGCTAAGCTCGTTTGTTTCAAAATTCATATTACAAAAGTTGCAGGTGTACTGGCCAGCTAGGTGTGTGTGTGTGTGTGTGTGTGTGTGTGTGTGTGTGTGTGTGTGTGTGTGTGTGTGTGTGTGTGTGTGTGTGTGTGTGTGTGTGTGTTAGTAAGAGTCTCCTATTCTCTCAGGTGCCATGCTACTCGGAACGCCGTATAAATACCACTTCATGAATTGGTAATTATCTTTTATTAAAAAAATATAATATTGTTTTTATCGTAAAAAGTCAGGTGACTAAAAGTTGCTGCTTTAGCGGTTACACAGTCGTTCTTTACAATAACCAAAACAAATTCGAAATAATATTAATTATCTTATTGTTTGTATTCCACGAATACGTGACAGTGGTTGTCATGGTTGGGAACACAACAATAAGGACAAATGTAACCTTGAACTGGCGGCAGTGTCGTTAGTCACGTCATAATGGCTGACGAAAAATGTCACTATGTGCAACACATTTCAATTGTACACATTACCAGTACGGTAGTTTGCCGAGGAAATGATCGATATCACGAAAAATATTACTGTTTTTCTACGGTCTCGACTAGTTTTGAGATTTGCATTAAGAAGTGACTTTGCAGAAGAGGTTACTTTTTATAACTGGGCTTACATTTGTGTTTTACATACACACCTCTTTTGTTAAAGCAGAGCATATTTTAAGCAATAAACTAGTGGCAGGTATTTTAATGCCGCCTAGTGCCAGGTATTAGTGCCAGTGCCGAAACGTGAGATAAAAGGGGAGAAATCGGCAAATCACGAAGGCGCGTTTTCATTTGCGTATATTAGCTTTCAACATTGTCTGTACTTATTGAATATTACATAATTAATTATAATTAATCCATTTGAGTGTTTGTGGTGTTTTTTAAAATTTTTCTAATGTCTAAAGCATTTGTGTCTATTTTTACAGTTAATTTCACGGGTAACGGATGAACATGATCATGGTCAAGTTAAATTCAAATTACATAAATTTCAATATTATATAAAAATCACACACACACACTGGTTGGTTTAGTGCCGCCTAGTGCAAATTCGTTAAAATATGCTCTGGGTTAAAGGCTTTGATTTTATTATTAATATTCACGAGAAAACGTCAAAATATAAATATTTAGAAAGTCTGCATTCAGACATATCTCCTTAAATGTCTTATCTCATTTGATTTTGAGCAGATGTGATGCGGCATAGACCAAACGATACAACAAATGTCCAAACGTCGGCGATTCGCTGTGATGTAGAGTTCTGAAATCTCTGCGGTTGCTTATATATGGAGAACCTTTAATTCTCCAAAGTGAAAAGAGATTCTTCTCTGTTAGAATATAACTGTTTTCCTTCTAATCTAAGTATCTATAAGAAAATGTTCTTGTACAACAGTAATGTTCTTATTTCATGAACAGTTACGACGTCATTCCAATAATATAAACATTAATGTATGAAAGAACATGGAAGATTTTTGCTTCTGTTTTTGTTTTTTAGATCCTCAAACTCAGGGTAGCGTAGTAGACCTCTAATTATTTCTATCTACGTCAGCGACGTAACAGAGATACGTGACGTTCAACTGTTGATGTTTGCCATTGACACAGCAGCGTATACCGTCATTTGTACCGCTGACATGTTGCAGTATTTCTGAGGGTCAAGTGGTCTCCATCAACTCTGCCTAGAGAACAGCCGTGGTTTCTTCAGGAGTAGGAAGCTTCCTCGTCGACTAATCGTAGGTACCCATGGTCTAACAGTACGAAGTACCACGGGCATCACCTGGACAGACGCCTTACTTGGTGGCCACATTCTCATCCAAATAACCCGGGGAATGTTCAACCGCTTGTATAAATCTCAATCATCTTATGCAGCAAAGCTATGACGCTGTGTCTGGATAAGGTCATTGTCACCATGTTTGTGATATCATAGTTTCCGTGGAGCTACGTGTCAAAAATCTATACATATTAGACTGAGGACTATGCTGAGCTTCTAGGGTTCATTATATCGCCATTTGCAACTCTCTCTGTATCTGTTCTTTGAAAGCCACTATAAAAACCCTGATCTGGAAATTCTGTAGGCTATGCTACTGCTTCTACGGCTTCTACGGCTGGTTTTGTCTCTGGCAAAACCAATTAGTTTATAAATCAAAAAATTCTTGGATTCTAACTCGCCGAACCCTCACAATGAATTAGATTTAATCTAATTTGTACATCACTGACAGTAGCAGGTCATACCATAATGCGATCATCTGACCCCTGTCCGTGCGGCTAGTTTCCTTGCTTCACACTGGTCTTACGAGGAGGTGAAGGACAAGGCGTCGTAGCCCGCCGAGGGAGATCCTGGGTATTGTACCCGGGTTCGAACTCGGAGGTCGGGCCCACAACCATTCTTGGTTCGGGGGTCGTCGTCGCGTTGCCCGCACGACGTACTCAAAATGGTCTCACGGGATCGTGAACAGGTCGGCCGAGGTCCGGCCCAGCGTTCACGAGATGGGAATGGTTTCGTGGTGGTTGTGGTTTCACTCCAAGCTAGGGGTAGAGCACTTCCGTCCTGTCTTTCTGGTGGTTCAGGATGGTAGTATGGCCTACGGGCTGCGATATGCCACTCTCGGGTCTCTTGGGAGATCTCCGACTCCACTTGATACGCACTATCTTCATTACTCTCAGGACAAACTATCCGTGCGGCGGGATCTCATGTGTTTATTGTTCACCGCAATTTGTTCCTACAGCGAGTGAGGTCGCCTTCCAGCTCCCACCCTCCAAATTCTTCGATCTTTCCATTCTCCCTCTTCGTATTGCTTTTATCACGCGTTTCGACGGCGTCCTCTTCTCTTTTTACCTGTTGGCACAATAATTTTGGGAAGTCCATCACCACCCATTCTACGTACATGTCCGAGCCATATAATTTGTTTCCACTGTATGTCTTCAGCTATGGTTTCCTCTTAGTGTGCCTGTCATCTGATGTCTTTATTTATAATTTTTCTATATTGAATTTTGTTGCTGGTCGTCTGAGTAAGTCGGTTCCTGTCGACAGGGTTTGTAAAGTTTTCCTGAGTTGTGTAGGGCCTGATAGTTTTTTTCTCCAGGGTCTTGTTCCAGGGTTAAACTGTTGAACCTGTCCCGTGTGAAAACGAATTTTTTTAATGAAGGCGAGTTGATACAACAATATGCTACCTGAGTGAGCATTGCAAAACCCGAAGAAGGAAGCAATATAGTTTTTGTGCCGAAATGAAGTTAGACGTTGTGTGCTTGTGTAATCTTGTAGAGCAAGAGAGGGAAACATTGATATTTTAAACATTTGGGAGACACGTGACAGTGTAAAACAAAAAAGCGGGCGTGACCTATCATGTGTTACATTAGAGGTTGTTACTTGTCAAAACTGGTGGACACGGGACTGTTAAAAATAATGTGTGTGCGCGCGCGTGGGCGTCCTCTTTGCCTTTGGCATTCTTTTGCAACAATTTGTCTTCTTCACTAGCTTTTCTTCTGTGCATTTGGCAGGCCGTACGAGAGAATTCCGTTCGACAGAGGAAAAAAGAAACAAACAGTAAAAAGTCGGGCGCGTGTGCACGATAAACACGGACGTCCCACACAAACGAATTTGTCTGACAGACGTTTACAAGATTCTTTATACCGGCAGCTTTACGACGCAAGGTCTCCGCAATGTTACATTCCGCTAACGGATTTGGGTCACGGTACAGTACCGACATTTCGCCCTTCGTTTAGCGCCGCGAACGATTTATAAGATGACACATCACGCTTATTTGCAACAGTGAAAACGTTTGTTGATACAGCGTTCTATTTCTGTTACAATTTTGCGCCAAAATTTAACAAATAGCCCAAACGTTAGTGGCGCAGCTATAAACAACGGTATTCCGCCGGTATGAGTAATATCTTGGTCATAGAACCGATTATGGAGACGGACAGAACAGCTGATTTCATGCTTGCCAACCTAAGCTACACAAGTCACGTCAAACAGGGAAAAGTCATGATTTGAAACAATGAATTGTTTAACATTGAATAGTAAACTCACAGAGAAATTCTAAATTCCTGTAATCATGGCCGTTCTCAGGCATTTTATTTCTGGCGAAGCGTTACAATCATTTTCATACTTGGTAAACTCACGAAAAAATACCATAAGCTTGATAAAGCTTTGATAAAACATCAAGATAAAAACTGTAGAATACCTTAAATGAAAGAAGCGTCTTGGAAAAAAGTCTATCTAAATAATTTGAAAATGCATAAACAGCTGCATCGTAAGCAGTAACATGACATCAGAAAAAAAGGGGATGAAATAAAGGTTAAATCCGACCTCATAATGTTTGTAACATTTATGGACGAGATAATATTTTCCGATTAACGTCAGCTGAAATAACAAAAAATAAACTAAGTATATGACATTTAAACGTGCAAAGCGCAAAAACATATTTATGTCAGACAAGGCATTAGCAGATGATCTTATGGAATTGGAATTGGCTTGGAACAGGAAGGAACTACAAAAGTATCTAGAAGTACGGACACCGCTGAAAGAGAAAGGAACGATAATAAACAAATGTAAGACAAAGTGATAACTGTAGGAGAAGGAAAGAAGGGGCCGAATAAAAGACAGAACAAGTGAGAATGTCGAAATACCAAACTCGATTTTATGGTAATTGGCATTGGCCTGGATACATAAAGAAAAGAGTATCATAAAAGATCTGGTTTATATAAGTGCTTGATAGTACAATGTTATCGATTACATAAAATATGATACAGTGATAGACTGAACCGTTGTCTTTCGAACGTCAGAACATGTGAATGCACCTAAAGCAAACCATAATAAATTTACGCGGAGTTACAAATAAAACGCAGATACATATAAGTCACTGAAGAAAGTTTCTTCTTCTGATAGTTTCTTCTTTCGGATGTTGGCTATCATACAGACTATTTTAACTTTCTGCACTGCTGGACGGAATAAGTCAGTTGTGTTCATACCAAACCAGGTCCTTAAATTTCTCAGCCATGATATTCTAGGTAGCCCAACTCCTCTCTTTCCAAGTACTTTTCCCTGTAGTATGGACTACAATAAGTAAAATCTCTGTTCATTTCTCATGAGCAGAGATTGGCCTTATTTTCACTGTGCTAATTACTTCCCTATCTTTCTTCATCTTTCTAAGAACTTAAACATTGAAGAAAGTTTAATGTAACTGAAATTACAGTAATTGATTGTAAAAGAAAAAGATAAGTTAACGGGACTGAAGAACATTTGAGACAGTTGGACATTAGGAAAATCGTCAGTGAAAACGTGACGATTGCGGCAAGTCACTGGGGAGGCAAAATTTACACAGAACTGTAGGCCTAGAGAAAGATAGGGATAGAGGTACAGGAAGATAGATAGATAAATAGACGTACAGAAGACAGAGAATCAGTCACCTATATACGTGCCTAATACCGACAAAAAGTTATGTGTGAAAGGCAATTGAGTGATAACACGAAATAATGCAATTAATTACAGTTGAAATATTGAAATATCAAGTAATCAACTAAGTATGCCGAGTAATTAACTCATATAAAATATAATCAAGTTAGTAGATAATTAGTACGACTCTTGTGTAGGATCTATTAACTCTTACGGTACCTAGTTAATACCAATGTAAATAAAACATTTAATGTCCTGTTACAAATCGCGCTGTGAATAAGCTATGGACGTCTATGAACATCTCGTTTGTCATTCTCGTCAAGTTCTGTTTTGAGTATCTAATTAATTATCAATACAATAGAGCAACAAATTAAAATTAAACTAATAATCACTGTTCAGGTTGTTGGTACCTTACTTGGTACTGTCTTAATTATACGGTATTGTGCTTACATACACCGCAAGCTGCGTGCCCAGCATCTCATTTTATTCACACAAACGCGAGCGCGCGCGCATATTCAGCAAGAAATAAGAATAAACAAAAAACCAATAAAGCAGCCACGCCACAAAAAATTTTGATGCGATAGAAAACGGAATTTTTAATTAAGAAACATTCGTATTTAAATTAGAAAATATCAGCAAATATTCTTGAAAATTTGATTAAAATCGAGTCTGTACTAAAAGGGAAGAAGACAAAAGACCGAAGTCAATGGAGACTTTGTGTTACACAGGAGTGATGATTGGGAAAAAACAACAAATGAAGAGGTGTTCAGAAGTGTTGGAGAAGCAAGACAGGCTAAAGTGAAAAATAGTCTTTTTCTTATTTAACTGCATGATAGAAATGAAACTAACAACAGAACAGAAGCCAAAAACGAATAACAGTATGTAGTTAAATGATGAAAAATGCCGAATGTTCGAGTTGAAACAACGAAATGTAGGCAGGTGGAAAGAAAAACCGTGATTGCACTGAAGTAATTGTTTGATAACAGACCAAGAATAAACAGAGGCTTTAAAATAGAATTAGACTGAAGGAGAAAATAGGAAAAACGTTACTAATAGTTCATTTTGCATAGAAACACATACATTAAACAATTGTACTTATGTCTCCTATTGTCCTTGTGTGTGTGTGTGTGTGTGTGTGTGTGTGTGTGTGTGTGTGTGTGTGTGTGTGTGTGTGTGTGTGTGTGTGTGTGTGTGTGTGTGTGTGTGTGTGTGTGTGTGTGTGTGTGTGTGTGTGTGTGTGTGTGTGTGTTAACAGCTGCATATGTTTTATATAAGTTTTCACTTGGAGATGCAATTGTCTACAAGAAAATGGAAAGTTCAATGCCGCTTATGTACGTATGTTGTCTGAATTTGAATAATACACTCCTCATGCATCTGTGTAGGCCTATAAACTTGTACAAGTACATACATATCTTTTTCTTTAGCACTACAGCCCAACGTGAGCCCTGGTTCCAGCACCAGTCTTCTCCAATGTCTCCTATCCATTGCCGTCTCAGCGTAACCCCTCACATCCATTCTTTTCTTAGATCTTCCAGCACTTCATCGTACCATCTTATCCTAGGTCAGCCCCTCATTCTGCTTTAACAGACCTGCGCCCTCAGGATTTTCTTTGGCATACGCTGATCATCCATCCATCCGCTCTAGATGACCTAGCCACTGTATTCGTTGAGCCTTTACGAATCTTATAATGTCCTCATGCTTCAATAACTCTTGGTTATTGGTTATGCTTCAATAAATCATGCTTCTATCTGTTGGTTATTTTTCATTCGCCGGTCGAGTCAGCTTCATACAAAAACAACAAAAAACTAATTAATACTAATCAATATTACTATCTTTACAATGGCTGAAAACCATGTAATAACATCCTTAAATCAATCCAATTAACGTAGACTGTAATAACACAATAAAAATACGCGTTATTGAAAAATTGTGTACAATATACTTATTGACTGAATTGATTTTCCTATATTTTATATGTCAAACGTACACGCAAATTGTCTGTAATAAGCCTGTTTGTATATTTAAAAAAGAGTTACTACTATATTGCCGTAGAAAAATAATAAAAGAACCTAAAAATTAAGAGATTAACTAAATTTCTCGTCAACATTTTTCGACCCTCTGTTGGGAGGTCCGGTCCCGTTCCCCCCCCCCCGTAATACGCCCCTGGTCCATTGATTTTTATTAAAACCCTAGTCCTCACAAAAGATGCAGTTCTGTTTTAATATTTCACAGTTCTCATAACAATGCTTGTTTAGGAGGTCTCTCTTCTTCCATTTTGCTTTCATGGTCAAACCATATTAGACCTTTTCTCCCTATGTCGGCTGATACTGTTCCTTCCATATCTATTCGTTGTTCAACAATCTCGCTTCTAATTCTATCAATCCTTATATTCTCGGCGATCTTCTAGTAGAGTCCATCTCCACTGCTTAAAATTTTTCAAATTTTTTCAGTGAAGCTCCGGCAAGTTTCTACCCTTGAAGGCTACATTAAATCATCGTTTCGTATGTGGTGAATTTACACTTTTTAAACTGTTTTGCTTTACATAATACCATTCAAACACGCTGTGACCCTTCTGTATGATTCTAAATCGGATTTCTCGCATTTGGATATCCGATAGTATACCATTCTATACTTCACGTTATATAGGGTGTATACAATATTTTATATCTTATCCATTTTGTTTCTCGAGAAGATTATTTTATCCTTTGCCTTCGAAGAAAAAAAGAATTCACAAGTCTATGTCCATGTTAATATCAAAATGGAAAACAAGCGGTTCACCCTATTCGAGGCCGAAACTGACTTACTCCAAACATGTAACTTAGCGTCACCGTCTAACGACGCAGTTTGTCCGGAAGCAAGTTATTATCCTCTGGTGTGCGCTGTGGCGTAACTACGGCAATGCATGTGAACCTTCATGAGCAATTACTGTTCCCACGACGTCGCTTAGCAGAGCCGAGACAGTTATGAAAATTTATACATTAGAGTTAGATCTATAGACGACTATTTAGCGAAGAAATATAGAAAAGGAACGGAAGCCAGGAGACTTTTGACCAGTACAAACGTAAAAGAATATATATATATATTTTTTTTACACTAAACCGTTCTACCCTGGCGTACAAAAAAAAACATTAAAATAAAGATAAAAGTATTTATAACAGAAACAGAAAATATAACAGAAACAGTGAGAAAAAGAAGAGTATTTTTTGGGCATTTATATAGAATTGACGACAATAGGTTAACAAAACAGACCTTCAAATATCTGTGGGGAAAGAAGTCAACATCAAGTTGGATTAAAGAAGTCAAAAAGGATTTAGAAAAATATAATATAAACGCAGAAGTAGCAACTGAAAGAGAAGTTTTTCGGGCAAAAGTGTTAAAAATGGAAGGAGTCCAGGGTAGGAGAGAGAAAAACGCAGGTTCGAAGTGGACTGAAGACAGGAAGAAGACACATAGTGAAAAGATGAAAGAATACTGGAGAAAAAGGAAAGAACAAGGAATAAAGAACTGAAATTGGCATGTGGTCCTCAGATGCCCGATACAAATAGAAAAAATTATAAAAATAATTTACAGAAACCAGTGACAATAAGCGAAAAAATAAGAGTCTAGAATTGAACGACGAAGGGAACCTATTAGAGAGCTGAACTGCTTATTGCGACGTTTTCGAATAAGATAAATACCTACATTTACAATCTGCCCTTGATTCCTAATAAAAAATCGAAGATATGTCACTATGTCATTAATTAAATATTATTTTTAAAATTAATGTAGGTATACATTAATTAGGTATAATGTACTTATAGCGAATAGTGTTTGGGAAAACGTCGCCTATACTGAGAATTTTCATGTATCATATAGAAACTATTGATTAGGCTACAACTTCTACCTCAATGTATAGTACTTCCTGTAGATTAGATCAGGATGTGCCACTGGATCCTTCCCCTCTTGTTAGCTGTTATCTTCCCACAGGATTCGGGATAGACCTTTACTTTTCCTTTCTTCTCTTTCGTTTTCGAAGAAATTTTTAGGATATCATGCCTGAAAAAAATCCGCTCATTATTGACCGGGGGAAATGCTGAAAACAGGATCGCTGCGAATAGTTATAAAAAGCAATTGTGGCCACTTTATTCGGAAATGATGAGGCCCTCGTCGTCGTTTGGTCAGTCATCTACATGAGATACCACAGAGTTAGGAATTAAGCAACAGGACGGATCGTCTAAAGTTACTTCTTTTTCGATTGCACCACTTTTTTCTGTTCAATAACTTTCAAAACTATGCTGCAAGTCTAGCCACTTTTAAATGCTTCATTTCGGTCCTAAGAAACTATACAGAACTTGTTGGTAAAGTTTTAATATAAAAAAGATTAAAAAATAATTAAACACGCCTATATTTATACAACTTAAAGTACTTCCGTTTTATATCGTTTAGACAATCTTCACACTTCACAGGAAACATTTAAAACCGCCTGTTGTTTACGAATATCTAGTATTTACTTTATTAATAATAATTAAAGCTATTTCGTGGGAAGACATAATCGCTGCCGACAGTTATAAGCCGTTATGCGGTACCGATTCACTGGAGTTTACACGTTTCATAATAACGCAGTACCGCTTTGTGACTTCTTCCTTATCAGTACATGAAGTGTACCAAGTAATCAAGGGCTAGCTTTGTTGCGATGTTTGCTCCGTATACGAGTGCACGTACAGCTACCTCCCGTCTTCTGCAGCCTGCTCACCAGAGGTTTGTGTCCTCCTCCTCCTCGTTGTACATCTCTTTTCTCCATCCCGTCATAGACGTCCTCTTTCCACGATCTCCTGCGTCTGCCTCTTTCCTCACTTCTATTTGTAACCAGTTTAACAACATTTTGGGCCAACGATCACCAGCCATTCGTTTTACGCGCCGTACCACATAAGGAGTTTCATACTTATATTCTATAATAAAATTGGTAATTACATATAATAAGTGTAACATTTGCCTTGCATTAACAAGGCTTTAGTAACAAGACAAACCTATGGGGACGGAGAGGTGTGGAACGTCCGAGGAAGCGCTGGAGTGATCTAATCTTTGCCTATTTGAGACCGGAACAAACCATCCTTGGTTTAATCCTTGAAGATGATGATAACAAACCTATTCTGCAGCAGTATGCCTTTGGAAACCAGGGCGTATTTACGGAAGGGAACGGACGGGATCGGACCCCCCCCCCGAGGGTCGAAAAAGTTGACGAATTTTGTTAATATCTGAATTTTTCGGCTATTTTTATTATTTTTTCAGCTGTGTACACTAATATAGTAATAAGTCTTTTTAAAATACACAAACAGGCTTATTAAAAAGCATTTGTGTATAAGTTTGAAATATGAAATATAAGAAAGTCAATTTAGTCAATAAGTATCTTTTAATTCATGTTTCAATAACGCGTATTTGTACTGTGTTACTACGTTTACTTTAACAGGATTGATTTCAGGATGTTATCACACGATTTTCAACCACGTTAAAAATAGTGATGTTGATTAGTCTTAACTTGTTTTTTCTGTTGTATAAAGCCGACTCGACTGAACCCCCCCCCCCGAAAGCCAAATTCTAGATACGTCGATTGATTAAAATGAAATTTATTTTTTTCACATCTAATCTAACTAGCCATATACGTTGACACATACGTAAAAGCTAACACTCATAAAGTCTATGCCTCGGTACCTAATAAGGCAAGTAGAAGGATGTTCTACCTCGTATCCGACATCATACAAAATCTATCTCGCTGGGAAAGCGACCACCACGAATCACAAACGAACAGACAACTCGTTTATCGTTTACCAAAATATAAAGTACGGACTAATACTTTATCTAAGGTAGTTTAGTTTATTTTGTTAGTTACGTTGACCTGAGAATGGGAATTATAATGCAGGAACAATAACTACTGCCTTTCACGCGTCTATAGACGTCTTTGAACGAACAAGACGTGAGCTGCATAAGATTTATGGACACCTAACCAGTAAAAAAACGTTATGGACCTGTGTTATAACGTACTTAGATGATTGTAACGTTCTGCGGGACTTCTGTTGGTACTCATATAAAAGAACCTAGTTCGTTCTGAAAAACTCATTGCAATGGCTGACGTAGAATTGTTTACAACTTGCTAGTACAAGCTACCGCCGAAGGAAACCAAGATACCCCATAAGAGTTGGACTCTTCCGGTAAATACACTATTGAAAGGGACGGGTACGGCCAAGAAAAATAACTAAGAAGCTGTTATGTACAGTGACTTTTTACAAAACGGAGAGAACATACACACAGTCTCTCTTTTGCCCCCCCCCCTCTCTCTCTTAGGGACACGCGAAACGCAGTTTGTATTTTTTTACAAACTCCTGCATGTGTACACAAGACAGCACTTAGCGGCTCCGTGTACTTTACTTGATCTCGCACAGAAATAAAGACAAGAGTATTAAAAACCTGGACTGAGTCCAGAAAACTCTTTCCGGCCCGACATTTCAGGCGGTAAATCCTATTTTTAAATTAGTGTGATGAGCCGGCGACACCTGTTGAGCGCATCAAGTGTCCCGTTCAGTTTCGTTTACAGCTTCCTCATTGTTTGAGAGACTAACGTCCTTTATGTACAGTCCATCTGTCTAACACCAGACGACTTTACATTTGTCGCATACAAAATACAATACTTTATGACATCTAGTTTGCAGTGTGTGTGTGTGTGTGTGTGTGTGTGTGTGTGTGTGTGTGTGTGTGTGTGTGTGTGTGTGTGTGTGTGTGTGTGTGTGTGTGTGTGTGTGTGTGTGTGTGTGTGTGTGTGTGTGTGTGTGTGTGTGTGTGTGTGTGTGTGTGTGTGTGTGTGTGTGTGTGTGTGTGTGTGTGTGTGTGTGTGTGTGTGTGTGTGTGTGTGTGTGTGTGTGTGTGTGTGTGTGTGTGTGTGTGTTCTTGGGCACTGTAAGTTCTTGCGATCACGCTGCACTGAGTTTTAAATTTGTTGCGGCTTATTATTTTGGAACAGCTCATCGCAGTTGCTTTGAAAACGTAGCGTCGTGGATTCAAACTGTGTCAGGATGGATCGTTATTTCACGACACCCATGATTACTTCGCCCTACCACCCCTGAATACAACCAGGGTTATTAAATTTTTATTAAATTTTTGATATTTCGAAGGCTTCTCAGAATATCATGCATGACGCGGGAGTCGAATAGAGACGTTTTACAGATGGTTGACAAAGAACAGGAAGTGATTTTTAGTATTCAGAAAAGAAAGTCTAAGAAGACCAAAACACTTCCGTTTCTAAAGGGAGATTACGTTGGAAACTAAGGCTATACGACAAAATTAGTGAGCAGGTATCTTCTTCAGATATCTTGGCATATTTCCCACCAAGATCTAGAGACTAAAGTCAAACATCAAGCGGCAAAAGGTGATACGTGTGAGGCCAAAAAGTGTTCCTTGAGTGGAAAATAGGCTTGCAATAAACGTGACCATGAAGGAGTCTTCGGGAACAGTTTTACAGCCTCTTCTCCTACCTGCAAGTATTACCTCACATTAATCATTTTGGAAACGGAATAGAGGTGCTTTATATACTGAGCCGGTATGTCTGAATAATACAGTCATTGTTCAGATCACGTACATGGACATGTTCTTTTGCTGTTTAGAAAAGCACAAATTTACATACATATACCTATCACTGTGTGTGTGTGTGTGTGTGTGTGTGTGTGTGTGTGTGTGTGTGTGTGTGTGTGTGTGTGTGTGTGTGTGTGTGTGTGTGTGTGTGTGTGTGTGTGTGTGTGAACCGCGCACGCGTGCGTATTGAGCGTGAATTGCGAACTATTAGTTTGTAATGGTTCAATACTTGAACTGTTTCTTACAACGAGGAGGTTGTAAAGTACCCTTCTTGGGTTTGTTTTTATTGCACCCTAAGTGCTCACTCGAGAAATTCTTTTCTGCCCCACACGTATAACTTTTTACCCACCAAGCAATTAAAGTTAAAGAATATCAGGTTCCTTGAAATCTGGTGGAAATAAGTTATAAGAAGTGAAGACAAAGTACCCGTATACAAATGTGCGCCCAATATTGGCCTATCCTGCTGAAACGAGGGCTGACACAGCGAAAATAATACAAATATTGTAAACGATCGAGATGAAGACTTTAAGAAGGGTACTGAACCTTCCACTTCTCGACACGTAGAAAAGCGATGACGTAAGGGAAAGACGCGACGTCCAAAAATAAGCGACTGGGTTCAGCGAAGTAGAGAAGAGTTACACGCGCATTTGGAGAGAATGGCCGACTTGTTAAAACGGTTATAAAGAATATAGCCACCGAAAGAGAAGCAGAGGTCGTCCTGAAAGAAGATAGCGCAACTTTCTGGAGGAGGAGGAGGAGGAGGAGCAGAAGAAGAAGAAGAAGAAGAAGAAGAAGAAGAACGCAACTTTCTGGAGGAGGAGGAGGAGGAGGAGGAGGAGCAGCAGAAGAAGAAGAAGAAGAAGAAGAAGAAGAAGAAGAAGAAGAAGAAGAAGAAGAAGAAGAAGAAGAAGAAGAAGCTTAGGAAGTTGAAAGGCTTTTGGAAATGGAAATGGGCCTAAATACGAATTTGTCCAAGTCGTTGTGTATATAGGCTATACTGCCGCATCCCGCATCTCAGTTTCCATATCAACTTATTCTGAGTATCTTCATTCTTCCCAAGTCGTTATTTGTTAAGTAAAATCGAAGGATAAAGAACGTTAGAAGGAAGAAAAATTTGCTAGATGAGAAACCTGCGAGAATGGTTGCAGTGCAGATCAATAGACATCTTCGGGGCGGCTGTATCGAAGACCCGGATGCTCATGACGATTGTCAAGCTCTGCCGGAGACGGAAACATAAGACTGCCTTTCTGTACTCGTACGGTGTAGGGGAAAGTTTAATCGTACTTACGCACTGTACTGCTAAAATAATGTAGCTTGATACGCACTGATCCTAAACCTTAAGAAGGGCGTGACAGGATTAAACTTTAAAAATAAAACCAAAACTTACATCATCAACAGTGAAGTTATACTGTCAAACAAGGGGCTGGTCGGAACAGTGCGTCTGAGAATACAGAACTATGCTTTAACGTAATGTTCCAAATACCGACCATGAATGTACGAACGAATCACCGACCACAGAAGATGTGGCGGAAAACGTATGGAGAATTACTTTCCAACGATTACTCAGCACCACATAAAATTTGAATTTAAATACGGTGGCATTCGATCGTGAAAATTTGAATGTTTTTAGAGACTGGAAGTCACCATTTCTACAGTCTTACTTATTAATTATGCGTTTCTGTTTTGGCTACAAGTGATCAAATCTTGAAAATCTAAACACACAAAATATCCACAAATAAACCTACGATTACGGACCTCAGAGGAGAAAAACCAATTAGATACGAAATAATTATTAAAAACAAAATGCTGGAGCAAGTATATCACTTTAACTCTTTGGGTAATATTATAATTTCTGACAGAGGGAGTGATGTAGACAGTAAATAACCATAAATATCAAATGATGCGTGAAACCACCAACAAAACATTAAAAAAAAAATTAAATTAGTTACATAAACTAAATTATCTAAAACGGCAGCTGTCTTGTTTTAGTGTAAGCTACGGTAGTAACAAACGATAGAATTAGAAACCAAAACAGTCGCTTGGTTTGCGCATCGATGATAATGCACAAGCAGCAGGAATGTACCGGAAACTAACAAGGGTAACGGACGAGACTTGAACCAACAAATTTATACATTTCTGACGGATGGGTTTGGGTTGAGGAGAAGAAGAAAAAGAATAACCGTTAACTGAATAAAGGAAAAAAAACAAAATAATCGTCCTCATCCAGAAGACGAATAAGTTTCTACGGTTTGTTTTGAAACGATCGAGACAAAATGTTAAGCCTTTAAATTGGTCCAAAGGGTTGAGTAAAATAAATACGCACACAGTCTCTATC
Source organism: Magicicada septendecula (assembly GCA_034769895.1). Taxonomy (NCBI): domain Eukaryota; kingdom Metazoa; phylum Arthropoda; class Insecta; order Hemiptera; family Cicadidae; genus Magicicada; species Magicicada septendecula. Next base: position 311,718,760 of record CM068373.1, on the reverse strand, counting down.
TGGAAACCGTAGTCACTATATAGTGTAGCGCATGTTTGCAATAAACAGAAAAAACTTGCCAATGCAGGTAGTATTAATATAATATATGTAGAGCAAAACAAGAAATTCTACACGTTTTTTGGCTCGAGTCCAGAATCACCGCTTCCGTTCCAGGTTTCGACAAAATCGTTCCGTTTCAAACTGTCACGCTACCGTACACCTGCGCTGGGCGTCACATAAGCGTACCACGAGCTTCCCGCATGTTACGTGTGGACAGACTTCACTTCCACCCGTGTCGTTACAGCATCAGTTTGACCGTACTGATCTCAGTTTCCGCGTTTTAACTTGTTGCAAACTACGCAGGACAACTCTGACAGTACCGTCAGACTCCAACTGACCTACTGAACGGTGTACAGGGGTTTTGGTGACCAATTTCTGCTGCACTGTCCAGCCAAAAGCTTGATGTGTTTGGCTTATGTCATGGCTGGCTGTAGTAGAAGGACGGAATATTAAACGTGGCAATGTTGCGTCTGAGGCATATAAGCATAGTGTAATAAAATAGCTAAAGTGAACATATTATATTTTGATTTAATTTCATAGAATTACTAAAAATCATGAGTAGGCCTATTTATAGCTAAATATAAATTATAGTTCTGTATGCACTTAGTACTATAAGTTTGAGTTGAAGAAATTAGAGAATTAGTGTTAGGCCTAATATATTAATTTGGTTCGAATTGTTGAATTCGTATCATATGAATGAGTTTATTATATTTCTCAAATAATATAACAATATTTTATATAATTAACTTTTATTTTGCAAAACATGATGCATTATAAAAGTGCTGATAACCGGAAATTAAAAATGACGCTATTTGATTATTGAAATACATAAATTAAGAGATCGTCTAGTCGGCCTCAAATATCAGCTGGTTCCAGTGTTGCCACGTTTAATATTCCGGCCTTCTACTAAAGCCGGCCATGCTTATATGGATCATATGTTACGTGAATATTTTCAGTTGATGCTCTATGGATCATGTGATGTTCCCAGCGCGATCCTGTCCTACATTTACCAACAGCTTGTTTGGGAGAGGGCAAGTAAGGATCTTCTATGTGTTATACCGCTGCCTGTAACAGACACTTGCGTGTCTCTCGGAACCTCAGCTCAGAACTGTAGCTATGACCGCAGCGGCCTAGCTGAATTATGCTGATTGACAGCTTTTACGTCTTTGGTAACATGTCCGCGGCTGCCTTTTTCTTTATTCAGGATGAATAAAAACCGAGCGACCGATGGCGTGGGTGTATGGCACGGGTGCCTTGTGGTTGTGAGTGTCCTGCCAACTGAGAAAATAAATGCTCACAAGATGCAGTTCAGAAATGATTTATTTACCTGCCCTTACTACTGAACACGCCGATTTATTGGAAACGGTTAGTTAGCTGATTTAAAGGGAATCTAAGTGTACTCGTAGGTAACTTTCAACAAACTCTACATGTCTGTATTTTTAAATGTGTGCCATTCCTTATCGAAGAAAAGTCGCAAGTGAGTGAGTGTGTGTGTTTGTGTGTACGCGAGTGTCTGTATTCCGAAGTCGAAGGGCGTTCAATAAGATGGCGTGTCCGAAGCTTACTACCACCGTTACTTTCACAGCTACCACTATATGCTGATATCGCCTCACTAAATCACTTCTTTCTGCGTTTTATGTTTTTCTGTTTTGTCGTTAACTAAAACAAAGGTCAGACAACCAAACAAACGTGTCCAACTGAAACAGCTGTCATGTCTACATTAACGATTTTTTTCTAAGAAGGTCACGGCGTAAACTCGCAGCGTACAATGTTCGGACCGAATTATAGAGTACCTACGTAAGAGACAGAGTATGCACGGCGTTTCCGTATTTACGACGCGAACACCTCTTATTTACGTAAAGTGAAACTATTTGCCAAATAACAAAACCATCGCGTGGTGACTAAATAAAAAAAACTTGTAAACACACCTGCAATCTACAAGCTGTTTACCTACATGAACCAAACGTAAAACTATCTGAATAATAAGATCTCCAAACAAACAACAACGGAAACAAACATTTTAAGACAGAAACTGAGTGTCAGTCACAGCATTTAATGATTCGACCTGTAGTAGGACAGTGCCAATAGATTCGTCAGTAATCAAGGTAGGGGGCTTTAGCTAGCACACATAGGGGGTCTGTATGCACTTAGTACTATACGTTTGAGTCGAAAAAATTAGTGAATTAGTGTTAGGCCTTATGTATTATTAATTTTGTTCGAATTATTGAATTCGTATCATATGAATGAGTTAATTATTATATTTCTTAAATAATATAACAAACGTATGCTACGAACGGACCGGACCCCCCTCCCAGAGGGGGTCGAAAAAGTCGACGAATTTTGCTAATCCCTTAATTATTAGGATGTTTAATTTATTTATTCAACTGTGTACGCTAACATAGTAGTAACTCTCTGTTGAATAACAAACAGGTTTGTTACACAGCATTAGCGTATACGTTTGAAATGTGAAATATAGGATACCGATGTGAAATATCGATTCCGTCAATAGTACCTTGTAAACAATGTTTCAATAACGCATATTTTTTACTGTTATTACCGTTCACTTTAATGGATTGTTTTCAGTCACTGTAAAGATAGTAATATATTGATTAGTCTTAACTTGTTGATCCCCAGGCCAAATTCTAGATACGCCACTGGCCACACATGACGTCTCGGCATCATCAAATGACATTCCACTTATGAAGTCTTTGCAATAAGAGTACTTAACGCGTTCACAGTCTTTACGTCTCTTGAACTAGCCTTAACAATAATACATCGGGGGTCGGTTTCCTGATTTGACTTCTGAATAAGCAGCTGATGTAAGACGAGCTGTGGATTGTGGACGTTATGAGGAGTTTGGCACTTTTTTTTGCAGTCAATAAATGAAGATAGTACTTTGTTTAAGCGAAGTTCCATGGGGGACAGGAGTGAAGGGAGAAAATATATATGCGCGCGCGCACTCACACGCACGCACGCACACACACACATAATGTAGTGATGTTATACAATTTGTTTCTTCTGCAAGTAGTAATTTCGTATATATATATATATATATATATATATATATATATATAGAGAGAGAGAGAGAGAGAGAGAGAAACAGTATGCTACAAACTCAAATGTTATCTCAGAAAAAACCGAAAAGTTAAAGTGGAAGAACTTCGGAATTCGTAACCCTTCTAAGGTCTCTGGGTTATAGATACTCTTCCTTGTTTTCAATGTGACGTAATGTTTTATGCAAAACAAATAATCCATTTGGTAACAGTACCAGTACCGGTTTTAGTTGAACTCTCTCTACACGAAACAAACGTAAACGAATCGACACCTGCTTTACACTACTACAGAATTTAGTTCTGCTGTTTCCATGTGTTATGTCGACAGGGGGTTAATACAATAGTAAACACGAGGTTACGTTGGATTCTACTCACTGGTTGGTGCTATATAAGATGTGGTTACAGAGTGACCGAGAGATGCGCGCGCATCCTTACGATTACTCCGTGTACCAGACCTGTACAGCATGTCTCGTTAAGAAACAAACGGTTGTAATCGGTATATGGATGTAAGCAAAATGTTGTTGCTTACTATTTTTTAGAATTTGTTTCTTCATAACGCTTCTACTTAAGGTGTCACAAATGTTAGAGATCCACTACATCATCTACGCTGTTACTTCTCTTTAGTGGAAATTAATGTCTCATTGGAAGTAGTCTCTTTGTAAGAAATGTTGAAAGCGTTTAGACTAGTCAAAAAACTAAATATCAGAGTCGGAATCACAAAAAAAATTCTTAGAAGTTTTCACTTTACACAACCTTAAATCTGAATTATAGTTGTTACAAAGATCATCTTCATCATCCAGATTGTTGGGCCTACTTTTCTTTACTGTAAACGACAACGCATAGGATCAGATTGAAACATGTCAAATACGAAATTACAAAGAAGACTTACAAAAGCTTACACAAGTCTCTAGACTATACTATACGGCGTTCCAAGTCACATGGCCCCTGAGGAATTAGGAGACTTACTAACACACACGCGCGCGCGCGCATCTGACCCGCACGCCTGGGATATGAATCATCTACTGGGGCATCCACTACGTAACTGCAACATCTATAATATGAATTTTTTAACAAACGAGCTTAGCATATTTGTAATCTCCATAAAATTTTAAAGAAAATGACACCAAACACCACGTGGTTGTGATATATTTTAGATGTACAACTAAGTCTAATTTAATATTCGTTTGGCTTTAGAAATTACTATTTTGCAATATTAGTATTTTCATTATTTTCATATAAATATGTTTATTCACAGAGTTATTTTTAGGTATACCTACCATTTTTAGTGTTTCATAAAAAAATTGTAAATTTGTACATTTTAATCGTAAATTTGTAATTTTTAGTGCTTTATAATTAATTTTCAATAAAGTACTGTGCTTAAATTTTAGTATGATATTTATATTGTAAATATAGTATGTAAATAGGTAATTGTATACAGTTGTATAAGTTATCAATCCATTTTTTTCTTTTCAATTGGGATACATTTTTAAATAAAATATTTTTTTAATGGATATTACGAGTACATACAAGACAGCATTTGTTATTGTAGAAAAAATACAAATTTTCATATCACCGATGTAATTTGGACCATGAATGTAAATTGTAAACACATTTTTGTTTATAATCATCAAGGCATGACCACATACTTGTTACTTTATAATAAAATCTTTATATATATTATATATTTATTATATATTATATTAAGTACTCCAATTATGCGTTTCCTTTAGAAATCCCTAAAATACTCACATTTATTGCAATTATGTGTTGTTTGGACTCATTTTCCTTACAATTTCACGTAGATTACAAACATTATAGTTTAATTTGAATTAGAAGCTAAATAAAAAAATTTATAGTTTTGAATTGGACCGTATACTTATACGTGAACCGCCCGGGTCGTGCCTGGTTGTGAGTAAGGGTCTTCTAATCCCTTATGTGTCATCTGGTTTGGAACATCCTATAATACTGAATTAATAATTTGTTTATCAAAAATAAAAGCCTAACGTGTCTACGTGCACGTGTCGTCACGCGCACGGGCGCGCGTGCGCAAGTACGTAAGACAAATAGCGTGTGCCAAACCATAATTGGCTTGGTGGTGTGTTGTTAGAAATTTTCGGCACCGGTCCAGACTTTTATGAGCGTGAGGGACAGTTGATTATTTATTTACAGTCGGAGGAGATAACTAAAATTTATTTGCGTAAATTGTTTCAGCTGAAGATGAAGTAGAAATGCGTTTCTGCGCCGAGGCCTGTTATTCTCATGCAGAATGTAAACTTAGACCCGCTAATTAATCGTGTCTTGGATTATCGTGCACCGCGACAGTGTGGAAGTTGGCCATTCAAGCGTTTCTCTGTTGTGTTTATGTGAATCACTTTGCTATAATCCACCAGGGGCAGTTTCCGAACACAAAACGAAACACCTGCATTAACAATACAAGGGAACAAGTGTGAAAACAGAATTATATTATCCAAGTTATTTAAATTTACGCCTAAATATAAGGTTTATATAAAAATGGATCTTATTTTGAATCAGATTATTTATCCATGTTTAGGATAAATCAACGAGTGAAAATAACACTTGTGTTTTGGTACTATTTCATATCCACACTTTTTAATTTTAGGGCTCACACTTTTTAATCGATTCAGCCATGACTAAATCTGTTTACAAATTTTAAACCGTCACCGTAGACGCTTAAAACGTTTTTTAATTAAGGTAGACTTTTCTTCTCTTCCTTCTACGGAACACGCTGTATATCTTCAACAGTAGTATTACTTGTTTTAAAGCAATGGTTCCAACCGGTAGTCCGCGAGAAACTCAAAAGCGGTCTGTTGGGCTGTTAAAGGAAAGAGCATATTCTTCTTGTTTAGCTTGTGAAGCGCAGAGTACGAGAAACCTTTTAGACGCAAGAGACAGCATACGAATTGCTCTGAGCAGCAGTATCTGTCCCAGAATTCCACAGCTGTTAAATCAAATACAAGCCCAAAACCCACACTGATTAATCTCAAGTAAGATCAATATCTGTTGATATTTTAATTCCGTAATTTTAGTTAATTAAAATCAGTTTAATTAAAAGAGAATAATCATGTTATTTCAGAAATACGTTTCTAAAATGAACTTTATGTTCATTTAGCAGCCTGATGTCATAATAGTTTTCTTTCCGACTCAATGGACCGCGGTCATCTAAAAGTTAGGAACGTTATTTGAACAAAACGTGCTTTAAACAAAAAGTTATTTGAATAAAAGCACTAAAAAGCGCAGGGGGTCCGTGCTTTATCTATTTTTGGACTCTGTGGACCGTGATCATCTTAAGATTGGAAACCTCTGTTTTAAACAAAAGGTTAAGAGAAAAGCATCAAAAATCACAAACAATTAATTTATGAAACTAACTAAATTGTTTTTACCACATCATTAATTTATATGGTATGGACTTATGGTATTCAACTTTGGGGTACTGCTAGTACGACCAATATTGAGATTATCCAGCGCTTCCAGTCCAAAACTTTAAGATCTATAGTCGACGCTCCATTGTTTGTCTCCAACAACTCTATACACCGCGACCTTAAAGTTTCAACCGTGAGAGAAGAAATCATGCGCCTCTGCAGGACTCACATCTCCAAATTATAAAAGCATCCAATCCACCTGGCAATTAATTTGTTGGATAACAGTGAAGATATTTATAGACTAAAAAGGCACAAACTGTTAGACTTACTATTCAGATTTAATTAATAATGTATTCTCTGTATTATCTGTATTGTAATGTCTGTGATATCTGTTCTGTCCTGTTCTGTGTTTTGTATTCGTGTCAACATTAAGTGTTAATGTCAATCAGTACATGTGCCTTATGGGCCCAGTGTTTAACATTTGAACTTATTGTATCATGCCAGCAGCAAGTGGAAGTGATTTTTGTTCATTTGTTTACATGTTACTGTGATTTAGTTTTGTAATTTGTGTATCTCTTTAATTTACTAACAAAAACAAAAAGAGCTGTCTTCATAATCCTGTATGTGTGTTGTCAGCCAATTTGTTCAATGTTCGCTTAAACAGATTACATATCTCCAATAAATTGAAAAACAAGTTAATTTATATTATTATGTTTTATGTAATATCTTCAACAAATACAGTGCAAGTAGGTTTATTTTCACCTGACGCACTTTTCACAGAAATTATTCTGTATCTGAATCAGTACAATGTATTTATTTGAAGATATTACAATACAGATACAGAATAATTTCTGTGAAACGTGCGTCAGGTGAAAATAAACGTACTTGCAGTGTATCTATTTGAAGATATTACATGGGGGAACCTGCAGGAAACTCAACAAGCTACTTACAAAGGTATTATGTTTTAATAGTTAACGCTTTCTAGTCTACCCGAACGTTCCCCTTTTTTAAATTGATCCAGTGATGGCTAACGTTAAATTTTTCAAATCCAAACACAAATTATCCATCTCAACGAATGCATACGTATACTTTGAACATTTTTGAAGTCTGGTGAAATGTAGTCTAAAAAAGACCGTAAATTTACGTATTGATTTTTATTTTATACGACACATATTTTATTATGAGTCGGTTCTAAGCTGACGAAGGCGAATACGACGCCGAAACGCGTTCGACGAAAAAGACAAGTAAGTTTTCACAAGAGAAAGTTTCAATATTATATAAAATTTTATACGACATATTTCTAGATTTTGATTTGATTTGTTTTTTAAATTATATTATTTAGCTGAACATTAAATTATCTAAGGTTACCTGACCTTCAATTTTTCTAAAAGGTCATGCTCCGCCCACGCATAGACTCCAAAATCGTGTACTCGATATCCGCCCGCGGTCATGTAGAATACTACAGAGTTGTCAGATGTCCACCTGTATTCCAGAAACTCAGTCTTTTTAAACGTTTTCCCGAATTTTTTTGGATGTAAGTCGAGACGCAAGAACGTCCGTTTTTTCTCAATTTTCATAAATATTTATTCCGAGTGTATCGTGGATGCAAATAATGTTCACGTCGGTGCCGGAGTAAGGGGGCTAGAGGTGCTAAAGCCCCGGGCCCCACTTGTCGGGGGGCCCCATGCCCGACCATTTAAAAATTATCATTTTTAGCAAGATCAGCTATTGAAACAGAATTATTAAAAACATTGGATTTGGATGATTTGATAGCAGAGTTTGCCGAAAAGAAGAGCAGAAAGAAATATTTCAATTAAATTATTTTGTATTCCCTAATTTATTTGTACTGTTGATTATTGTAAAAAGATAGATCTCTGAAATAAAATAATAGTAAACAGTTTCAGCATCTATTTAATCAGTATAACATAAAAGAACATGTGAGTAAACAATATTAAGAACAATATTTTGTTTATTATATTTATTAAATGATCGTCTGAATAAAGTAAAGTATTGTGCAAAACGCGGAAATGTCATACATGGGCCCCTGCTCTTAAATAGCCCCGGGCCAGCCATAGCCTTAATCCGGCCATAGTCCACGTCCGTATCCATGCAAGTAATATTTACAGTAACGTTCGTGAATAACTTACGGACAAGGGAAAGTTCTCACGTGTCAGTACAAACTCGTAATCAGGGGGTCAACTTGGCCTACACGTGTATTAGTTTCCATAAATTGCTGTGTGATAGAAAAGGTCGCCCTAAGAAAGATTCGTTCATCAGAAAAATATCAGTAACAACAGGCAAAATGCAATACTGCAACATAGAAATGCGTTTTGCATTGGCCTACTTGGAAATTATAATTTTGACTTATCGTCTTGGGGTTACAAAAATACAGTAATCTTACAAAGCATGCAGTGTGTTGTACTGTTAAGTAGTCTACAGCGTTTAACATCACTTTACATTCAATGACGTAATTTTAATTTTACATCGATAATCTATTAATTTTAAATCAAATAAATAGTGGAAGAGGTAAAAGTAAATAAATATTTTAAATACAAAACTATAAGATTAAACAGCGACTTTGTCGGAGCGGAACGTGACTAGATTGGCTCGTTTTACCGTAGCGGTTAATAGCGTCGTTTCAAGAGAGTGTGATAAGCGTCGTGTCAAGTGTTCACGTAAAACCTACATACTCGAATTCTTCGGACCGGTCCAAAGGCGACATAACAAAAGAAAAAATTGAATCTATTTTTTTTTGCATTTTTTTATTTTCAAGTTTATTGTCTCGACAAAAACCGACGATACACAAAACAATCTCAGTTCAGCTGTAAAATTTGTATAGGCGTACCGGTTACCGAAACGTCAGGTGTAACAGGTGTTCGTGTGGGTTTGGAATCGAATGTGTGTGTGTTTCCCGCCTTCGAGTCAGTCGCAGAGCGGCCGGCGGTAGAACAAAGCAGACCATTTTTCAAGGGCGGACTATTTATTGTCGCCCGAAACGTAAACGAGTTGGCTTCACTTTCAGGTTTATAATTTATTTTTCGCAGCAACCATTCGGACTCGATTTCCTAATTGTTTACTACAGTTTGCGCACATTTTACGCTCATATATTCTAATTAATTTAAGAAGGCGAACATAATTTGACGGCGTTCGCGACAAATTGAATACCATTCTGAAAGCAAGTAATTGGTATAATACGGTAAGAAGAAACTTCAAACGGTGTGTCTAATTGACTGTTCCTTGTACTTAACGCGCGGTAACATTATCGTTGTTATTCGAAGAAAATGGTGTTGATTTTTGAGCGCCACAAACATACCGTTAAATTACGGGTCTACCAGTTACAGATTCGTAATTAAAGTAAGGTTATTTGCTTATTAATTTGTTATTTGCTTATTTGCCATTTTTACTTCCCGTGTTTGATGTTTTTTTAATTTATTTCACTCGAAGACTCCATGTTTTTGAAATCTTATCACATTGTTTATCACACAAAATTCTCAAATCGTGCTGTCCGATTTCCAAATTTTACATCTTGTGATATATATTATAAGGTAGTTCTGTAAAGATGTGACAGCGAATCGTTGCCTCTTCGGGTTTTTTAATTCTCTGGACGATAAAATTCCAAGCTAATTTCTGACCTCATCATTCCTGATTTGACGATCAGGAACCTTCTTGTTTTTCTTCACAATTTTCTGTAGTGTCTTTTTCTTCTCTAAGTACCGCTCCTTCAGTGGGTTCCATACTTCAACTTTTAGCTTCGCAAGGCATGTAAAACTGGGTAATTAACGCTTCACTTTTCTGCAATAAATTATTATTAATTTTTGTTTATTTGTTATCCTTTGTTCTAAATCGTTCAATATAAGAATATTTAAATTCAATAATTTTTTTATTTTATCTTTTCCGCCTACAAAATTACATATAAAATATCGGTATGAAGAACCATACATGACTTCCATGTTCTAAGATTTATATTTAAAATCATTTTCGAAATATTTCCATAGAAACTACAGTACTTCTTTCTACTTACTGCTTCAGCCTTAACCACAGTACTGTGGTCACTAACGTCACCTCACGTTATCGCACTCGATTTTCACTGATGATGGAAGTCGAAGGCACTGCCGAAACGTCTGGTTTTGCAGAAAACATTGGACTACGGCCAAACAGCCCGGGAAAGAATTTTAACAATAAAATACTTCTTTGTTGACGATAACGTAGTACACATATAAATAACCGTCTATAAATGCTTATTAAAAAACACCAAACAGTATGGGTAGCAATCAGCCATGGGGCTAGGCGATCAATGGACGCAGTTTAACGAGTTACCTTCAGGAGTAGCAACATTCCGTAGCCCGCGAGATTGACAGCGTGCTATTTATTCTACTGGGGATATTTTGAGAGTAAGGTGTATAATGATCCACACCCATGAAACATCGAAACACTCAAAGTTAATATAATTTCTGTTCACATGTTACACCGTGTAATGGAAAACGTAAAAACTCGACTTCGAAAGTGTGCGAGTTGAAATTGTCGCCACATTCGGGGCGTAGTGTTCAAAAACTTGTAGTTTCTGCGTCTACTTAAATGCTACTATGTATACTTTCAGGTTAGTGTAAATGTTAATTTTACAATCCATAAATAAAAATATCGGTATGGAGAACCATACATGACTTCCATATTCTAAGATTTATATTTAAATCTTAATATCGCCTGCCAAGCGCGATATATTTTCTCTTATACATTATTTACATTAAAATGAAAAAATTTTAATTTTATTGCCTGGCAACAAAATTATTTTATTTTTAACAATTACCATTGTTTGAAAAAGTTTAAATAAATTTTCAAGTACTTTACTCTTGTTAAAACGTAAAAGGTTGCAGGTAAACTACCCCTTCCCCTTAACCGATCTTCACCAAAATCGAAAGTCCTTGAGACCTCTACAATTCAGGGACGTATGCAAAACATTATTTGATTCTGTTTGAATTTGCGGCTGTTATCGTTTGCCATAGAAAATACCCTTGTTAAAAAAACGTTGCAGGTAAACTACCCCTTTCCCTTAACCGATCTTCACCAAAAACAATAGGTCTTGAGAAATCTACAATTTAGGGCTGTATGCAAATAATCTTTTGATTCTGTTTGAATTTGCGGCTGTTATCGTTTGCCATAGGAAATACCCTTGTTAAAACATAAAACGTTACAGGTAAACTACCCCTTTCCCTTAACCGATCTTCACCAAAATCAACAGATCTTGAGAACTCTACAATTCAGGGCTGTATGCGAAATATTATTTGATTCTGTTTGCATTTGCGGCTGTTATCGTTTGCCAAACAAACAAAATTACCCTTGCTAAAAAAAAACCGTTGCAGGTAAACTACCCCTTTCCCTCAACCGATCTTCACCAAAAACAATAGGTCGCGAGTACTCTACAAATCAGGGCTGTATGCAAAAAATTATTTGATTCTGTTTGAATTTGCGGCAGTTATCGTTTGCCATAGAAAAAAAATCTATAGATAGATAGACAGACAGACAGACAGACAGACACACACACACATACACTTTTCGGAAAACGACTTTTTTCATGTTTTGAGTGTAGTAGAATCAGAATCTGCAATAATCTCGAACACATTTTTTTTGCCATCACCATACTTCCATTCCTTAAGGAATATGGAAGTAAAACAACTAAATTTGTTACAGTGAAATGAAATGTTTCCGTAGAAACCACTTCTTTGTTGTCATTAACGTATTACACATATAAAATTTACTTCCTCCATCATCAACTAACATTTTAATTTATAAAAAAAATTACCCCTTCCCCCTTCAACTACCCTTTTCATTTATAGATATTTCATCTACCTTTCTACAGTGGATTATTATGACCTTCTTTCAGGATACTTTATTTATCAAAATTAAGCACTTTACTCTTGTTAAAACGTAAAACATTACAAGTAAACTACCCCTTTCCCTTAACCGATCTTCACCAAAATCAATAGGCCTTGAGTCCTCTACAATTCAGGACTGTTTGCAAAAAATTATTTGATTTTGTTTGAATTTGCGGCTGTTATCGTTTTCCATAGAAAAAAAATTCTACAGACAGACACACACACACTTTTCGAAAAATTACTTTTTTCCATGTTTTGATGGTAGTACAATCAGAATCTACCATTATCTCGAACACGATTTTTGTCGCCATAACCATACTTCCATTTCCTTATGGAACATTGAAGTAATAAAAACGATAAATAATCTTTCCTCTGTTGCTGTCTGAGCCTTTCACGGCCGGCATCATGGTTGTTAATATTCTGGTTTGCCGGTCTGTAAGGCGTGGTCCGATGTCAAATGTTGCAAACGTTTCGACCGTTCCTTCGACGGCCATCTTCAATGCGAAAGGACTGAACACACTGTGGTGAAAAAGGCTTAGCTACACTACTGTAGTTCACTAACTGTAAAAACTTTGTCAGTGTTTTCAGTCTTTTCGGACTGAAGATGGCCGTCGAAGGAACGGCTGAAATGTTTGCAACATGTAATATCGAACCACGGCCTTATAGTTCGGCAAACCAGAATATTAATCATCTTTCCTCTGTTAGTCTCTGCAGTAGCAGACTCCTGATTTTCTACAACTAAAGTTTTTTATTTGTACTCCTCTTTTCAACTTTCTTAATTCCTTTTGTGTGTGCACAAACAGCTACAGAAACTCTTCAGTTGTCCACAGTCATTTGTATTTGAACTTCCATCGGGTGAATTGATCTTCTGTGTGTCCGTCTGCCTCTATCTATCTGTCTATCTTTATGTGTATATCGTCTGTGTCTATCTAACTGTCTTACTCTCTTCATCTGTCTATCCCCGTCTGTTTCTGCCTCTTCAATAGGCCTACTATCTTATGTTTCTATTGACGCAATTAAGTTCACATGTCTTTTGTGTTCACAACAGGTATTTTACATGTTTTCTTGGCACAAGTGCACGGTGAATCACAAAATCTAAATAGTTTTTAAAAAATTGTTGTAAATTTTCCGTTTCGTTCCGCCTTTTACTGTTTAATGTTCTGTGAATTGTGACGGCATACATACTGGCAGTTAACCAGTTTCTCGATTACACTTTTTTTACATGAATATGAAATATTATGTTCTTAAAGCCTTCATGTCTTGGTCGTAACACAAAGGTTTTAAGATACAAACGCTTGGTAATTTCACAATTTATTATTAACCTCCGACAATTGTTTCAGCCTATTAGGCTATTCTCAAAGAGCTGCTAAGAACATCATGCATACAACTAAGTTGTGACAATTGTCAGAGGTTAAGAATACATTGTGGAACCACCCAGTGTTTGTTTTGTAAAACTTTAGTAGTAATATGTTCCACCAAGTGCCCAACGAGTCTTAAATCAATGTCGTTATTCAGATATTCTCGATTTTAAACAGCAGTTTAGAGTCAACTTAAGGTTCCTTATTCTTTCGTATCGTTTAAGGTTTAGGGCCAATGTATGCCAGACGTATTATTTTGTTTGTAATATGTTTTTAGGTATGGTGTTATGGGCCTAGATAAACTGATGAGGGGCTGGCTGGTTACGATTATGTGTACCCTCTCTGAAGAGTTTTGGTACGCATCGTTGTAAATTATTTCTTTTAAATCAGATTCACAAATGTTTCCAGCTGGAATCATGCACGCAGATAGCTGAATCACATGGAATCCAAATTTTAGACTCCAAATGTATTGTAGGCCCCCAAGTAAAAGAATATGAGAAAAATTGCTCGTAGGCCTATATACAAACATTTTAAACGAAGATAAATCATACGTTTGAATTAATAAAAATTATTAAATAAGAAAAGGATATAAAGTGAAAGATATGAAGTTACTTCTATATAATGTAACCAGAAATTGTCTGCACTAAAGGGAGACAATGTTTGCTAGAGAAAATGTTAAGCCCGGCGATGGAGCAGGGACCGTGTTGTAATTAATTGCACATACACAAATTCAGACGTCCAAACTGAACGTTTATTTTTACTAGTAATTATCTACTTTCAAAGGTCAGGCGTGACGTACGGGTTTGTTGAGGCTCAGCTTGCTTTAGGGCGCCCTGGATCTATTTTACTCCTTCAATGTATTTTTTACAACTACGTATAATATATTTTGTAAGTATGTAGAATTTAAACAATTTGTTTTAAAAGAAAGTATTTAATCACAATAAATAAAAAAGTGCTTACTTAATTAATTGTTGATTACTGCTTTTATAATTAATTACAAATACTATTACATTATGAGCAATTTAAATTGTAATATTATATAAATTATGTTCTGGGATATTATAATTTTCTCGTTGTATTTAAGGAAAGCAATATGTAATAATGCAATTATTTTGATGATGTAAAACAAATTGTTTCAATTCCTTCACGTATACACGGATACATACATACGCACGTACGCGCGCGCACCCCCGCCACACACACATACACACACACACTCACATACACAAATACGTTCACTCAAATAATTGATCTGTTATGTTTGACATTTTTTCTTGTATTCATACACAGGTCCTGATGATGACAATAAATATTGTCGAAACGTCGACACGACAAATAATTTAAAATTTGTGTTATACTTTTTGACCGATCCTTACAAACCCTACACCGGAAAAATTCATTGATTGGCGGTTACTACGAATTTAAGGATCTTTTTAACATTTTTAACAAAGTTTAAAATAAAGTCACTTAAAGGATTGTTTTAATAGGTATTTTATAATTTGTACGTCGAACTAGAACATATCTGTTTAAAAATATTGGTGACGATCGTAGCATGGAATAAGAACTTAGTATCTTAAATCAAAATTAATTTTTGTGTCTAGTATTACATTTAAAATGCTGACTGTAAGTTGGGCTTCTCCGCTGTCCAGACTTCATTCACTGCACAAAATCTCGCTCAACTGCTTCATTAGTCTGTGACGGTGATAGTACTTCGTCAGCATAGTCGGACCGCATGTTATAAATTATTGTCGAGATGACGCTTTTTAATTTATTTGTAAACGTTATATCTGTCCATTTGTTTGCTTCAGCATAGCATGGTTTCAGGAAAATATTATTTATTTTCCTTCCGAGAGAGACAATTATGCGTCCTGCGGGAAATGAAGTCAGAAGGCCACGTTACCCCAAAGATGGACATATGATTTTGTACTTTTACAGTGTGTACCTTCTGGAAACGCATTGATTGGCATCCTAATAACCGGAACTTTGCAATCGCGAAACTGAGCTACGCGCTTCAAAAGATTAATGACGATGAGTGCGATACGAAGTGTGATGGCAGACAACAGTGGTCACGATGACAAGTCGCGATGAAAGTCTGATCGCTCGCGAAACAGTTTCGTCAGTGCGTTCCGTTGGCGCTACATTTTTTAGCCCTGTCACAAGTGGCGAGTGTTTATAATTGTCAGAGGTGGAAATTGAAGTCAGCGTGGTGCTGAAAATGTTGTTGACTACTGAATTCAACAGCTGACAGTTTTCGTACGCCTCTCTCCTCACCGCCACTTATATATATATATATATATATATATATATATATATATATATATATTTCAATCACTTTCTGCTACAGTCCGTTTCTTGATGTATATAATACTATAATACTTATAACTATTTTACCTCAAGATATATTTTTTCCTTTAGGAACATGTTTCGGGAGATCCTGTTCTCCCATCTTCAGCCTTCGCCATCTTGCTTCTGGTGCAGTATTTGTGTGTTGGCTTCTGGATGTTATTAAGGTGGTTTGTTGGTCTTTGGTCCTTCAATGTTGCATTATTGTGTGTGGTTGTGGTATCTGTTTTTGTATTTTGTGTATTTTCGATGTTGAGTGCTTTGAATATTGTGTCATGTTTTGTATTGATTTGTATTTGTTCTGGTATTAATTTGTTTTGTGTTTTATGTTTGTAAATCTGTAAATTTTCCCAAATGTTATTTACAGATTTACAAACATAAAACACAAAACAAATTAATACCAGAACAAATACAAATCAATACAAAACATGACACAATATTCAAAGCACTCAACATCGAAAATACACAAAATACAAAAACAGATACCACAACCACACACAATAATGCAACATTGAAGGACCAAAGACCAACAAACCACCTTAATAACATCCAGAAGCCAACACACAAATACTGCACCAGAAGCAAGATGGCGAAGGCTGAAGATGGGAGAACAGGATCTCCCGAAACATGTTCCTAAAGGAAAAAATATATCTTGAGGTAAAATAGTTATAAGTATTATAGTAATATATATATATATATATATATATATATTTAGGCCTAATTTACTTTTCAATACGCAGTGTTATTAATATTATCTACATATTGAACGAGCAAAGCCAATTCTCAGTTTTAACTCGATCGTTTTGTATTTGTTTGTTGTGAATCTGTCTATTTGAGGAATATCTCACCGTAACCTTTCGTGTTATCTCAAATTAACCTTTGAATACATCATACGATTTTCGTAAAACTTGCCATAAGCATCCATACTTTGACCTATAGACTTCTATTGCTTTTATATTAACCCCCCCCCCCAAATAAAATTGAGGAAGTAAGCTAAAAACATGAGGGTCAAAGTTTTAGAAGATCGCAAAAATTCGTGTGGATACGAAATTAAAGGAAATTTTAATCAAACTTTGAATAGTATCTAGTTTTGGAAAATTCAAGATTTCAGGACACCGAAAAAAGGATCAAACTTGTTAAAAGATTTTGGCTCATTATCATTGCCCATCCAGTTGACCGTAATACCAATAAAGCCGAAAGGGAGAAGGTAACGAAGTATCTCCACTTGTCAGTGAATTCAAGAAGATTTTCAAATTATAGTTTGTTGACGTAATGCCGCTGGTAATGACAGCAACGGATCTTGTAAACAAAAACGTGGAAATGAATCTACCTAAGCTGAAATTAAATACAAAAAGTATAACCCCTGCAGTTTAAAAATCAGCCATCCTGGAAACACGCGGACTAGTCCAAACGCACTTAAATAAGCCAGCATAAGCGTTATGCTATAGTTTGTCATATAGCCCCCCTATCATAGATTAACCAGTGATAATAGCTGACCAGTGGCGTATCGAGAATTTTACTGGGGGGGGGGTCCAGTCAAGTCGGCTTCATACAAACAAAAGTTACTTATTGACTGAACTGATTTTCCTATATTGCAAACGGTTACTCATATGCTATGTAATAAACCTGTTTGCATATTTTTAAAAAACGTTACTGCGATATTAGCGTACACTTCTTCTTATTCAGCGGCGCAACAACCCATTACTGAGTCAAGGCCTCCTTTAACAGCCTCCGCCAGTTGTCCCGGTCCCCAAGGATGTGGCGCGCATCATAGTTCACACCGTCTTCCCAACGTAGTTGTAAAAACTGGATGGCGAAAAAACTATAGGTTTCTGCACATAAGAGTTTTACAGATGGAGTAGGCCTATGTGAATTCTCCGATCTAACCCCCAACCTGGACGACCAGGAACTTTGGTTTCGGGGTGCTCTTCCCCTAGAGAGTTGCTTTCACCTAAGCTGACGAGCTCTCTCTCCCCGGTCGCAGTAGGCTAACTGCTCAGCCCATGTGTACAGCCGTTGGGCTAATATAGCCTCATCCGCCTCCACACTAGAGGCACACCCTGCTGCCGATATGCACCATCCTCCCAGGCCAGGACTCAGGATACCCCCAGGCTGTCCTGACAGAACCCTCATATTTTGTTTGCTTACTGATCGACTCCCCCGAAGGGATTGATTACCACTACCCACCGACGTGTAGGTGAGAGTGGAGTTGGGGTGGAGAGGCTGGTGTATTTCTCTTCTATGAAAGCATATGTTCGCATCACATCCCATTTGGACCCCATATTAGCGTACACAGCTATAAAACTAATAAAGTAGCCTAAAAATTAAGAGATTAACAAAATTCCTCCACTTTTTTCCGACCGTCTGGGTCCCGTTCGTCCCCCTCCCGTAAATACCCTCTGTAGCTGACAGGCAGTGTAATAATAATATAAAACAGCAACAACACAGTCTATTAAAGTACTGTTGAAGTGACTTAGGAGGATTAGGGTAGGCATAGACCGTACAGCATACAAGGAAGTGTGGCAAACACTATATTTCAGCCGCTAATTATTATCATACGTGTTAAAATGGGAACTCATTTATGTAGGGTGAGTCAGTCTGGTGGTAGTGTTGTAATTGTCAATTGTAAGTAATGTTATTATATCATAATTGTTATTTAGAAGTGAGGCTATAGAAATTTTTAGTTGACATTTGGCAATAGACACAGGTCACGATATTAATTGATGACTCGTTGGGCACTTGGTGAAACATATTAATACAAAGGTTTTTAAAAATATATGAACACTTGGTACGTTTCACAGTGAAATGTACCAAGTGTTTATATATTTTTAAAAACCTTTATACACACAGGTGTCAGACTGTATACCAGACAAGCAGATGTTTTAAACATAAAAATAGTTTTAGGACCTTTCCCACTATTGGTAAAAATTTCACCCTCTTTCTCAACAAGTGTGACTGAAGAAAGTAATAATCATAGGAAATCTGGCGAGACACATCAAATAAGAATTAATGGTGACAAGGTCCAGACAGAACACATGAATGTCGCCATAAAGTTTATATCCTTTTGGGGTAAGCAAGTAATAGGTTACGAGTGTGAAGGCAGGTGTACTCCGTGTGAACATTGGCAGGTATACTCCGTGAGAACTGTAATATAAAATTGTAAAACCCTATCAAATCGTGACGTATGGTCATATGATACAGTCTTTGACGAATAATAGGAAGTCTTATAAAAATTGTAAGAAACTACTCTCACTTCAACTAGTTTTAGCCAATCATACTTAAGGTTTTAGAAATAAGAGAAGGGTAGCCAATCATAGTTAAAGTTTTAGAAATAATAGAAGAGAACATTCCCACTACTGTAAATAAGGGTTACACCCACGAATTGTGTATAAAAAGCCAAGCAAATGCTAAAGAAAACAGATTTGATTGTAAGAGCTCTGAGAAAACTTACCTCTGTCTCACTTGACTTGTTCTTTGATCTGAGCTAGAACGTGTTCTAAGGGAGCCTGTCTAGCCAGTGATAGTCAGTCATACTTTCTGTTTTTGTCAATTTTTAAAGAGTAACTAAAGTAGTTACATTATTTTGTTGAAACGAAGTACTAGTAACTGAAGGTACTTAGAGTTGAGTAACAGTAATTGAATTACGTTAATTTCAAGAATTATTATTGTAAAGGAAATTGTAAAAAGTTTTGTATTTACGAGTCATCAATAAATTGTCTTCAAAGAAGAACGGTTGATATCAATTATTTAAATTCACCTCCGGGGCCACAACAACTGACAGTTGTAGCCTAGCAGCCACTCGATAGGTTACAACAGTATGGTATGGTCTTGTTTTTACGGTACTGCCAGGGAATTCAATCCGGAATCTCTATTATAACCACTGATCTATTAAGACTCCAATTCGTTATTTATTCGACGTATAAACAAGAAGGGAATGGATCTATAGAAAACTTTATGAGACAGAAAAACGAACATTGTCTCCCAAAAATCGAACAACTCTGAATATACTCAGACGTTGTCTGTCGGCGAAAAGGAGATCACTGTTAATCGATTTTCATTCTATCTTCTTTAAAAAACAGAAATGGTCGTGTTCTATTTGGGATTGAATAGTGGCCATTGCAGTGTGTCATTATTTTACCCTGATCGAAACGACCTGGATAGGTTGCCGTTTGCTTCCATCATTTGTTGTTATTGTCCTTTATATGGGTTCTGTTCTTCATTGCTGTAAGTATGCGTTCATTCACAATACATTATAACTGGCGTGCAGCTAAGGCTCAGTAATAGGATACTGTTGGTGCCAACTTACCGCAGCAAGCAGTTCAATCACTTTACGCTCTAATTGATCCATATCTGTTCACTTTGATGGTCTCTATAAATAGCGCTTCTTCTCACGCCTGATTGATTTCTTACGCAACGGCTGTAGAATCAAGAGGAGACTGTTTGGTGAACAAAAAGGCTTACTCTGCAGCAGCACAAGTTGTGATGCAGAAAAACCGGTTCCAAAGAGAATCAGCGACATTACAAATAAAATTGTATAATCCGACGGATTCCGTTGGGTTACAGGGCTATAGCCGATTATATTTAGCAATACAAAGGTAGACGCGAAAATACGAGAAAAAATAATCTTGGTAACTGGAGTCGGACTTATAGTTGGCAATCACGGGGTGTCAGTTCCTCTGGTAGTCATCGCGCCTTACCCGGACGCTACAAATACACCCCACTAACGCAAAGCAACGAGTGCCTAGACGCCGTGTCAAATTTCTGACAGTTTCATTAAGCCTTTTAGGAAATCCTTTCTGGAGATTGTGCTGCAGTGTCTATCGCCTTACAAAACCAATAGGGGAAATATAAATTATTTAACTTTTTGTAATTATATTTTGAGAAAAAATGTGTGCATATGTATATTATATTATTTTATTTAACATGTTTTCATTAAGCAAGTACTTATTTTATTAGTCCTTCATTTGTTATATCCGTTTCGTTATAACAACGTCTAAAATATTCAGAGTTTTTTCTGACAAATTTTTGAATCAATGTTTCACTCATTCTTTGGTGTCTGTGCAGGGCCGTGTGAATGGAATCAGTGAAGGGGCAGTGGCACCGTCCCTTTTTTACTTACGTTTATCACCTATGCTTTAAATGTGTTTCTTAATATAG
Organism: Magicicada septendecula; assembly: GCA_034769895.1. Taxonomy (NCBI): domain Eukaryota; kingdom Metazoa; phylum Arthropoda; class Insecta; order Hemiptera; family Cicadidae; genus Magicicada; species Magicicada septendecula. The sequence continues at coordinate 311,697,560 of CM068373.1, read as the reverse complement.
TTGAGTGTACAGATTAATAATAATAATAATAAAAGCCAACATCATCGTCATCATCCTTATTTTCCTCCAGTACATAAATGTAAAACTCCAGGGCTTCTGTCTCACTGGCCCCTTCATAGCTGTATATTAATAACCAAAAGAACACTTAGTTTTTTTGGGGGTGGAAAACATATAACATTAAACTATCCTTAACAACATTGTCTTTTAACATAGTAACAATTAAATTTATTCTATTCTCTGGAGTGTACAGATTAAAAAGAAGAAAACGTTTTATATGAGCTCAGACTCTGAGTGATATTAATATTGATTTTGTTATTCTTTGAACGCTCAATAATTCTTCTACATCACGTAAATCTAAATACGAACTTCTTACACTTTTCTGAAATAATTTTTATTACTTAAAATTTAGTATTCTGAGGCTAAATTTAATAATTGTTGGTGCTAGAATGTTTAAGGCTATATAATTGTATTTCTTATCATAATCTTTCAACAATGGAAATTGCTTTTTCTGTGGTGCCAAAGTCACGCCACAAAATATCTGTTTTAGTAATGTTTCGACAAAAATCTTATTTTTGAGTTCGACAATGTGTTCCGGCAAAAATCTTATTTAGCGATATTATAAAAACATAACAATTATTAGAAAGTAATCTAATTTGAACGAGTACACATCACAAGAAAATACTAAACAACCGTTACAACACAATACACCGCCCACGTCACATTTAACGTTCAAATAAACGCTCATATCTTAAACCTATCAAGCTGGAGACTTGGAAATTGAGTTAAAATTAAATTCAGTCGATACTTTTATAAACATCAGACACCTATTACATTACGTAACAACAACAAAATTTCTCAAAGAGGAATTTTTCATGTTGTAATTCGAGAAGATCGTAACCAAACATTACACATATCTTATATTTGTTTTGACAGGTACGGGAAGAGTACAGAAAAAGTTAGGTATTAGGAAAAAATTAGGTATTCCGTCGCCTTACTGATATATACAACTACAAATTGAAGTAAAAACGAACTATTTATGTTGAGTAACAACGGAACTACAACGAGTTACGTTTTAGAGTTCAATACATTTTGAAATACAAATGTTTTTTAAATATATAAACACTTGGAAAGATTCACAGTTTTTATTTAACTCTGACAGCTGTTTCAGCTTATTAAGCTATTGTCAAAGAGTTTAGTGAACAACTAAACTAGACAAAGAAGTAAGCGTGGTAAACATGTGTTTAGGGCGTATATCAGGACATGTGTGGGGTATGTATGATGGAGGGGATGAGGGGGTGAGGAAGGTAGTGGGAAGTTCAAGTGACTGTAAAAACTAAGTATAATTGGATGACAAAATATAAAAATTAACTAAACTAAACTAAATAACAACTTTTAATTTTCCAGGATACCAGGATAAATGTATATATATATATATATATATATATATATATATATATTTATATTTTGTCATCCAATTATACTTAGTTTTTACAGTCACTTGAACTTCCCACTACCTTCCTCACCCCCTCATCCCCTCCATCATACATACCCCACACATGTCCTGATATACGCCCTAATATATATATATATATATATATATATATATATATAATATTAAAAACCTTTGTTTTAATATGTTTTACCAAGTGCCCAACGAGTCATTAATAAAGATTTTGAAATGTTCAATTCAGCTTTCATGTGTCTTACAGCTTTGTTTATGGTCAAAATAATTTTTAAAATTTGTGGAATAGTAGAGAATAACGGTTTTGACGATACGAATGTTTGAAAATTATTATCCTGGTCCTTTAATTTTTGGACGAGTAAATTAAATTTTTAAGTCGCGCAGTGCTTACGAACGAAAAATCCGTATACCGAGTAATTTCCATATTTTCCCCATTGTATCATAGTTTATCATAGACAGCTCCATATGTTCTTAGATTATATTAATTCCTTTTATAGTAGCGTGCAATTTACACTTGAAACAGAAAATATGAAAAGTTTAAATTTTTTGGATCTTACCATTACTAGGTCACAAAATAATCTTAGTTTTCAGATATATAGAAAACCTACTTTTACAGATACCGTTATACATAAACAATCACTAACATCATGGCACATAAAATTAAGCAGTTTTCATGCAATGGTTAATCGTCTCCTTATAGTTCCTTTAACCAAAGAAAATTTCAATAAAGAGGTAGATATTATAAAAGCCATAGCACAAAATAACGGTTATGATGAAAGAATAATTGACTCTTTAATTTAAAAAAAAAAAACAGAAGAAAATTACTTTAAAAGAATTTTATTCCATAGAGCCAGATCAGGGTAACAAAAAATTTCACTTAAATTACATTCCGTGTATAACAGATAAGATTAATAATAGGTTAAAAAACCATGGTCTTAACATGGTATCAGTAAACAAACGTAATCTTTTTTCACTACTAGTCAATAATAAAGAAAAATCTAACACACTGGAGAAAAATGGAGTTTATGAAATACACTGTGCAGAATGCGATGCTATTTATATCGGACAATGTGGCCGTGCTCTGAAACATCGCATTTCTGAACATAAGAAGGCGATTTTAACCAATACATTTAATACAGGTTTTGCAGATCATTGCTTACAACACAATCACTTCATAGACACAAAAAACATAACACTACTCCACAACATACAAAAAGGTAAAAAAATGGATTTGTTAAAAATTTTAGAAATTAAAAAAGCAATAAAAAATAACAAAAATTTAACCAATGAACAGACTGAATTTTGTGTATCCCCTTTATTAAAATCTGTCATTTAGTTTAGTTTATTTTGTATTATTTTGTATGTCCATCATTATTTTAAATTTTGCATTCAGTTTATATTTAGTTCAGTTAATTTTATATTTTACATTCAGATTATATTTAGTTTAGTTAATTTTATATTTTGCATTCATGATTGTATTTAGTTTTTAAAGACACCTGACCTTCCCTTGTCTCTTGCACCCCCCCCCTCGCCATCACAACACAGATGTTCCAGATACGCCCTAAACAGATGTTCACCACCTACACTCCACTCACATCCTGTGTTTAGTAATTTTCATTCATTCGCCTCTTTGACAATGGCTTAGTTAGTCGAAACAGCTGTCAGAGTTAATTAAAAAATTTGTAAAACTTACCAAGTGTTTTTATATATTTTACAAAACCTTTGTATTAATATGTTTCACCAAATGCCCAACGAGTCATCAATTAATATCGTGTTTATCATTTTGTACAATACTGTAGGTATAATGCATAACGATCAGAATGACGTAACTAGAGATAGTCAGACGACGACGTAGCGATTGGGGGCGGTACACAGCTGGGTAACCTGACTACGAAAATAGCAGCAGCCGACGGCCGATGTAGTTCATTAAGTACGTTCACCCCGTCGTCGTCTCCCAACGTCACGGCAAACATTTGCATTAAGTAGGCCTATTACTGACACGCTACCGTTTCCATAGGTGTGTGGATCCAGCGATCGTTGACATTTCTTGTAACAGATTTCTATTAAAACACGCGCAAACACAATACGACATGCGTTGCTAGCATACTTTAAAATTAGTCTTCCTTAGGTAGTGAGAGTATCAAGTATTACGTGGAACCCAGCTATCTCAAATTGTTCCTTTTAATCCGGTCTGATGATAAGCTTATATATACGAGAGTTCTTTTACACCCTATAAATGCCCTCACTTCGCAGTTCCCGTAAGTAATTTCCTTGTAATCCTCTACTGTCCATGGCTTGTTGTACTCCTGCCTCCCACGATAACCTCGGTCTTCACCACTCTCTTCTTTGTTGAGTTTGCTAAGTCCACATTTTTAATGTTTATCTGTCTTCTTGCATTCTTCATGTATACCGCGCATTCTTGCATGGCAGTTGAATCTTTTGGCTTGAATGGTGTTGATAATACCCACATCTACCCCTTGCTGTACTGCGTTTCTCCTCATTTCGTGTCTTGTCCTTACCAATATTTCATCTCTGCTTAGTATTTCTGCTCGTTGATTTCAGTAATATGCTAAATAGTTCTAAAGCGTTTACCACGAGTCACTGGGCCAGTGAAGAGCAACAGGCTGAGTTCTACTTAATAATCAACAATAAAAATAATCTTTCTTGAACTAAATGTTAAGTGAAGCTTCCTTAAGTACTGGTAATTGACTACGAAGACGATATCTTTCACTAATTTTAATAGTTTTTTTCTTCTGTCGAGTTAAATTGCGAGCGACAAACAAGATGGAGTGGCTTCGTAAGATTCTTGGCACACTAGGAAGGCAGCACGCTTTAACCCTCACTTATATTACTCCACAAGGTGTACGGCGTTCCGTTATCCAGTATGCTGTTCCCGCACTCTAAAACGGGCACCCCGATAAACAATATGTAGGCTACGCAGTAAGCGATATGTGTTGACGTTTATTTGCGTTACTGTAACGTAGCTATGAAGTGGTTACTTAAAGAGCACGTAACTTAACCCTCTCCCTTCTTTGTTCGGTTATTTTAATCATCATCATCTTCAAGGATTAAACCAAGGATGGTTTGTTCCGGTCTCAAATAGGCAAAGATTACAGCTGGTCACTCCAGCGCTTCCTCGGACGTCCCACACCTCTCCGTCCCCTCGGCTTATAGTTCCATAGTTGTTTGGGGATGCGGCAGTCATCCATTCGGTAAAGATGTTCACACCAATTGAGCTCATACTGGGCGATCCTGTCGAGTATACTCATAATATTCAGTTCCTGCCGTATATCTGTGTTTCTTCTATGATCATGGAGAGTATACTCTGCCACGTGCGTGAGAAATCTCACTTCAGCCGCTTCGATGCGACTGGCCTGGTCTTTCGTTAAAGTCCAATTCTCAGACCCATAAAGAAGTGTGGGAAGAGCCATCACCTTGTAGAATTTTAGGCGTGTTCCTATATTTGCTGACTTAAGGGTTCACCTGGTGGTCCAGCACATAAGGTTGAACTTATGCAACTTATTCACAACGTCGTTGCTTACATTATAAGACAGGTTATTTTAATTAGTCAGAAATTATTCTCTCCCTTCTTACATACGTACCTAAAAAATTTGCAACTGTGATTGCTCTCGACGCCTCGGTTGAGAAGCGCTGCGCGGACGTATACTTTGGAAACCGAGCATTCCACCTCGTCTTGGACTATAAATTCTCCCCCTTAACACCAACTCTGTAACAACCCCTTAATCGGGTTATCTGTAGTGCCGGTGTTTACGAGTACGTTAAAGTAGATTTATTTCACATGATTCCGTTATTTTCCGGACTCCGAGGACTTACGAGCTCATCTGAACATATTCGCACGACTAACTAAACGACATAAGATCACGCTATCTTGGGAAGCGTAAAAATCGGAACGCAGATTGGATGATATAATTCTTTTGCCCCTCGTAAGTGTGAGACTGGGTGATTGTTGAGCCTTCGAAAGAACGATGAATCTAAGACTGAGATCGCAAAATTGTAATCCTTATGACCACTAACGTTGGATGAGGTTCGGAACAAGATTAGGAATATTACGGATGGTTTCGGCAGGGGCGTATTTATGGGGGGGACCGGACCCCACCCCAGAGGGTCGACAAAGTTGACGAATTTGTTAGTCTCTTAATTTTTATACTGCTTTATTTTTTTTCAGCTCTGCACACTAAAATAGTAGTAACTCTTTTTTAAATATACAAACAGATTTTTAATGAAGAAATTTGTGTTAGTGGTTGAAATCACAATCAGAATGATCAATATTGCACAACATACGTTTGAAATATGAAATATAGGAATGTCAATTCAGTCAATAAGCATCTTATAAACAATGTTTCAATAACGTGTATTTTTAATGTGTTATTACCATTTACTTTAATTGGACTGATTTTAGCAACTTTAAAGATAGTAGTGTTGATTAGTCTTAACTTGTTTTTTCTTTTGTTTGAAGTCTATCCGACCCCCCCCCCCCAAGGCTAAATTCTAGATACACCACTGGGTTTTGGAACAGACAGTATGGTCGTAACTCAGTTATCGTCAAACAGACTGGAGGAATTCATCGCGTGCTTAGTAAACGAGAGTGTAAGATTGCCAGTATCTGTCGCCCAAAGAGCTGATGGAGTAGAGAGAGGCTTTGCAAACCTATATAAAGAGAAAGCGTTCATGATTTATTAGGTTATTTTTAATCATTATTAGGCTATAGGAATTAACTACTATATCGAGTTAGACCGAAATTCACAAAAAAAGTAAAATTGTAGAAGTACTATAAATATCTAAAGTACTAAAAGCTTTTATCTAATTTTTACTTCCATATTCCTTAAGGAAATGGAAGTATGGTGATGGCACAAAAAATCGTGTTCGAGATTATTGCAGATTCTGATTGTACTACACTCAAAACATGAAAAAAAGTCGTTTTTCGAAAAGTGTCTATGTGTCTCTCTGTGTCTCTGTGTGTCTGTCTGTCTATAGATTTTTTTTGTATGGCAAACGGTAACTGCCGTAAATTCAAACAGAATCAAATAATTTTTTGCGTACAGCCCTGATTTGTAGAGTACTCACGACCTATTGTTTTTGGTGAAGATCGGTTGAGGGAAAGGGGTAGTTTACCAGCAACGGTTTTTTTATCAAGGGTAATTTTTTTTTTGGCAAACGATAACAGCCGCAATTTCAAACAGAATCAAATAATGTTTCGCATACAGCCCTGAATTGTAGAGTTCTCAAGACCTATTGTTTTTGGTGAAGCTCGGTTAAGGGAAATGGGTAGTTTACCTGCAATGTTTTATGTTTTAACAAGGGTATTTTCTATGGCAAACGATAACAGCCGCAAATTCAAACAGAATCAAAAGATTATTTGCATACAGCCCTAAATTGTAGAGTTCTCAAGACTATTGTTTTTGGTGAAGATCGGTTAAGGAAAAGGGGTAGTTTACCTGCAACGTTTTTTTAACAAGGGTATTTTCTATGGCAAACGATAACAACCGCAAATTCAAACAGAATCAAATAATTTTTTGCGTACAGCCCTGATTTGTAGAGTACTCACGACCTATTGTTTTTGGTGAAGATCGGTTGAGGGAAAGGGGTAGTTTACCTGCAACGGTTTTTTTTATCAAGGGTAATTTTTACTTCCATATTCCTTAAGGAATGGAAGTATGGTGATGGCAAAAAAAATCGTGTTCGAGATTATTGCAGATTCTGATTGTACTACACTCAAAACATGAAAAAAGTCGTTTTCCGAAAAGTGTCTCTGTGTGTGTGTCTGTCTGTCTGTCTGTCTATCTGTGTGTCTGTCTGTGCCTGTAGATTTTTTTTTATGGCAAACGATAACTGCCGCAAATTCAAACAAAATCAAATAATTTTTTGCATACAACCCTTATTTGTAGAGTACTCGCGACCTATTGTTTTTGGTGAAGATCGGTTGAGGGAAAGGGGTAGTTTACCTGCAACGGTTTTTTTTTATCAAGGGAAATTGTTTTTTTTGGCAAACGATAACAGCCGCAAATTCAAACAGAATCAAATAATGTTTCGCGTTCAGCCCTGAATTGTAGAGTTCTCAAGACCTATTGTTTTTGGTGAAGATCGGTTAAGGGAAAGGGGTAGTTTACCTGTAACGTTTTATGTTTTAACAAGGGTATTTCCTATGGCAAACGATAACAGCCGCAAATTCAAACAGAATCAAAAGATTATTTGCATACAGGCCTAAATTGTAGCGTTCTCAAGACTTATTGTTTTTGGTAAAGATCGGTTGAGGGAAAGGGGTAGTTTACCTGCAACGTTTTTTATCAAGCGTATTTTTTATGGCAAACGATAACTGCCGCAAATTCAAACAGAATCAAATACGTTTTTGCATACAGCCCTGATTTGTAGCGTACTCGCGACCTATTGTTTTTGGTGAAGATCGGTTGAGGGGAAGGGGTAGTTTACCGGCAACGGTTTTTTTTGTCAAGGGAAATTTTTTTTTTTTTGGCAAACGATAACAGCCGCAAATTCAAACAGAATCAAATAATGTTTCACATACAGCCCTGAATTGTAGAGTTCTCAAGACCTATTGTTTTTGGTGAAGATCGGTTAAGGGAAAGGGGTAGTTTACCTACAACATTTTTTTAACAAGGGTATTTTCTATGGCAAACGATAACAGCCGCAAATTCAAACAGAATCAAATAATTTTCTGCATACAGCCCTGATGTGGAGAGTACTCAAGATCTGTTGTTTTTGGTGAAGATCGGTTGAGGGGAAGGGGTAGTTTACCTGCAACGTTTTTTATCAAGCGTATTTTCTATGGCAAACGATAACAGCCGCAAATTCAAACAGAATCAAATGATTTTTTGCATACGTCAGTGAATTGCAGAGGACTCAAGGCCTTTAGATTTTGGTGAAGATCAGTTAAGGGGAAGGGGTAGTTTACCTGCAACCTTTTACGTTTTAACAAGAGTAAAGTACTTGAAAATTCATTTAAACTTTTTCAAACAATGGTAATTGTTGATAATAAAATAATTTTGTTGCCAGACAATCTGAAAATTTCAGATTTTGTACCACAAAATCTGAAAAGATTATACGATAGTTTATGAAATGGTTAATAATACGTCAGTGGAAGGTGTAATGAGAAATTAGCAGAAATTGAAACCTGGGGAATGTTAACTGTTCTGTAGATACAATTTTGTCAGAATGTTTGGAAATGATCATCAACATTGAAGAAAAAGTAAGCATATTAAGAAACATATGTAAGTACTTATTATAAAAAAATAATGTTTGTTTTTTGATAAAGTAATTTTGATTATAAAATATAAATATTTACAACAAGAAAAGAATTTTCAGTTTTCAAAATTTAAATATTTTTTATAAAACAATGGGTTCTTCATTGAGGTGGGGACCATGTCACTCACTCCATCTCAAGCCTCCTCTCCCATTTTGCAGAAAAAGAGGACCCTGTCAAGGCTGATACTTTGACGACAGTGACAGGGCTTTCCACCAAATTCAGCAGAGTGACAGGTAGGCCCAACTCTGATTGGCTCCTCAGATTTCCCCAGCGTTAGTAGGTTCTATGAAAATATTTTATTTCAAAAATGATTTTAAATATAAATCTTAGATATGTTTTATAAATCTCATGTTTTATGTTTTAACATGGGTAATTTTTTATATGACGAACCATAACTGCCGTAAATTCAAACAGAATCAAATAATTTTTTACATATATCCCTGAGCTATAGAGAACTCAATGTCTGTTGATTTTGGTGAAGATCGGTTACGGGGAAAGGGCAGTTTACCTGAAACATTTTTTGTTGTAACATGAGTAAAGTACTTAATTTTGATAAAGTATCCTGATAAGATCTTAATAATCCACTGTAGAAACGTAGATGAAATATCTATAAATGAAGAGGCTAGTTGAACGGGCTGGGGGTAATTTTTACTTCCATATTCCTTAAGGAATGGAAGTATGGTGATGGCAAAAAAAATCGTGTTCGAGATTATTGCAGATTCTGATTCTACTACACTCAAAACATGAAAAAAAGTCGTTTTCCGAAAAGTGTCTGTGTGTGTCTGTCTGTCTGTCTGTCTGTCTGTCTGTCTGTCTGTCTGTCTGTCTGTCTGTCTGTCTGTCTGTCTGTCTGTCTGTCTGTCTGTAGATTTTTTTTTTTATGGCAAACGATAACTGCCGCAAATTCAAACAGAATCAAATAATTTTTTGCATACAGCCCTGATTTGCAGAGTATTCGCGACCTATTGTTTTTGGTGAAGATCGGTTGAGGGAAAGGGGTAGTTTACCTGCAACGGTTTTTTTTTAGCAAGGGTAATTTTGTTTGTTTGGCAAACGATAACAGCCGCAAATTCAAACAGAATCAAATAATGTTTCGCATACAGCCCTGAATTGTAGAGTTCTCAAGATCTGCTGATTTTGGTGAAGATCGGTTAAGGGAAAGGGGTAGTTTACCTGTAACGTTTTATGTTTTAACAAGGGTATTTCCTATGGCAAACGATAACAGCCGCAAATTCAAACAGAATCAAATAATGTTTTGCATACAGCCCTGATTTGTAGAGTACTCAAGACCTATTGTTTTTGGTGAAGAGCGGTTAAGGGGAAGGGGTAGTTTACCTGCAACGTTTTTTTATCAAGCGTATTTTCTATGGCAAACGATAACAGCCGCAAATTCAAACAGAATCAAATAATTTTTTGCATACGTCCCTGAATTGTAGAGGTCTCAATGACTTTCGATTTTGGTGAAGATCGGTTAAGAGGAAGGGGTAGTTTACCTGCAACCTTTTACGTTTTAACAAGAGTAAAGTACTTGAAAATTTATTTAAACTTTTTGAAACAATGGTAATTGTTAAAAATAAAATAATTTTGTTGCCAGGCAATAAAATTATAATTTTTTAATTTTAATGTAATATAATATTTTTCATTTAATACAGCAATAAAAAGGCAGGTAAGACACAGCCTGGCTGTTTGGCTGAAAATGATTTTAAATATAAATCTTAGAATATGGAAGTCATGTATGGTTCTCCATACCGATATTTTACTTCCATATTCCTTAAGGAAAGGAATGGTGATGGCAAAAAAAATCGTGTTCGAGATTATTGCAGATTCTGATTCTACTACACTCAAAACATGAAAAAAAGTCGTTTTCCGAAAAGTGTCTGTGTGTGTGTCTGTCTGTGTGTCTGTCTGTCTGTGTGTGTGTCTGTCTGTGTGTGTGTCTGTAGATTTTTTTTCTATGGCAAACGATAACAGCCGCAAATTCAAACAGAATCAAATACTTTTTAGCATACAGCCCTGATTTGTAGAGTACTCGCGACCTAATGTTTTTGGTGAAGATCGGTTAAGGGAAAGGGGTAGTTTACCTGCAACGGTTTTTTTTATCAAGGGTAATTTTGTTTGTTTGGCAAACGATAACAGCCGCAAATTCAAACAGAATCAAATAATGTTTCGCATACAGCCCTGAATTGTAGATTTCTCACGATCTGTTGGATTTTGGTAAAGATCGGTTAAGGGAAAGGGGTAGTTTACCTGTACCGTTTTATGTTTTAACAATGGTATTTACTATGGCAAACGATAACAGCCGCAAATTCAAACATAATCAAATAATGTTTTGCATACTGCCCTAAATTGTAGAGTTCTCAAGACCTTTTGTTTTTGGTGAAGATCGGTTAAGGGAAAGGGGTAGTTTACCTACAACGTTTTTTTAACAAGGGTATTTTCTATGGCAAACGATAACAGCCGCAAATTCAAACAGAATCAAATAATTTTCTGCATACAGCCCAGATTTGTAGAGTACTCAAGACTTATTGTTTTTGGTGAAGATCGGTTGAGGGGAAGGGGTAGTTTACTGGCAACGTTTTTTATCAAGCGTATTTTCTATGGCAAACGATAACTGCCGCAAATTCAAACAGAATCAAATAATTTTTTGCATACAGCCCTGATTTGTAGAGTACTCGTGACCTATTGTGTTTGGTGAAGATCGGTTGAGGGCAAGGGGTAGTTTACCTGCAACGGTTTTTTTTTATCAAGGGAATTTTTTCTTTTTTGGCAAACGATAACAGCCGCAAATTCAAACCGAATCAAAAGATTATTTGCATACAGCCCTAAATTGTAGAGTTCTCAAGACCTATTGTTTTTGGTGAAGATCGGTTGCGGGAAAGGGGTAGTTTACCTGCAACGTTGTTTTAACAAGGGTATTTTCTATGGCAAACGATAACAGCCGCAAATTCAAACAGAATCAAATAATGTTTTGCATACAGCCCTGATTTGTAGTACTCAAGACCTTTTGTTTTTGGTGAAGATCGGTTAAGGGGAAGGGGTAGTTTACCTGCAACGTTTTTTTATCAAGTGTATTTTCTATGGCAAACGATAACTGCCGCAAATTCAAACAGAATCAAATAATTTTTTGCATGCGTCCCTGAATTGTAGAGGTCTCAAGGACTTTCGATTTTGGTGAAGATCGGTTAAGGGGAAGGGGTAGTTTACCTGCAACCTTTTACGTTTTAACAAGAGTAAAGTACTTGAAAATTTATTTAAACTTTTTCAAACAATGGTAATTGTTAAAAATAAAATAATTTTGTTGCCAAGCAATAAAATTAAAATTTTTTCATTTTAATGTACATCATGTATAAGAGAAAATATATCGCGCTTGGCAGGCGATATTAAGATTTAAATATAAATCTTAGAATATGGAAGTCATGTATGGTTCTCCATACCGATATTTTTTTTGGCAAACGATAACAGCCGCAAATTCAAACAGAATCAAAACATTATTTGCATACAGCCCTAAATTGTAGAGTTCTCAAGACCTATTGTTTTTGGTGAAGATCGGTTAAGGGAAAGGGGTAGTTTACCTGCAACGTTTTTTTAACAAGGGTATTTTCTATGGCAAACGATAACATCCGCAAATTCAAACAGAATCAAATAATTTTTTGCATACCGCCCTGATTTGTGGAGTACTCAAGATCTATTGTTTTTGGTGAAGATCGGTTAAGGGGAAGGGGTAGTTTACCTGCAACGTTTTTTATGAAGGGTAATTTTCTATGGCAAACGATAACAGCCGCAAATTCAAACTGAATCAAATAATTGTTTGCATACGTCCCTGAATTGTAGAGATCTCAAGGACTTCCGACTTTGGTGAAGATCGGTTAAGGGGAAGGGGTAGTTTACCAGCAACCTTTTACGTTTTAACAACAGTAAAGTACTTGAAAATTCATTTAAACTTTTTGAAACAATGGTAATTGTTAAAAATAAAATAATTTTGTTGCCAGGCAATAAAATTATAATTTTTTCATTTTAATGTAAATCATGTATGAGTTAATAGTATAATGGATTAATTTACACTCAAAATGTACAAACAGAAAATTTTGTTACAAACATCAATATCGTTCGTGGCAGGCAAGCATATCTCAGTTATGTAATGTTTACGTTTCCATTTTATTATTATGACTACCGCAATAAAAAGGCAGGGAAGACACACACACACACACACACACACACACACACACACACACACACACACACACACACACACACACACACACACACACACACACACACACACACACACACACACACACACACACACACACACACAAATTCGCGTTATTTCTGGCCTCACTCATGCTTATTTTCTTACATTTGCACACTTTTTAAATGGTAAGTGCCGAAACCCATACCAACATAACGCGTGCAAGCCGAAAAAAGTGTCCAGCGTGGATAGCGATTTGCTTCCTGTGGATCGCTGGGCAGTGTAACTGCACGTGTTTACAGAGGAACGATTCATAGACAGTCTTTTCGTCTTTAGGGAATGAACCCTCTGCAAGATGCTGAGGGTCCATGAGTGACTTCGGAGCGCTCCTTCTTTTTCGCGTGTTTGTTCTGTGAAACATACACTGTAGATTCGCAGCTTTACTCTAAGCAACGCTCAATAGGAAATGTTGAAAATTTTTGTCCACGGTGTACCCTCATACACACTAAACCTGCTCTGATGTTTTAATTACGGACATCATAATATTAAAACTTTGGAAACTTGAGCACTACTTAATGGAGATCAATCATTAACTTATACAAGCCATTAATTTTATGCATATTTTTTATATATATGTGTACAACGTTATCGGCAACAAAGAAGTAGTTTTTGTTAAAATTCCTTCTCGGGATATTTGGCCGTAGTCCAATGTTTTCTACAAAACCAGACGTTTCGGCAATGCCATCGACTTCCATCATCAGTGAAAATCGAGTGCGATAACGTGAGGTGGTATACGTTAGTGACCGCAGTACTGTGGTTAAGGCTGAAGCAGTAAGTAGAAAGAAGTAGTTTCTATGGTAATATTTCATTTCGAAAATGATTTTAAATATAAATCTTAGAATATGGAAGTCATGTATGGTTCTCCATACCGATATTTTTTTCCTTAAAACTTCCTATTTTTCCTCGGCTAATAAACTAAAAGGACTCTTACAGAATTAACACTGTTGCACACCACTATAGAAAAATTATTCCGATTAGCGGTTTCAAGCTTCACAGCTCATCATCAGATCGTAAATAAACTTTTTTTTCTATAGTAGTGTGCAACAGTGTTAATTCTGTTTGTGATTATAACCACTAACACAACTTTATTACAAAGGTTTTCAAAAATATATAAACACTTGGTTCGTTTCAAAGAAACTGTGAAACGTACCAAGTGCTTACATGTTTTTTAAAACCTTTATATTAATATGTTTCACCAAGTGGCCAACGACACATCAATTAATATCGTGACAACTTTATTAATTAAAAAAAGGACTCTTAACTCAAGTTGTAGCCAGCCTACACTTAACCCCCAATGACCCTGTTAAATGGAGCAAAGAGATAAGGTAACTTATTAAAAACATATAATAACAGTTAAGCTAACTGTAATGCCAATGTTCTATAAATAACATCGATCACATTCACTCCTATATCTTCTCTCTCCTCTCCATACCATTATTGGTTTAATAAGTAACATTCGTCAATCTTTTATACTTTTAAGTACTGCGGCTCGTATAATTGTAATCCATCATCTCACCCGATTGTATTTACACAAGCGGATGGCGGATACCTTGAAAAACTGGAAAATAAAAGACGTTTATTTACTTGTGTTCTCACATACGGTTACGTCATCATTGTTGTCATCATTATCACCATCATCGCCTTCAACATAGTCGTTAGTATTCGCTACAGTTGCTGACGTCATAATTGTCATCTCTTCATTTTTGATTCTTTGTTACAGCGTTATGGATACACCTAACTATCCTTTACTAGCTGATAGTTCTTTATGCAGAACTTTCCTTAACAACCTTTAACAATCAGAATGATCACAGTTGCACACCACTATATAAAAATTTGCACACCACTTTCTCTAAAACTTTTATTGTCTACTTTAGACGATCATTTTTTTTTTTATTATTATTCTTGTCACTGATAACATAAATTCTTCATTAACAACCTTTGTCTGCGTTTTTGCAATTCATAATTATCGCGTACAATTTTTTTTAGATCAGGAACGGAATCAGTGTCATGTCACTTCGCTTGCTTAAATCCACATGCTTGTTAGAGGTGGGCCGATATACCTATTACAGGTATTTTGAAACGTTATTTATGTGGAACGGATATAACAGTGACTGAAAAGTCGAAATACCCGTTCCGATTACTCGCGGCTTCGCGGTTACGAGTCGCGGGACCACCCCCGCAACTAACGAATAAATGAGTATTACGAGTACACGAGTACAAAGCCACTTTTTGGTGCTGAATACTTCATTCTGCGCATGTGCCGATTGCCATAGAAGTACGAAACGAAGCAAAACAGCAAGGTTCAGAATATCTCTATGCCAAAGAGACGATGCTGTTTTTAATAAATGAAAAAAATTCATACTGATGTTACATTTATTTTAATGTGTTATGCAGATATATAATACAGATTATAATAACAAATTATATACTATACTAGTTTTATTATATTTGGCCGGATGTAAATAGATGCTCAGATAATTAATCAAAGTAGTAAGGTTTTCTAAGACAGGTTTTCTAATAACGTTTACGTAAGTATGTGGAAACGAATATATGTGTGTGCGTGTGCCTGTGTACAGCAAACACCCCGGTGAAAACACTATGACAGACAGTAGTTATGAGAAAGCCATTCCTCACTTTCTCTAAAACTTTTATTGTCTACTTTAGACGTTCATTTTTTTTTTATTATTATTCTTGTCACTGATAACATAAATTCTACAGTTTCTTACTGTTATCTTATGAATACGTCGGTATATAGTTATTTATATACTTTACTGAGGATTGTCTAAAACATACCACAGCATGGGAACGTGAGTATAAATGTAAACTGATAACCTCAGTGTCTTAAGCTGTGCTATTGTCTAACGTAAACAGGAATTTCGATTAATATGAAATTCCTTTTTTTTTAAGTAGAATTTGTTAATATAAAAAAACGTGACTTTCTTTAAGTTGTTCTTTTTTTTACTTCTTTCACGTCTAATGAGTTGTTTTCTATACCAGTACGTTGAGATATATTGAGGTCCTTCAGGGTCTTCGTGTGTGTTACTTGAAACTGAAACCACACATTTCTTATAGAGATCATCTCTGCAAGTCGAGATCAGTTCACAGGTAAATCCTCTATTCGGACTGCTTCTATCGCAATATCTTTCGCTTGCCGTTTCTATGCCTAGAATGTGGGATCGTCCTCAGAAGCTGTGAGTCTGTGAGTGACCGTTGAAAGACACTGTTGAAAGACGTAACAACAACAGGGTCTTTCAACCGCCATTCACAGCTTCTGAAGACGATCGCGGATTCCAGGGATCAAAACGTCATGCAAGGAAAATATTACGATGGAAGCAGTTCGAATTACCTGTAAGAAATCATGCATCGCTTACAGGTTTTAAAGAGAAGACCAGTGCACTAAATTTAAATTAGTGTTGAATTAAAAATTGTAAATTAGTAAAGCAATTCACGCGTTGCAGTATTGCACCCAGAGTGTCGCTTCTGGTAACTTTCCTCACTTCCCTAAAGAAGCGAATCTTTTTATCATTCCATCTTTGTCAGCCTTTGTCCGGTCGTTAGCTGTTACTCTTTTTGCCGCAGCTACGGCCTCTTCCTTCCCTTAGCTACGGACCATCAGCACCACGCAACCGTCTCCCCCTGTCCGGGTGAAACGCCGTCGGGCGATTCTCGATGACCCGCCATAAACGCATTACTAATCTTTAACATCTGTCCCTGTCCCCGAGTTTACCTGCTAAGCTGTTCTTTCTGCCCTCCTTGCACGCCGACCGCGCGCGCTGTTTGTCGCTGTTACGCCAATCACTGGCACGGAGGCTCTCTGCATCGCGGAGAGCGATATCGGCTCAAACGGCAGACCCGACGATAAATAGCAATAAAAATAAACGTAAGACCAAGATGGCTTTTCGTGCAGCTGATCCCGTACGGGCAAACATTGTTATAGACGGTACTGTGCTGGAACAAGTTAGCAATTTGAATACCTGGGCTACAATGTGTCTTATAATGCATGCAACGACGCTGTGAATAAGTTGCATAAGTTCAGTCTTTTGTGCGGCACCATTAGGCGAACCCTTAAGTCAGCAAGTAAAGGAACACGCCTAAAATTCTACAAGTTGGTGGCTCTTCCCACACTTCTTTATGGGTCTGACAATTGGACTTTAACGAAAGGCCAGGCCAGTCTCATCCAAGCGGCTGAAATGAGATTTCTGAAGCACGTGGCAGGTTATACTCTCCATGATCATAGAAAGAACACAGATATACGGCAGGAACTGAATATTATGAGTATACTCGACAGGATCGCCCAGTATCGGCTGAATTGGTGGGAACATCTCTGCCGAATGGATGACTGCCGCATCCCCAAACAACTCTGGAACTATAAGCTGAGGGAACGGAGAGGTGTGGGACGTCCGATGAAGCGCTGGAAACGTCTGAGTAGCTCTAATCTTTGACTATTTTGGACCGGAACAAACCATCCTTGGTTTAATCCGTGAAGATGATGATGATGATGATGAAATAAAAATAAAGTTTTCTTTCTCCCCCGTCTTCTGAGCTAACTCGTTGGCGGTTGTCCCTTCCACTTTTTAGGAACCCGTCTACTGCACCAGACCTAAGTATATCATCAGGCAGCCATTGGGCTCGATCCAGATGCTGCAATCATGCACCGGGTGCAAAGACGCCCCGCTACTACAATCCTACATGCTACATGCTACTCATTCTATCACACATTTTATCACATACAGTCAGTACACGTGTAACCAAAGCTGTCATATATCCGCGATACCTACTTGAACTGAATATTGTTTATGAATACTGAAAATCGGAACGTTCTTGCGACCCCACTTTCGTTTTAAAAACCGGGATAGTGTTTACCAAAAAAAGACTGTCCTGGTTAAATAGGGGCGTTTCGTAGCATCACACGTAATTAACATAATAATGGTACCGTACCAACAATGTGTTAATCCTCCATTGTTATCCCAATAAAAGCGATGAATCCTTATACGAAAAATCGTTTCGTTTATAAAGTGGTACATAAGTGGTATTTTTGGATGTAAAAATGTAAAAGATGAAGCTGAAATAGAACAAACTTGCTGCATCTGTCATGTGCCACCCTCGCTGTGTACTGGCCTGTATCACTCGACACAAACACGTGACTGATGAGTTCCGGCTCCGGTTGTGTTGTCGGCTTCTTTTTGGTAGTCGGTTACATTCTCTTATTCCAAGAACCTGGACACCCAAGATGTATAATATAATTGGTCTCAAATTTTACTTGATATTTTACCTACATATTTACCATCACGTATGTAACTGTACTTGTATTTTCTATTTCAAAGATTATTTAATATTTACTACTGGTTTTCAGTCAAGGTGTATTGTTTTCCTTACTTGGAACATGTTTCGGGCATCACATATTTTGCCCATCCTTAGCCATGTTATTTTTTAATCTTGTTAAATATTTGTGTCCAGGTTGGTTGTTACTATCGCTTCCTGTTGGCTTTTGGTAGTTTACATTGGTGTTATTGTGTGTGGTTGCGGTATATATTTTTGTTTTTTGATTGTTTCCAAAGTTTAGTACTTTGAAAATTGTGTCGTGTTTTGTGTTTATTTGTATTTGTTCTTGTACTAGTTTCCAAACATGTTCCAAGTAAGGGAAACATACACCTTTATTGAAAACTAGTAGTAAATATTAAATAATTTACATATCAAGAAAAGGACTGTAGCAAGAAGTGTTTGAATTTCAAAGATATTATTTTTACTTTCAAAGAGGTATTTTACTTCAACAGAATAATCCAATATCAATTCTATTTAAACCATAATTAACGTAAGCTATTGACTTTAAAATAAAATTATAAATACCGGTACAGTTTATATGTTAGATATAGACCTACGTTAGCAAAATTAAGTATTATCTAATAAAATATGTATACAAAATGCAAATTGCTGTGACAAAAATGTATCTATGAGTACAAAACATGAAAATATTTGTTTTATATAGTTTTATATATAAGTAAAGTTTATATGATGTACGCACAGATAAATAAGTGAGTAAAAAAGTAAATTGCTTATTAAATACATACATATTAGCATATATTTACCTAGGGTGTTGTCAAAATACGTACTGCAAAAAGTAATCTTGTTATGGGAAAATGACTGTGAATGTTACGAATGTTAACACTTTTGCCCGAAAAACTTCTCTTTCAACTGCTTCTTCTGTGTTCATATTACGCGTATTTTTTCTAAATCCTTTTTGACTTCTTTAATCCATCTTGATTTTGACTTCTTCCCCCACAGATGTTTGAAGATATGTCGTCCACAGATGTTAATCTATTGTCGTACATACATACATACATACATACATACATCCTCGGCGCTACAGCCCAGTCCGGGCCCTGGCCTCCAAAAGAAATCTTCCCCACTGGTCTCTAATCCCGGCCAATGTCCACCAGTTTGCTGCACCCAGCCTCACTGCCTCCTTACCAACCTGGTCCAGCTATCTTGTACGCGGTCTCCCTTCCTTCTCCTTCCCATCGGCAAATAATTCATCACTCTTTTTGGGATTCTAAATCTATTGTCGTCCACTCTATATAAATGTTCAAGAAAATAATAGTCTTATTTTTATCATTGTTTCTGTTATATCTTCTATACTTTGATATATTTCATCATTACTTCTTAATTTCCAACCTTCTGAAGTTTTTCGTGGGCCTAATATTTTCCTAATAATTCGTCTTTCCAGTATTTATACTTTGTCTAAATTATAATTCAATGCTAGACATTCACTTGCATACAGGCATTCTGGCTTCACTAGTGTCCTGTAATGCCTTATTTTCGCATTTTTAGATATGCACTTTTTATTGTAAATATCTTTAGTTATACCATATGCTCTTTCCATCTTATGAATCCTTTCTTCTATAGCAGATTTTTCTAAACCATTCTCTTGTATTATTTTTCCTAGATACATTTTCGAACCCTCTCTATTCGACCAATATCTGTTACCAAGAATTTTGGCGCATTTTTAATGTTCGTGAGTAATTTGTTTTTTCTGCAGAAATTATTAAGGCCTGTTCTACTGGCTATGTCCTCTTTATTTTATTTTTTACGAAATTATTAAACTTGATCAAGAGATTTGCTTAATTTTACCAAAATGAACTTTTTAAATTCCGGATTCGGTCTGATTGAATTATTCACGTAGGTGAACTACTCAGTGTTTTCTTAGTATTATGTAAAACTTGTAAAATTACTTAGGAGCTTTGCTACTATCCTGTGCGTCCTTTTTTCACTACATTTTAGTCGCAGAAAAAACGTTCCAACGCTAACGATATTTGACGGGACAACTCTCGTATCGCCGTGACCGATGCAAAAAGAAAGAAAGAAATTCAAGACGAGAATCGGTGACATTTCGGAGTTCGGTATCGAACTTGCGGTAATTCTGAATTTTCAGTACCACATATTTTTTGCTACCTTTACAGCTTTAAATCTATGTCTCTGTTGCTGTGAAATAATAATTGTTGTGTGTTAAACATGTTACGTGTTCTCAATTGTTTAACGTATGTTTAACAATTGTACTGCAAGTTTTTAAAGTTCGGATTTATTTCATTTATAATTTTTGTTGCGGTTCCAATGAACGGCGCACATAATCGGATGTTTTGACCAAGCGTTTCCGGGAAGTCTCCACCGCCAGCCAGTATGAGAATTATTTAGTAATGCGTTAAAATACGTTTTTCGCTTATACATTGACTAATATATTGTTTTATGTCTGTTTGCAGGTAAGCTTGACATGTTGATCACCGTCCCACTCGACGCCCACTTGTCGCTTAGGTAAATTGTAGCCTACATTACACTACCAATTTTAGTTGTTTATTTGACTGTACTTGGACGTATGTGTGTGTGTTATCTGTCTGTTTCTTTGTATTTGCATGTAGTTGGTAGTACTTACTCGTGTATCATATAAAACATTTTTTCACATCTACACATGGTTATCGATTAGATACAGAGGATGTAAGTGACTCAACCGCCCCCCCCCCCGAAGACAGATTCCAGATATGCTACCGAATAACAAAACAGTTTAAATTGAAGAAGAAATACATGGTTTGGTGGGAGTTATTTGGTGCAAATATTCAAGAAATCATAGACTTGATTAACACATGATTCAAAGAATTTGATATGCTGAAAAATAGTGTCTCGATACTTAACAATCTTCTTGATGCTGTCGCTGAAGAACAACCGACCCCGACTAAAATTGTGTGATTTACAAGCTGCTCGCTTCCCGCAAACCAGGCAAGAAAAGGAGCCACGGTTTAAGCTGCTACCACGTGAATTATTCCCAAATCTGCGAAGTTGTGGACAGAAAGTGATGCAGAACCGTGTACTCCACAATGAGGTTAATCAAGAACCACAGCAGGAGTCACCTGCTTCACCTACTGAACTAGCAACAGCCCCGCTCGATGTGGACATTTCTGTTTTTGTGGCTCCAGCAGATCGACCTCAGTTTTCACATTGAAGATTTTATGTAAATATAAAATATTCATCATAATATCTTTCTTATATCTTCATTATTATACTGAAACAATAAACATTGTACTGTTAAGGATATGTGCTAACTGACTTAAGTCCTTAAATTCCTAGGTGGAACATAGGGCCTCGACGCTTTCTTCATCGTGTTCTGTCCATTGCCAGGGCCTTCACCTCCTTCCATGTGTTGTTGACACCAGCCAGCTATCTTTTCACAGCCCTCTTCCAGGTGTTCCTCGATCTTCCACGTCTGTGGCTACCTTGCGGATTCCAATTCAGTGTCTGTCTAGCGATATTTTCTGGTGGTCTTCTCAGGGTGTGACCAATCCACCTCCATTTTCTTCTCTTTATCTGTAGTTGGATGGTACTCTGACTTGTGGCCTCCCATAGATCTCTGTTCGAGAGGGTTTTGGGCCACCAAATTCTCATTATGCACCTCAGTCAACGGTTTATGAAAGCCTGTAACCTCGTGGTGATGTCCTTTGTCACTTTCCAGGTGTCACATCCATACAGCAATACCGTTTGACATTTGAGTCAAATATTCTGAGTTTTGTCTTTTTGCGTATATGGGGTGATCTTCATACTGGTCTTATTTGTACAAATGCTCCTTTTGCTTTATTTATACGACATATAAATAAGTCCCTAAGAGCATTTCCATCCTGACTAACCATGCTATCCAGAAAGCAATATTCCTCAACCCTTTCTATAACTCTTCCGTCTAGTATCAAATCGGAATTATTTCTATGATTAATACTCATTTCCTTGGTCTTTTTGTTATTTATCTTTTAGCCTACTTGTTTGGTTTCTATTTTCAGATCGTCCAATTTAATTTCCATATCTCGTAGGCTTTGTGCAAGAAGGCACAGGTCATCCGCATAATCCAGTTCCTCCAAACGGCTATTTAAGCACCACTGAATCCCCCGTTTTGTATTTGTTGCCTCTCCCAACATGCTGTCCAGCGCTATGATAAAAAATTATTTTTACGGTACTTGTCGAAAATTGACCGGTAATGTTGCTGCCAGCCGGTATGTTCCTGAGTGTAATTGTGGCCCTCGGGCGCTTTCAACTTGGAAAACACTGTTCTATCTTTTGTCTTTTTTCATCCCTTGATATCGTTAGATCATTTGAAGAGTATAATGTATACCATACGCGCGAGCGCGCACGCACGCACGCACAAACACACACACACATTAAACATTTTTGTTTTAAAATAAGAAACCTATAAAATACACAACCGTTCCGAATTATTCCGAGTTCGGGACTGTTTTCAGTGTACAAGAAGGTTAATACTTGTGGATCAGTCCCATCTTTCGTATACGAGCTGTAACTCCCCACGGAAATGTTTTGGGTCCCATTCTGTATCTAATCTATACAGCAGATCTGCCAGCTAGCAATGCTGTGATTACTGCTACGTATGCTGATGATACTGCAGTCCTTGCTGTACACAAAAGTCCGGTGGAAGCAACCATTTTACTACAGAATTCGCTACATGCGATTAAAAAATGGGCAAAGAAGTGGAGAATAAAATTAAATGAAACTAAATCAGCACACATCACCTTCACAAAATGCAACGGGACAACATCAATTGTGAAATTAAATAACAAGGCTATCCCGGTAGCCGACTCTGTAAAATACTTGAGCATCCACTTAGACAAAAAACTGACTTGGCGCAACCACATGTGGATGAAGAGAAAACAACTGGACACCAAGTTTCGCAAGCATTATTGGCTCCTGGGCAGAAAATCCTTACTGTCAATGAGAAACAAGCTGTTGGTGTACAACACTGTCTTCAAGCCTGTGTGAACATACGGCTTACAGCTTTGGGGAACTGCATCTAAATCCAATATCGCCATTATGGAAATGTTTCAGACCAAGGTGATCCGTGCCATAACCAAGGCACCGTGGTTCATCACCAACAAAGACATCTATAGAGACCTGAACCTGTGAAACGATTCAGGTCAGTGAAACCATTCCGATGTTCAGCGAAAGATATGTGAAACGGCTTGAAGGGCACACGAATGCTTTAGCCATAAATCTACTAGACAACAGCCTACAGACAAGACGTCTAAAGTTAACATTTCCTCTGAACTTACTGGACTGTAACACTATAAATATATTACACATAATCTGTTACTTTTAAATACTCGCATAGAGAACTGTAAATGGACTAGTTCTCTTCACGCCATGTATTCTGTAAACAATTATGCTTATTGTTATGTATTAACAGATTCCATAAACCAACGTAAAAAAAATCTTTCGTATAAAAAAGCCTATTTGCTCCATTCGTGCCAAATTGGAGTGTGTTACGAAAACAATGTTTGTATGTACCATCGCAATGTTAGCGACACGACAAAACGACAAGGAGAACAGAACTGGGAGGCGCGGTCGTGACGAGTTGTCATCACGACAGAGAAGCGGGCGCGTGCCTGTGTCTGCGCGTCACTCTCGCTCGTCAGCAAACAATAGGCATTCCCATGTGCCGTATGTGTTACGACCGCATGCCCAAACGTAGGCCTATCGCCTCACCTTCTACGTTTCATTAAAACAAGCTTATCGTTTCCACGATAATTTCACTTTGTCATCAAATAATAAACGGAGAGGTGTGAAGCTTTTTCTTAAAGATTCCATGAAGTAATTTAGAATTAATTTCATCCCTTGGCACTCATTTTACCTCCAGTCGCCCTTTATATTCATTCATGCCATAAGTCATCAGTGATCGTTTCAGGATGCATTCCAGTTCGCTCTCTTTTTGACAATTCTCACATCCACTCAAAAATCCGCCAGTACATTCCTCGGAACAATTAAAAACCAGCTGTTATATCCTTCGTTCTTTCCGGTCAACAATCCACAGATTGACTGCCAACAGTTGGAAACTTTCAATGCCTCTCTTCTTTCCCCCAGTCTCTCCACTACACAATAAGTGTGACACCCACACTTTCTTCCACAATCTGCTGCCTGTATTCCTTTCTTGGTGTCCGTTTGGATATATGTTGCTTCTTTCTGCCCAACAATCCACAGATTAACAGTTGGCCACCATCCACACCTCTCTTCTTTCCTCCAATCTCTGCACTGCACAATAAGTGTGACACCCCACATCTTCTACGATCTGCTGCGTGCATTCCTTTCTTAGTGCCCATTTAGATATAAAAGTGTAAAATAATACATCGTAGTATATCGTTACAGAATGTTTATCTATTATTTATAAAAAAAGTAATAATGAAGCAATAATGCCACTGAATTGATTGGAGCGTCTCTGTCAAACCGAATGCCTCATCTACGGTGAAATCCGTGTGATCGAAGGAGGGGCAGAACAATATATAACTTAGTAGAAATCTGTGGATATCAATAACGTCAAGACGAAACAGGTTGGTAAGACACTGGTTGAGGCATCCAATACTAATGGCTTTGGTAATAGAGGGTGCAGTGGAGGGGATGAACTGAGGATTGTTGAGGATATAGGATGTTGAAGAGATTAGTTCAGGATGGGAGGAGCTACGTCAAACCAGTCAGACGACTCACGATACAAAGAGACTCGCATCGGATAAAAGTGCAGTTTGTTATTGACAGTACCGTTACCTTTAACTGTAGCCGATTAATTACTGTCTGTTAAATTGTGACAATGATGCAGTGTTGCCTTGAGAATATACTGTTAGTGTTTGCTCAAGCATTTAAACAGTTAAAACTTTATCGACACGGTTTATTTTTATTTTTAGGCGCATTACAGCTGGTCTAAGAAGTAACTCGTCTTAATTGTAACTTTAGAATCAAAAGTTCTTGCGAAATATAAGCTAGAGTAGTTTTAATTTTCTGCTCTACTGTCATCCTTTAACTGTATCAGCTCGAAGAATTAATTTAGCACTTTAAATCTTATCGTTGGATTACACTTGTTGAAGAGTACGGTGAGACCAGCGTTGGCATCTTCATGGAGTCCTGATTCCTGACTACCGGCGAAACGTTTGGTTTCATTAGCGACGTCAACGAGTTGAAGGCCACACTGTTGCGAACACACCACGGCGGGTTCGTTTGCTGTTAACACTGCCGTAGGGTACACTTACTGTTTATTCATTCTGCAGTTGCGTTTTGTAACCTCGCATCCGGATTGTGTCCTGGACATATGAACCTGTGCAGCACATCTCCAAAGTTGTGTGCTATAGTCTCAGGTAGTCTGAACTATATAGTGGTTTATCAAAATTTTGTTAATTTTCTACAATTAAGAATCCCATCCTACTCGTATACGGATTGTATCTTGGACATATGGGCCTGTGTGCCGTAAATTCAGCCAGTCTCATATATATATATATATATATATATATATATATATATATATATATATAGTTTATCAAAATGTTGCTAATTTTATACAATTAAGAATCCCGTCTGTATTGTAAAAACGTTATACGTTTCAAGTTTAGTTGTTTCCTTTTCTTTTCTACATGCTACTTTCATCGGAACCGAGCGTTGGGGATCTATGCTAGGGTATTTATACTAGTGGTTAATAGGAAACAGTGAATTGTTTTCTCGTTTTTTTTTTTTAATAACTGTCCTAGTCATTTGGGGCCAGTGGGCGTAGGTATCTCCTATCAGTCGTTCCTCTAGCCTTCTTTCAACAGGCGATCGCTTCCAGGATACACGAGCGAGTCCCGCCACAGCGAAGGCGACCACTGAAGTCGCGATGGAGGCCGACCTGTTCCCAAAACAACGGACCAGGAGGTATCCTCGCTGTTACACAAATCCTCAGTCGGTCTGACCAATAAGTCAAAAAAAGGATTCCATCTCAAAACACAAATGTCTCGAACCACAAAATACTCTCCAACGCTTTTGAGAGAGCTTCGATTCGGGCAGCTATACGAGAAGCTACCACGTAGCACGTTGAGGCCTGATCTTTCACCATCTGCGGCAATAGGTTTCTGATTTAATAACTAGCATGTAGACGGTAAGCCGTTTCACCTGTTTTGTCTTTTCAATGTTGAACTGACAACCCGGTAGCAGAAGGACCCAGACAAACCCAGGAAAAACGGGAGGGAAGAAAAGACAATAACATGAGGGAGACGGACTTATGGAGTGATCGAGAAAGGTAGACACTGAAAAACACAAGGAATCGTCGTATAAACCGACTACGGTAATGATACTTTTTCAGCACGTGCTGATTTAACGGTAGGACAGCTACCAAGACACACAATTATAACTGAAATTATAGATGAGTAGGCCTATTAGTGCATGAGCAGGCTCAGTAAGTATAGTTCCAAAGCGGGTTACCAAACGTTGCTACCAGTCACCTTTAAGATTCAGTGTTTATTTACACAGATAGGAATTGAACACGTCTGCGTTGTCGGATTGGTTTTGACTACGAACCACTTTCAAACGAGAAACGTTATTTTTAGGCGTCAACAAAATCTGAACGCTTGTAATGATTATTCAGAAGCTGATGGTAAACAGCATCAATAAATAAAGCGTGGACTAGAAAATGTTACACTAATAGTGGGAAGGTCCCCGTATGATACATGGCCAACGATAATTAGTAAAAGTAAAAGGGAACTGAGAAGTGGGCGGACCGGAGCGTGTGAAGTCAAGGGCAGGGGAGAAATACAAAATAATAGCGTAGTTTGTCGATCCGAGACGACACGTATGTTTTACAGAGTTCTACTACTGTCCAGTGGCGTGGCGTAGGTACATAACACCTGTTGCCGGTTGTGATAGGCCTAAAACTTAACCTACAAATTAATTCGAATTTTTTCTTGTACCGAGTGTTTCTTTTTAGAGCATTTTCTGTCATTCACTGGGAGAAGAAGAGGGTCCCGGTTCAACGGGATCTGACTCTCATTATACTTACACAGAATAAATGAGGACACAAATAATCGAATTAAAAATAATAAAGACAAACAGAGAAACACATGACTAAACGAACAAAACACAAATAGGTATGTAGTATCTGCTGCACGTCAGTTCCGAAAACGAATATAGCTGCTAACTGAGCGTTTTGCCGGTTTATACAGCGGCAACACATTGGGTGGACGAATGTGTCCTCAGTTTGTCCAGTGACAACTACTACAAGCTCAATGACCGTACGCAGTAAAACATTGCCGACGTCTGAGCCAGCAACACAAGACGGTGCAATGCAAGTGCCCAGCAGTTTCGAAAGCAATGCTACGCTTTTCTCAAGTATCCCTACTAATACTGTTCGGATTTCAAATTATTCAATAACTAAAGTATTTACTCTGTAATATAATTAGTATTATTTTCTCTTATTTCCAGTACTGTTGCCGCCAGGAACAGCGGTTACATGGACGCCACGCTACTGCTACTGTCGCTCCGTTTTGTTTGGTTGTCTTCGGGAGGGGGGGGGTTGCTGTTTTGTATTGATACGGTCTTCTAGAACAACGGTCAAGTTCGCGTAACAGATTATAAGATTACAGCCTGTATCACCACTCAGTAAGTCTAGACAGTGGGAGAATTATCGACATAGGCTATATGTCACTATTTTGATACAACAGTAACGAGTTTTCACAGAATAAATTCAATACAACATTATATATATCGAAATTTAGGTATGTTTAATTTACACCGACATCAAAATAACATTGATGTAAAAGTTTTCATATCGACTGGCTCAAACTCAGTCCATTTTCAGTCATCTCCAGCTCCATAACTTGTAGTAGGCCTACACATTGGCTGTTGCGCCTTCCGTACCACATATTTCACCATTCTTGTATTACAACAATTTCTCAGAAACACTTGGAATATAGTCCCTTGTTTTGAAACGGCTTTCTTGTTTGGTTATTTTCTAACGGTCGTAATATTTAGTTCATTCCTGTGCTCTTTATATTTGACCTGAAAGTAACCAGCACATTCCGTATTCTGTATGGATACAAGCTCTTATATTTTATAAATACCGATGTAAACTACAAACTTTAGATTACATCAGGTTATAAACTATCTGATGTAAGTTCGTAAAGTTCTACAGTTATTGTGTAATTTAGATTTCTCTAGATTAATGACGGTATTTTCAATATCAGTAGTGAGTGAAACATGATAAAAATAACTTTTAATAATTTACATAATTGAACGTCCCTATAATATGTATTTAGCTATAATATGTTTTACTATGCTATATGTTGACTGGTTTATGTATAAACGTTTTCTGTACCAATTTTAATAATGATTGTTGATTACTGCTTTTATAATTAATTAGACCTACAAATACCATTACATTATGAGTAACTTATATTGTAATATTGTATAAATTATGTCCTGGGATATTATAATTTTCTCGTTATATTTAAGGAAAACATTTGATGGTGTAAAACAAACTGATCAAATCCTTCACGTATACAAGGATACACACATCCTCACGCGCACGCACATACACAAACACTTTCACTCAAATAATTGATCTGTTGTGTTTGACATTTCTTTTCTATTCATACACAGGCCATGATGATGACAATAAATATTGTCGAAACGTCGACACAAATAATTTAAAATTTGTGATACTTTTTGACCGATCCTAACAAACTCTTCACCGGAAAAATTTATAAATACTGTTAATATAACTAGACTGACCAAATAAAGCCAAAATATGGGATATTCTTAGTGAATGAATTTTTTCATAGAAACATTTTTATTGGAAGCACCGTATTACACACATTAATATTGAATGCGTTGTTATTATTATTATTTGGTACATTTAAATATTGGAGAATTATGGCTCGTAAAAACACAAGAGAACTACAAGATGTGTTATTTGTGTGTAAGAGTATTCACGGCCTTATTGATATAGAAGCCTCATCGGGGATGGGTTACAGAGTTCCTTACGTAAGACAAAGAAGGTACGTCTTGTGCAGTTACTTGCGGCAGAGCGTGTCGGCTCCACTGGAGAGAGCCATCAAAATGACGAATAGTGTTTATGTCAGTGAAGTCGTTGACTGTTTCAGTCAGAATATTAATGCCTTTAGGAAGAATGTTATGTGGGATACCGGAGTGAGACTTTGACTAGGACATCTAATCATTGTGTGTTGTGTACAAATTCATGTTACTTGTTTGTTTTATATATGTGAAGTATTTTCTCTATCATCTATGGTATATCGACGTTCCCCTGAAATACGTCCCAGTAGAGTGCATACACCAAGGTATTTACATTGTTCTATGAACTCTCTACACATCAGAATTCTGTCATTCTGCTTCCCTATTAGATAGATACCTTCAAGGAGGTTGGGATAGCTATAAGGGGAGATGTGGAGGCCATCAATTTAAACAAATTATTATTATTAATATTATTATTACTCTATTGTCTTTTATAAATCAATTGTCGGCAAGTTTATTATAACACACACACACACAACATTAATCATTTTGATGACTGATGATGAAGGCTTCAACCATGAATACTTTTCAGGTGTACTATCTTTTTTAGAATTTTTTTTTTCACAAACGTGGTTATAAAATTCTGCCTACACAAATATTTGAAAATTGTAAATACAGCGTAACTTGAAGAATGCTAACAAATGTGTCAGCTTCTAGCCCGTTTTTGTCGGTAGATCGTTTAATTTTCATATACGTGAACATTCTTTCTGCGTTGGCGTTGTAAGGCGGAAGCGCGAATAAGCAATTACACAGTTTTACAAGTTCAAAGTATAGGCCTACTTATTTTCCCAGGGAAAAGAAATATAACCACTTATCGTGATCAATACTGTCCTTTTCATTCTTCATTTTTTCATCTCCGACATCAAAATAAAACTCATACTTTACAATATTTATGAAACCCGGTAGTCCGTTGCCGGTACACTGGGAGAAGCATTTATAATCTGCGACAAATATCGGACTTCCGGGACGTTTGGTCACCATAGTAGCTGAAAGGGCATCCTACTGGGTTGGCTAGCCAGACTCGGAAACCAGGGCCTTTTCATTTCTGCCTCAGTTGACACACATGGAACGAGTCTATTGAGAAAGAAAAGAAACAAAACAAGGAGTGACGTGATTAATCTGGCCTCAATATGCCTCCTCGATATTTCAGTGAAGACTTACGACGGTGTAGGCCAGCGGTTTTAAACTCTATATGACCCCGCCCCTTTTACATTCTGTCAGGGTCAAGTTCTTTTACCTTTCATACGTTTTTTTTTGTCTTACGTAAGTAGACAGTCCTAAAGCCAAGAATAATCTCTGACTGTACACGTGTTGTAGTTAATCAAAATAGACATTTAGTGATAACAAAAGTGATCTTGTTATTTTGTGATCAAAATTTTATTAAAACCGATAACGCTAACTGAATAAAGTTATTTTTTCAAATTTCAGTCAACTCACTCATATGAAAAAAATCGTTTGAAAAAACGTATTTCACGGTACATTTTTAATTAAATGATAATTTTTGATAAGGCAAGTTTTGGTTTCACATGTTTGGATAACACCAGTTTTGCAGAAACAGGCTGTGGGTTTGACAAGCCATGATGAAACATTAGAAGTTGTCACTTATGCCACTTTTTTTGGTAATGTTATGTTTCCATTAAGATATAAAAATAAAGTGAAAATGTAAAATAACTAAACACTGAAACATACTTTAGTCGCAAAAGAGAAAAATAATTATTTCCGTGTCAAAAAACAGAAGCCTATTTTTTATTTCAACAATACAGTCCTGAATATCTTTGCAAAACATTATTTCTTCATGGCCGTTTGTAGATTTCCAAAACTGTTTAATATTACAATCGCTCATTAACTACTGTGAGTATATTTTTCTCCTGTGTATAGTAAGAGCTTACAGGTCATAGGTTCGTAATGTACGTTTTGTATGTAGGCCTACAGCCTATCGCCTTACTTGATTTTCAGGTACTGAGTATCTTTGTCTTGAATTGCCATGGACAACTGTGATATATTTATTTCAGATTAAAACAAAATTTAAAAAATATAATAATGTTTACTAAAAAATACATGGTTCACTGCAACAGAATGTTTAGTGATAGTGCGAGTTTTGCAACTACTTGGGAGCTGGTTTCGTAGAATCTCTTGATTTTTACTTATTTGAATACAAATGAAACAAGCTTTGTCGATAAATCTTACTGGTATCATAATATGGAGAAGTATATCCTCAATTTAAAACCACTGCCTACTCGCCTTCTTTCATTTTTGTATAAGACAAGTTTTGCTACTCAACTCTCAATTAATAAAAATATGTCCGTTTTTCATAATGCAAAACGATCTGACATCTAACTTACATATGGTACGTTTTAATGTGGAGGAGATCCTAGACAAAAGAGCAACATACTAGGAGTGACAATTATTAGTTCTTCCCTAACAGTCGATGTTCATATGTCATGTTCGTTGGGCTATTCTTGAATGCCGCTACGTCTGAGAGTTACGTTTTCACAGCAAACGACACCGAAGGGTCTATGCAGATTTTCACAGCTTTCTGACTCAGTATTGGATATTTTGTCAGCAGTAGGATATTTTAAGTATTGCATATTTACGTCTATTCATATCCATTCATTCACATCCATTGTAGCCATTCATTTATATTGTATCAATTTCGGCCAGTGACGTAAAAGAAGTATGTGCGACATACATACAAGACTTCATACAAACTGAATATGACGGATACTTTTTCCAGACTCACATTTCCAAGGAGTCACAGGAATTATCATGGAAATTTTATTTACGTCTGGCTATGTGCTTAATTAAACATGATCTGTGATTGTGCGGATCGGTTACTTCTAAATTCTTCTGAAGATATCAAACAAGAAACCAGTCGAAACCTTGTCTTACCTGAGTTCTATTTTTGTAAGACCATTTTAATGTGAAGTAGTGTGTTGAAATAGTTTCGATTTTTATAATGTTTCCAAGCTGTACCAATTATAAAAGAAATATTACTAGGTTTAGTACTCGCTGGCTGTCTAGCGTTTGAATAAAGTGCTGAACATATTGAAAATTTGTGTCCTACTTAAAGAATCGTTGCGCCTCCGGCTGCTACTACCTCACATTTTGAGGGTGGCCACGTTAGTAAGATCAACAGATATTGATGCTGACTATGATGTATGTGTGTATTGCACGGTTTTCTGACATATATTATCACAGAATTAACTAGTGATGAAAACTTCTATGTTACCTATATAGGCTATTATTTTCCTACAGTAGGGGATGCGATAATGTAATCGCAGGCTTTTGCGCCTGCAAATTTTTAATAACAGTAGTGACTTAATTATTAACAAACAACACGCGTTTATAAAAATTGAGTTTATACAGGCACAAAAGTTCGTGCAAGAATATATGAGCGAAGTTTATAATCTAAGAATAAAACAAACGTAAACATTAATAGTTGAAAAGACATTAATATTATTCTATCCTTTTAATAATATTTCTTTTAATCCATATCAGACTTACATCATGTGATAAGTTATTTATTTTTTGTTTTAACGTGTAAAGAGATCTTCGTTGTGTCCCTGTGCTGCTAGTGATTTAGACGTTAAAAGTAGAAACTTTCAACAGATGTTGGGTTTTTAAAAATCATATTTACTTCTTAGAAGTGAGATTAAATCTCTGTCCTGAGGTCTTTCTCAAAGAACAGTTCTTTATTGATGCTGCGCGTACGGAGTCAACGTTTGTCTGTCCAAAATTATAATTTCCTTGTTACCGAGAGGATTTCTGGTAAAGATTTGAGGCAGAGACGTTTGGCCAGCTTCCATGTGTACGCTAAATTCGTAATTGCCCGTATCGTATCCCTGATGCAGCCGAACAATTCTGAACTTTTCTAAATATAATACGCTGATGAATAATAACAGCTGTCACTTATGACATTTCTCGGGGGGGGGGGGGGGGATACAGCTTGCTATAAATTATTGGATCAGTTAGTTGTAATTCTTGTGAGCGTTAATTAGTTGAAACTAGCGAGCATTTCCGATATACATAAATCTAACTGTGACCTTTAATGATAATTGGAATCGTACATTAATAACAGAAGCATAGCGTGCGCTTACCGCCGGCTGGATTACATTTGTCAATTTTCTTACAGATTGTCTTTAATTACCGCGCTGCGTAGTTGTTCGCAAGTCAAAATTCAGTTCCGCAAAAAGCTTAATGATACCTCTGCAATCTTTATCTTGTCTTTACAGTTATTTCCTAGGGGTCAGTGTATTGATTTTATATGAAATTGTATCAAAAAACACTTTTTGACACTATATTTATTTATATTAGTCAAGAAGTCGTTATGAATTTTGATTTTTAATGATATTGCCACAAACGTAGGTTTTGGAGATAAAAAAATTAAAACATAAAACGGGTTGAATTAGATCTATGATTTATTGCACAGGGCTATTTCTATAAGATTATTTGTATAACAGATCTTATGTCAAAACGTTTCTTTTTTTATGTAGTTTCATATAAAATAAATACTCTGACAACTAGAAATAATTATGAAGAGAGGAGGAAATGAATGTTTTTTTTGGGGGGGGGGGGTTGTATACTCCTCAACTTTTGTCGGATCCGTATGCTGTAACGCTTACTAGAATATACTAAAACTTTATCTTAAAAACCGAGAGAAAAAGCGGTAAGAAAGAGACGACAAAGTGACTTAATTATTACGTAACTTGTTGTTACATTTATTGTTATATATTGTTTGTCGTTGCGTTATTATATATTATTACGTGTTATATCTATTATACTTATATTTATGTTATATTATCTGCATGATGTGTATTTATAATGTTTGTTTTGTGTGAGCCAATATTTCTCATTTTATTTTGAATTATTTAAACAAATATTTTTATTTGTTATATATTTTTATTTATCTCATTTATTAGCATTATTTGGTATTTAAACAAATATTTAATGTAGTTTTAAATCGTACCAGTTCCTGTGTATTTTATTGAACAACGTTTGTCTTCACTAAGTACCTTCTAGTGTAATATATGCTGCTGCATTTGTATGTGAATTTCTGTATGATTTACAAATTCATTTTTATAAATTTTTTGGTCGCTAATGACCGATGCTGTTGCAGCGACCTTATAAATAAATAAACGTGACGGGAAGGAAATATTTGTTTTATTGGGCAAGTTCTCCTGTAAAATAAACTGGAAAACTTGCTCTTGAAAAAGTCAATAGAGAATAACTGTAGCCATCATTCAGTATGAGCAGATAAGCTCAAACGGTGGAGATAACGACAAGGACTATGATGTTGATGTATACAAAGTAGAAACAAAAGGGACATATATGAGGTAGATAGGTAGACGCTTAAGGACCATGAAAAAGAGTGGATCAGTGAGCAAAAGGAGTTTTGCGTAGCGGATTGAAGCTGAGCCTGAGAATGAGATTGGTTACGTGTTTGTGTATGGAATTATTATTTTCTTGGTTATAATCATGGGAAATGAAGTAAAGGTAGGTTGGAGGAACTGAAAACTGGGACTGTCGGTTTGGCGGGTATAAGGAATGAGGTGCAGTT
Source organism: Magicicada septendecula (assembly GCA_034769895.1). NCBI lineage: Eukaryota > Metazoa > Arthropoda > Insecta > Hemiptera > Cicadidae > Magicicada > Magicicada septendecula. The sequence continues at coordinate 311,662,654 of CM068373.1, read as the reverse complement.
CCTTCTTAACACACGAACTGTGATTCTTACTAAGCATTAAAAAACAAGGCAAATAATAGAGAGGACAGAAGAGCTGCTGCCAATCAACCTACGGGCTACTGACTGAAAGGAAGGAAGGGAAGTCCCTGCCTGTTTCAACCAGTCTGTCCCTTGAAGAGTTTCTCCGTTCTTCGCTAGCAGCCTAAGGTCATCTGCATATTTCATGATACTAATGACTCTCCTTCCTACCGTGAAGTCGCTGACTGCTTCCAAGTCTTCTTTAGCTAACCATTCTTAGAAGAGATTAAACAAAATGTATGCGTCTTCCTACTTTTATGTTGTTGATATCTCCATGGTCCAACGCCTTCACTTTTTGCTACAGATACAAGTTGACGATTAATCTTCTGCCCTTCCAGTCAACGCCGATTTTATTTAGTAGTTCCAGTAGGGTTTTCCAATTTACACGGTCAAATGCTTTGTGCCAGTCACTAAAAGCATAAACATACTTTATTGTTGCATTCACAAAGCATAATGTGTGTGTGTGTGTGTGTGTGTGTGTGTGTGTGTGTGTGTGTGTGTGTGTGTGTGTGTGTGTGTGTGTGTGTGTGTGTGTGTGTGTGTGTGTGTGTGTGTGTGTGTGTGTGTGTGTGTGTGTGTGTGTGTGTGTGTTAAGTTAAAAATCAGTAATTATTATTATTTTCAAAGAATAACATAAAGATTTTAACAACATTTAAAATCCAAAACATGCTGACGAAAATGGGTAACGTTATAATTATCTAAAACCCTAAGTCATCAAACAATTTTACAATAGCACGCGACATCAACATCTGCTAGCAACAGTCGCTTCGGAATTCTGCACGTAGACATTTGTTTGTAATGTTATTCACGTAACAGATTAGTAGGCCATCTCACGTGGCGGCGACACGTAGGGATTAGTGTAACAGATAAGTTTTACGGTTTATACAAAACGTTTAATTATTCACGTGCTGCCTACGCCCGGGAGTGTTACGGAAATAACGTGAATTATATACGTTATAATTATACTGTTAGTTACAGCATTATAAATTAATTTTGGCAAGGGAGCAGAGTATAAGCAGTGCTTTGTGACCTTATTACAATCACGTATAACAACTGCGTAGCTGGTGAATAATGCTCAGTCTTTACTTAGTAGGCCTATCTCGACAAATTGTCGCCTCGCAATTTCAGTAAATATCGGTATGGAGAACCATACATAACTTCCGTGTTGTAAGATTTATATTTAAAATCATTTTCGAAATGAAATATTTCCATAGAAACTATTTCTTTTTTCAGCCTTAACCACAGTACTGTAGCCACTAACGTATACTACCTCACGTTAGCGCACTCGATTTTCACTGATGATGGCAGTCGATGGCACCGCCGAAACGTCTGGTTTTGCAGAAAATATTGGACCACGGCCAAACAGCCCGGGAAGGAATTTTAACAACAAACTACTTTGTTGCCGATAACGTAGTACACATATAAAAAATTATCCCCTCCCCCTTCAACTACTCTTTTTATTATTAATATTTCATCTACCTTTCTACAGTGGATTATTATGACCTTCTTTTCAGGAAATTTATCAAAATTAAGTACTTTACTCTTGTTAAAACATAAACGTTCCAGGTAAACTACCCCTTCCCCTTAACCGATCTTTCCCAAAATCAATAAACCTTGAGTCCTCTACAATTCAATCAAATATGCAAAACATTATTTGATTCTGTTTGAATTTGCGGCAGTTATCGTTTGCCAAAGAAAAAATGCTACACACACACACACACACACTTTTCGGAAAATGACTTTTCTTCACGTTTTGAGGGTAGTACAATTAGAATCAGCCCTTATCTCGAACACGATTTTTTCGCCATCACCATACTTCCATTTCCTTATGGAACATGGAAGTAATAAGCTACTTCCACGTATTCTCTCACTAGGACGGCGGGACATGGGCTTGTCTCAAAAATCTAATAATTCGCCAGCCACCACACTAGTGTGAGCAGTTACGTTCTTTAGACGCATTTGGGCCTACGACAGCGAAATATTGAATGGTGTTAATCCCCAAATTGCAGTAGTACAGACACGTCAGTCGGAAATATTGACATAAATTAATTGTAAACGGCTCATAGGTAACAAATCACACGATAACTAAACCCCGTTTGCAAAGAGTTGAGAAACGTGACAAAATTCCAACAAATGAACAATAGTTGTCACATTTCAAGATTAATAAAGTGGTATTGTTATTACTAACCGTATCGCGTAACTATTTTCTTATCTACACACGTTTCGTCGTTACAGTAAAAAAACAATTCCTGGCTTTTGTTGATAAAAACGACATCCTATACGAACAGACTCAATTCAAAGCACACGTATTATTTGAACATATCACATCGCACACACACTCACACAACATCGATCTTTCAAACGACGGTTCCGTCACGAAGAACAAGATGGACAGCTCTCCTAGTGGCAACCTCTGACGAAGCTTGTAATAAGCGAAAACTGGTTCAGGCTATAAGATAAAAATTTAACATTTTTACCAATAAAAAACTTAGTGTTCCTAGTCAGTAGTATTATACTTATAATTAGTAAGAAAAAAAGAATGACATAATTGTGAGAACAACTAATGGTAACTTGCTTCTTTTTGAGCTTTGAGTTTACAGTGTTTTTGAAGTCTTCTTCCGTTATAGACCGCGTCAAATATGCCTTGTACTACAAGGTATCACCCATATTACAATGTGACATAGACCTGAGGATACTCATTGTAATATGAGTGATATGTTGTCGTACAAGATATTTTTGATGCCGTCCATACCGGAAGAAGACTACAAAACAGAATGAACACCGACCGCGGAAGCCTACGAGAGGATATTATCATCTATCCTTAACCATTACACCCATGTCCTGTTGCACCCTCTAGCGGTGGTAGAGTGAAGCAAAGAGATTAACTCTAGAACGAAAGAACTTGCAGGTCCACCAATCTTCAAGTTGAGGAGAAAGCAGAAGCAGAGGGAGACGGGAAGACAAGAAAAAACCGGGGATAAGGCACAGACAGAGTTTTGGAGGAGAGGTTTGTAGAGTGAGGAACCCATGAACCGGCCGAAGAAGATAAAGTTTGGGAAGCAAAGAAAGTTGTAAATCAGTCCATGATTAATCATCATCTTCACATCACGGCACACATAGGCAGGTTGCTACTTGTTCTGCCTTCAAAGATATCCCAGCCTCTCCCGCTGGGTCTACACATATATACCTGTGTGCTTTCCACCGTCGTTTATAATGTTTTATTCTTTCATTCAAGTTGAAAACTTGTAAGTACAACAACTACGTCAAAATTATACTTATGACTTCGTTCCTTATATGATCAAGTTTAGAACATCTTTCAGCTCCTCTTAAGAATGCCATTTCCGAGGCATGTATTTTACTGTCTTATTTCTTGGTTGTTATCTGTAATTTATACTTATAGGACAGTACTGTACAGGGACCGCCATAACGTTTTAGAACTTCAATTTTGTCTCTCGACGTACCTTGTCTCTAAAAATACGATTAACTGACCCACAGATCTCTGGAACTTGCCTAACTTAACATCTATGTCATAATTCTTATCATAGCCAATATTATTTCCCAAATATTTAAAGTGGCTCACTAGTAGTAAAATTTGATAATTAATTATTATTTTTATTCTTATTGGTTCCTTGCCTCGATATGCCATTAACTTTGTTTTGTAGTGGAGATTTTCATATTGTATTGTTTGCAAATCTGATGAATCGTAAAAACTGATTTCTGTAAAGCAGTTAACTTTTGTCAGTGATTATTGAAGAGCTAAATAAAAAATATACAGTAAACAATAATCGTATCTTGGATTGATTTCCGCGCGCGTGCTACGTAACTGCGTAAGATACCATTGTCTCAAAGACACGCTGACCTATAGAGTATTGAAGTTTTCAGTAGTAATTATTGTAACAAATAATTTCGGAACTTCTCAAACGGGATTGCGCAGTTGAATAAGACCGCCAATAGGAGTAAACTGCGGAAGAAAGTAAACAATCCAGCTACACACATTCGGACATCGCGTTTCCATTTTAATTTAAACATTCAAACTTCGGGATTACATCGCCACTTAGTCGTATGTTACGCACCTGTGGCCAACCTGAACACGACGTTTGGACACCGTCATCACATCGCTGTTTCCTATGGACGCGGAGAGGGTTCTTGTTACTACTGGTGGTAAAAAATATTTATTTTTGTTTATTAATTCAGCAATCAGATTACAAACTAGTGGCTAGCTTGTAGGTCTGGCTGCGATCCACTAGCGTGATGAGGTTGGCTACAACTACTAGGTGGGCTCTTTCACCGTTCCACAGACATCCTCTTTTTCATCTGTTTATTACATCATCTTGTGGAAGCGGTTGTTGTAATGGATTTGACGATAATTCTAATATTTTTTGTTGTCTGACACTTTTTTGGATCAGTTCTTTTACAGCTGTGCTATCTGTATAGCCATTTATTAGGCCTAATTCATTTACCGAAAGGTGAAAGTAGATGTGTAGCCTGTACAAGAAAAATGATTCTAAGTGATCGTAGTTAATGTGGACGCCAAACGAAACGAGGGCACTGTATCTAGTGAACCAGAAAACGTAAATTCTATTATGACTCGAATTTATAAAAAAACTGATTTAAAGTATATGTCTAATACATTTACAGTTTTTTAAATACATACATGGAATCTGCACATAAAATTGCAAAGTTTTGGGGCAATTGGTTCATACATTTGTTGTCAATGTATTTCTTTATACCCATAATTTGTTTAATGTTTTCTTCATACGCTTTTTAAGTAAATGAAGGTTTTTACATTATTCACTATTGTGAGAAACTGTTTTGTAGAAAGAACTGGAGTAATAATCAAAAATTTTAATTAAGCGTCGTTAATATGAACGACTGTACAGTGTACATATAACGTCAACTAATTTACTTACGGAAAATGGTCATTCACGATCATTTTTGTGGGAAAATTTTTATGTATTATTTTTATACACTAATTATAACAAATAAAAATCTTAAAAATAGTTGAAAATATAAACTTTACGTCTGTTTGCTTTTTTACGTTTAATTTAATAACATCATAATCATTTAATCTTATCTTGCTGGCGATGGGCTGTGGAATAACAAGGTTACACAAAATTAGAAATTATGAGATTATAACAAGAGCGGATGTGGACATTAACATCTCACATTCTTTAAAATTCTAAACCAGGGGTCTCCAAACTTTTTCACTTGAGGGCCGAATTGAAAAATCTTGGAAGTCACGCGGGCCAACACACACACACACACACACACACACACACACACACACACACACACACACACACACACACACACACACACACACACACACACACACACACACACACATATTTCAAAGTTATTTTTATTTTTTTAAGTTTGCGAAATAATCAAGTCAATAAAATAGGTATTTAAATAAAAATTAAGCAGACTTTTCCAAAGTAAACAAATTCATTTATTCAAAATAATGTAAATAAAAGTAAGGGAAAATAACATTCAATGATATTTCTTATGTATTATTTTTTGGCTTTCTTATGTATCGGATGTGTGGAGTTGCTTCTGACGTATGTCTGTTCATTTTGGGTCAAATTTTGATGCTCCTGTCACTAGAATGGATTTCAAGTGTTCGTCTGACAAGTTAGCCATGTACCTTGATTTTACAAAGTTCATTTTTGAAAACGTTTGTTTGCAGATATTGGTCGATCCAAACACTGAAAGCAGTGCTCTTGCCGAGCACACGGGGGAACAGGAATCTTCGCTTTAGGTTGTTGCGAGTGAAAAGCGTGATTCATTCAAGGCAGCCAAACGAACAAGCACATTAACCACGTTAATGTTTTAAACTTGTTCAAAATATTATAACATTTTCCTGAACTTATTTCTTGTTTAGTTATTTAGTAAAAAGTTATAATATTTGAATATTTTGACGATCTATGTAAAAACTGCACGCAGCATCGGCCGGATTGCCGCGGGCCGGACAATGACCCTTCGCGGTCCGGATCCGGCCCGCGGGCCGTAGTTTGGAGACCCCTGTTCTAAGCGATGGGTTTACTTTTCGATCCCTAGAATCTGGGACCGTCGTCAGAGGCTGTGAGTGGCGGTTGAGGAGGTTGTTAGGTCTTTCGACAGTTCCTTTCAGTCGCCACTCACAGCGTCTGAGGTCGATCCCAGATACTAGGGATCGAAACGTCAAGCGAAAAATATTACGATGAAAACTGTCCGAGTAGAGGTTTTACCTGACATGGCATAAACAACCGAAACTAAGAGGTGAACCCGTGGTTGCCGGAAGAAGAAAGGTGACATGGGAATGGCAGCCAGCAGCAACACCACGGTTGTCGGAATGACGGAGTGGCTGAATTGCAGTCTACAAGAGAAGACTGGAGAGACAAACTAAAATGGAAGCCAAAATACAGGCACGTCGTGTGTAGAGGTGTAATCTGACTCGCGAAGATAGGATAAATAGTTACATTTTACTGTTATAACACAGAACGTTTATTATTAAACAATTTTACGTGTGTGACACAGAATTATACAATTTAATTGTGCTTTACACGACCAAGGTAGTCCTCAACCTTGTTGCCTATCTCCTCATCGGAGACCGAGTCAATGGGCGGGTTCGGAGCGAACTGTCTTTCCAAACATTCGGCCAGAAATTTGGATTTATCATCTGGCTTGGCAAGGGGTTGTCCAAGGTTCCAGTGATGGCCGGAAGTGGAGATCGCGCCTATTCCTGTAGATAGATCCTGTCGAGTATCGGCCACCTTGGCTATTGAAATCTATTATTGGTTTTTAGTATCACGAACTTGGTGGGTGTTTATTTAATAAACTAAAATCAGTTTCCTGCGGCCAATCTGCTGACAAAAATCCGAGAACACTGTTTTAGGCCATCGCTTTTACGTCACACGTGCACGACTGTTATTTGGTAAATATCAAAAGTAGTAAAATACAATTTTTTTTTTCGTTAAAAGAAATAACAGAAAATGTTTAAACTAATATCACAACAAAAATTGCAAACAGTACACACGAGCTTACGCAACATTGGCATTACGTATAAGCTGTATGTGGGTACTATAATTTTAAGTATTTGTGCTCCTGTGTTTACATTTCCTACATCCGTGCGTCCATTTATGTGTATGCAGGCTGCGTGCACTCTTCTAATGATGAAAGTTATCAATTATGTAACAAGCAGTTTCATAAGAACATCGTACGTATGTTCACTTTCTTGAATAAACTTTCTAGCAGATTCTGGTACATATATGGGACAAAACAATGCCCGCGTGCAAGTTCATTAACTAATTCTTCAGACGAATTATCCGTGTTCGAATGAAGAGAAAGTTTATCCGACGCCAAAATTAGAAGGCGGCGCGGCGTTCGGCTTTGTTCTCAAGAGCGGCTTAAGGAAAAGTGTTATACTTTATGACGGCAGCGGTTGGCACAAAGAGGTTTCGGTGTTGTGTTCAGAATCGCTTTTTGTGTGCGAAGGAATAAATGAACTTTACGTCGTGGGCTCGATACACTACCGTCCGTTGTAATTTATAGACCGTAACTAAACGGTTGGTGTGCAATACCCGTCACTACGCATTGTCCTCTCCCTGCCAGAAAACTGCAGCCAGTAACCATACTATAACTTACTCTGTGTGAGTCATTATTATTCGTTGCTGTATTATTATCGCTGGTACTATGAAGGTCACGGTGTCGAATCTCCACTAAACGCAACACCATACTTACTTTACTTCTTTAGTTAATTAGCGTCTCCAGCCTTTTTGATAAGAAGGCTCTGGATCTTCTGAGGGACATGAATTAGGTCTCCTGCCTGTCCCGATATAATAGTTATATATTACGAGGATTGTTCAAAAATTAACCTCCGATTGGCTGGTAAAGGAAAACGAAATAGTGAACAGTATTTCATTATATACAAAAATTAGCTGGTCAAATTTTGAAGCAATTACCACGAAAAGGAATTGTTATGCTAACGTAACTCTTTAATGCAGCTCTTAGACTAAAGCATGTACCTGCCACCTGGAAGGTAGCAGACGTTATCATGATTCCTAAGCCAGGAAAAACATCTCATGAAGTGAAATCTTATAGACGACCGATTTCGCTTTAGCCAGTAATTTCAAAAGTATTTGAAAAGCTCCTTCTTAAGAGATTAAAACCAATTATACAGAATGCCAAACTAATTCCTTACCATCAATTCGGTTTTAGACAAAAGCATTTAACAATAGACCAGGTGCATCGAATTACAGATGTAATTGAGAAAACCTTAGAAGGAAAACAAATTTGTTCTGCACTATTCCTTGATGTCGCACAAGCCTTTGACAAGGTGTGGGATGAACGATGTACAATGCAGTTGCACAAGCGGTTACCGTAATATTCAAAATGGCCGGATACTTTTCGGTCAGATTTCGAATATGTAAGATGTTAATGCGTGATAACTTACACCATATCGTTGTTTAATAAACTGGATTCCCAATGTGGAATAAAATTGTTAATACGACAGTCACAGACAAAATGTGTCACGGCTAACCGAATAGTATTTTAAAGCCTGAATTGCCAGATCTGGACGGTGCTACTGGCTTGAAACAATTTCTAAACGCCTTTGTTTCGAACGTGTCAGTATTCAAATACCTCACGAAAAGCTTTAATTACTTGGAACGCTGATATTTTGAGATGTGATTGTATAAACATCAAAGGGGCGGCTGACAAAAGACTGACCTCTGATTAATTGTCAACCTCTACCTTCTGCATTGCTCGGAACCAGCGACGTATGAGACAGAGAAAGAGTGAGAAGTGTGTGCGTGCGCACGTTCGCATGTTGACTTATTTCCTGTATATTTCATTTTGGCTTTCATTTCCTTTATGCTATATATGTACTCAAAGAAATGTCTAATATTAATTGACTGCATTTGTCCCAAGAACGTTTAAATGTCGTTTATCGAGGAACGCGTTTGTGCAGGCAACATTTGGCAGTTATTTATGTGTGTCGGATGTTCCGAAACACATGCACAAAAACAATAGGGAGTGAGAGAGTCAGATAGGAGAGAAATATACTTAAGTACTTTGAGTAGGGGAACAAAATTTTCAATTTATTTTTCATAAACACAAGACCTCTCCCCATTCTGTTTATTAATAATTTCAGTGCGTAAAACCTCAGATGATCAAAACCTTGTTCCCACTTTTCCATTGTCTTCACATGGCTTCTATTTGCCATTTATATAATCATTTTTGCTGTTTTTGTTATCATGATTGTGGATTATCTTGTATGGAGTTCTAATTACACAAAAAATATTATATTTTTACTACTATTAAACGATGTCGTTTTATTGTTGTTATAACAATACGACCAAGGACAAATTTCATCCTTGTTATTAAAAAGTATATCAAGCCACGTTAACAATTGTTTAAAAATTTTAAGGCTAAAGGAAAACTGTAAGAATTAAAGAATCCTTTCTTACAGCCCTGCCATCTAGATTTCGATTACACTGCGTTTTTGGCTACCCCCTGTCGTGGATTCACGTTGTAATTAATAACGTGTTAATTGTTGTTAAAATTTTGATAAAAAGGTGATAGAAAGAACTGGATACTGATAACTAAAAGTTATTAGATATTGAACGTTAGAGAAAACTCAATTTACACGTTAGATAACACCTGAATTATATTTATTCATGGGTTATTTCTTGACACAGTTATAGAAAAGAAAATTAAATGTTATCAAAAATGCAATCTTAACATTGTTGTTTTATCATAACTAATTTGCATAAGTAACATAAAAATATTTTAATGATCTGATACGTAAGGAATTTGTAACAGAATTTTTAACTCAGATAAAAAGTATTGAACGCACTAATTTAACTTACCACATTCGTTTTTGATAATTACGAAAAAAATAGTCGATTTCTTTTACATTAATTCTATTAAATAATACAGAAGTACGAGGGGATTGTGTTTATAATTTCTACTCAAGAATTTAAATACTATTTGTTTCTTTTAAACTGTTTCAAGGCGACTTGCATTGCACAGCGAATTTCTTATAATAGATCTACTTTACTTTTTAATTACTACAAAGAAACTAGTGTACTTTTGTATAACGTATGTGATATTATAATATATCACACATTATAATATAATATATCGTTTATGTAAAATATTAAAAAATGAATTTTTATTTAATTTTATTGAAACTCATTTAATTTTACCAGACGACATATCCACAGATACGGAGACAAACATATAAAAGGAGAGAGGTTAACACATAAATAAGCAGTACGCAGACAGCCAATAGGAGGGAGAGAGAGAGATAGAGTGAGAGGGGAGAGGGAGAGAGAGAGAGAGAGAGAGAGAGAGAGAGAGAGAGAGAGAGAGAGAGAGAGAGAGAGAGAGAGAGAGAGAGGAGAGAGAGAGAGAGAGAGAGAGAGAGAGAGAGAGAGAGAGAGAGAGAGAGAGAGAGAGAGAGAGAGAGAGAGAGAGAGAGAGAGATTAACTCCTTTACAAGCATGTATGAGAGTGTATCAGTTGTCCTTTTAAATTCAGGTTTTATTTCCATTGCGAAAGGTAAACTGCAAAATAAAAAGACAAACATTAATGACTTTCAGGTAATAATGCTCACAAAAAATGCTCACGCTGTAGGATTATTGGTCTTATGAAATGTCAAAGTTATATGTACAGAGAGAGAGAGAGAGAGAGAGAGAGAGAGAGAGAGAGAGAGAGAGAGAGAGACAGACAGATAGACAGACAGACAGAGACAGAGTCAGAGCATGTAGCCTATACATCTAGCTGTAGAAGTTTTCCAACTGTAGAGCATGTCCTACAGGATAAAGCGAAGATCAGAGCCCTAGAACAAACTCAACCGTTTTGTTTGTCTGAACTTGAGAGACTCCGCGTACGCGTATTCACATACACGTATGCTACTATTTTTCTATCAATTTTTTGTCATTTGTTATTCGAAGTTGATGACATAATTACTAACGTAGTAAATGCCGGCGTCAAGCGACTTTCTCCTCGCTCTGTTATATCCGAAGGCAAGACACAAGTGATTACCAACCTGCGGGTAATTACCCGATTTTCCGGTAATTTGACTTTCCGCGGGTAGGCTATTTCGGAGAGAAATCTTTAAGTGTGGATATATTCGGTTAACTTATATTTTGCCTTAATAGCTTTCGCTTTCACTCGTGTGTACATGTTTATCATGTTGGCAAATTAAACCAATATTAGTTGTGCAATTTTACAATTACTGTTATGTCGGTAATATGTGTTAAGAATTACGTATCAATTCGGTACGAGACAAATACAAAAACTTCACTTACTACTTAGTGTAGGCAGATAGACGTGAGGTTAGATTTACTTGATGAGTCTATTAAAAAATCGGTATGTAGACCCATACCTTACTGCCATGTTCTAATTAATTATAAAATTATTTTTAATATGTGAGCCTACGCTCAGAACGAAACCAAATATATCAGCATGCTTTCGGTAAAAACGATAAGAAAGATAATCAAAATACGAATTGTACCTAGTTGTTAATATTTTACAAATAAAGAATTAATTTGATTAAATTATATTTTATTTAAACAACGCGAAAGAAAGGACATACCGCCCAGTGTTTGTTACCTGTGAATTTCTGAAAACGAAAACTTATTTTGTTTACGTATCCGTGGTGATATAGCATGGAACGACATCAATTGTTAATATTTTATTTAAATTTTTAAGTTTTTGGTCGAATAAATTTATAACATCAATACAAAAATCGGTATGGAGAACCATACATGACTTCCATGTCCTAAAATTTATATTTAAAATCATTTAAATATTAATTAAATAAGTGGATGCTTGAGTTCTGAAAAAATTACATACCTATCAGCTAAAATGGTACCACCGTGTCAGGTGGATTAAGACAAATCCTCAACCTTCGTGAGGAAAGACTGTACTTTTGGATAAAATGTCTGTAGGTCGAACGAACAGCTACCTAAAGGTAGATGCGGTCTGTAATGAAATTGGACTCTCGCTGCGAGGGGCCGAGGGATGTCTATAGTGTTATCAAAGTCTTTCCTGTCAATACTATACTAGTCATTTTTCTTTTTTAAAATCGAGTCTTGATTTCTTTCTTTCCATTTGTCTTCTGATTTCCTGAAGGACTATTCTGTTCACCCGTATAATTATAAATTTCTCAGCAAAACATTTCTTTCTTAATACGTTTGTGTCTCCTGTTTAACACCCACCATTCTGATCCATGTCATAACGCTATATTCCACACAGGATAGTAAATAATTAGCCATCACGGAGGTCAAAATATTTTCAAGGAGGGGCAAACAATTTTTCAAAGGAGAAAAATATTTATATATTTTTCATACATACACACATGCACATATTAGTTTATAATTCTTATATCATAATATAAATAAGTACACAGATTGTATTAATTGCTTTAATACAACAACACTGCTCAACGATCCACAAGAAACAAATCGATGTCCACCTTTTCGGCTTGCACGCGTTGTGTTGGTGTGGGTTTCGGCACTTTCCATTTAAAAAGCGTGCAAAGATAATAAAATAAACATGAGTGAGGCCAGAAATAACGCGAATTTTGTGTGTGTGTGTGTGTGTGTGTGTGTCCTGCCGGCCTTTTTATTGCGGTAATCACAATAATAAAACTTTGGAAAAGTAAACATTATATAATTGAGATATGCTTGCCTGCCAGGAACGATATATTTTCACTCATACGTGATTTAAATTAAAATTAAAAATATAGAATTTTGCTAAAGTGAAATGAAATGTTTCCATAGAAACTACTGTACTTCTTTGTTGTCAAAAACGTAGTACACATATAAAACTTATAAAAATTCACCTCCTCCATCATCAACTACCATTTTAATTTATGAACAACATTACCCCTCCCCTCTTCAACAACCCTTTTCATTTTTAGATATTTCATCTACCTTCTACAGTGGATTATTATGACCTTCTTTTCAGGATACTTTATTTATCAAAATTAAGCACTTTACTCTTGTTAAAACGTAAAACGTTGCAGGTAAACTACCCCTTTCCCTTAACCGATCTTCACCAAAAACAATAAGCCTTGAGTCATCTACAATTCAGAGCTGTATGCAAAAAATTATTTGATTCTGTTTGAATTTGCGGCTGTTATCGTTTGTCATAGAAAAAATTCTACACACACACACACACACACACACACACACACACACACACACATTTTCGAAAAATTACTTTTTTTCATGTTTTGATGGTAGTACAATCAGAATCTGCAGTTATCTGGAACACGATTTTTTTCGCCATGACCATACTTCCATTTCCTTATGGAACATGGAAGTAAAAATTACCCCCTCCCTCTTCAACTACCCTTTTCATTTATAGATATTTCATCTACCTTTCTACAGTGGATTATTATGACCTTCTTTTCAGGATACTTTATTTATCAAAATTAAGTAGTTTACTCTTGTTAAAACATAAAACGTTGCAGGTAAATTACCCTTTCCCCTTAACCGATATTCACCAAAATCAATAGACATTGAGTCCTCTACAATTCAGGCACAAATACAAACATTTATTTGATTCCGCTTGAATTTACGGGAGTTATCATTCGTCATACTCTTTGTTAAAACATAAAACGTTGCAGGTAAACTACTCTTTCCCCTTGACCGATCTTCACTAAAATTAATAGGCCTTGATTCCTCTACAATTCAGGTACGTGTGCAAAAAATGGTTTGATTTTGTTTGAATTTGCGGCAGTTCTCGTTCGCCATAGAAAAAATTCTACACATAGACACACAGACACTTCTCGAATAATGACCTTTCTTCATGTTTTGAGGGTAGAACAATCAGAATCAGCCCTTATCTCGAACACGATTTTTTTCGCCATCAGCATACTTCCATTTCCTTATGGAACATGGAAGTAACAACACATTCGTATTATTACGAGGTTATGAGGTTTATTGCGGTGACATTAAAATGACACCACAGACAGTAGAACAAGCGTACGTTTTATCGATCACTTTTATGCAGACCACACCTAATTAGCTGATCCTCTTGTACAATTATAATTATCCACGATGCACTATTGTTATTTAACATTAACATTCACTTAAGTCATTAAACTTACTAGATCGCAGTTAAAACCGAATAGAGACTTCGCACTAATTACAACGCAACCTGTATACCTATGAAACAATTCACTCACTCCCCTCTGTATTTGTACAGAGAACATATACGAACACTCTCATTCGATTGGCCCACTAATATTCATTCCTATTAGAAGCATCGAAAAAGTTTTTTAACGTGCTATTTACAGATCGTTACGCATCACGTTATTATTCCGATAATCAAAACGACATTTTCTGTTACAACTCGCTCGTCATCACTACGTTCTGCGTCGCCTTGACATTTTCAGTACCTGTTCGCTACGGATCAGTGGCTTTAATTTTTCTTTGGGTTATCTTTACTTGGTTTAATTCAACGTCACTCTCTTCATGCTCGAGACATTTCTAGCGGTAGCGTCTACTGTCGGTCCGCCCTCGTCCGCCTAGAGCTTCTTTATCCCAGTGATCTGTAACGTTTAAAAATGTTTGGCAGTCTTACCAGTTTAGTTCTCTAGACATGGGATATTCGTTTTTTAAATTTTCCTATATTTTAGTATTCAAGTGAAAGATTTTTGTGTTTTTATGTTTCTTCTATAACCAGACTTACAAATTTTATTCTATTCGTTGCAGTGTGGCTTCTTCCCTTTTATGCATAATCCATATATATTAGTTATGAAAGAAACAGGACAATTTTATTTTTTACTTGAAGCCCGTTTATGGTACATAGACTATAGGAGTTGTTTTGTGAAATTTTGTTCATTTTTTGTATATGTAATTATAATTTATCTTAAAAGATATGTAATTATACAAATACACACTACAACCACCTTCACACCATCTTCATTTGATTATTCCTGGATTTCGTTTTAGACCTACTTTCGATTGGGTGGATCGTTATTACTTCCATGTTCCATAAGGAAATGGAAGTATGGTGATGGCGAAAAAAAATCGTGCTCGAGATAAGGGCTGATTCTGATTGTACTAGCCTCAAAGCAAGAAGAAAAGTCATTTTCCGAAAATTGTCTGTGTGTAGAATTTTCTTCTATGGCAAACGATAACAACACCAAATTCAAACAGAATCAAATAGTGTTTTGCATATGTGCCTGAGTTGTAGAGGACTTAAGGTCTATTGATTTTGGTGAAGATCGGTTAAGGGAAAGGGGTAGTTTACCTACAACGTTTTAAAGTACCTACTTAATTTTACTTTCATGTTCCATAAGGAAATGGAAGTATGGTCATGGCGAAAAAAATCGTGTTCGAGATAACGGCAGATTCTGATTGTACTACCATCAAAACATGAAAAAACGTAATTTTTCGAAAAGTGTCTGTGTGTGTGTAGAATTTTTTTATGGCAAACGATAACAGCCGCAAATTCAAACAGAATCAAATAATTTTTTGCATACAGCTCTGAATTGTAGAGGACTCAAGGCCTATTGTTTTTTGTGAAGATCGGTTAAGGGAAAGGGGTAGTTTGCCTGCAACATTTTACGTTTTAACAAGAGTAAAGTGCTTAATTTTAATAAATAAAGTATCCTGAAAAGAAGGTCATAATAATCCACTGTAGAAAGGTAGATGAAATATGTATAAATAAAAAGGGTAGTTGAAGGGGGAGGGGGTAATTTTTTTTATAAATTAAAATGGTAGTTGATGGAGCAGGTAAATTTGTATAAGTAGTCGCATTCATAAGCGAAGTTTTATATGTATACTACGTTATTGACAACAAAGAAGTAGTTTCTATGGAAACATTTCATTTCACTTTAACAAAATTCTATATTTTTCATTTTAATTTAAATCAAGTATGAGTGAAAATATATCGTTCCTGGCAAGCAAGCATATCTCAATTATATAATTAAATCCTTAAATTTTTAGTGACCGTCAATCAGTGAATGTTTTAGTGGATAGTTAGTGAGGATCGGTCAATAATACAACTTTTAGTAATTTTGCGTCGACGTTTCGACAATATTTATTGTCATCTTCAGGACCTGTGTATGAAATACAGTAGAAATATCAAACATAACGAAACAATTAAATATTTGGGTGAACGTGTTGGTGATGTGAGTGTGTGCGTGTGTATGTATGTATCATTTTTTATGTGAAGACTTATGATAGTTTGTTTACATCTTCAAATTATCTTTAAGAAAGCGAGCAAATTATAGTATGAGAGAACTTAATTTATACAGTATTACAATTTAAATTACTAAATATAATGTTATTTTAATTAATTAAACAAACAGTAACCAACAATTGGATATTAGATTGGTACAAAAATTGTTTATACCTACAACAGTCAACATATAGCAAAGTAATATATTACCTATAACTAAAACAGATTAGGGGATGTTCACTACGTAATTATTAAAAGTTATTTTTACCATGTTTCACTCCCTACTGGTGTTAGCAAACAATCATAATTTAGAAATATACAATTTACACAATATTGTAAAACATTACGACTTAAATCAGATAGTTGACAAAGGTTACACACAAAAGTTTCTGGTAAATTTTACTAACAGGTAAACTTGGATAATACGGTAATTGTAATCATATTGTAAAATATAGTCAAGAGTACTATAGAATAATGTAATTTATGTATGTGTCCACAATCACCCTTCTCTTTCACCCATGCTCCCCCCGCCAGTCCACCCAGCCTCTCACTCTAACCTGAAATCGATCTATCACTCACTATCACCCCACTCTCTCTCTCTCTCTCTCTCTCTCTCTCTCTCTCTCTCTCTCTCTCTCTCTCTCTCTCTCTCTCTCTCACTGTCTCCCTTCTTCTCTCTCTCACTCTTCCACCCTTCGCTCTCACACTCTCTCTCTCTCCCTCTCATTATCTCTCTTCATTCACTCTCTCTCTTTCACTTTCTCTCTCTCTCATTATATCTCTTCATTCACTCTCTCTCCCCTCTCTCACACTACCTCACTCTCTCTCTCTCTCTCTCTCTCTCTCTCTCTCTCTCTCTCTCTCTCTCTCTCTCTCTCTCTCCCCCTCTATTTGTCTTTGTCCACGATTGGCACTCTAAAACACTCACCATTTTTATTACACTATCATCCTCATGTAAATAGAGAATTATACACACGATAACAGAAATGATTTACCAACTTGTATTAAAGGGTTACAGACTTTAAAACACAACATTATAGATAACAGATCTATTATATGAAAAAGGTTATTACTTAATATTTACATTTTTGGTCAATGTTATTTACCTGGAACTTGGTTGGTCTATACAGAGTACCATAGTCAATGTAGTTCAAATATATGTCGGTCATAATCTCTCTCACATGATCCCTCAATCTCTCTCTCTCTCTCTCTCTCTCTCTCTCACTCTATTCTAAACAGATATATACCACAAATCTAACACGTAGACGTGTACATACACACACGCTAGAATTACATACGCACACACACAGACACACACAACAAAACAACCTCACAAGTCAACTACACATTCAAGAATCCATACATAAATATAACACTATTTTATTGACTTATTTTTATCATCTAAGTGTAAATTATGCACAACGGAGATGCCCACTGTACTGAGTTTAAAACTGATCGACTATGTGTCTATAAGAAATGTTATATGTTTCTTAGCTAATACTAATAATATGATCTTTGAGACACTTACAATTGTTGCTGACGCCAAACACACAACTGTAAATTTTCCCTGACCAACACCTTATTATAAAGCAGAACAGACGACCCTTGTATATTTGTAGGAAATTAAGTAACATGTGTTCGGAAGACAGTTGAGAAAGATTTGCACTAGGGGGGAGTGTGACACTAATTAATATCCAACGACAAGCTGGCCACTAATGACCAACACATCCTGTAGGGAGACTACTGAATATTTCTTCAAATTCATGTTTTGACGGTGTGTATAAGTTGAGCATAACTGGACGAGAGGTTTTGAGTATCGGTGCGAAAATTAATGGAGTGAGGGTCACTTTTAATTTGAATCATTTCCAGTACGCACCTTTTGAAATAATTATTTTCGTAATATTTAATTTGGGTGTTGTTAAAGTCAAATTCATGACCAGTGTTTAAATGGTGAGATACTAAAGCGTTGGGGTTATCATTATGGGTTTTTTTATGGCAATCATACCTATGTTGATAAATTCTCTTATGTAAATATTGGGACGTAATACCAGTGTATGTGGCTGGACAGTCATTGCATTGGATAGTGTATACGACATTAGATCGTTTATCTTTGGATGTCGGGTCTTTGAGGCTTGAGAAGAGAGATCGAACAGTGTGTTGGTTTTTGAATGCTAAAGTTTTTTGAATTTTTGATAGGCATTTTTTAAGTTTTTCAGAAAGCCCTTTAACATAAGTTGTAGAAAAGTATGAGCCAGCGTTGGGCTCAGGTGTATTAGATTGGGCAGATGTAAGATTGGGGCTCAGCTGATTTGCGCGATGTTTATGAATTACCTGTTTGATTATGTGGTCTGGGTAACCATTGTTTTTGAAAATCTTAAATACTAATTCCGTGTTTTTTTTATGAAATGACTGATCACTTAGACCGGTGGCTCTCTTATATACCGAGTGGATTAAGTTAGTTTTTAGATGTATGGGATGGTTGGAATTAAAATGCAGATATCTACCGGAGTTGGTGGGTTTTATGAACCAATCAGTGACTATAGTACCATCTGTCTGTCTAATAACCTTGGTATCAAGAAATGAAATGGAACTATTCTGTTCGTGCTCTATTGTGAACTGTATTCGTTCAAAGCCCATTAGTTTGGAATTGAACAGAGATAAGATTGTGTCGTGTTGGTCATATGGAATACATGTTATAATATCGTCCACAATATACCGAGTGGATTAAGTTAGTTTTTAGATGTATGGGATGGTTGGAATTAAAATGCAGATATCTACCGGAGTTGGTGGGTTTTATGAACCAATCAGTGACTATAGTACCATCTGTCTGTCTAATAACCTTGGTATCAAGAAATGAAATGGAACTATTCTGTTCGTGCTCTATTGTGAACTGTATTCGTTCAAAGCCCATTAGTTTGGAATTGAACAGAGATAAGATTGTGTCGTGTTGGTCATATGGAATACATGTTATAATATCGTCCACATATACCGAGTGGATTAAGTAACATTATATTTAGTAATTTAAATTGTAATACTGTATAAATTAAGTTCTCTCATACTATAATTTGCTCGCTTTCTTAAAGATAATTTGAAGATGTAAACAAACTATCATAAGTCTTCACATAAAAAATGATACATACATACACACGCACACACTCACATCACCAACACGTTCACCCAAATATTTAATTGTTTCGTTATGTTTGATATTTCTACTGTATTTCATACACAGGTCCTGAAGATGACAATAAATATTGTCGAAACGTCGACGCAAAATTACTAAAAGTTGTATTATTGACCGATCCTCACTAACTATCCACTAAAACATTCAATTATATAATGTTTACTTTTCCAAAGTTTTATTATTGTGATTACCGCAATAAAAAGGCCGGCAGGACACACACACACACACACACAAAATTCGCGTTATTTCTGGCCTCACTCATGTTTATTTTATTATCTTTGCACGCTTTTTAAATGGAAAGTGCCGAAACCCACACCAACACAACGCGTGCAAGCCGAAAAGGTGGACATCGATCTGTTTCTTGTGGATCGTTGAGCAGTGTTGTTGTATTAAAGCAATTGATACAATCTGTGTACTTATTTATATTATGATATAAGAATTATAAACTAGTATGTGCATGTGTGTATGTATGAAAAATATATAAATATTTTTCTCCTTTGAAAAATTGTTTGCCCCTCCTTGAAAATATTTTGACCTCCGTGATGGCTAATTATTTACTACCCTGTGTGGAATATAGCGTTATGACATGGATCAGAATGGTGGGTGTTAAACAGGAGACACAAACGTATTAAGAAAGAAATGTTTTGCTGAAAAATTTATAATTATACGGGTGAACAGAATAGTCCTTCAGGAAATCAGAAGACAAATGGAAAGAAAGAAATCAAGACTCGATTTTAAAAAAGAAAAATGACTAGTATAGTATTGACAGGAAAGACTTTGATAACACTATAGACATCCCTCGGCCCCTCGCAGCGAGAGTCCAATTTCATTACAGATCGCATCTACCTTTAGCTAGCTGTTCGTTCGACCTACAGACATTTTATCCAAAAGTACAGTCTTTCCTCACGAAGGCTGAGGATAGTCTTAATCCACCTGACATGGTGGTACCATTTTAGCTGATAGGTATGTAATTTTTTCAGAACTCAAGCATCCACTTATTTAATTAATATTTAAATGATTTTAAATATAAATTTTAGGACATTGAAGTCATGTATGGTTTTCCATACCGATATTTTTTGTAATAATATTTATACCATTTGTCTGACCATGTGATAGGGCTGGTTACCACAGAACCATGCTTTGTCAATGACACGACGAAGCGCGCGCAAAAATTATCGAGACACTCAGACCAATTGAACAATTTGTCAAATGGGAATGTCACTTGGGGGAGCCCACGTTCGAAATGAATGAGATAATGGCTACAAACGAGGTGGTGAGCTCTTAACAGCCGCACAGCGAATTGTCTGTCCGCCTTACGCTGATAATCTTTCCTTCGTTCTTCCGCCTTCTGTAAAGAAATCATCTGTTTTAAGTAAAACGTCAATCTGCTCTACACCGCTTATTAATAATCACAGACTATCACGCAGATTAGCTTTTTACTAAAACAAAATTCAACAGAACACCAGTTTTCTGTTGTAACTGATGTGGCAACTAATTCGGATAACCAAAATCTAGATTAATCCACGAAAGCGGAAATGAAAGGTTTGCAATACTTCAGATTTAAATTCGTTATCATTTTGATGCAGGTTTTACAACAATCGATGCGTAATAGCCTACTATTTTCTTGCAGAACCTTAAAATTTACAGAATTTTAAAAAATGCCTTACTTTAACTTTTAAAATGTTTTCCTTGTGTTTCAGTAAACAGGGATTGTCAAGTGATCGCTAATAATGGTTCTCTTTCCGACGTATTCAGTTTGTGCGCTACTGTCTCTGAATGGCACCTACTTTAAATATGTTATTCTTTTTTTTTCAAGTTTATTTAGTTGTTCTGCACCCAATTAAAAGCGACTTGTTGGTTTACACTGTCGAGCTGTAATCGCGTTGGTCTCTTATTAGTTTGATCACGCTTAGAAATTTTTTGTGAAACGATTTAAAACTTAATTTTATAAACTTATACTTAATAAAACTAAACTTTTCGATGATACGAAGTCACAATTGCCGATCCGCTAGTGGTTAATCGTCGGACATGGCCTTTAAGTGTTCCATCATTGTCAGGTGATCGTGGAGTGCTTGACAGGTGGAGAGCAAAGGTGTTGTTCACTTTGAAACAACAGACGCTGTTATAGGCCCGCCAGCCGTTCCTGAACAGTAGCCTGCGCCGACCCAGTGCATGAATTAGCCTCACTTCAAGTATGGATAAGTTACGTAGAGAGAAGGGACGGGAGACGACCCCATAAAATTTCACTACATATCTCACTTCCATATTATCTCCCTCTCTGTCACACACATGCTTCCAGCCTTGTTGCAGACGATGTTCACACTATGAAACACCGTACAAGACTGTTGTGCGCATGTGCAAAATAACTGAAAATTTTGTTAGCCTCGCAACGAGGTGTTTGTACACTGCGCATCTCTAAGCCAGTGTTCAATTTCTATCATTAGGTCTCTAACAAATTATGTCCCTTCGAAGTATAATAAACATAATCATAAAAAATAATCATAAAAAATTATTCGTTCCTCTGAGTACCAGTTTTAGTAACCCTAAGGAAAATCGTTTTGAAAATGCCTGCAGCAGGTTTAATATTCTCTGCGATGTTGCTCACCACTTTCGGCTGTCATGTTCATTACTCAATTGACAGTCCCTCTCATCGCTGGTAACATCTCTTTCGACATCGCAGCGACATCTCTACCACTGGTAGCAACTCCAGTATTATTTCATTTCTCAGCGAGCGATGTACGATCTGACAAGTCCTTCGGTTATATATTACACTCGTGGGTTTTAGTTTGCCATATTACCTATTATTATTATTATTATTATTCAGTGAAGGGTTAGTGAGGATCGGTCAAAAATAACACTGATTTTAACTTATTTGTGTCGACGTTTCGACAGTGTTTATTGCCATCATCAGGACCTGTGTATGAATACAAAAGAAATGTCAAACACAACAGAACAATTATTTGGGTTAACGTGTTCGTGTATGTACGTGTGTGTGCGCACACGCATGTGCTTGCGTATGAATGTATCAATGTGTATGAATGTACAATGTGTGATATTATAATTTTCTCGTTTTCTTAAAGAAAATATTTGAAGATGTAAACAAATTATCTCAACTCCTTCACATAATGATATATTCATGCGCACGCACAGGCGGTATTATTGTTATTATTATTATTTTATTATTACACGCATTGCTGACTGTCTATGGGCGATGGGCTACTATTACACAAGTTCTCTCAATTTCTTCAGTTACTTTCTCCTCAGATTATTTCATTCTCTTGCTTACCTTTGCTCTTCGACCGAAAACACCCCCTCGGTTCCTTGTGGTTTCTCTTCTAGTGGATCACCCTCCAAGGTTTCCTTCTGGATACTTATGTTTCCTATACCTTCCTCCCCGATTCTGGATTTTTCTAAATCCTGATGGACCTTTTTCACTTATACCTTTAATGATCAAGCCTGATGGACCTGATGGATCTTTTTGTGTCTTTTCATTTTCTTATTTGCTATACTCGGTGGCTCTGTCCTTCTAAGATAAAAAGCCAGTCGTCTTTTCTTTATCGTTGTGAAATCTTCTCCAACATTTCATACAGATCTCGGTTTGGTCGTAAATAAAATGTAACCACCCATACTCACAGTATTCTGCGTCCCAGGATTTTCCTTAAAAACATTCCCTTCTTTCTTTGGTATTTCCGCGAGTCCTTTTCTAGTTATTGTCTTTGCTGAATATAAGCATTCCGAGTTTACTAACGTACAGTAATGTCTGAAATTGGCCTGATAGAGTAGCGATTTGATTTTGTAGGTCTTCCGCCTTAGTCGGAACGTTTCTCTGTCTTGATTATTACCACTGTTATTATTATTATTATTGTTATTATTAAATCCTTAAATTCGTTGTGACCGTCAATCAATGAATTTCTCGGTGTTTTATATACTATCTCAACTTCTTCGCATATACAATGATACATACATACGCACGCACATACATACACATACACAAATGCGTTCACTCAAATAATGGTTCTTTTGTGTTTGATATTTCTTTTGTATTCATACACAGGTCTTGATGATGGCAATAAAGATTGTCAAAACGTCGACACAAATAAGTTAAGATTTGTGTTACATTTTTGACCGATCTTCACAAACCCTTCACCGAAAAATTAATTGTTATTATTATTATTATTATTATCATCTTCATCGGCATGTTATTGCGTTGTTTTTATCATTTGCTACAATTTCGTTCGCACGTCAGCATTATAGCTATGACAAAAGCATATAATTTTCTTTTAATTTAATAAATGTGCAGTACGGAGAAAATAAAAACTTGTAAAGAGTTGAAAGTCTAATATCAAGAAAACTTGTCTCCACCCGAAGGCAACGCATACATCTTATTAGATTTTAATACTATAGGAAAACGTGATGCGAATAATTTGTTAATTTATGGATCTGAATTTCACATCTAAATCGTTAGTTAGTTAGCGGTCCATGTTTCACCCGTAAGCGGTTTGGCAAACGTGAAAGCAAAAGCAATCGCAGTATATTAATACACGGTGTAATGTAATCTTGAGTTGGGTAACACTTTCCAAAGAAAAAAAAAGAAAGAAGACGGGACTTGTTATCCGCTAACGCTAAATGAAGCGCAGCTGTGGAAGCATTGCCAACCAAGAAGGCAGTGAGACGGGACGAAAAGAGAACGAGAGAGACGAACGATAAGTCGTTAACTCGTCGCTGACGAATTGGAGTGTGCAAACCAAAGTTAGATCTAAAGGGGAATTCGCCACCGGCTGGATAAAAGACTCGACTGCAGTGGAAATAGAAGCGACCTTTTTCTTGCTGCAGTCGGGTTGAACAACCGAACCGAACCCGCTTTAGAATACTTGTATTCTATCCAAAAAGAAATCAGTGTGTGTTTCTCTCCCGGCCGTCTTTGGCGCCTGTTTGAAGTGACACGAGCTTGAAGGCTGCACACGTTTTTACTCGCAACTCTTGTTGCACTTCCTGACCGTACAAATAATTATATATCCTATAACTGTGAAGAAAAGTTTGTTTGTTTTGCGATATTTATCACCAAGTCGTCGATTTGATCCGAACACTGTAGTTTCCTGTTTCGCTGGGCTGTGAAGGATTTTTGCTTCCGGTTAACTATACCCAGTTAATTACTTTTCGTGTGAACAACCCATTGTAGGCGTTAGGTTCTTTAAAGTAATAATCGTTTACTTTATAACACTAGTTTATCACTTTACTTCCTTTAATAATTAATCAGTTTGCTAATTACCTTATCACTCGGTAGGTTTGAATTACCAGGCTGTGCTTAACTGCATGTAGTGTCTGGCCGCGACTGGATGATTGAAGCTGCTCTCCCACACCACCCAGCCGATTGTAAGCGAGGTAGGGTGAAATATATGTACTAGCCGTTTGATTTACCCCCACTTAGCCTACCGTAGTGCTTCACCCACCTTACACAATGCTCGATCATCGAATCGTGGCCAGACAGTAATGACTGATTATAAAATAAAATATCGGTATGGAGAACCATACATGACTTCCATATTCTAAGATTTATATTTAAAATACTTTTCGATATGAACTATTTCCATAGAAACTACTTCTTTCTTCAGCCTTAACCACAGTACTGTGATCACTAACGTATACCACCTCACGGTAGTGCACTCAATTTTTACTGATGATGGCAGTCGATAGCACTGCCGAAACGTCTGGTTTTGTAGAAAACATTGGATCAAGCCCAAACAGCCCAGGAAGGAATTTTAACAACAAACTACTTCTTTGTTGCCGATAACGTAGTACACATGACATATAAATAAAAATTATCCCCATCCCCTTCAACTATCATTTTCATTTATAGAAAATTACCCCCACCCCGTCCAACTAGCCTCTTCATTTATAGATATTTCATCTACGTTTCTACAGTGGATTATTAAGATCTTCTTATCAGTATACTTTATTTACCAAAATTAAGTACTTTACTCTTGTTACAACAAAAAATGTTTCAGGTAAACTGCCCTTTTCCAGTAACCGAACTTCACCAAAATCAATAGGCCTTGAGTCTTCCACAACTCAGGCACATATGTAAAAAATTATTTGATTCTGTTTGAATTTACGGCAGTTATCGTTCGTCATAGAAAAAAAATTACCCTTGATAAAAATATCGGTATGGAGAACCATACATGACTTCCATATTCTAAGATTTATATTTAAATCTTAATATCGCCTGCCAAGCGCGATATATTTTCTCTTATACATGATGTACATTAAAATGAAAAAATTTTAATTTTATTGCTTGGCAACAAAATTATTTTATTTTTAACAATTACCATTGTTTAAAAAAGTTTAAATAAATTTTCAAGTACTTTACTCTTGTTAAAACGTAAAAGGTTGCAGGTAAACTACCCCTTCCCCTTAACCGATCTTCACCAAAATCGAAAGTCCTTGAGACCTCTACAATTCAGTGAAGTATGCAAAAAATTATTTGATTCTGTTTGAATTTGCGGCAGTTATCGTTTGCCATAGAAAATACGCTTGATAAAAAAACGTTGCAGGTAAACTACCCCTTTCTCTTAACCGATCTTCTCCAAAATCAACAGACCTTCAGTCCTCTACAATTCAGGGATGCATGCAAAAAATATTCGATTCTGTTTGAATGTGCGGCAGTTATCGTTCGTCATGGAAACATTTCTCTTGTTACAACTTAAAATGTTGCAGGTAAACTACCCCTTTCCCTTAACCAATCCAAAATCAACAGACCTTGAGATCTCTAAAACTCAGGAAAGTGTGCTAAAAATTATTTGATTCTCTTTGAATTTTCGGCAGTTATCGTTCGTCATACAAAAATTAACATTTTTAAAACCTAAAACATTGCTGATAAACTACCCCTTTCCCTTAACCGATCTTCAACAAAATCAACAGACCTTGAGCTCTCTTTAGTTCAAAAAGGTCTGCACAAACGTAGTTGATTCTGTTTGAATTTACGGCAGTTATCGTTCATCATATGAAAAATTACCCTTGTTAAAACATAAAATGTTGCAGGTAAAATACCCCTTTCCTTAACCGATCTTTACCAACACCAATAAGTATTGAGAACTCTACAATACAGGCCTGTATGCAAAACATCATTTGATTCTGTTTGAATTTACGGCAGTTATCGTTCATCATATGAAAAATTACCCTTGTTAAAACATAAAATGTTGCAGGTAAAATACCCCTTTCCTTAACCGATCTTTACCAACACCAATAAGTATTGAGAACTCTACAATACAGGCCTGTATGCAAAACATCATTTGATTCTGTTTGAATTTGCGGCTGTTATCGTTTGCCATAGAAAATATCGGTATGGAGAACCATACATGACTTCCATATTCTAAGATTTATATTTAAAATCATTTTCAGCCAAACAGCCAGGCTGTGTCTTGCCTGCCTTTTTATTGCTGTATTAAATGAAAAATATTATATTACATTAAAATGAAAAAATTATAATTTTTTTGCCTGGCAACAAAATTATTTTATTTTTAACAATTACCATTGTTTCAAAAAGTTTAAATAAATTTTCAAGTACTTTACTCTTGTTAAAACGTAAAAGGTTGCAGGTAAACTACCCCTTCCCCTTAACCGATCTTCACCAAAATCGAAAGTCATTGAGACCTCTACAATTCAGGGACGTATGCAAAACATTATTTGATTCTGTTTGCATTTGCGGCTGTTATCGTTTGCCATAGAAAATACGCTTGATAAAAAAACGTTGCAGGTAAACTACCCCTTCTCCTTAACCGATCTTCACCAAAAACAAAAGGTCTTGAGTACTCTACAAATCAGGGCTGTATGCAAAACATTATTTGATTCTGTTTGAATTTGCGGCTGTTATCGTTTGCCATAGAAAATACCCTTGTTAAAAAAACGTTGCAGGTAAACTACCCCTTTCCCACAACCGATCTTCACCAAAAACAATAGGTCTTGAGAACTCTACAATTTAGGGCTGTATGCAAATAATCTTTTGATTCTGTTTGAATTTGCGGCTGTTATCGTTTGCCATAGGAAATACCCTTGTTAAAACATAAAACGTTACAGGTAAACTACCCCTTTCCCTTAACCGATCTTCACCAAAAACAATAGGTCTTGAGTACTCTACAAATCAGGGCTGTATGCAAAACATTATGTGATTCTGTTTGAATTTGCGGCTGTTATCGTTTGCCATAGAAAATACCCTTGTTAAAAAAACGTTGCTGGTAAACTACCCCTTTCCCTTAACCGATCTTCACCAAAAACAATAGGTCTTGAGAAATCTACAATTTAGGGCTGTATGCAAATAATCTTTTGATTCTGTTTGAATTTGCGGCTGTTATCGTTTGCCATAGGAAATACCCTTGTTAAAACATAAAACGTTACAGGTAAACTACCCCTTTCCCTTAACCGATCTTCACCAAAAACAATAGGTCTTGAGAACTCTACAATTCAGAGCTGTATGCGAAAAATTATTTGATTCTATTTGAATTTGCGGCTGTTATCGTTTGCCAAAAAAAAAATTTCCCTTGATAAAAAAAAAACCGTTGCAAGTAAACTACCCCTTTCCCTCAACCGATCTTCACCAAAAACAATAGGTCGTGAGTACTCTACAAGTCAGGGCTGTATGCAAAAAATTATTTGATTCTGTTTGAATTTACGGCAGTTATCGTTTGCCATAGAAAAAAAATCTACAGACAGACAGACACACAGACAGACAGACAGACAGACAGACAGACACACACACAGACACTTTTCGGAAAACGACTTTTTTTCATGTTTTGAGTGTAGTAGAATCAGAATCTGCTATAATCTCGAACACGATTTTTTTTGCCATCACCATACTTCCATTCCTTAAGGAATATGGAAGTAAAATATCGGTATGGAGAACCATACATGACTTCCATATTCTAAGATTTATATTTAAAATCATTTTCAGCCAAACAGCCAGGCTGTGTCTTACCTGCCTTTTTATTGCTGTATTAAATGAAAAATATTATATTACATTAAAATGAAAAAATTATAATTTTATTGCCTGGCAACAAAATTATTTTATTTTTAACAATTACCATTGTTTCAAAAAGTTTAAATAAATTTTCAAGTACTTTACTCTTGTTAAAACGTAAAAGGTTGCAGGTAAACTACCCCTTCCCCTTAACCGATCTTCACTAAAATCGAAAGTCATTGAGACCTCTACAATTCAGGGACGTATGCAAAAAATTATTTGATTCTGTTTGAATTTGCGGCTGTTATCGTTTGCCATACGCTTGATAAAAAAACGTTGCAGGTAAACTACCCCTTCCCCTTAACCGATCTTCACCAAAAACAATAGGTCTTGAGTACTCTACAAATCAGGGCTGTATGCAAAACATTATTTGATTCTGTTTGAATTTGCGGCTGTTATCGTTTGCCATAGAAAATAAAACGTAAAAGGTTGCAGGTAAACTACCCCTTCCCCTTAACCGATCTTCACCAAAAACAATAGGTCTTGAGTACTCTACAAATCAGGACTGTATGCAAAACATTATTTGATTCTGTTTGAATTTGCGGCTGTTATCGTTTGCCATATAAAATACCCTTGTTAAAAAAACGTTGCAGGTAAACTACCCCTTTCCCTCAACCGATCTTCACCAAAAACAATAGGTCTTGAGAAATCTACAATTCAGGGCTGTATGCGAAACATTATTTGATTCTGTTTGAATTTGCGGCTGTTATCGTTTGCCAAAAAAAAAAAATTTCCCTTGATAAAAAAAACCGTTGCAGGTAAACTACCCCTTCCCCTCAACCGATCTTCACCAAAAACAATAGGTCGCGAGTACTCTACAAATCAGGGCTGTATGCAAAAAATTATTTGATTCTGTTTGAATTTGCGGCAGTTGTCGTTTGCCATAGAAAATACGCATGATAAAAAACGTTGCTGGTAAACTACCCCTTCCCCTCAACCGATCTTCACCAAAAACAATAGGTCTTGAGTACTCTACAAATCAGGGCTGTATGCAGAAAATTATTTGATTCTGTTTGAATTTGCGGCTGTTATCGTTTGCCATAGAAAATACCCTTGTTAAAAAAACGTTGTAGGTAAACTACCCCTTTCCCTTAACCGATCTTCACCAAAAACAAAAGGTATTGAGAACTCTACAATTTAGGGCTGTATGCAAATAATCTTTTCATTCTGTTTGAATTTGCGGCTGTTATCGTTTGCCACAGGAAATACCCTTGTTAAAACATAAAACGTTACAGGTAAACTACCCCTTTCCCTTAACCGATCTTCACCAAAAACAATAGGTCTTGAGAACTCTACAATTCAGGGCTGTATGCGAAACATTATTTGATTCTGTTTGAATTTGCGGCTGTTATCGTTTGCCAAACAAACAAAATTTCCCTTGCTAAAAAAAAACCGTTGCAGGTAAACTACCCCTTTCCCTCAACCGATCTTCACTAAAAACAATAGGTCGCGAGAACTCTGCAAAACCGGGCTGTATGCAAAAAATTATTTGATTCTGTTTGAATTTGCGGCAGTTATCGTTTGCCATAGAAAAAAAATCTACAGACAGACAGACACACAGACACACAGACACTTTTCGGAAAACGACTTTTTTTCATGTTTTGAGTGTAGTAGAATCAGAATCTGCAATAATCTCGAACACGATTTTTTTTGCCATCACCATACTTCCATTCCTTAAGGAATATGGAAGTAAAAAACGTTGCAGGTAAACTACCCCTTTCCCTTAACCGATCTTCACCAAAAACAATAGATCTTGAGTACTCTACAATTCAGTACTGTATGCAAAAAATTATTTGATTCTGTTTAAATTTGCGGCTCTTATCGTTTACCATAGAAAAAAAATCTACAGATAGACACACAGATAGACACACAGATAGACACACACACAGACACTTTTCGAAAAATGACTTTTTTTCATGTTTTGAGGGTAGTACAATCAGAATCTGCAATTATCTCGAACATGATTTTTTTTCCATCACCATACTTCCATTTCCTTATGGAACACGGAAGTAAAATATCGTGTGAACAACCCATTGTAGGCGTTAGGTTCTTTAAAGTAATAATCGTTTACTTTATAACACTAGTTTATCACTTTACTTCCTTTAATAATTAATCAGTTTGCTTATTATCTTATCACTCGGTAGGTTTGAATTACCAGGCTGTGCTTAACTGCATGTAATGACTGATTATAAAATAAAAATTTAAGAAAGTAGTAGCCTACCTATAGACAACAACAAAGACAACAGACTGACTTGAAGAACCTATTGGACTTTGTATTACTAAAGTACAGAGACCGATAAACGCGATGGTCGTACCCACATGGACACACTAACTAAGGTCACCCCCCCCCCAATTCAAAAATATATCCGAGATAATGGAAAAGTTAAGAGGAGATGCTAGATCGTTTTCCGCCATTAAGCTATTTGAAAAGTTTTAAGACGTGGAAAGTTTTGAAAACTGGCATAATTGTTTCATTTATATAAAAACTATTTTGGGAAACCAACGTTTAAAATGGCCTCGTCACTTAAAATATCAGCTGTTCGTATAATGAAACAGCTGTTCATATAATGAAGTCTCGGAATGACGAGAGACTTCTCTTAGACCGTAGGACATGTTGCTAGCTTCGCAAGGAAGGTTATATGACCACCATTAAACCACAGTTTCCTATTATTAAGCTAAGACTCGTTTCTAGTGTCCGAGTCGAGCTGGGGGACCACATACAACATCTCGACTTTATGGTGCTGCTGCCCGGGAAGCGACCGCAGGACGTGTTGAATGGTAGACAAACTGTATATTACTGGTTAACTGTCCTGTCGGGAAGCGAGTTCTCACAGTAAAAGGCTAAAACTTGTGTAAAAACACTTGGTAAGTTTCACAAATTTTTTAATTAACTCTGACAGCTGTTTCGACTTACTTAAGCCATTGTCAAAGAGCGAGTGAATGAAATTACTGAACACAGGATGTTAGAGTAGTGTAGGTGGTAAACATCTGTTTAGGGCGTATCTGGAACATCTGTGTTGTGATGGCGAGGGGTGGGGAGTGTGTGCATGAGACAAGGGAAGGTCTGGTGTCTTTAAAAACTAAATACAATCATGAATGCAAAATATAAAATTAACTGAACTAAATATAAACTGAATGCAAAATTTAAAATAATGATGAACATTCAAAATAATATAAAATAAACTAAACCAAATAACAGATTTTAATAAAGGGGATACACAAAATTCAGTCTGTTCATTGGTTAAATTTTTGTTATTTTTTATTGGTTTTTTAATTTCTAAAATTTCTAACAAATCCATTTTTCTACCTTTTTGTATGTTGTGGAGTAGTGTTATGTTTTTTGTGTCTATAAAGTGATTGTGTTGTAAGCAATGATCTGCAAAACCTGTATTAGATGTATTGGTTAAAATCGCATTCTTATGTATAACCAATACATCTAATACAGGTTTTGCAGTTTATTTTATATTATTTTGAATGTTCATCATTATTTTAAATTTTGCATTCAGTTTATATTTAGTTCAGTTAATTTTATATTTTGCATTCATGATTGTATTTAGTTTTTAAAGACACCAGACCTTCCCTTGTCTCATGCACACACTCCCCACCCCTCGCCATCACAACACAGATGTTCCAGATACGCCCTAAACAGATGTTTACCACCTACACTACTCTAACATCCTGTGTTCAGTAATTTCATTCACTCGCTCTTTGACAATGGCTTAAGTAAGTCGAAACAGCTGTCAGAGTTAATTAAAAAATTTGTGAAACTTACCAAGTGTTTTTATATATTTTACAAAACCTTTGTATTAATATGTTTCACCAAGTGCCCAACGAGTCATCAATTAATATCGTAAAACTTGTGTGACGTCAGCAAACTACTACCCAACCTGTAAACATTAGTTCACGCTACATTGTGTGTGATACCGTAATAAGAATCTACACTTAAGAATGCTAATTTTGCTTTACCGAAATAATGTGAAGCGAGCTTGTTTTTCCTAAAGAAAGTAGTATAAAAAACTTGAAAAACATTTTTCATTCCTCACGGATAATGCACTGAACATTTTTGCTTACGGAACAACAACAGATACATGCGCAGAACGTGTGTAAGCTTTCCTCCGGTGTGATAATTCTCTTCGCGGCAGTGTGATATTAAGCCACAGTTATTTACACAACTTTACAAATTATCAGACGCTGAACCAATGTTTTCATAGAATACGCAATATTCTACGTTTTATAAATACGCTTTTTACGTGACACTCTCAAACAAAAATTCCGGAAGCCCCGATCCAGTGTATTCCGTGATTTGTAAAGCGGGAACCGAATGAACAAAACGGTAACGACTAAATGGGACTTCTCGGTAATCAGTGACTCGATTGCGACATCATATTAATGTGACAGTGATTGAGCACCATTATTGGTGTACGTGTTTGGTGTTTTTGATGTGGAAAGCGAAATGTGTTAACGCGACTCCACGTTCAATTGACGAGGAATGTCACAATGAAAAATAATCCGGGAGTTCGATCGCGGCCCTGATTGGGATTCATTCCAAAAGCAATAAATAATTATTTTCTTAAAACAGCTGGCTGGCTGGCACCGACTGTGAAACAAATGATAATATATATACAAATAAGGACATAATTTTATGCCCATTAGAATGTTATTCTCGGTGAGTTGCACGGAATCGCGCGGACACGACACGTGAGATCGAGAAGGCTGTTGCTGTTGAAGGCCAGTCGTGTAGATTTGAATCTGTTAACGTTCAGTAGGATGTAAAGGTTTCATGTTACATTTGGTTTGGGATGTATGATGGCCAACAACATTATAGTCGTGCAAAGTTATACACCTATAAAACTGATGTAAACACCATGCGGTCTTATAAACAATAATGAAGTAATAATGCAATAAAAACACCATATGTTAAAAAAAAGACAGTATAGCTAATTAATATGAATAAACGGGTGTATGCATACTACAGGTAATAATTATTATTAAAGTTATTATTTCACTTCATATCCAAGTGTTAAAACTGTGGTGATGTCTGGTGGCGTACTTTTCACAGAATCTTGTCCTCCCATCATCAGAAACTCAATGTATTTACAATAACTCATCGAGTCGTTAACAATAACCAATAGCGGCTGGCGACCCACAAATATTGTGCTAAAAACTGGCAACAGTGCATATTAGTGATATCTCGTCCTCAGCTGTAAAAAGGATAACTTGATTTTGTTACATTCAGTGACAAATAGTTATATTATGACCGAAAAATGCAGGACGAAAAAATCGAAATTTCTTGATTGTTTTTTGCTTATAACATGACGTGCAATCAAGATGGATTTAGATTTGTCATGAAAAGAAACTTTAACCTACGTAACTAGCATAACTGTAAATAGTAGCATTTGACAGTTGAATATTAATTACTGCAGATAAGTATTTTGGACGGCTGGTGGAATAATCTTACTAGTTAAAATCTGTGGACTCAACTTCTGTAGTAGATATATAACAACGTTAATCACCGTTTCCCAGAAAGGAAAATTACCAATTACTTCCACTTACTTTAATAAGAAAAATATATAGCACAATGAAAGTAACTTACTTTGTGTCAGTATTGTCAAATACAGTATGAATTTCAACACAAAAAGAACACATAGCCATATTACGGAAATACTGTACAGCGCATTTGGTTAAACTCAGCCGATGTGTTTTAGTTTAGTGTTAACACACACAAAGCCAGACAAGCTATTACTGGGTAGAGACTGATGAACCCCCCGCCCGTATAATTATCATACGTTAGTTTGACTTAAGTCACAGATACTCTTCCCTATATCCGAAACAGCACTTGTTCTCGCTCACCCAGATAGCGTGATATGTCTTCATATTCGTCTATTATTTCCCTATTTTGAAGCATTATTTCAGAAGATGAAAAAACAAAAAATGCATCAAAAATAGGATCCAAAAGGGGAAAAAAGCTATTCGTTGCTAAACTCGTTACTTTGGTCGAACAAAATGAAACTTCAAACTAAACTGACAGTCTACTCAACTATTGTGGAACCCATTTTAATTTATGGCTGCGAATGCTGGCAACTTTCAGATAAAGATAAAAAGATGATAGACACTATGGAAATGGACTTCTTAAGAAGAGCGTGTAATATTTCTAGAATGCAACATGTTAGAAACGAAGATATAAGAAGGAAAACAGGGCGTGTATTTACAGGAAAAGCATGAAAGATCGAGCTATTGAAGATGATGACTGGAAGGATAGGGAGAAATGGCGATCGAAATGCGGGATGCGGCATAGACTGTAGGACCCCGCTAATAAAAAATTTCCCTATTTTATCTTTACTGCATTATGTTAAAATGTTTGCACGTCTGTACAAGAAACTAGTGCTGATGATAATTCTGCTACAATGGATGAAATGTGTTCAGAACTGTGTGCCAAGCACGAGCTACCGAAGGCAACGATTACTGTAGCTCGTAATCTGGTGAATATTAATGACACAATTATTGTCAGTTGAGAAAAACTTCTCATGTATTCCGGTTTCAATCGAATGTAAATACCGGAAAAATGTGTGGTTTATAAGGCTAGCCTGCATTCAATAAACAAGGGAATCAATAATCGATGTATTTAATTTTTCTAGAGACAAAAGAATTTTTAATAAAATGCCCGCAAGATTTCAGGTCGATGGCTGTAAGACCGGGCGTACATTGACGCGCAAGTGACGTAGGCAGGGCAGCTCAGTTTCTGTGACTTTATCTTTTGAGGGAGTCACGCGAATTGAGACGCAGAGCAAAGCAGGGGGTGTGACACGCTATCGCTCGTGCCCCCAGTTTGCGTTTTTTGATTGCGTGTTTTTTGAAAAAATGGAATCACCTGAAGAAAAATTGAACGACTTCTCCGTGAGTTCTTTTTTTTCATGTACTCACTTTTCCACAGCTTTACCTCCCTTGACTTCTGATGAGTAATAATAATATTTCTAACTGGGCATCCGAATCTGACTCAGAGCTCAAATCCAAACACGGCTCCTGCCTTCGTCAAACTGCCGCACAAAACTGCTATCCAATATACGCAGCGGCGGATTTACAAATGTGCTGCCTATAGGCTGAACTAAATCGCCGCCTATGCTATATTTCTTACAAAACTAAAAAATATCGGTATGGAGAACCATACATGACTTCCATGTTCTAAGATTTATATTTAAAATCATATTCGAAATGAAATATTTCCATAGAAACTACGTCTTTCTACTTATTGCTTCAGCATTAACCACAGTACTGTGGTCACTAACGTATACCACCTCACGTTTTCGCACTCGATTTTCACCGATGATGGCAATGATGGCACTGCCGAAAAGTCTGGTTTTGCAGAAAACATTGGACTACGGCTAAAGAGCCCGGAAAGCAATTTTAACAAAAAACTACTTCTTTGTTGCCGATAACGTAGTACACATATAAAAAAATCTCCCCTCCACCTTCACCTATAATTTTTAATAATAGAAAATTACCCCCACCCCGTTCACCTAACCTCTTCATTTATAGATATTTCATCTACGTTTCTACAGTGGATTACTATGAGCTTCTTATCAGGATACTTTATTTATAAAAATTAAGTACTTTACTCTTGTTAAATCATAAAATGTTTCAGGTAAACTACCCCTTTCTCTTAACCGATCTTCTCCAAAATCAATAGACCTTCCGTCCTCTACAATTCAGGGATGCATGCAAAAAAATATTTGATTCTGTTTGAATGTGGGGCAGTTATCGTTCGTCATGGAAACATTTCTCTTGTTACAACATAAAATGTTGCAGGTAAACTACCCCTTTCCCTTAACCGATCTTCACCAAAATCAGTAGACCTTGAGCTCTCTGCAACTCAGGAAAGGGTGCAAAAAATTATTTGATTCTCTTTGAATTTTCGGCAGTTATCGTTCGTCATAAAAAAATTACCCTTTTTAAAACATAAAACGTTGCTGATAAACTACCCCTTCCCTTAACCCATCTTCAACAAAATCAACAGACCTTGAGTTCTCTTTAGTTCAAAAAGGTATGCAAAAACCTAGTTGATTCTGTTTGAATTTACAGCAGTTATCGTTCGTCATATAAAAAATTACCCTTTTTAAAACATAAAATGTTGCTGGTAAACTATCCCTTTCCCTTAACCGATCTTCACCAACACCAATAGGTATTGAGAACTCTACAATACAGGGCTGTATGCAAAACATCATTTGATTCTGTTTGAATTTGCGGCTGTTATCGTTTACCATAGAAAAAAATTACCCTTGATAAAAAACCGTTGCAGGTAAACTACCCCTTTCCCTTAACCGATCTTCACCAAAAGCGACAGGTCTTGAGTACTCTACAAATCAGGCCTGCATGCAACAATTATTTGATTCTCTTTGAATTTACGGCAGTTATCGTTCGTCATAGAAAAAATACCCTTGTTAAAACATAAAACGTTGCAGGTAAACTACCCCTTTCCCTTAACCGATCTTCAACAAAATCAACAGACCTTGAGTTCTGTATAATTCAAAAATGTATGCAGAAGAGTAGTTGATTCTGTTTTAATGTACGGCAGTTATCATTCGTCATAAAAATAATTACCCTTGATAAAACATAAAATGTTGCAGGTAAACTACCCTATTCCCTTAACCGATCTTCACCAAAACCAACAGATCTTGAGAACTCTACATTTCAGGGCTGTATGCAAAATATTATATGATTCTGTTTGAATTTGCCATATAAAATACCCTTCATAAAACAAAAAACGTGGCAGGTAAACTACCCCTTTCCCTTAACCGATCTTCACCAAAAACAATAGGTCTTTAGTACTCAACAAATCAGGGCTGTATGCAAGAACGTATTTGATTCTGTTTGAATTTGCGGCTCTTATCGTTTGCCATATAAAATACCCTTTTAAAACATAAAACGTTGCAGGTAAACTACCCCTTTCCCTTAACCGATCTTCACCAACACCAATAGGTATTGAGAACTCTACAATACAGAGCTGTATGCAAAACATCATTTGGTTCTGTTTGAATTTGCGGCTGTTATCGTTTACCATAGATAATATCGGTATGGAGAACCATACATGACTTCCATATTCTAAAATTTATATTTAAAATCATTTTCAGCCAAACAGCCAGGTATAACAATCATTTAATTTTAATGGGTTATAAATCTATTATGCCACGCGTTGGGCAACCATTTACAACATGTTTTTTTTTTTTAAATCTATTAATGAATGGGGTATTTATTATATATGTAAATTTATCAATCTCTGACATGTACGTGTATAATTTAATCTTATTGATGATTCTAACTATCTATGCTTATCAACACATACGTGATATCATTTATTTAATTGAACATAAGAAACTCTTAAAATCTATTTGCATTCTTTCAAACTTTAGGTTAATATTTGGGTTGCATTGGTAATAATGAACACATGTTTCTGGTTAACTAAAATACTAGTTTAATTATCATTTATGACATATTATAATAGTACATAGGTTACGTCGCTGTACCTGAAATACATACATATTTATAATAAACAAAGATATATCTTAATATATGCTGAAACAAAGGAAAACATACATATATAAATCAAATGATGTTACAATTCAATATTCTACTTATTTAATGCGTTCATTAAATCCCAAATAAGCTTTTGTTTATACGTTCATTAAATACTTTATCAGATTTACCCATTACTTTTCTTAATAAATTTCTCAGGTGTGAATTCTTTGAAAGAAACCAGGTCAGTATAAGTTACTAATTAGAAGTAATTATAATAATGGTTACTTGGTTAGTGAATATCCATTAGTTGTTGATGAAGTCTCGTTCTTGTGATGGAGATGGCTCGTAGATACATTCCGTAGTAAGTTGTTTTATCACTGCCACTTATCACTTTATTCTTCCGACCGCTCGCGTAGGTGTTTGTATATGTGTGGGTAATTGAAGTTCAGTGTTCAATCAATGTTCTATCTTACTGTGTTTGTTGTGAGTTCGTTTTAAAGTCATTATACATGTCTAATTTCATTAGTCGCTGCTTCAACAAACGATCCTATAATTGATTAGTTTGTTTAATGTTTCGTGTTCATTATGTTGTTGATACACAATATTAAGTTCCAATAATTTGTATATCGTTAAGTGATGCTGTCTGTTAGTGTAACGGTCTGATTGTTCACTTGGTGTAAATTTCACTAAGTCCGTTACTGCGCACTCCGGTAACGTTCCACTACCGCGATATGAATGTATTATTAAGTTTTAAGTTCCTTGTTATTATCTAACTTCCGAATGATTTGAATAAACAATGGAAAGTTTATAATATACCGTCTCTCGCACTTGTAGTTAAACTACTTGATAATTGAAATGTAAACTGTCTGAAAATTCTAACTGTAAAACTTTAGTATAACTATTCAAAATTTGAGTGTTGACTGTCTAAAAAATTGAGTATGACTGCCTAAAAAATTGAGTATAACTGACTCTCCGCCTTCCTGGACAGCTAGTTTTATTAATTCGTCCCTACTCAAAATTTTGTCTCTGGCGCGCTTCACGCCCACTTCTTTTCGAGATTGGTCAGTTTTTGATTTTCTCGGAAAATACTGTCCCACTCTGTCAAAATCCTACGTCATAGTTCTTCCGATAGGTTCTTCGTCTCAGTTGCTATGGAAACATCCCTCACCATCAAATTTCTCGCTGGCTGAAGGTCTCTGATAGGTTCTTAGGTCTCCCTGCTCTCTGGCTTGACGATCGTTGACCCGCTTCGAAGAAACTATGGCTATTAACAACTTGTCTATCAGCCTAATGTCTGAGTAAACTCTGCGTTTCTATAGATTCCCATTATCTATACTTACAGTCTTCCTGGCGTATTGTTCTATGCTCTTACCCCTTTTTTCTGGCTATTACTAATTTCGAACATCTGCTGGTCGTTGAAGTCACCCCAACTTTCCCTTCGTAAATTCTTGTCTGTCAATTAGACGATACCTCCAGCTGTGTAACATGACTTTAGTTTTTGTCAGCCTATCTTCCAGTATTGTTACTTAAGGTGCAGCGTATCCGTTTCATTGTAGTATGGAGCATCACTTGTTTTTGTCGCTTATCGTCGACTGACGTAACACGGCCACATCTGCTACAATTCTCGGCACGGGTGTGAATGTCCTCACTTACGTTGTTACAGCTGCGGAGAGCAATAATTCTGGACGAAACTTTCCCTGTCATCTTACGCCACCAAATTCTATAGTTAGATTGAACTTAATGCGTTTCTATTGTCAAGTCAGCAACGCTTCACTGACACCT
Organism: Magicicada septendecula; assembly: GCA_034769895.1. Taxonomy (NCBI): domain Eukaryota; kingdom Metazoa; phylum Arthropoda; class Insecta; order Hemiptera; family Cicadidae; genus Magicicada; species Magicicada septendecula. The sequence goes on along the minus strand of CM068373.1, from coordinate 311,622,923 downwards.
TCTCATTACTCCTTATTTATTGCTCCACCATAAGTCGTTGACACTTGCCTCGTGTGAACGTACTCTGCCGAGGTGAAATTTAAAATTTTTAAATTTTCTGCTCGTTACAGTGTCTTCAATTTCGATTTGACGATGTGACCTCTGGGAACAACTCAAATCTAAATTCTGCGCCCTGTACGTCGCCTCGCCGTGTCCATCTTCTTCAGGGGAAGGTATACACAATAACCTACTTTCAAAAGCTTATATGACCAGTGGTACACCCCCTTTTGGTTTTAATTGGTTCTCTGAATTTATTGCCAGCTATTTGGGATAGCTGAACGCATTTCACATTGTCGAATTGACATATAAATTCTTTATCTTTATAATTATAAGATAAATCATAAATTCCATACGCAATTAAATAATTTCATCAATTGAATAAAATTTTACCTTCTAAAATATCATATTCACAAGATATTATCAAACAGTTAAGCGGTTCAATGTAACCTTTACATGATATCAAAGAAAATCTCCTATACATATACACCTTTGTGCATTACTAATGATCTTACCAATAAAATCTTTTAAACTGTTATTTTAAAATTAGATTGTTAATTGACACAATCGCTATGTTAATTGTAATTATTTTAATAAATTACATACACGTATTACATTTAGTTTCAATGATTTACCTACTTCATGATAACATCATTTATAATCCTAACCTACTAATTACATACACTCATATTAATAAAGTTCATTCACTATCTAGTTCGTTGAATATTATCACTTATCTGATTTTAAGTGTCCATTTTTTTTTTTACTTTGTCCTTTTAACTTATTACCATATAAATCAAATAATAGCAATTAAATGTCCTTTGCATTCACTGCAATATTTTTCTAAAATGTCACACTAAATGTTAATTTATCTTATTATCTAACATTTACTTAGTGCTTAATTGGCTAAATACATTTTTGATGTTATGTTTCAACAATTAAAGTACATAACTTTCTTGGATAAGCCAGCTTGAATGATATCATCGCGTCAATTACCCTAACGCAGTTGATTCATCAGCATCTGCTAGCTTCTTAAGACATCTTCTTCTATTTCTTCCTTCATCTTCAATTCTCTGATTCGTAGTATTTTTTCAATTGTCTGGCATTAAATTTTCCACGGAGTTTCTTGTCATCATCGCAATCAACGAGTAGATAAGTAGCTTCTCCGAGAATTTGATGCACTTTTTATGGTCCGCAGTACAGTTCGCAAAATTTTTCAATTCTTTTCTGGACCGCGTCCGATTGATGATATGTTCTGATTAACACTTTCTCACCAATGTTGAATCTTGTAATGGTTTTAGTCTCATTACATAATTTTGCTTGTTTTTCTCTCTTCTCCTTCATTTTGATAAATATTTGGTTATGATCTACCCCTTTAACTAGGAGCATATCCTTGTTGATGTATTTTTCCCACGCTCTGGGAGGTTTTCTTCCGAGCTGAGCTTCGTACGGTGTTACTTCTATCGTCTCGTGGTACGTTTCGTTAATACAACTCTCGACGATTGGTACGTAACGCGACCACTTTGTATGTCGATCACCAACAAAGATCCTAAATAAGTTCCCAAGCTGTCTGTTGATTCTTTCAGCCAGATTCGCACAAGGGTTCCTTATTGCGGTAAATCGTGGTTGGATATTTAGTTCAGTTAATCCATCTAACCATTTTTTAGATGAAAATTGCGTTCCATTGTCTGTGATAATCCCTCTAGGAGACCCTAGTTCTTCACGATATTGGTGTACTCTCCTCAGTGTAGCGACGGTCGTTGCCCTTCGAAGTGTGAAAAGTCGTACGTATTTGGTAAAGTTGTCAACCATAATAAATAGATACCTCACCCCGCTGGACGAAGCAGGTAACGGTCCGTAATAGTCCGCGCTCACAAGGTCACCCTTGCGTAACGGTATTATGGCTTTTGTTCCTCCAAACGAGCTTCTGTTGCCGGAATCCTTTTTTTTCTGACAAGTGTCGCAAGTCCGTACGTAATTTTTCACCCTCTTTAACATTCCGTCCATGGTAAAGTACTCCTGTAATAATTTGATACATCTCTTCGCACCGGGATGCCCATACATACGGTGTATTTCAGCAATTATTTCGCCAGACACACTGTTCGGTACGTATAGTTTCCACTCTCCTTTGCGTAATCTGTACAATTTCTCATCGACGAATCTATAAAATTTATTTAATTTCTTATCTACACAATTTTCCCTAATCTTATCAATAATATACTTAAGCTTATGATCTTGAATTTGGTGCCTTCCAATATCCATTAGGATCTTGCTTACCTTCTTATCCATTTTGATTGTCAGGTGGTTAATTAAATATTCGGAAATATTGTCACTAATTACTTCTGGTGTGGCATCTTCTGGATTTCTGCTCAGAAGATCGGCAATAATATTGTCCTTACCTCTACAATGGACAATGTCAAATTTGTACTCCTGAATACTTAAGATCCAGCGTGTAATACGCGAGTTGTTTAAATGACATTTATTCATAAAAGTCAGTGCTTTATTATCAGTAATGATGGTTAACGGTTGTCCTAGTATGTATATACGGAACCGCTCAAGACATCTTACAATACACAAAAGCTCCTTCTCCGTAGTGTAATAATTTATTTCCGCACCCTTGAATGTCCTGCTGGTAAAAGCTATTACTCCAATTCTTCCTTCTTCGTCCAATTGATATAGTTGTCCGCCATATGCAAAGTTGCTGGCGTCACATTGCATATAATATCTTTGGTTTATTCGGGGAAACTTTAAGATGACTGTTTCTACGAATAACCTTTTAACCTGCTGAAAGCATTCATTTAATTCCTGTGTCCAGGTGAATTTCTGTCCTTTCCGTAGCAACTCCAGTAATGGTTTAGTAGTTTCCGCGTATTTGTCTGTAAAACGATTATAGAAATTTGTCAACCCCAGGAAACCTTTTAATTGTTTTTGGTTCCGAGGTGCAGGGAACTTCATAATGGCATCTATCTTCTCGTCCGTTGCTCGTATCCCTTGCGTTGTTAGTTGATAACCGAGGTACGCGATTTCTTGTCTGAAGAACTGCCACTTCTCCAAATTGATGGTTAAATTTGCCCTTCTTAAATTAGATAATAATAAGTCTAAATGTAACAAATGCGTTTCTAAATCTTCTGAATAACACAGGCAATCGTCGACATAAATAATGGTATTTTCTTTTACTTCTTCGTCCAGTACTGTGTCCAATCCCCTGGTCAGTGCAGCAGAACTGGTACTCAGGCCAAATGGTGTAAATGTAAAACGATAACACTTGCCGTCGTACATAACAGCGGTGAAGTTCCGGCATTCCGACTTCAGTGGAACTTGCCAGAAACTGCTAGTTAGATCTACGGTAGATAAGTACTTCATCTCTCCACATCTCGCCAAAATGTCGTTTATTGGAGGGGCACCCTCGTAGTCCGGGATAGTCACACTGTTCACCTTCCTTGCATCCAAACACAATCGTACGCTACCGTCCTTCTTGATTACCGTAACTAGTGGGTTGATATATGCGCTGTTGCATCTCTCAATGACCCCATACCGTAACATTTTCCGAATCTCCTCATCTACCTTCCCTTTATAGGCTAATGGGACAGGCCATCCTCTCTGGAAGTACGGTGTCTGGTCGGTGACTCGGAACTCGTGGACATACCCATCGATTCTTCCGGGGCATTCTCTGAATAAACTACAATTCCTTATTAGAATCTCCCTTAACCTTTCCAACGTTCCTCTATCTCCGCATTCTATACTTTCTATCTTCTTGTTAATGTTTCTGATGATCTCTTCTTCTTCTTCTACGTCCACCACTTCTATATGCATCATAGGCACCGTGTACGTCGCTTCGTTATCCTCTCTTCTTATCTCGACGATTCTTCTTCCCATGTCAATGAGACACCCTGTTTCTTGAAGAAAATTGGTTCCTAATATGCATGGTTTTATCAAATCTGGTATTATTAGGAAAACACATTCATATTTAATTTCTTCAATATAGATATCACATAATATTTGTTTTCTGATTAGCTTTGATTTATTACCAACTGCGCTAACTATTAATGTGTTAGACATCGGTAATATTTCATAAGGTGTAATGTCATGTTTGTTTTGGTGAAACCACGACTCAGACAACCCAGCTATTACAGATCCAGTATCGATTAACGCTTGTACACTAACATTATTATTGAACTTGATATTTATCTCTGGACACCTGATTATTCGTTGAGAAATTTCTTCATCATCATTACACAATAAATCGCTTCGTAAGTCCGGTAGGATAATATTCGTCTGGTAGTCATTTGTTTTGACGGCTATCTTTGTTAATGGGTGGAGGGATTTTTTTTTCCTCTTCTTGTTGACGATTTCTTTTAGGTTGAGTGCCCGATGCACCAGCTGTCGTGTTTGTAAACTCTATTGTGTTGACAGCGCGCCGGTCTGCGTTACGAGGCTGGTTATTTATGGCGGGTCTGTCACCCCATGTTTTCTTCTGTATACCGCCTCCTTTGTTCAGGCTACTTTCACCTTCCTTATACGCATTTCTTCCCTCGTTTGCTGCATAGTTCGCTTCTCTATTAATTCTTGGTTGAATCTGTGAATACTCGATGATCAGAGATTCGAAGTTTGGTATCGTTACAATCCCTCTTGTAACCACCGCAAGCTGGATGTCCCGCCCAAAGTGACGAGATATCTTACGTATTAACTGATAATCAGACAAAGTAGGTGTTAACTGCTTACTTTCCAATAAAATCCGTTCAATATATTGAATAGCAGTAACTGGTCCGCGCCAATCAAATCTGCCAAACTCCAAATGGTCCCGGATACTGTCCTGTCGTTCCTGGCCCCAATATTTTAGAGATAACGCTTCCTTGAATTCTGCGAAGTTTGATATCTGGTCACGTATCACTCGCCACCAAATTCCTGCGTCTAACTCCAGATGTCTGCCAATCCACTTGATATTGTCAGCGGGATAATATAACTCTCGAACTTCGGACAATTCTTTGAGAAATTCCATAGGGAATCTGTCTGTGCCATTATATTTGAGATCATTGTGGTTAGGTCCGTTAAATCGATTTAATATTCCACAATCACCTTCCATCAGTTGTCGCTGTAACCTCTCTTGGTTTTCTCTTACCTTATTTAAATGTCCTTTTAATTCTTCGATCCTAGTTGTCTTTTCTTTCGTAGTCTCGTCCAACTTCTGTTCTGTTGAACGTTGTCTACCGTCTACGTCTTCTAATTTTTGTATAATATTACTATTTGTTCCTTCTTGCTCCTGTTGTCTCTGCAGTATGGTATTGTGCATCTCGGCCTTGAGTTCTTCGTGCTTCTTATTGTAATCCTTAACGTGAACATCGAACTTGTGATTAATCTTTTTAACGGTCGTCTGGGTAGAGTGTACCGCCGCCATCCATTCTTGTCGATCGTTATCTTGTTTTTCTTGTATTTCTACGTACTTCTTGTCGGCTTCTTCTCTCAACTCTCTCACGACATCATCTTGTTTTTTCTGTAATTCATCAACCTTTCTTTCCCAAGTCTGCTGACTTTCACGTATCTCCGACCTTATTTGTGTAATCTCTTCCTTATGCTGGTCGAGTTTTTCATTAATTAATCTATTACTTTCTTCTAATTTTCTGTTAATATTCTCTTCTTGTTTTCTGTTACTTTCTTCGCTAATTAATTTAATATTCTCGTTCTGTTTTTCGTTCTGTTGACGGATGAACTCCATCAACATCTGTATAGTTCCATCCTCTAGTTTTGATGTCTGTCCTCGCGCCCTATCTTCTGGACTCTCTATCACGCTACTTGGTTCACTAGGTGTAGTATTGTCCTCGGTATTTACTGCTCCTAATTGGTTATTAATGTCAAATTCTACATTGTCTGAATTGCTCGCCATTTTAGCCCTACTGCGCGTAATCATTCAAACTGACTTACACTAATAACCCTTATCTTACTTCTACTTCTATGACACTACTTTTTCTACTACTTCTACTGCCTGTTCTTTACCTAAGCCGTACGTGTTAACAATCTGTGTTAATACGTATCATGCCGTGCGAATGGGCGCCATTTTATAACAATCATTTAATTTTAATGGGTTATAAATCTATTATGCCACGCGTTGGGCAACCATTTACAACATGTTTTTTTTTTTTAAATCTATTAATGAATGGGGTATTTATTATATATGTAAATTTATCAATCTCTGACATGTACGTGTATAATTTAATCTTATTGATGATTCTAACTATCTATGCTTATCAACACATACGTGATATCATTTATTTAATTGAACATAAGAAACTCTTAAAATCTATTTGCATTCTTTCAAACTTTAGGTTAATATTTGGGTTGCATTGGTAATAATGAACGCATGTTTCTGGTTAACTAAAATACTAGTTTAATTATCATTTATGACATATTATAATAGTACATAGGTTACGTCGCTGTACCTGAAATACATACATATTTATAATAAACAAAGATATATCTTAATATATGCTGAAACAAAGGAAAACATACATATATAAATCAAATGATGTTACAATTCAATATTCTACTTATTTAATGCGTTCATTAAATCCCAAATAAGCTTTTGTTTATACGTTCATTAAATACTTTATCAGATTTACTCATTACTTTTCTTAATAAATTTCTCAGGTGTGAATTCTTTGAAAGAAACCAGGTCAGTATAAGTTACTAATTAGAAGTAATTATAATAATGGTTACTTGGTTAGTGAATATCCATTAGTTGTTGATGAAGTCTCGTTCTTGTGATGGAGATGGCTCGTAGATACATTCCGTAGTAAGTTGTTTTATCACTGCCACTTATCACTTTATTCTTCCGACCGCTCGCGTAGGTGTTTGTATATGTGTGGGTAATTGAAGTTCAGTGTTCAATCAATGTTCTATCTTACTGTGTTTGTTGTGAGTTCGTTTTAAAGTCAATATACATGTCTAATTTCATTAGTCGCTGCTTCAACAAACGATCCTATAATTGATTAGTTTGTTTAATGTTTCGTGTTCATTATGTTGTTGATACACAATATTAAGTTCCAATAATTTGTATATCGTTAAGTGATGCTGTCTGTTAGTGTAACGGTCTGATTGTTCACTTGGTGTAAATTTCACTAAGTCCGTTACTGCGCACTCCGGTAACGTTCCACTACCGCGATATGAATGTATTATTAAGTTTTAAGTTCCTTGTTATTATCTAACTTCCGAATGATTTGAATAAACAATGGAAAGTTTATAATATACCGTCTCTCGCACTTGTAGTTAAACTACTTGATAATTGAAATGTAAACTGTCTGAAAATTCTAACTGTAAAACTTTAGTATAACTATTCAAAATTTGAGTGTTGACTGTCTAAAAAATTGAGTATGACTGCCTAAAAAATTGAGTATAACTGACTCTCCGCCTTCCTGGACAGCTAGTTTTATTAATTCGTCCCTACTCAAAATTTTGTCTCTGGCGCGCTTCACGCCCACTTCTTTTCGAGATTGGTCAGTTTTTGATTTTCTCGGAAAATACTGTCCCACTCTGTCAAAATCCTACGTCATAGTTCTTCCGATAGGTTCTTCGTCTCAGTTGCTATGGAAACATCCCTCACCATCAAATTTCTCGCTGGCTGAAGGTCTCTGATAGGTTCTTAGGTCTCCCTGCTCTCTGGCTTGACGATCGTTGACCCGCTTCGAAGAAACTATGGCTATTAACAACTTGTCTATCAGCCTATTGTCTGAGTAAACTCTGCGTTTCTATAGATTCCCATTATCTATACTTACAGTCTTCCTGGCGTATTGTTCTATGCTCTTACCCCTTTTTTCTGGCTATTACTAATTTCGAACATCTGCTGGTCGTTGAAGTCACCCCAACTTTCCCTTCGTAAATTCTTGTCTGTCAATTAGACGATACCTCCAGCTGTGTAACATGACTTTAGTTTTTGTCAGCCTATCTTCCAGTATTGTTACTTAAGGTGCAGCGTATCCGTTTCATTGTAGTATGGAGCATCACTTGTTTTTGTCGCTTATCGTCGACTGACGTAACACGGCCACATCTGCTACAATTCTCGGCACGGGTGTGAATGTCCTCACTTACGTTGTTACAGCTGCGGAGAGCAATAATTCTGGACGAAACTTTCCCTGTCATCTTACGCCACCAAATTCTATAGTTAGATTGAACTTAATGCGTTTCTATTGTCAAGTCAGCAACGCTTCACTGACACCTTCTCATTACTCCTTATTTATTGCTCCACCATAAGTCGTTGACACTTGCCTCGTGTGAACGTACTCTGCCGAGGTGAAATTTAAAATTTTTAAATTTTCTGCTCGTTACAGTGTCTTCAATTTCGATTTGACGATGTGACCTCTGGGAACAACTCAAATCTAAATTCTGCGCCCTGTACGTCGCCTCGCCGTGTCCATCTTCTTCAGGGGAAGGTATACACAATAACCTACTTTCAAAAGCTTATATGACCAGTGGTACACCCCCTTTTGGTTTTAATTGGTTCTCTGAATTTATTGCCAGCTATTTGGGATAGCTGAACGCATTTCACATTGTCGAATTGACATATAAATTCTTTATCTTTATAATTATAAGATAAATCATAAATTCCATACGCAATTAAATAATTTCATCAATTGAATAAAATTTTACCTTCTAAAATATCATATTCACAAGATATTATCAAACAGTTAAGCGGTTCAATGTAACCTTTACATGATATCAAAGAAAATCTCCTATACATATACACCTTTGTGCATTACTAATGATCTTACCAATAAAATCTTTTAAACTGTTATTTTAAAATTAGATTGTTAATTGACACAATCGCTATGTTAATTGTAATTATTTTAATAAATTACATACACGTATTACATTTAGTTTCAATGATTTACCTACTTCATGATAACATCATTTATAATCCTAACCTACTAATTACATACACTCATATTAATAAAGTTCATTCACTATCTAGTTCGTTGAATATTATCACTTATCTGATTTTAAGTGTCCATTTTTTTTTTTACTTTGTCCTTTTAACTTATTACCATATAAATCAAATAATAGCAATTAAATGTCCTTTGCATTCACTGCAATATTTTTCTAAAATGTCACACTAAATGTTAATTTATCTTATTATCTAACATTTACTTAGTGCTTAATTGGCTAAATACATTTTTGATGTTATGTTTCAACAATTAAAGTACATAACTTTCTTGGATAAGCCAGCTTGAATGATATCATCGCGTCAATTACCCTAACGCAGTTGATTCATCAGCATCTGCTAGCTTCTTAAGACATCTTCTTCTATTTCTTCCTTCATCTTCAATTCTCTGATTCGTAGTATTTTTTCAATTGTCTGGCATTAAATTTTCCACGGAGTTTCTTGTCATCATCGCAATCAACGAGTAGATAAGTAGCTTCTCCGAGAATTTGATGCACTTTTTATGGTCCGCAGTACAGTTCGCAAAATTTTTCAATTCTTTTCTGGACCGCGTCCGATTGATGATATGTTCTGATTAACACTTTCTCACCAATGTTGAATCTTGTAATGGTTTTAGTCTCATTACATAATTTTGCTTGTTTTTCTCTCTTCTCCTTCATTTTGATAAATATTTGGTTATGATCTACCCCTTTAACTAGGAGCATATCCTTGTTGATGTATTTTTCCCACGCTCTGGGAGGTTTTCTTCCGAGCTGAGCTTCGTACGGTGTTACTTCTATCGTCTCGTGGTACGTTTCGTTAATACAACTCTCGACGATTGGTACGTAACGCGACCACTTTGTATGTCGATCACCAACAAAGATCCTAAATAAGTTCCCAAGCTGTCTGTTGATTCTTTCAGCCAGATTCGCACAAGGGTTCCTTATTGCGGTAAATCGTGGTTGGATATTTAGTTCAGTTAATCCATCTAACCATTTTTTAGATGAAAATTGCGTTCCATTGTCTGTGATAATCCCTCTAGGAGACCCTAGTTCTTCACGATATTGGTGTACTCTCCTCAGTGTAGCGACGGTCGTTGCCCTTCGAAGTGTGAAAAGTCGTACGTATTTGGTAAAGTTGTCAACCATAATAAATAGATACCTCACCCCGCTGGACGAAGCAGGTAACGGTCCGTAATAGTCCGCGCTCACAAGGTCACCCTTGCGTAACGGTATTATGGCTTTTGTTCCTCCAAACGAGCTTCTGTTGCCGGAATCCTTTTTTTTCTGACAAGTGTCGCAAGTCCGTACGTAATTTTTCACCCTCTTTAACATTCCGTCCATGGTAAAGTACTCCTGTAATAATTTGATACATCTCTTCGCACCGGGATGCCCATACATACGGTGTATTTCAGCAATTATTTCGCCAGACACACTGTTCGGTACGTATAGTTTCCACTCTCCTTTGCGTAATCTGTACAATTTCTCATCGACGAATCTATAAAATTTATTTAATTTCTTATCTACACAATTTTCCCTAATCTTATCAATAATATACTTAAGCTTATGATCTTGAATTTGGTGCCTTCCAATATCCATTAGGATCTTGCTTACCTTCTTATCCATTTTGATTGTCAGGTGGTTAATTAAATATTCGGAAATATTGTCACTAATTACTTCTGGTGTGGCATCTTCTGGATTTCTGCTCAGAAGATCGGCAATAATATTGTCCTTACCTCTACAATGGACAATGTCAAATTTGTACTCCTGAATACTTAAGATCCAGCGTGTAATACGCGAGTTGTTTAAATGACATTTATTCATAAAAGTCAGTGCTTTATTATCAGTAATGATGGTTAACGGTTGTCCTAGTATGTATATACGGAACCGCTCAAGACATCTTACAATACACAAAAGCTCCTTCTCCGTAGTGTAATAATTTATTTCCGCACCCTTGAATGTCCTGCTGGTAAAAGCTATTACTCCAATTCTTCCTTCTTCGTCCAATTGATATAGTTGTCCGCCATATGCAAAGTTGCTGGCGTCACATTGCATATAATATCTTTGGTTTATTCGGGGAAACTTTAAGATGACTGTTTCTACGAATAACCTTTTAACCTGCTGAAAGCATTCATTTAATTCCTGTGTCCAGGTGAATTTCTGTCCTTTCCGTAGCAACTCCAGTAATGGTTTAGTAGTTTCCGCGTATTTGTCTGTAAAACGATTATAGAAATTTGTCAACCCCAGGAAACCTTTTAATTGTTTTTGGTTCCGAGGTGCAGGGAACTTCATAATGGCATCTATCTTCTCGTCCGTTGCTCGTATCCCTTGCGTTGTTAGTTGATAACCGAGGTACGCGATTTCTTGTCTGAAGAACTGCCACTTCTCCAAATTGATGGTTAAATTTGCCCTTCTTAAATTAGATAATAATAAGTCTAAATGTAACAAATGCGTTTCTAAATCTTCTGAATAACACAGGCAATCGTCGACATAAATAATGGTATTTTCTTTTACTTCTTCGTCCAGTACTGTGTCCAATCCCCTGGTCAGTGCAGCAGAACTGGTACTCAGGCCAAATGGTGTAAATGTAAAACGATAACACTTGCCGTCGTACATAACAGCGGTGAAGTTCCGGCATTCCGACTTCAGTGGAACTTGCCAGAAACTGCTAGTTAGATCTACGGTAGATAAGTACTTCATCTCTCCACATCTCGCCAAAATGTCGTTTATTGGAGGGGCACCCTCGTAGTCCGGGATAGTCACACTGTTCACCTTCCTTGCATCCAAACACAATCGTACGCTACCGTCCTTCTTGATTACCGTAACTAGTGGGTTGATATATGCGCTGTTGCATCTCTCAATGACCCCATACCGTAACATTTTCCGAATCTCCTCATCTACCTTCCCTTTATAGGCTAATGGGACAGGCCATCCTCTCTGGAAGTACGGTGTCTGGTCGGTGACTCGGAACTCGTGGACATACCCATCGATTCTTCCGGGGCATTCTCTGAATAAACTACAATTCCTTATTAGAATCTCCCTTAACCTTTCCAACGTTCCTCTATCTCCGCATTCTATACTTTCTATCTTCTTGTTAATGTTTCTGATGATCTCTTCTTCTTCTTCTACGTCCACCACTTCTATATGCATCATAGGCACCGTGTACGTCGCTTCGTTATCCTCTCTTCTTATCTCGACGATTCTTCTTCCCATGTCAATGAGACACCCTGTTTCTTGAAGAAAATTGGTTCCTAATATGCATGGTTTTATCAAATCTGGTATTATTAGGAAAACACATTCATATTTAATTTCTTCAATATAGATATCACATAATATTTGTTTTCTGATTAGCTTTGATTTATTACCAACTGCGCTAACTATTAATGTGTTAGACATCGGTAATATTTCATAAGGTGTAATGTCATGTTTGTTTTGGTGAAACCACGACTCAGACAACCCAGCTATTACAGATCCAGTATCGATTAACGCTTGTACACTAACATTATTATTGAACTTGATATTTATCTCTGGACACCTGATTATTCGTTGAGAAATTTCTTCATCATCATTACACAATAAATCGCTTCGTAAGTCCGGTAGGATAATATTCGTCTGGTAGTCATTTGTTTTGACGGCTATCTTTGTTAATGGGTGGAGGGATTTTTTTTTCCTCTTCTTGTTGACGATTTCTTTTAGGTTGAGTGCCCGATGCACCAGCTGTCGTGTTTGTAAACTCTATTGTGTTGACAGCGCGCCGGTCTGCGTTACGAGGCTGGTTATTTATGGCGGGTCTGTCACCCCATGTTTTCTTCTGTATACCGCCTCCTTTGTTCAGGCTACTTTCACCTTCCTTATACGCATTTCTTCCCTCGTTTGCTGCATAGTTCGCTTCTCTATTAATTCTTGGTTGAATCTGTGAATACTCGATGATCAGAGATTCGAAGTTTGGTATCGTTACAATCCCTCTTGTAACCACCGCAAGCTGGATGTCCCGCCCAAAGTGACGAGATATCTTACGTATTAACTGATAATCAGACAAAGTAGGTGTTAACTGCTTACTTTCCAATAAAATCCGTTCAATATATTGAATAGCAGTAACTGGTCCGCGCCAATCAAATCTGCCAAACTCCAAATGGTCCCGGATACTGTCCTGTCGTTCCTGGCCCCAATATTTTAGAGATAACGCTTCCTTGAATTCTGCGAAGTTTGATATCTGGTCACGTATCACTCGCCACCAAATTCCTGCGTCTAACTCCAGATGTCTGCCAATCCACTTGATATTGTCAGCGGGATAATATAACTCTCGAACTTCGGACAATTCTTTGAGAAATTCCATAGGGAATCTGTCTGTGCCATTATATTTGAGATCATTGTGGTTAGGTCCGTTAAATCGATTTAATATTCCACAATCACCTTCCATCAGTTGTCGCTGTAACCTCTCTTGGTTTTCTCTTACCTTATTTAAATGTCCTTTTAATTCTTCGATCCTAGTTGTCTTTTCTTTCGTAGTCTCGTCCAACTTCTGTTCTGTTGAACGTTGTCTACCGTCTACGTCTTCTAATTTTTGTATAATATTACTATTTGTTCCTTCTTGCTCCTGTTGTCTCTGCAGTATGGTATTGTGCATCTCGGCCTTGAGTTCTTCGTGCTTCTTATTGTAATCCTTAACGTGAACATCGAACTTGTGATTAATCTTTTTAACGGTCGTCTGGGTAGAGTGTACCGCCGCCATCCATTCTTGTCGATCGTTATCTTGTTTTTCTTGTATTTCTACGTACTTCTTGTCGGCTTCTTCTCTCAACTCTCTCACGACATCATCTTGTTTTTTCTGTAATTCATCAACCTTTCTTTCCCAAGTCTGCTGACTTTCACGTATCTCCGACCTTATTTGTGTAATCTCTTCCTTATGCTGGTCGAGTTTTTCATTAATTAATCTATTACTTTCTTCTAATTTTCTGTTAATATTCTCTTCTTGTTTTCTGTTACTTTCTTCGCTAATTAATTTAATATTCTCGTTCTGTTTTTCGTTCTGTTGACGGATGAACTCCATCAACATCTGTATAGTTCCATCCTCTAGTTTTGATGTCTGTCCTCGCGCCCTATCTTCTGGACTCTCTATCACGCTACTTGGTTCACTAGGTGTAGTATTGTCCTCGGTATTTACTGCTCCTAATTGGTTATTAATGTCAAATTCTACATTGTCTGAATTGCTCGCCATTTTAGCCCTACTGCGCGTAATCATTCAAACTGACTTACACTAATAACCCTTATCTTACTTCTACTTCTATGACACTACTTTTTCTACTACTTCTACTGCCTGTTCTTTACCTAAGCCGTACGTGTTAACAATCTGTGTTAATACGTATCATGCCGTGCGAATGGGCGCCATTTTATAACAATCATTTAATTTTAATGGGTTATAAATCTATTATGCCACGCGTTGGGCAACCATTTACAACATGTTTTTTTTTTTTAAATCTATTAATGAATGGGGTATTTATTATATATGTAAATTTATCAATCTCTGACATGTACGTGTATAATTTAATCTTATTGATGATTCTAACTATCTATGCTTATCAACACATACGTGATATCATTTATTTAATTGAACATAAGAAACTCTTAAAATCTATTTGCATTCTTTCAAACTTTAGGTTAATATTTGGGTTGCATTGGTAATAATGAACGCATGTTTCTGGTTAACTAAAATACTAGTTTAATTATCATTTATGACATATTATAATAGTACATAGGTTACGTCGCTGTACCTGAAATACATACATATTTATAATAAACAAAGATATATCTTAATATATGCTGAAACAAAGGAAAACATACATATATAAATCAAATGATGTTACAATTCAATATTCTACTTATTTAATGCGTTCATTAAATCCCAAATAAGCTTTTGTTTATACGTTCATTAAATACTTTATCAGATTTACTCATTACTTTTCTTAATAAATTTCTCAGGTGTGAATTCTTTGAAAGAAACCAGGTCAGTATAAGTTACTAATTAGAAGTAATTATAATAATGGTTACTTGGTTAGTGAATATCCATTAGTTGTTGATGAAGTCTCGTTCTTGTGATGGAGATGGCTCGTAGATACATTCCGTAGTAAGTTGTTTTATCACTGCCACTTATCACTTTATTCTTCCGACCGCTCGCGTAGGTGTTTGTATATGTGTGGGTAATTGAAGTTCAGTGTTCAATCAATGTTCTATCTTACTGTGTTTGTTGTGAGTTCGTTTTAAAGTCAATATACATGTCTAATTTCATTAGTCGCTGCTTCAACAAACGATCCTATAATTGATTAGTTTGTTTAATGTTTCGTGTTCATTATGTTGTTGATACACAATATTAAGTTCCAATAATTTGTATATCGTTAAGTGATGCTGTCTGTTAGTGTAACGGTCTGATTGTTCACTTGGTGTAAATTTCACTAAGTCCGTTACTGCGCACTCCGGTAACGTTCCACTACCGCGATATGAATGTATTATTAAGTTTTAAGTTCCTTGTTATTATCTAACTTCCGAATGATTTGAATAAACAATGGAAAGTTTATAATATACCGTCTCTCGCACTTGTAGTTAAACTACTTGATAATTGAAATGTAAACTGTCTGAAAATTCTAACTGTAAAACTTTAGTATAACTATTCAAAATTTGAGTGTTGACTGTCTAAAAAATTGAGTATGACTGCCTAAAAAATTGAGTATAACTGACTCTCCGCCTTCCTGGACAGCTAGTTTTATTAATTCGTCCCTACTCAAAATTTTGTCTCTGGCGCGCTTCACGCCCACTTCTTTTCGAGATTGGTCAGTTTTTGATTTTCTCGGAAAATACTGTCCCACTCTGTCAAAATCCTACGTCATAGTTCTTCCGATAGGTTCTTCGTCTCAGTTGCTATGGAAACATCCCTCACCATCAAATTTCTCGCTGGCTGAAGGTCTCTGATAGGTTCTTAGGTCTCCCTGCTCTCTGGCTTGACGATCGTTGACCCGCTTCGAAGAAACTATGGCTATTAACAACTTGTCTATCAGCCTATTGTCTGAGTAAACTCTGCGTTTCTATAGATTCCCATTATCTATACTTACAGTCTTCCTGGCGTATTGTTCTATGCTCTTACCCCTTTTTTCTGGCTATTACTAATTTCGAACATCTGCTGGTCGTTGAAGTCACCCCAACTTTCCCTTCGTAAATTCTTGTCTGTCAATTAGACGATACCTCCAGCTGTGTAACATGACTTTAGTTTTTGTCAGCCTATCTTCCAGTATTGTTACTTAAGGTGCAGCGTATCCGTTTCATTGTAGTATGGAGCATCACTTGTTTTTGTCGCTTATCGTCGACTGACGTAACACGGCCACATCTGCTACAATTCTCGGCACGGGTGTGAATGTCCTCACTTACGTTGTTACAGCTGCGGAGAGCAATAATTCTGGACGAAACTTTCCCTGTCATCTTACGCCACCAAATTCTATAGTTAGATTGAACTTAATGCGTTTCTATTGTCAAGTCAGCAACGCTTCACTGACACCTTCTCATTACTCCTTATTTATTGCTCCACCATAAGTCGTTGACACTTGCCTCGTGTGAACGTACTCTGCCGAGGTGAAATTTAAAATTTTTAAATTTTCTGCTCGTTACAGTGTCTTCAATTTCGATTTGACGATGTGACCTCTGGGAACAACTCAAATCTAAATTCTGCGCCCTGTACGTCGCCTCGCCGTGTCCATCTTCTTCAGGGGAAGGTATACACAATAACCTACTTTCAAAAGCTTATATGACCAGTGGTACACCCCCTTTTGGTTTTAATTGGTTCTCTGAATTTATTGCCAGCTATTTGGGATAGCTGAACGCATTTCACATTGTCGAATTGACATATAAATTCTTTATCTTTATAATTATAAGATAAATCATAAATTCCATACGCAATTAAATAATTTCATCAATTGAATAAAATTTTACCTTCTAAAATATCATATTCACAAGATATTATCAAACAGTTAAGCGGTTCAATGTAACCTTTACATGATATCAAAGAAAATCTCCTATACATATACACCTTTGTGCATTACTAATGATCTTACCAATAAAATCTTTTAAACTGTTATTTTAAAATTAGATTGTTAATTGACACAATCGCTATGTTAATTGTAATTATTTTAATAAATTACATACACGTATTACATTTAGTTTCAATGATTTACCTACTTCATGATAACATCATTTATAATCCTAACCTACTAATTACATACACTCATATTAATAAAGTTCATTCACTATCTAGTTCGTTGAATATTATCACTTATCTGATTTTAAGTGTCCATTTTTTTTTTTACTTTGTCCTTTTAACTTATTACCATATAAATCAAATAATAGCAATTAAATGTCCTTTGCATTCACTGCAATATTTTTCTAAAATGTCACACTAAATGTTAATTTATCTTATTATCTAACATTTACTTAGTGCTTAATTGGCTAAATACATTTTTGATGTTATGTTTCAACAATTAAAGTACATAACTTTCTTGGATAAGCCAGCTTGAATGATATCATCGCGTCAATTACCCTAACGCAGTTGATTCATCAGCATCTGCTAGCTTCTTAAGACATCTTCTTCTATTTCTTCCTTCATCTTCAATTCTCTGATTCGTAGTATTTTTTCAATTGTCTGGCATTAAATTTTCCACGGAGTTTCTTGTCATCATCGCAATCAACGAGTAGATAAGTAGCTTCTCCGAGAATTTGATGCACTTTTTATGGTCCGCAGTACAGTTCGCAAAATTTTTCAATTCTTTTCTGGACCGCGTCCGATTGATGATATGTTCTGATTAACACTTTCTCACCAATGTTGAATCTTGTAATGGTTTTAGTCTCATTACATAATTTTGCTTGTTTTTCTCTCTTCTCCTTCATTTTGATAAATATTTGGTTATGATCTACCCCTTTAACTAGGAGCATATCCTTGTTGATGTATTTTTCCCACGCTCTGGGAGGTTTTCTTCCGAGCTGAGCTTCGTACGGTGTTACTTCTATCGTCTCGTGGTACGTTTCGTTAATACAACTCTCGACGATTGGTACGTAACGCGACCACTTTGTATGTCGATCACCAACAAAGATCCTAAATAAGTTCCCAAGCTGTCTGTTGATTCTTTCAGCCAGATTCGCACAAGGGTTCCTTATTGCGGTAAATCGTGGTTGGATATTTAGTTCAGTTAATCCATCTAACCATTTTTTAGATGAAAATTGCGTTCCATTGTCTGTGATAATCCCTCTAGGAGACCCTAGTTCTTCACGATATTGGTGTACTCTCCTCAGTGTAGCGACGGTCGTTGCCCTTCGAAGTGTGAAAAGTCGTACGTATTTGGTAAAGTTGTCAACCATAATAAATAGATACCTCACCCCGCTGGACGAAGCAGGTAACGGTCCGTAATAGTCCGCGCTCACAAGGTCACCCTTGCGTAACGGTATTATGGCTTTTGTTCCTCCAAACGAGCTTCTGTTGCCGGAATCCTTTTTTTTCTGACAAGTGTCGCAAGTCCGTACGTAATTTTTCACCCTCTTTAACATTCCGTCCATGGTAAAGTACTCCTGTAATAATTTGATACATCTCTTCGCACCGGGATGCCCATACATACGGTGTATTTCAGCAATTATTTCGCCAGACACACTGTTCGGTACGTATAGTTTCCACTCTCCTTTGCGTAATCTGTACAATTTCTCATCGACGAATCTATAAAATTTATTTAATTTCTTATCTACACAATTTTCCCTAATCTTATCAATAATATACTTAAGCTTATGATCTTGAATTTGGTGCCTTCCAATATCCATTAGGATCTTGCTTACCTTCTTATCCATTTTGATTGTCAGGTGGTTAATTAAATATTCGGAAATATTGTCACTAATTACTTCTGGTGTGGCATCTTCTGGATTTCTGCTCAGAAGATCGGCAATAATATTGTCCTTACCTCTACAATGGACAATGTCAAATTTGTACTCCTGAATACTTAAGATCCAGCGTGTAATACGCGAGTTGTTTAAATGACATTTATTCATAAAAGTCAGTGCTTTATTATCAGTAATGATGGTTAACGGTTGTCCTAGTATGTATATACGGAACCGCTCAAGACATCTTACAATACACAAAAGCTCCTTCTCCGTAGTGTAATAATTTATTTCCGCACCCTTGAATGTCCTGCTGGTAAAAGCTATTACTCCAATTCTTCCTTCTTCGTCCAATTGATATAGTTGTCCGCCATATGCAAAGTTGCTGGCGTCACATTGCATATAATATCTTTGGTTTATTCGGGGAAACTTTAAGATGACTGTTTCTACGAATAACCTTTTAACCTGCTGAAAGCATTCATTTAATTCCTGTGTCCAGGTGAATTTCTGTCCTTTCCGTAGCAACTCCAGTAATGGTTTAGTAGTTTCCGCGTATTTGTCTGTAAAACGATTATAGAAATTTGTCAACCCCAGGAAACCTTTTAATTGTTTTTGGTTCCGAGGTGCAGGGAACTTCATAATGGCATCTATCTTCTCGTCCGTTGCTCGTATCCCTTGCGTTGTTAGTTGATAACCGAGGTACGCGATTTCTTGTCTGAAGAACTGCCACTTCTCCAAATTGATGGTTAAATTTGCCCTTCTTAAATTAGATAATAATAAGTCTAAATGTAACAAATGCGTTTCTAAATCTTCTGAATAACACAGGCAATCGTCGACATAAATAATGGTATTTTCTTTTACTTCTTCGTCCAGTACTGTGTCCAATCCCCTGGTCAGTGCAGCAGAACTGGTACTCAGGCCAAATGGTGTAAATGTAAAACGATAACACTTGCCGTCGTACATAACAGCGGTGAAGTTCCGGCATTCCGACTTCAGTGGAACTTGCCAGAAACTGCTAGTTAGATCTACGGTAGATAAGTACTTCATCTCTCCACATCTCGCCAAAATGTCGTTTATTGGAGGGGCACCCTCGTAGTCCGGGATAGTCACACTGTTCACCTTCCTTGCATCCAAACACAATCGTACGCTACCGTCCTTCTTGATTACCGTAACTAGTGGGTTGATATATGCGCTGTTGCATCTCTCAATGACCCCATACCGTAACATTTTCCGAATCTCCTCATCTACCTTCCCTTTATAGGCTAATGGGACAGGCCATCCTCTCTGGAAGTACGGTGTCTGGTCGGTGACTCGGAACTCGTGGACATACCCATCGATTCTTCCGGGGCATTCTCTGAATAAACTACAATTCCTTATTAGAATCTCCCTTAACCTTTCCAACGTTCCTCTATCTCCGCATTCTATACTTTCTATCTTCTTGTTAATGTTTCTGATGATCTCTTCTTCTTCTTCTACGTCCACCACTTCTATATGCATCATAGGCACCGTGTACGTCGCTTCGTTATCCTCTCTTCTTATCTCGACGATTCTTCTTCCCATGTCAATGAGACACCCTGTTTCTTGAAGAAAATTGGTTCCTAATATGCATGGTTTTATCAAATCTGGTATTATTAGGAAAACACATTCATATTTAATTTCTTCAATATAGATATCACATAATATTTGTTTTCTGATTAGCTTTGATTTATTACCAACTGCGCTAACTATTAATGTGTTAGACATCGGTAATATTTCATAAGGTGTAATGTCATGTTTGTTTTGGTGAAACCACGACTCAGACAACCCAGCTATTACAGATCCAGTATCGATTAACGCTTGTACACTAACATTATTATTGAACTTGATATTTATCTCTGGACACCTGATTATTCGTTGAGAAATTTCTTCATCATCATTACACAATAAATCGCTTCGTAAGTCCGGTAGGATAATATTCGTCTGGTAGTCATTTGTTTTGACGGCTATCTTTGTTAATGGGTGGAGGGATTTTTTTTTCCTCTTCTTGTTGACGATTTCTTTTAGGTTGAGTGCCCGATGCACCAGCTGTCGTGTTTG
The DNA here is from genome assembly GCA_034769895.1 of Magicicada septendecula. Lineage (NCBI taxonomy): Eukaryota > Metazoa > Arthropoda > Insecta > Hemiptera > Cicadidae > Magicicada > Magicicada septendecula. Next base: position 311,602,007 of record CM068373.1, on the reverse strand, counting down.
TAAACTCTATTGTGTTGACAGCGCGCCGGTCTGCGTTACGAGGCTGGTTATTTATGGCGGGTCTGTCACCCCATGTTTTCTTCTGTATACCGCCTCCTTTGTTCAGGCTACTTTCACCTTCCTTATACGCATTTCTTCCCTCGTTTGCTGCATAGTTCGCTTCTCTATTAATTCTTGGTTGAATCTGTGAATACTCGATGATCAGAGATTCGAAGTTTGGTATCGTTACAATCCCTCTTGTAACCACCGCAAGCTGGATGTCCCGCCCAAAGTGACGAGATATCTTACGTATTAACTGATAATCAGACAAAGTAGGTGTTAACTGCTTACTTTCCAATAAAATCCGTTCAATATATTGAATAGCAGTAACTGGTCCGCGCCAATCAAATCTGCCAAACTCCAAATGGTCCCGGATACTGTCCTGTCGTTCCTGGCCCCAATATTTTAGAGATAACGCTTCCTTGAATTCTGCGAAGTTTGATATCTGGTCACGTATCACTCGCCACCAAATTCCTGCGTCTAACTCCAGATGTCTGCCAATCCACTTGATATTGTCAGCGGGATAATATAACTCTCGAACTTCGGACAATTCTTTGAGAAATTCCATAGGGAATCTGTCTGTGCCATTATATTTGAGATCATTGTGGTTAGGTCCGTTAAATCGATTTAATATTCCACAATCACCTTCCATCAGTTGTCGCTGTAACCTCTCTTGGTTTTCTCTTACCTTATTTAAATGTCCTTTTAATTCTTCGATCCTAGTTGTCTTTTCTTTCGTAGTCTCGTCCAACTTCTGTTCTGTTGAACGTTGTCTACCGTCTACGTCTTCTAATTTTTGTATAATATTACTATTTGTTCCTTCTTGCTCCTGTTGTCTCTGCAGTATGGTATTGTGCATCTCGGCCTTGAGTTCTTCGTGCTTCTTATTGTAATCCTTAACGTGAACATCGAACTTGTGATTAATCTTTTTAACGGTCGTCTGGGTAGAGTGTACCGCCGCCATCCATTCTTGTCGATCGTTATCTTGTTTTTCTTGTATTTCTACGTACTTCTTGTCGGCTTCTTCTCTCAACTCTCTCACGACATCATCTTGTTTTTTCTGTAATTCATCAACCTTTCTTTCCCAAGTCTGCTGACTTTCACGTATCTCCGACCTTATTTGTGTAATCTCTTCCTTATGCTGGTCGAGTTTTTCATTAATTAATCTATTACTTTCTTCTAATTTTCTGTTAATATTCTCTTCTTGTTTTCTGTTACTTTCTTCGCTAATTAATTTAATATTCTCGTTCTGTTTTTCGTTCTGTTGACGGATGAACTCCATCAACATCTGTATAGTTCCATCCTCTAGTTTTGATGTCTGTCCTCGCGCCCTATCTTCTGGACTCTCTATCACGCTACTTGGTTCACTAGGTGTAGTATTGTCCTCGGTATTTACTGCTCCTAATTGGTTATTAATGTCAAATTCTACATTGTCTGAATTGCTCGCCATTTTAGCCCTACTGCGCGTAATCATTCAAACTGACTTACACTAATAACCCTTATCTTACTTCTACTTCTATGACACTACTTTTTCTACTACTTCTACTGCCTGTTCTTTACCTAAGCCGTACGTGTTAACAATCTGTGTTAATACGTATCATGCCGTGCGAATGGGCGCCATTTTATAACAATCATTTAATTTTAATGGGTTATAAATCTATTATGCCACGCGTTGGGCAACCATTTACAACATGTTTTTTTTTTTTAAATCTATTAATGAATGGGGTATTTATTATATATGTAAATTTATCAATCTCTGACATGTACGTGTATAATTTAATCTTATTGATGATTCTAACTATCTATGCTTATCAACACATACGTGATATCATTTATTTAATTGAACATAAGAAACTCTTAAAATCTATTTGCATTCTTTCAAACTTTAGGTTAATATTTGGGTTGCATTGGTAATAATGAACGCATGTTTCTGGTTAACTAAAATACTAGTTTAATTATCATTTATGACATATTATAATAGTACATAGGTTACGTCGCTGTACCTGAAATACATACATATTTATAATAAACAAAGATATATCTTAATATATGCTGAAACAAAGGAAAACATACATATATAAATCAAATGATGTTACAATTCAATATTCTACTTATTTAATGCGTTCATTAAATCCCAAATAAGCTTTTGTTTATACGTTCATTAAATACTTTATCAGATTTACTCATTACTTTTCTTAATAAATTTCTCAGGTGTGAATTCTTTGAAAGAAACCAGGTCAGTATAAGTTACTAATTAGAAGTAATTATAATAATGGTTACTTGGTTAGTGAATATCCATTAGTTGTTGATGAAGTCTCGTTCTTGTGATGGAGATGGCTCGTAGATACATTCCGTAGTAAGTTGTTTTATCACTGCCACTTATCACTTTATTCTTCCGACCGCTCGCGTAGGTGTTTGTATATGTGTGGGTAATTGAAGTTCAGTGTTCAATCAATGTTCTATCTTACTGTGTTTGTTGTGAGTTCGTTTTAAAGTCAATATACATGTCTAATTTCATTAGTCGCTGCTTCAACAAACGATCCTATAATTGATTAGTTTGTTTAATGTTTCGTGTTCATTATGTTGTTGATACACAATATTAAGTTCCAATAATTTGTATATCGTTAAGTGATGCTGTCTGTTAGTGTAACGGTCTGATTGTTCACTTGGTGTAAATTTCACTAAGTCCGTTACTGCGCACTCCGGTAACGTTCCACTACCGCGATATGAATGTATTATTAAGTTTTAAGTTCCTTGTTATTATCTAACTTCCGAATGATTTGAATAAACAATGGAAAGTTTATAATATACCGTCTCTCGCACTTGTAGTTAAACTACTTGATAATTGAAATGTAAACTGTCTGAAAATTCTAACTGTAAAACTTTAGTATAACTATTCAAAATTTGAGTGTTGACTGTCTAAAAAATTGAGTATGACTGCCTAAAAAATTGAGTATAACTGACTCTCCGCCTTCCTGGACAGCTAGTTTTATTAATTCGTCCCTACTCAAAATTTTGTCTCTGGCGCGCTTCACGCCCACTTCTTTTCGAGATTGGTCAGTTTTTGATTTTCTCGGAAAATACTGTCCCACTCTGTCAAAATCCTACGTCATAGTTCTTCCGATAGGTTCTTCGTCTCAGTTGCTATGGAAACATCCCTCACCATCAAATTTCTCGCTGGCTGAAGGTCTCTGATAGGTTCTTAGGTCTCCCTGCTCTCTGGCTTGACGATCGTTGACCCGCTTCGAAGAAACTATGGCTATTAACAACTTGTCTATCAGCCTATTGTCTGAGTAAACTCTGCGTTTCTATAGATTCCCATTATCTATACTTACAGTCTTCCTGGCGTATTGTTCTATGCTCTTACCCCTTTTTTCTGGCTATTACTAATTTCGAACATCTGCTGGTCGTTGAAGTCACCCCAACTTTCCCTTCGTAAATTCTTGTCTGTCAATTAGACGATACCTCCAGCTGTGTAACATGACTTTAGTTTTTGTCAGCCTATCTTCCAGTATTGTTACTTAAGGTGCAGCGTATCCGTTTCATTGTAGTATGGAGCATCACTTGTTTTTGTCGCTTATCGTCGACTGACGTAACACGGCCACATCTGCTACAATTCTCGGCACGGGTGTGAATGTCCTCACTTACGTTGTTACAGCTGCGGAGAGCAATAATTCTGGACGAAACTTTCCCTGTCATCTTACGCCACCAAATTCTATAGTTAGATTGAACTTAATGCGTTTCTATTGTCAAGTCAGCAACGCTTCACTGACACCTTCTCATTACTCCTTATTTATTGCTCCACCATAAGTCGTTGACACTTGCCTCGTGTGAACGTACTCTGCCGAGGTGAAATTTAAAATTTTTAAATTTTCTGCTCGTTACAGTGTCTTCAATTTCGATTTGACGATGTGACCTCTGGGAACAACTCAAATCTAAATTCTGCGCCCTGTACGTCGCCTCGCCGTGTCCATCTTCTTCAGGGGAAGGTATACACAATAACCTACTTTCAAAAGCTTATATGACCAGTGGTACACCCCCTTTTGGTTTTAATTGGTTCTCTGAATTTATTGCCAGCTATTTGGGATAGCTGAACGCATTTCACATTGTCGAATTGACATATAAATTCTTTATCTTTATAATTATAAGATAAATCATAAATTCCATACGCAATTAAATAATTTCATCAATTGAATAAAATTTTACCTTCTAAAATATCATATTCACAAGATATTATCAAACAGTTAAGCGGTTCAATGTAACCTTTACATGATATCAAAGAAAATCTCCTATACATATACACCTTTGTGCATTACTAATGATCTTACCAATAAAATCTTTTAAACTGTTATTTTAAAATTAGATTGTTAATTGACACAATCGCTATGTTAATTGTAATTATTTTAATAAATTACATACACGTATTACATTTAGTTTCAATGATTTACCTACTTCATGATAACATCATTTATAATCCTAACCTACTAATTACATACACTCATATTAATAAAGTTCATTCACTATCTAGTTCGTTGAATATTATCACTTATCTGATTTTAAGTGTCCATTTTTTTTTTTACTTTGTCCTTTTAACTTATTACCATATAAATCAAATAATAGCAATTAAATGTCCTTTGCATTCACTGCAATATTTTTCTAAAATGTCACACTAAATGTTAATTTATCTTATTATCTAACATTTACTTAGTGCTTAATTGGCTAAATACATTTTTGATGTTATGTTTCAACAATTAAAGTACATAACTTTCTTGGATAAGCCAGCTTGAATGATATCATCGCGTCAATTACCCTAACGCAGTTGATTCATCAGCATCTGCTAGCTTCTTAAGACATCTTCTTCTATTTCTTCCTTCATCTTCAATTCTCTGATTCGTAGTATTTTTTCAATTGTCTGGCATTAAATTTTCCACGGAGTTTCTTGTCATCATCGCAATCAACGAGTAGATAAGTAGCTTCTCCGAGAATTTGATGCACTTTTTATGGTCCGCAGTACAGTTCGCAAAATTTTTCAATTCTTTTCTGGACCGCGTCCGATTGATGATATGTTCTGATTAACACTTTCTCACCAATGTTGAATCTTGTAATGGTTTTAGTCTCATTACATAATTTTGCTTGTTTTTCTCTCTTCTCCTTCATTTTGATAAATATTTGGTTATGATCTACCCCTTTAACTAGGAGCATATCCTTGTTGATGTATTTTTCCCACGCTCTGGGAGGTTTTCTTCCGAGCTGAGCTTCGTACGGTGTTACTTCTATCGTCTCGTGGTACGTTTCGTTAATACAACTCTCGACGATTGGTACGTAACGCGACCACTTTGTATGTCGATCACCAACAAAGATCCTAAATAAGTTCCCAAGCTGTCTGTTGATTCTTTCAGCCAGATTCGCACAAGGGTTCCTTATTGCGGTAAATCGTGGTTGGATATTTAGTTCAGTTAATCCATCTAACCATTTTTTAGATGAAAATTGCGTTCCATTGTCTGTGATAATCCCTCTAGGAGACCCTAGTTCTTCACGATATTGGTGTACTCTCCTCAGTGTAGCGACGGTCGTTGCCCTTCGAAGTGTGAAAAGTCGTACGTATTTGGTAAAGTTGTCAACCATAATAAATAGATACCTCACCCCGCTGGACGAAGCAGGTAACGGTCCGTAATAGTCCGCGCTCACAAGGTCACCCTTGCGTAACGGTATTATGGCTTTTGTTCCTCCAAACGAGCTTCTGTTGCCGGAATCCTTTTTTTTCTGACAAGTGTCGCAAGTCCGTACGTAATTTTTCACCCTCTTTAACATTCCGTCCATGGTAAAGTACTCCTGTAATAATTTGATACATCTCTTCGCACCGGGATGCCCATACATACGGTGTATTTCAGCAATTATTTCGCCAGACACACTGTTCGGTACGTATAGTTTCCACTCTCCTTTGCGTAATCTGTACAATTTCTCATCGACGAATCTATAAAATTTATTTAATTTCTTATCTACACAATTTTCCCTAATCTTATCAATAATATACTTAAGCTTATGATCTTGAATTTGGTGCCTTCCAATATCCATTAGGATCTTGCTTACCTTCTTATCCATTTTGATTGTCAGGTGGTTAATTAAATATTCGGAAATATTGTCACTAATTACTTCTGGTGTGGCATCTTCTGGATTTCTGCTCAGAAGATCGGCAATAATATTGTCCTTACCTCTACAATGGACAATGTCAAATTTGTACTCCTGAATACTTAAGATCCAGCGTGTAATACGCGAGTTGTTTAAATGACATTTATTCATAAAAGTCAGTGCTTTATTATCAGTAATGATGGTTAACGGTTGTCCTAGTATGTATATACGGAACCGCTCAAGACATCTTACAATACACAAAAGCTCCTTCTCCGTAGTGTAATAATTTATTTCCGCACCCTTGAATGTCCTGCTGGTAAAAGCTATTACTCCAATTCTTCCTTCTTCGTCCAATTGATATAGTTGTCCGCCATATGCAAAGTTGCTGGCGTCACATTGCATATAATATCTTTGGTTTATTCGGGGAAACTTTAAGATGACTGTTTCTACGAATAACCTTTTAACCTGCTGAAAGCATTCATTTAATTCCTGTGTCCAGGTGAATTTCTGTCCTTTCCGTAGCAACTCCAGTAATGGTTTAGTAGTTTCCGCGTATTTGTCTGTAAAACGATTATAGAAATTTGTCAACCCCAGGAAACCTTTTAATTGTTTTTGGTTCCGAGGTGCAGGGAACTTCATAATGGCATCTATCTTCTCGTCCGTTGCTCGTATCCCTTGCGTTGTTAGTTGATAACCGAGGTACGCGATTTCTTGTCTGAAGAACTGCCACTTCTCCAAATTGATGGTTAAATTTGCCCTTCTTAAATTAGATAATAATAAGTCTAAATGTAACAAATGCGTTTCTAAATCTTCTGAATAACACAGGCAATCGTCGACATAAATAATGGTATTTTCTTTTACTTCTTCGTCCAGTACTGTGTCCAATCCCCTGGTCAGTGCAGCAGAACTGGTACTCAGGCCAAATGGTGTAAATGTAAAACGATAACACTTGCCGTCGTACATAACAGCGGTGAAGTTCCGGCATTCCGACTTCAGTGGAACTTGCCAGAAACTGCTAGTTAGATCTACGGTAGATAAGTACTTCATCTCTCCACATCTCGCCAAAATGTCGTTTATTGGAGGGGCACCCTCGTAGTCCGGGATAGTCACACTGTTCACCTTCCTCGCATCCAAACACAATCGTACGCTACCGTCCTTCTTGATTACCGTAACTAGTGGGTTGATATATGCGCTGTTGCATCTCTCAATGACCCCATACCGTAACATTTTCCGAATCTCCTCATCTACCTTCCCTTTATAGGCTAATGGGACAGGCCATCCTCTCTGGAAGTACGGTGTCTGGTCGGTGACTCAGAACTCGTGGTAACAATCTTCCAGTATTGTTACTTAAGGTGCAGCGTATCCGTTTCATTGTAGTATGGAGCATCACTTGTTTTTGTCGCTTATCGTCGACTGACGTAACACGGCCACATCTGCTACAATTCTCGGCACGGGTGTGAATGTCCTCACTTACGTTGTTACAGCTGCGGAGAGCAATAATTCTGGACGAAACTTTCCCTGTCATCTTACGCCACCAAATTCTATAGTTAGATTGAACTTAATGCGTTTCTATTGTCAAGTCAGCAACGCTTCACTGACACCTTCTCATTACTCCTTATTTATTGCTCCACCATAAGTCGTTGACACTTGCCTCGTGTGAACGTACTCTGCCGAGGTGAAATTTAAAATTTTTAAATTTTCTGCTCGTTACACAGGGAAGGAATTTTAACAAAAAAATACTTCTTTCTTGCCAATAACGTAGTACACATATAAAAAATATTATCCCCTCCCCCTTCAACTATAATTTTGATTTATAGAAAATTACCCCCAGCCCGTTCAACTAGCCTCTTCATTTATAGATATTTCATCTACGTTTCTACAGTGGATTATTAAGATCTTATCAGGATACTTTATCAAAATTAAGTACTTTACTCATGTTACAACAAAAAATGTTTCTGGTAAACTGCCCTTTCCCCGTAACCGATCTTCACCAAAATCAACAGACATTGAGTTCTCTATAGCTCAGGCACATATGTAAAAAATTATTTGATTCTGTTTGAATTTACGGCAGTTATGGTTCGTCATAAAAAAAATTACCCATGTTAAAACATAAAACATGAGATTTATAAAACATATCTAAGATTTATATTTAAAATCATTTTTGAAATAAAATATTTTCATAGAACCTACTAACGCTGGAGAAATCTGAGGAGCCAATCAGAGTTGGGCCTACCTGTCACTCTGCTGAATTTGGTGGAAAGCCCCGTCCCTGTCGTCAAAGTATCAGCCTTGACAGGGTCCTCTTTTTCTGCAAAATGGGAGAGGAGGCTTGAGATGGAGTGAGTGACATGGTCCCCACCTCAATGAAGAACCCATTGTTTTATAAAAATATATTTAAATTTTGAAAACTGAAAATTCTTTTCTTGTTGTAAATATTTATATTTTATAATCAAAATTACTTTATCAAAAAACAAACATTATTTTTTTATAATAAGTACTTACATATGTTTCTTAATATGCTTACTTTTTCTTCAATGTTGATGATCATTTCCAAACATTCTGACAAAATTGTATCTACAGAACAGTTAACATTCCCCAGGTTTCCATTTCTGCTAATTTCTCATTACACCTTCCACTGACGTATTATTAACCATTTCATAAACTATCGTATAATCTTTTAAGATTTTGTGGTACAAAATCTGAAATTTTCAGATTGCCTGGCAACAAAATTATTTTATTATCAACAATTACCATTGTTTGAAAAAGTTTAAATGAATTTTCAAGTACTTTACTCTTGTTAAAACGTAAAAGGTTGCAGGTAAACTACCCCTTCCCCTTAACTGATCTTCACCAAAATCTAAAGGCCTTGAGTCCTCTACAATTCACTGACGTATGCACAAAATTATTTGATTCTGTTTGAATTTGCGGCAGTTATCGTTTGCCATAGAAAATACCCTTGTTAAAAAAACGTTGTAGGTAAACTACCCCTTTCCCTTAACCGATCTTCACCAAAACCAATAGGTATTGAGAACTCTACAAGTCAGGGCTGTATGCAGAAAATTATTTGATTCTGTTTGAATTTGCGGCTGTTATCGTTTGCCACAAAAAAAAAAATTTCCCTTGATAAAAAACGTTGCCGGTAAACTACTCCTTCCCCTCAACCGATCTTCACCAAAAACAATAGGTCTTGAGTACTCTACAAATCAGGGCTGTATGCAGAAAATTATTTGATTCTGTTTGAATTTGCGGCTGTTATCGTTTGCCATAGAAAATACCCTTGTTAAAAAAACGTTGTAGGTAAACTACCCCTTTCCCTTAACCGATCTTCACCAAAAACAATAGGTATTGATAATTCTACAATTCAGGGCTGTATGCGAAACATTATTTGATTCTGTTTGAATTTGCGGCTGTTATCGTTTGCCAAAAAAAAAAAAATTTCCCTTGATAAAAAAAACCGTTGCAGGTAAACTACCCCTTTTCCTTAACCGATCTTCACCAAAAACAATAGGTCTTGAGAGCTCTACAATTTAGGGCTGTATGCAAATAATCTTTTGATTCTGTTTGAATTTGCGGCTGTTATCGTTTGCCATAGGAAATACCCTTGTTAAAACATAAAACGTTACAGGTAAACTACCCCTTTCCCTTAACCGATCTTCACCAGAAACAATAGGTCTTGAGAACTCTACAATTCAGGACTGTATGCAAAAAATTATTTGATTCTGTTTGAATTTGCGGCAGTTATCGTTTGCCATAGAAAAAAAATCTACAGACACACACACAGACACACACACAGACACTTTTCGGAAAACGACTTTTTTTCATGTTTTGAGTGTAGTAGAATCAGAATCTGCAATAATCTCGAACACGATTTTTTTTGCCATCACCATACTTCCATTCCTTAAGGAATATGGAAGTAAATATCGGTATGGAGAACCATACATGACTTCCATATTCTAAGATTTATATTTAAATCATAATATCGCCTGCCAAGCGCGATATATTTTCTTTTATACATGATTTACATTAAAATGAAAAAATTATAATTTTATTGCCTGGCAACAAAATTATTTTATTTTTAACAATTACCATTGTTTCAAAAAGTTTAAATAAATTTTCAAGTACTTTACTCTTGTTAAAACGTAAAAAGTTGCAGGTAAACTACAATTAATAAAAATAAACTACAAATAAACAACAAAATAAAAATACAAATAAACTACAAACTACTGTTATCGTTTGCCATAGAAAATACCCTTGTTAAAAAAACGTTGTAGGTAAACTACCCCTTTCCCTTAACCGATCTTCACCAAAAACAATAGGTATTGAGACCTCTACAATTCAGGGACGTATGCAAACAATTATTTGATTCTGTTTGAATTTGCGGCTGTTATCGTTTGCCAAAAAATACGCTTGATAAAAAAACGTTGCAGGTAAACTACCCCTTCCCCTTAACCGATCTTCACCAAAAACAATAGGTCTTGAGTACTCTACAAATCAGGGCAGTATGCAAAACATTATTTGATTCTGTTTGAATTTGCGGCAGTTATCGTTTGACATAGAAAATACCCTTGTTAAAAAAACGTTGCAGGTAAACTACCCCTTTCCCTCAACCGATCTTCACCAAAAACAACAGGTCTTGAGAACTCTACAATTTAGGGTTGTATGCAAATAATCTTTTGATTCTGTTTGAATTTGCGGCTGTTATCGTTTGCCATAGGAAATACCCTTGTTAAAAAAACGTTGCAGGTAAACTACCCCTTTCCCTCAACCGAACTTCACCAAAATCAACAGATCTTGAGAACTCTACAATTTAGGACTGTATGCGAAACATTATTTGATTCTGTTTGAATTTTCGGCTGTTATCGTTTGCCAAACAAACAAAATTACCCTTGCTAAAAAAAAAACCGTTGCAGGTAAACTACCCCTTTCCCTCAACCGATGTTCACCAAAAACAATAGGTCGCGAGTCCTCTACAAATCAGGGCTGTGTGCAAAAAATTATTTGATTTTGTTTGAATTTGCGGCAGTTATCGTTTGCCATAGAAAAAAAATCTACAGAAGACAGACAGACAGACACACACACAGACACTTTTCGGAAAACGACTTTTTTTCATGTTTTGAGTGTAGTACAATCAGAATCTGCAATAATCTCGAACACGATTTTTTTTGCCATCACCATACTTCCATTCCTTAAGGAATATGGAAGTAAAATATCGGTATGGAGAACCATACATGACTTCCATATTCTAAGATTTATATTTAAAATCATTTTCGAAATGAAATATTACCATAGAAACTACTTCTTTCTACTTACTGCTTCAGCCTTAACCACAGTACTGTGGTCACTAACGTATACCACCTCACGTTATTGCACTCGATTTTCACTCATGATGGAAGTCGATGGCATTGCCGAAATGTCTGGTTTTGTAGAAAACATTGGACTACGGCCAAATATCCCGGGAAGGAATTTTAACAAAAACTACTTCTTTGTTGCCGATAACGTTGTACACATATATATCAGTGGCGAAGTTACATGGAGGCAATTGAGGCAATGCCTACCCTAACAAATTCTGTAGAATAAAAATTATAAATACGTATGAACTACATAACGTAAAGATTATACATTGTTACTGGGACTGTCAAATTTATTAAACCGAAACGTGCTTTATTGAGCGACCGCTAGATGGTGACAGGTGAGATTCGGCATAGTTCGTTTAAAGCGAATGAGGCAACCTGAACTTGCCTCAGCGTTTTTTGTATACATCGTATGTAAGCAATGTAGTGGTGTGATAGGGAAGTGTAGGGAGGGGGGATTGTCCCGCGCTGTACACATAGAGCGTTGAGGCATGCCTCACTTCTGTGGTCCAAACAGTTAAGTTAAAGCGCCTGTGTTGTTTCTAAGTGTTTATTTTATGCGGTTATTAAAAGTGTCACTGTTATTCCGCTGAACTAACAGATGATCAAGATTGTTATTTGAATTATTTGTAACATTAAACATATATATAGAAACTAATCAAGTTTAAAAATTTGAAGTTCAATCAGTTGTATTATTGTGTATGACTAATACAAGGATTGTTCAATAGACACACGTATAGAGCTGTAAAGCATTTTTTATTCAACGATTTTAAAAGAAGTCTCCAATAACATTAAGACATGAGTTCCACTGTTGCGCTAACCTGTAGATTCCCTGCTAGTAAAATTCTTACGGCTGTTTGTGGAACCATTCGGTTACAGCAACTCTACCTCAGCGTCCGATTTGACCCACCGTCCTTTTAGTGATTCCTTAAAAAAAATTTAAGATAAGATTTTTGCCTACCCATTCATTAACTACTAGCTTCGCCAGTAAGCAAATTGATGTCCATTTTTTCGGCTTGCACGCGTTATGTTGGTGTGGGTTTCGGCACTTTCCATTTAAAAAGCGTGCAAACGTAAGAAAATAAACATGAGTGAGGCCAGAAATAACGTGAATTGTGTGTTTGTGTCTTACCTGCCTTTTTATTGCCGTATTAAATGAAAAATATTATATTACATTAAAATTAAAAAATTTTAATTTTATTGCCTGGCAACAAAATTATTTTATTTTTAACAATTACCATTGTTTCAAAACGTTTAAATAAATTTGCAAGTACTTTACTCTTGTTAAAACGTAAAAGGTTGCAGGTAAACTACCCTTTCCCCTTAACCGATCTTCACCAAAATCGAAAGTCCTTGAGACCTCTACAATTCAGGGACGTATGCAAAAAATTATTTGATTCTGTTTGAATTTGCGGCTGTTATCGTTTGCCATAGAAAATACGCTTGATAAAAAAACGGTGCAGGTAAACTACCCCTTTCCCTCAACCGATCTTCACCAAAAACAATAGGTCTTGAGTACTCTACAAATCAGGGCTGTATGCAAAACATTATTTGATTCTGTTTGAATTTGCGGCTGTTATCGTATGCCATATAAAATACCCTTGTTAAAAAAATGTTGCAAGTAAACTACCCCTTTCCCTCAACCGATCTTCACCAAAAACAATAGGTCTTGAGAACTCTACAATTTAGGGCAGTATGCAAATAATCGTTTGATTCTGTTTGAATTTGCGGCTGTTATCGTTTGCCATAGGAAATACCCTTGTTAAAACATAAAACGTTACAGGTAAACTACCCCTTTCCCTTAACCGATCTTCACCAAAAACAATAGGTCGTGAAAACTGTACAATTCAGGGCTGTATACGAAACATTATTTAAGTCTGTTTGAATTTGCGGCTGTTATCGTTTACCAAAAAAAAAATTTCCCTTGATAAAAAAAACCGTTGCAGGTAAACTACCCCTTCCCCTCAACTGATCTTCACCAAAAACAATAAGTCGCGAGTACTCTACAAATTAGAGCTGTATGCAACAAATTATTTGATTCTGTTTGAATTTGCGGCAGTTATCGTTTGCCATAGAAAATACGCTTGATAAAAAACGTTGCAGGTAAACTACCCCTTCCCCTCAACCGATCTTCACCAAGAACAATAGGTCTTGAGCACTCTACAAATCAGGGATGTATGCAGAAAATTATTTGATTCTGTTTGAATTTGCGGCTGTTATCGTTTGCCATAGAAAATACCCTTGTTAAAAAAACGTTGTAGGTAAACTACCCCTTTCCCTTAACCTATCTTCACCAAAATCGAAATTCCTTGAGACCTCTACAATTCAGGGAAGTATGCAAAAAATTATTTGATTCTGTTTGAATTTGCGGCTGTTATCGTTTGCCATAGAAAATACGCTTGATAAAAAAACGGTGCTGGTAAACTACCCCTTCCCCTTAACAGATCTTCACCAAAAACAATAAGTCGCGAGTACTCTACAAATCAGAGCTGTATGCAAAAAATTATTTGATTCTGTTTGAATTTGCGGCAGTTATCGTTTGCCATAGAAAATACGCTTGATAAAAAACGTTGCAGGTAAACTACCCCTTCCCCTCAACCGATCTTCACTAAAAACAATAGATCTTGAGCACTCTACAAATCAGGGCTGTATGCAGAAAATTATTTGATTCTGTTTGAATTTGCGGCTGTTATCGTTTGCCATAGAAAATACCCTTGTTAAAAAAACGTTGTAGGTAAACTACCCCTTTCCCTTAACCTATCTTCACCAAAAACAATAGATCTTGAGAACTCTACAATTTAGGGCTGTATGCAAATAATCTTTTGATTCTGTTTGAATTTGCGGCTGTTATCGTTTGCCATAAGAAATACCCTTGTTATAACATAAAACGTTACAAGTAAACTACCCCTTTCCCTTAACCGATCTTCACCAAAAACAAAAGGTCTTGAGAACTCTACAATTCAGGGCTGTATACGAAACATTATTTGATTCTGTTTGAATTTGCGGCTGTTATCGTTTGCCAAAAAAAAAAATTTCCCTTGATAAAAAAAAACCGTTGCAGGTAAACTACCCCTTTCCATCAACCGATCTTCACCAAAAACAATAGGTCGCGAGTCCTCTACAAATCAGGGCTGTATGCAAAAAATTATTTGATTCTGTTTGAATTTGCGGCAGTTATCGTTTGCCATAGAAAAAAAATCTACAGACACACAGACACACAGACACACACACACACACACACACACACACACACACACACACACACACACACACACACAGACACTTTTCGGAAAACGACTTTTTTTCATGTTTTGAGTGTAGTAGAATCAGAATCTGCAATAATCTCGAACACGATTTTTTTTGCCATCACCATACTTCCATTCCTTAAGGAAATATGGAAGTAAAATTACCCTTGATAAAAAACCATTGCAGGTAAACTACCCCTTCCCCTTAACCGATCTTCACGAAAAACGATTGGTCTTGAGAACTCTACAATTCAGGACTGTATGCAAAATATTATATGATTCTGTTTGAATTTGCGGCTGTTATCGTTTGCCATACAAAATACCCTTGATAAAACAAAAAATCGTGGCTGGTAAACTACCCCTTTCCCTTAAACGATCTTCACCAAAAACAATAGGTCGTGAGTACTCTACAAATCAGGGCTGTATGCAAAAAATGATTTGATTCTGTTTGAATTTGCGGCTGTTATCGTTTGCCATAGAAAAAAATCTATAGACACACAGACACACAGACAGACACACACACAGACACTTTTCGAAAAACGACTTTTTTTCATGTTTTGAGTGTAGTACAATCAGAATCTGCAATAATCTCGAACACGATTTTTTTTGCCATCACCATACTTCCATTTCCTTAAGGAACATGGAAGTAATAGGTAATAAAATAAGGAATACGAAAGTTATACAAACGTTTATTTTAATCACATAAAATGCAACAAAAACTTCATTCCAACAGAATATAAAAACTCATATATTATAAGATATTTACATATTATAGATATTCAACTAAATAAAAATCAGCTTTCCTTTCGTTCGCATTACACTTTTCGTCTGAATTTATTCTCAACGAAACTTTTAATCACATCGTCAAATGAAAACGAATTCGCAGTGTCAGATTCAATTGATAAAACTGCTAAATCGTTCAATCTGCTTTCGGACATACTTGAGCGTAAGTATGTTTTAATTCGTTTCAAGCATGAGAACGAACGTTGCGAAGAACAATTGCTTACTGCCATTGATTTGTAAATTCTTAAAACTATATCGATATTAGGAAAAATATCAAGCAGATTCCGACCTCTAATCCAGTTGCACATATTGTTGATATTTACATGTTTTTTTGTCTTCTAGTGCCAAATACTCTTTGAGGTGCAAGATCTCTTCAACTAGATCGTCTGAAATATCCTGTGAATAAACTTCACATAATTTTAACGCTTCACTCCTTATTTCTCCAACAGAGAGTTCGCGAAGTTTAAAGAGAACGTAGAAAATTTCGAACACTCTGTCGTACGCACATTTTCGATGGTCCAATTCCGAGATTAATCGATCCACAATTGTAAGGAATACGTTTATTTTGAAATCATCCTTAGCACCGAAAAGAACTTCTTCATCATCGTCGCTTTCATCGGTTTCATCGAAATGTCGCTTTCTCTTTCTGGTACGCTTTTCGCTTGCAGTGTGGTTCTGCTTACCAATCAGCGCCTTGGCCTCCTCTTCATAGACTGTGAAGTTCTCACGGGAAGATGAAATAAATGAAATTAAGGATTTGTACAAATCGATGATCAATCCAATATCTGCGTCTTCCTGTTGTAGTTTTTTACTGACTACATTGATGCGATTCAGAATACTACTTCAAAAAACAGTCATAAACACAGTTTCAAATCTGGTCATTCTCTTGATTAATCCTGCTACTTTTGCCTTCGTAATCGCCTTCTCTGAACTGTCATTTGAGATTGATTTCAGAGTATCGTGAATATCTTTCCAAGACTTCAATAAACCCTTGCAGGGATCATCTCTGCATGACCATCTCGTGGACGACAGACTCTTTGGTGTTATTTGTACATCGTTCTTCTTCAGTTTCTCCCAACGCATCGTGGATGCCGAAAAGAAGTTGTAGATTTGTTGCAGAAATGTAAAATAATTTGTAGATTCATTACAACAACTAGCCGCCGAAGTTCCAACTAGATTCAGAGAATGGGCTGAACAGGGTATAAATTCAGCAAAGTTTGCATTCTTAATTCTTGCTTGGAGACCGGTATAGGCTCCTGACATGTTCGCAGCATTATCGTACGACTGGCCTCTACAATCGTCTAAATTAATTTCAAGAGATGCCAAGGTGTTAGTTATAGCAGTGTACAATTCCTCAGATTTATGTCCAGTATTTGGTACGAATGTTAGGAATACCTCTGTTGGTGTTCCACATTCTTGGACATGACAATCGATAACTGATCTACATGTGAGATGTCAGGTGCTGAATCCACAATTATGGAGAAATATTTAGCTGCCCTTAAATTGGCAGATATAGCTTCTCTGCACTTCTGAGCCATTATATGTACCACTTCTTCGTACGTCGTAGACGAAAGATAATTTGTTTTACCGCTACCCGGTCTCCCATAATTCTTTAGATGTTCCTTCAAGAATGGATCAAATTCGGCCAATAGTTCCACTGCCATTAAAAAGTTTCCATTGTGACACGATCCAAGAACTTTATCAGAACCTCTCAACGGAAGACCACGACTTGTTAACTTTCTTACGATGACGACAACGCGTTGTAAAACTTCCGTCCAATAATGTTTTTCTTGAGCAATCTCTGCATTTTGTATATTGCTTAAATTCTTATTGGAAACCCTTGCCCTGAGAGCAACCACAGAATTTTTGTGATTTATAGATCGTTCGTGCTGTTCTATGCATTGTTTCAGGTTTTTCCAATCATTGAATCCTTTATCTGTGCATAAGGATGTACCCGCTTTGGATAATAAACGACAAGGCCCACAGTAAATACTATCATTTATTTCAGAATAGATTATCCATTGTCGGTTTGAAACTTCACCATTCTGAAGCTCTCTTTTGAAGATTGTTGAACTCAAAAGACGTGTTTGATCTTTGTAGACTCGTCTTGAATTCAGAAAATCAGAATCTGCATTTTGAGAGTAGCCATTCGCTCAACAAAATCTATGAGTTCATCATTAACAATCCACTTTTCAGGGTCTTTGTCAAATTTAAAAGATTGAGACGATAATAACGATAATATTGGTTGATCCTTCTTCTCCTATCGTTCATCATGGTTTTCTGTAGCATCTTCATCTTCACACAAGGCCGAAAGAACACTCGTCTCCTTTGATGTACTGGGTACATTATCTTCGAATTCTTCAATCGGTGGTTGCGGAACACTCTTGGTGAAGAAGGAATCAATTTTTGTAGTTCTCTCCAAGATTTCCTTTTGTTTTCTTTGTTTCTCCTCTGACTTTTTTTTTGTATTCCCATCCGCCTAAACGCTTTCTACCATCTGCCATTTGTACGTATTAGATCTATAAGGTAGGAAAATAAAAGAAAGAATTAAGAAAGAAAACAAACCATAAACAATAAAATTATATTGTGTTTTGAATGTATTTGGACATTTCTATCATTCTAGTTGAACTTTGATATATGAACATAGGTTGATAAATTATCAATGATAATCACATAGAACTATGTAGGGCCTAAATAAGAAAACCTATCAACTTTCAACATAGAAAGAATTGCCCCTAATGAAACAGTTTTTCCGAAGAAAATACGCTCTTACAATAACTTGAGTGAATAAAAGAATTTGATAATAAAAAATACTACAAAAAACTGCGGCAAAACATTACTTCTAATTATTATAATATAATTTTGAAGGGCAATAATTTCATGTATTTTGGTAGAATAGGATTAATGTATAAATGTGCAAAATATCTTTCGAATCAACAAGTTATTCGTTATTATTTAAAATGAAAAATAAGCAAATTAGATGTACTTACAAGTCCGATCTCAAATAATCAATTAAATAATTGGCCTGTATAGCCTTTAGTAGACACTATTTATATTATCGATCACTGTACACTGTACTTTTGAATTGCACATGTAGATTCGAGGGTGGGCGATGATGTGCACTATGTTGCACTCTAAATTAATAGAATGCAACTGAATTTCGTATAAAAGAAAGAAATGAAAAAATTAAACGTATAACTGTTTTATTCAAACTGATGTATGCTCTAGCTGAGAGTTCAGAGACGACCGCTCGATCCCGAGTCTCAACCAGAAGTGACGACTCTTTCCAAAATTTAGAAGTCGTTCGCATAAACGTTGTTAAGACAAAGGGTCGCATTATATACAAAGGTTCTACGTAATTTACACATACTAATACATATACGTATAGCAAACATAAATGAAAATGAAAACATTCGAGAAAACACTCGAGTCGGTCTCTGAACATGTGATATAATTTTAAGAAAAGTAATAAAATATGTGCGTTTCCGAAAGAGTCATTTACAAGATTTACGAGCGAACTCGCTTCTACAAAATGAAAATATGACTCATTGAGATCATGATCAAATAACACCATGATTGTAGAAAATACAGAAAAGAATTTATTCTTAAATATTATAATTAAACACATATCAGTATCAAACAAAAAATACTTTGTAAATATGTTTACACGTGCGGCATTTTACGGACATTCTTAAAGGCTCGGCATCTTACGCGCATAATTCTGGTGGCGCAGCACCTTAACCTTTATACCGTGTGCAGACTTGTCGGAACAGAGGGTGTTTATTTAAATTTAAAAACTGCGAACGATACTGCAGAAGATGGCGGCCGGCGCTGTCTTTTGCTGCCGTGTGTGGTCCCGCTCTGCGGTGAATCTCGAAACAAGGTGAGAGAGGCGCTGCCGCCGTGCGGCCCATTACCGAGAACCGAGTAGAGAGATAAGAAATTCGGCGAAGTTGATACTCCATTTTTAGTGGCCGTGGAAAAAATTTCCGCCTTCGAAAATTTGCCGCCGTAGGCTATAGCCTAGCTAGCCTATTTAGAAATCCGCCACTGAATATACGTGGACAACTGTGCCACACAGTTTTTGTCGTGCTGCCCTGTCCTGCCCTGCCCTGCCCTGCCCGCACTGCGCCATGCAGCTCAATGTGCGCCTAAATAAAATTGAAGCCTATACAGGCAGATCACGGTAACTTACTGCCTCTGTTGCAATTTTAGTTTCTTGGCTTACTTAGAATCTATTGCTTAGTTTACTTTGCTTAGTCTACATGCGTATTACAAGTAGGCCTTTTAAGAACGTCCTTCTCTGCTTGTTAACGTATTCCAAGGCTAACATGTGTGTGGCGATTCGGTTGCGAAACCCCAAACAGAATAAGTTGCTTATTTTTTGTTTGGAAGTGCAATTATGACATCTTTTCTCTTTTTACCGAGCAAAGGTGAAAATCTTGTACAGGTGCCTGAAACTTTATCAGCAATGGCGTACCGACTAAAAACATTTATCGATATTACTTGAGCCTACATTGCTCGTCCTCGTCGAAGAAGGAATTAAGATAACCCTGTTCCGTTCTAAGCACTAATAACTTCACAGCCTTCTGTTGACATTCTAGCCAATATGCGTCTCAGCAATTTATCTTGTGGTAACGTCTCTGCGACCTAATGTGCACCACATCGATGCACAGAGAAAGCAACATCGTTCCGGATTTTACAGCGATGGGGACAGTCCGGGGAGCGGCAATGATTTATACGTGTACGCACTGTATGATTATATGCACGTACTGACTGAAAGCGGCAACTGAATAATTGCAGGGAAATGAGATTGTGAAAACAGAAAGTGGGAGCGAAGACTATTCTTCAACCAGTAAAAGTCAACACTGTGCAAACAATAGACTTGAACAATGGTCCATGTATTACTGGGAACAATGCTGGGAACCACTAATTAGACGCCCCCTGCTGTTTCTGAACTTGAAGTATTTACGCTTTTTTCCAACTAGGGAATCGCGCGCCTTGAATTATAAAGAAACGTTTCGCCTGTACCACAACATTATTTTTATCATTATAGTGCAAGCTAATGTATTAATCAAGACGATGCTAAGTGCCATCCAAGAACACTTTCTCCTCGTTTTTCGTCTTCGTAGTCATTATCCCTCATAACATTCATGTAAAAATAAAAAAATCTCTCTCTCTCTCTCTCTCTCTCTCTCTCTCTCTCTCTCTCTCTCTCTCTCTATTTTATGCACCTAAGTATTCAAAGAATTTCGACGAAACCGAAACATCGAAGCATGGTAATGGTTTTAGGCTTTTTTAGGGAATCGAAAGTGTGGAAGCGTTACATTTTTCAATGACTTTACACATTTTGCATCACGCATTTTGTGGAATGACCCCCAGCCTAAAATCTTTATCATGTTATAATATATAACAATGGTGCAAAGGTGAAATTCGTGCATTTGCAACGAGATGGTGCGAAACATAAACTCATATTAAAGATAATTTATGAAAGGATGTACATTCTTACTATATCCATCCAAAGATATACTAATTCGCTCTTGTCCATTTTGCCGGTTATTGGACCAGACCCGCTTCACCAACGTTTCAATTGGCGTCCCACACTACGATGCCCCACAGGTTTATATCCACACAGCATTCTAGGTATGCAGTTCTCATACATTCATTCTGGACAGGTGTTCTTCCCGATATGCCTCAGATCTCTGCTCTTTCTCTTCTAGTGGCTCTACTTTTAATTCTATCCATATGGCTGCATTTCTCATTCTATTCGCTTTCGTGTATCCTATAATTCTTTGAGGGGTTTCATCTCCGACGTTCGGAGTGTGTTGCTTTATCTTTGTAGACATTTATATGTATTATATGTTTCACTCGCGTACAACATTACACGGAGAGTCAAAGTATTATACAGACGGAGTAGTGTGTCTAATCTAACTTTGTTTCACTCGCGTACAACATTACACGGAGAGCCAAAGTATTATACAGACGGAGTAGTGTGTCTAATCTAGCTTTGTTTCACTCGCCACTCGCATACAACATTACACGGAGAGCCAAAGTATTATACAGACGGAGTAGTGTGTCTAATCTAGCTTTGTTTCTCTCGCGTACAACATTACACGGAGAGCCAAAGTATTATACAGACGGAGTAGTGTGTCTAATCTAGCTTTGTTTCACTCGCGTACAACATTACACGCAGAGCCACAGTATTATACAGACGGAGTAGTGTGTCTAATCTAGCTTTGTTTCTCTCGTGTACAACATTACACGGAGAGCCAAAGTATTATACAGACGGAGTAGTGTGTCTAATCTAGCTTTGTTTCACTCGCGTACAACATTACACGGAGAGCCACAGTATTATACAGACAGAGTAATGTGTCTAATCTAGCTTTGTTTCTCTCGCGTACAACATTACACGCAGAGCCAAAGTATTATACAGACGGAGTAGTGTGTCTAATCTAGCTTTGTTTCACTCGCGTACAACATTACACGGAGAGCCACAGTATATACAGACGGAGTAGTGTGTCTAATCTAGCTTTGTTTCACTCGCGTACAACATTACACGGAGAGCCACAGTATTATACAGACGGAGTAGTGTGTCTAATCTAGCTTTGTTTCACTCGCGTACAACATTACACGGAGAGCCACAGTATTATACAGACGGAGTAGTGTGTCTAATCTAGCTTTGTTTCACTCGCGTACAACATTACACGGAGAGCCACAGTATTATACAGACGGAGTAGTGTGTCTAATCTAGCTTTGTTTCACTCGCGTACAACATTACACGGAGAGCCACAGTATTATACAGACGGAGTAGTGTGTCTAATCTAGCTTTGTTTCACTCGCGTACAACATTACACGGAGAGCCACAGTATTATACAGACGGAGTAGTGTGTCTAATCTAGCTTTGTTTCACTCGCGTACAACATTACACGGAGAGCCACAGTATTATACAGACGGAGTAGTGTGTCTAATCTAGCTTTGTTTCACTCGCGTACAACATTACACGGAGAGCCACAGTATTATACAGACGGAGTAGTGTGTCTAATCTAACTTTGTTTCACTCGCGTACAACATTACACGGAGAGCCAAAGTATTATACAGACGGAGTAGTGTGTCTAATCTAGCTTTGTTTCACTCGCCACTCGCATACAACATTACACGGAGAGCCAAAGTATTATACAGACGGAGTAGTGTGTCTAATCTAGCTTTGTTTCACTCGCGTACAACATTACACGGAGAGCCACAGTATATACAGACGGAGTAGTGTGTCTAATCTAGCTTTGTTTCTCTCGCGTACAACATTACACGGAGAGCCACAGTATATACAGACGGAGTAATGTGTCTAATCTAGCTTTGTTTCTCTCGCGTACAACATTACACGGAGAGCCAAAGTATTATACAGACGGAGTAGTGTGTCTAATCTAGCTTTGTTTCACTCGCGTACAACATTACACGCAGAGCCACAGTATTATACAGACGGAGTAGTGTGTCTAATCTAGCTTTGTTTCTCTCGTGTACAACATTACACGCAGAACCAAAGTATTATACAGACGGAGTAGTGTGTCTAATCTAGCTTTGTTTCTCTCGTGTACAACATTACACGCAGAGCCACAGTATTATACAGACGGAGTAGTGTGTCTAATCTAGCTTTGTTTCTCTCGTGTACAACATTACACGGAGAGCCAAAGTATTATACAGACGGAGTAGTGTGTCTAATCTAGCTTTGTTTCACTCGCGTACAACATTACACGGAGAGCCACAGTATATACAGACGGAGTAGTGTGTCTAATCTAGCTTTGTTTCTCTTGCGTACAACATTACACGGAGAGCTACAGTATTATACAGACGGAGTAGTGTGTCTAATCTAGCTTTGTTTCACTCGCGTACAACATTACACGGAGAGCCACAGTATTATACAGACGGAGTAGTGTGTCTAATCTAGCTTTGTTTCACTCGCGTACAACATTACACGGAGAGCCACAGTATTATACAGACGGAGTAGTGTGTCTAATCTAGCTTTGTTTCACTCGCGTACAACATTACACGGAGAGCCACAGTATTATACAGACGGAGTAGTGTGTCTAATCTAGCTTTGTTTCACTCGCGTACAACATTACACGGAGAGCCACAGTATTATACAGACGGAGTAGTGTGTCTAATCTAGCTTTGTTTCACTCGCGTACAACATTACACGGTGAGCCACAGTATTATACAGACGGAGTAGTGTGTCTAATCTAGCTTTGTTTCACTCGCGTACAACATTACACGGAGAGCCACAGTATTATACAGACGGAGTAGTGTGTCTAATCTAGCTTTCTTTCTAAACGTCTTCGGTAGTACTTCACATACGATTTAGTACCAATTAACTTTTTCTCTATCGACTGGCTCACTGGGAGTACGCGGTTCGAACAAAAATAGTTCTAAGAAAGAAACCCCTGGAACAAGTTTCTCCCTTTCAGTATCTTGACTGTGATAAAGTAATTATCGAGTAAAAATTGTATGTATTTTTTGTTAGTCATACCAATGTTTACATTTTAAAATGTATTAATACGAAAAATGACAGTTTTTCAGTCACTTACGGATACATTAAATTTTTCTAATAATAGTACAATGTGCACTATTTATATGCTATATTATAACTATGAACTAGACGATGCAACAGTCTTAACAAAAAATTATGAAACAAATCCTTTGGTGAATCGTTATGAACTTTTGTAGGAAACTAGAGTGTAATTCTGTTATTATCAAAATGCGATAACCAAAAGTGATGATCCATTTAAGTTGCTTGTAATATAATTTAGAGTTTACGAAATTGTAACTAAAACGTTTGTCTACAGATGCGTCTTGCTAGCTAGAAAATAAATAGAACTAGCTGAAATTCTTCTTCTTCTTCTTCTATGGCGTCACAGTTCTGAGTCAAGCCTTAGCCTCCACAATTATCCGCCTCCATTTTTCCCTGTCCTTGGCGATTGATGTCCATCGTTTTATTTTAAGTAAAGTATCAGCATTCCAGCGACGCTTGGACGCAGTGGCAAGCCTCCGACAGACCTTCTACCCTCGATTTGACTACCATATAGTTCTGTATGCACTATGAATGTACTATAGCATTTGCTAGAGTTCTGTAAGTATAGCAAAGTTACGATGAAACATTCTCGATCAGATTTCCTCACTTACTAAACGCTATGGCGTGTATCAAGCTCCTTTCCTATGACAGGAATGTTTGCATTGTGCAAATGTAGGCCTACTACACTGTGTTTCTAACATGTGTACACTGTGAATGTGTTGAAAAACCGATAAAGCAAATGCGGTTTTACATTTAACTATAAAGTGTCCCGTAACCTGCAAACTGGTAAAGCCTACGTCAATTTAGCCTTTTATTGTGAATACGACTCTTTTCATAAAGCACTTGATACAGAACTAGAAGGGATTCTGTCGATACACTATGCGCAGTATTTTGGAACTTAAGACACGTTAAATGCCTAAGGCAAACAGAAGTGATATTATATAGACAACAGGGTGGCCTTTCACAGATAGGGCACACGCGACTGCATACTTAAATCGTTCATCTTATTACACTTGAAGTGGGTCGTCTATCACGATTTCACGTAATCCATTAAACAATGGAACACTTACATTTCATCGGTTGTATTGTTCTAAGTTGTTGTCAGACCACAGAGTTAAAACGATCGTGCAGTCGTGTAAACGAGGATTACGTACAATTACGTGATCACCAGCTGAGGTCAACGGTCTTTGTTGTGCGTGCGTGCGTGCGTGTGTACTAAAGTTTCAGTGAACTTCCTGTACAGGCGACTCAGTGAAGTCGTGCATAATCCATTCAGCGCGCATTCGTCGTCCGGATTACATAAAGCCGTGTATTTATTTGACGTACGACACTCGCTTCCAAGTCCTTCAGCGACAACGACAACGACTGCACGATTACGTAAGGAAACAAAAGCGAAATGAACAAGGAGGACTCTTGAAACCGGAGAACAGAGCTTACGATGGGAAGTAAGAAATTAATATTAATTTCTTCGACAGGAGAAAGCTACCACACGTCACTTGTGATGATTTCACATTCACACACATACAACGCTACTTCTGCACAGACACAAGTGTCACGCCGTGTTTTAATATTTACTACGCTCGTAACTGTGTTATTCCACATTTCTGGCGTTTGTATTTTAATCATCGTCATCATCATCACCCCCAAGGTTTAAACCAAGAATGGTTTGTTCCGGTCTCAAATAGGCAAATATTACAGCTGGTCACACCAGCGCTTCCTCGGACGTCCCACACCTCTCCGTCCCCTCGGCTTATAGTTCCATAGTTGTTTGGAGAAGCGGCAGTCATCCATTCGGCAAAGATGTTCCCACCAATTCATCCGATACTGGGCGATCCTGTCGAGTATACTCATAATATTCAGTTCCTGCCGTGTTTCTTCTATGATTATGGAGAGTATAACCTGCCACATGCCTGAGAAATCTCATTTCAGCCGCTTGGATGCGACCGGCCTGGCCTTTCGTTAAAGTCCAACTCTCAGACCCATAAAGAAGTGTGGGAAGAGCCATCGCCTTGTAGAATTTTAGGCGTGTTCCTTTATTTGCTGACTTAAGGGTTCGCCTGATATGGTTGAACTTATGCAACTTATGCACCACGTCGTTGCTTACATTATAAGACACACTGTAGCCCAGGTATTCAAAACTGCTAACTTGTTCCAGGACAGTACCATCTATAACAATTTTTGCCCGTACGGGATCAGTTCCAAAAAATGGCATCACCTTGGTTTTAATTGTGGATATCTTCAATCCAGAGTCTTTGCGTACGGGATCAGTTCCAAAAAATGCCATCACCTTGGTTTTAATTGTGGATATCTGCAATCCAGAGTCTTTGCAGATTCCATTTAACAAATGTATACCCAAATAAGGAATAAGGAACCCAAAGGTATACCCAAATTCCAAATAAGGAATAGCTGGATGGATGAAAAGTTTTATTTTAATACAATCACTTAATGTGAGAACAAGAAAGCTGGATTGGGTTCGCAGGAATGTATAGTGTAATTTGACCCGAACGTGAAACTCGTGAAGTTATGCTAGTTCTTGCTCTTTTACGGCTGGCGTCAATGTTGTTAAAAATATTACAATTACTAGCCAGACTGTTAGGCCGTGGTCGAATGTTATTGTGTGTAACACACCAACATCAAAAGGTGTTTGGCAGCTGTCCGTCCGCCAATTCACCCCAGTCTATACCTCATACCTGTATTTGAGGTCGGATAGTCTCTACCTCAGTAGTGGTGTGAATTGGCGGACGGACAGCTGCCAAACACTTTTTGATACTGAAGATGGCCTCCGATGGTGGGGTCGAAACGTCTGTCACACACAGTAACTTTCGACCACGGCCAATCAGCCCGGCTAGGAATAATAATTTTAACAATCGTGAAGTTACTTTCGAAAACTATCATCAACGAATTACAGCTTATTCTTATGGTCGTTAGGTTTCCCGTCCACGGCGTACAGTTCGGCTGCTTGATAGACTTTGTACTTTAGCAGTCAAAGGCTACTTTATGTCCAGAGAGGAGACTGGCAGATTTAAAGGCTATCTGATTCAGATTACTTCTTAATTCTTTTGAAGGTTATTAGGATGGACATTGACAAAGAAAACTTAAGAAATGCCGGCCAGCTTTAAAAAAAAAGCTCTAACAAAACTACACTGGCCTGCGAGATAGGGAAAAGGGTGGGCTAAAACCACCGTACAGAGTGCGGCTGCGTTCATACCGTATTTTGACTCACGTAGTACAATGATGCAATGTATCAATGAGCGCGCGCACGATGCGGCCTTCGTTTATTAATGAGTTGACATTTTGGATCGCTGTTCATCGTGTTTTCGCTGTTGAATCTTATTTGAAAAATAACGATACCGTAGCGTTTATTCAGGCGATACTTCAACTTGAAATGTCGTGGGAATGACTTCAGATGCTGGCACTATTAGAAGGTGGGCAAGTTTCTTTAGATTAACAGAGTCTGATTGTAACCGTAAACCTGGAGGGAGCAAAAGAAAGGACAGTGCGAACACCAGAAACAGTTGCCAATGTTCGTGCAGCAATGTCGCGTAGTCTAAAACGATCTGCACGGCGACACTACAGCTTTGCAAATTTCAGTTCGTTTGTTCAGGATCTCCATTTTCGCACTTATAAACTCCCAATAGTGCAAGAAAATCAGACTCGAGATCTGGTTGCACACGAACAGTTTTTCACAGAATGACCATTTGTCATCTTCTTCGAAAAAATTCACAGATGTTGCACACCTTGATTATGGCACTTCGAGATATGCGGTTCTGCTAATAAACAAAATTTGCGTTGTTGGAGCGACGAAAACCCGCATCAACTGCACATCAAGTCCTTGCACAACGTCAGTGTCGCTGTGTGGTGTGGAGTTGCTTCCTTTGAAATTAAAAGTTCGTATTTTAGAGGACGATGATTGTGTGGCTGTAACTGTCGCCACTGAACGTTATCTGATAATGCTACAAGACTTCTTTCTCCATCAATTACGGATGCTGAACGTGGCTGTGGACAATTTACGTTTCCAACAAGACGGGACTATCGCGCATAGAACCACAATATGCATGGATAAAATTTGCGATAATCTTTTCACATCGATTAATTTCTCGTTATGGTGACTGCTCTTGGCTGCCCCGGTACCCTGATCTAACATGCGCTGATTCTTGTGGGGTTACCTCAAGCAAGAAGACTTACAGATACGTTGCGCCACCATATTGGAACTGAAGGATCGCGTCAGAGCCCGTCACCAATATCCCTGGCGATATGTTGCGAGGAGTAATGGACAGTTTCCAACGTCGCGTCGTTTGGTAGAATGCGTGTGGTGCAGCGGGGACATCATTTGACAGATGCCTTATATTCAAACACTGACTGACGAATGGCATTCTTGAAACTACTATTTGACACAGAAAGTAGTAAACAAAAAGCATTGTTTCGTTTATGATGTGATTTTACTAATACGCTACCAACGCTGCCGTACTTTATAAAGACTAGAACTTGATACATCATTTCAAAGTACAACGATTTTATGGGGGGAGAGGCATGCGGAAAGAACGAAATGTAATCTAGTATCAAAGGGACGACTGATTGGTAGTAGAATCAGTGTGAGATGTAGAACTCTCTGGCGTGATAACATCCACGAAAACGCTTAAGAATTAAGGCTCAGCATGCTAAATTCAAAATTCCATTGTCGATACTAGCGCACTCATAGGAGCGGAAGCAGGAGGAATTACTTGATAACTATCCGGTATGTAGCGTACGAGAGTTTGTAAATGCTGCAAGACGTACTAATTACTACTACACAAAAAATAGTCCCCCGCCGCCTGCACGCGGCTTCGCGCCAGACCAGACCACTCACGTACGCACCTATACACTCACCATTCTCTGTTGTTACATAATGTGTACGCACAGCAGTCATCTGCAAAATATGACTACTGACAGTACAGTCTAACATAATCGTGTCAGTATAGCCAAAATAACAAGTAATTTGTGTAACTTAATTTAAAAATGTATAATCAAAATAATTTATGTCTTCTATATACTATCATCTGTAGGCCTATAATAATGAATTCGTAGCATACGCCATAGTACTTACTATATCCATCTACATTTGGAGTTTCAAATCTAAATATTTATTGTCGTTGATAAACTCCAACCGTCGCACACACAAAAAAAAATTATCCGTATCCCTCATTAGACTGCTACAAATTATACGATAAACGCAAGTACTTATTGTTCTGTTCGTTCAATAAACAGGCCTTATCCACAAAGCAGATTCATTTTTAAAGCGGAATTTTTTGGTCATTAGGCCTATAACTTCTCAGAAGTCGTATGTGATAAATTAGTAAATACGTACTGATTAGAGAAACGTGAATTCGCTGATGTCTTACTGATTGATTCTATATTGGTGATAATAAATCAACTGTTGGCATAGACAAATCCATTTTTTTCACGGTGTAAATCATGTCGGGAGACAGTTCGCTCAACTATAGGTGTTTAGAGCGATCAATCCAAAACACTGTTGTATTGCCGATTGAACGGGGGATACAAACAGTGAAAACTGTGACCTAGTCCGAAGATTATGTCCGATTGTTGGGAAGTTTATGGTGCTATACATTTTGTGCATGAAACGTCAATCATTCAGAGAATTTAGAATTTCTAACGTCCTGTGTTGAGTATTCACACCAATACGACAAAGTTTATAATCAAAAGCTAAAGTGAGAAACGAGAATTTGATGCTGGGAGGCGCTCAACTCAACTTGCGAATTTGGCTATTCCAACAATAACAGTCAGTAAACATGTCATATACATTATCACTAAATAAATGAATGTGGTCGTCAACAGTAAAAAGCATCCGTTTTACAAATGCGTTCGCTTTATGTATAAGGCCCCAATACATTTCATCTGCAAAAAAATAAAATATTTTTAGTGAAAGGAAGGAACGTTATAAATTCACCAGTTTGCTACACTCAAAATATGTTATTTGTAAAGTGTGGTTTAACAATGTTTACTGAGTGTCAAAAAAGGTTATTTAATCTTGATATTATAAATAAATCACATAAAAAATAATTATATGCATCATAAATCATTCTCATATATATATATATATATATATTACATTTAATATTTATAATTAAATTTACCTCAAGATGTTATTTTTCCTTATTTGGAACATGTTTCGGGTACCATCTTGTACCCATCCTCAACCTTCCGGTTTTTTTGTCTGGTGAAGTACATATGTGTTGTTGGTTGACTATTATTATTGTGGCTTCATGTTGGCTTCTGGTATTTCAAATTGGTTTTATTGTGTGTGATTGTGGTGTATGTGTTAGTTTTTTGTGTATTTTCAATGTTGAGTGCTTTGAATATTGTGTCATGTTTTGTACTGATTTGTATTTGTTCAGGTATTGGTTTGTTTTCTGTTTTATGTTTGTATATTTGTAAATTTTCCCAAATGTTCATTATGGTGCCTTTGTGTGGTATATGTTTTATTAGTGTTACATTGGTTATGTCTGGGAATTCATGTCCTGTGTTTATTGCATAAATCCAATTTAGCCACACATGCAATAAACACAGGACATGAATTCCCAAACATAACCAATGTAACACTAATAAAACATATACCACACAAAGGCACCATAATGAACATTTGGGAAAATTTACAAATATACAAACATAAAACAGAAAACAAACTAATACCTGAACAAATACAAATCAGTACAAAACATGACACAATATTCAAAGCACTCAACATTGAAAATACACAAAAAACTAACACATACACCACAATCACACACAATAAAACCAATTTGAAATACCAGAAGCCAATATGAAGCCACAATAATAATAGTCAACCAACAACACATATGTACTTCACCAGACAAAAAAACCGGAAGGCTGAGGATGGGTACAAGATGGTACCCGAAACATGTTCCAAATAAGAAAAAATAACATCTTGACGTAAATTTAATTATAAATATTAAATGTATTATATACATCAAGAAACGGACTGTAGCAGAAAGTGACTAAATATATATATATATATATATATATATATATATATATAATTATAAAACACAAAGTCTGAGGATTTATGGGTACTGAATACAAATCCATATCATTACACCGATTGCCACCAAATTCACAAGTAACCTTTGATACAAGGCGAAAAATACTGTCTAACTTGGAATTTGATGTTTTGCCCCGTTCTCACGATTTAGGCCTTTTTAATTATGCCTTTCGTTGACGCGTATAAAGATGTCAACAACACCATGGAGACCAGAATTAATTACCATAGAAACAAATGATATTTAGCGGCATCAGAACTGTATCTTCATCCGTTCCTGCAGTTTTTAATGTTTTTAATATGCGATTGTATCGATATATTTTGTAATTTTGTATACAGACACGTCTATATATTTTGTAATTGTCTTAAACAATTATAAAATTTATGTTTATACGTATTTCTGATGATGCAATTAATAAGTAACGAAATATAAATACTACTACTAAAAATGTCAAAAGCAACAAGGAGACCAGAATTAAATACCATAGTAACAAGTAAATAAACAAAAACTATTTAGCGGCATCGGAACTGTACATTTATCCATTCCTGCAGTACACTTTCGATTTTTATACAATATGCGAGTGTATCGATATATTACGATGTGGAAAACAAGTGTACTAATTGTAAATTGTCCTATTACTTAATGCAAAGCGAAAATACGTGTTGTTTTCATTTGTGAGGTTAGGTGACAACGGTTTTTAGTTTACTGCTGAAATAAATAAAACCATGGTTGAGGAAAACAAAGTTTAATGTGTTCTACAATGCTTCTAACATAGTAACACTTAAAATAAATAATTTAGCGTTTTTGATTTAACAGGTACTTTATAAATATCTCCAAAAGGCTTTGTAAACGGGTACTTTTAAATCTCCAAAGGCTGTTGCACCAACATAATAATTTTGTACAAGTTAAAATAGTACAAGTGTTGAAAACAGCTTTGGAGAGAATTTGACTAATGAGTACAAAATTGTTATACGAGCTGACAGAACGCCATATAGACATAGACAACAAAAGTTATACTGAAATACTTATTAAAAGTCAAATATTCGCGTGCGAAGCCGCGGATAACAGCTAGTAGTTTAATAAAGAAAATTATATAAATTAATATTTACGTTAACAAACACATTTTACAAATAAGTTCATTTTAATAGCTGTCTTGTGACAATAATATAAAATTATTAGCACAGAGTCAAAATTATTTGTTCAAAAACTATTATCATTTTTGTACATTATGAATGATCCAATCATTATTGATAAAACAACAGATTCTTATCTCATTTTCGTAGGTCAAAGCCATGTACAGTGACATGGCAAAGTTGATATTACTTTGTGATAACATAAAATAAAACAAATTAACTTACAATAAAAAGTTAACAAATATTTACACAAATAGGAATAATTAATAATTAATTGTAACTTTAAATAAAGATCCTACAAATAAATATCAAACACAAATATTAAATATGAACAAATAAATATATTTTAATTATGATTAAAAAATAATAACATATGTATCACGTCAAAGAATGAGAGGTATGCTACATCGTGGAAATGAAAACTCCTCAGCACTTGCCTGAATGCTAACAGAAGTCGAGGCAAAAAGTCCTTAGAAGGACAGCAGACATACAGTATAATGCATATAATACATTAAATACAAATTTTTAACAAAAAATGATTTGTTCGATACAACAATTTCAATCTTGTGCTCACATATGTACAGCCTAGGTAATAGTTTACATCAAGTTGAAAATTATTTAATAATATTCATCTGCTTAAATTATGAGCACAAATTCTTTTTAGAAAC
The DNA here is from genome assembly GCA_034769895.1 of Magicicada septendecula. Lineage (NCBI taxonomy): Eukaryota > Metazoa > Arthropoda > Insecta > Hemiptera > Cicadidae > Magicicada > Magicicada septendecula. The sequence goes on along the minus strand of CM068373.1, from coordinate 311,569,044 downwards.
GAATTCTGTAAGTTACAGGCTAAAACCTATTGTTGCTATTCACTCAATAGAAAGAATACACCTTAGACAAAATTTACATACGTAGTCAATAAAATTAAAAAATGTTAGTTTTGAAGTGATAAAATTAAATATTACCAAGTATATTACTTTTAACAAAGTACTTAATACTTAACATTAATATTAACATGTAATCATATATAAAGTTGACGTATCATAAATATGATTACATATAGGCCTAAATTATATTACATATATATTATAATGTAGCCTAATCTATAAACATCACATATAACTCATATGTCAAACAATTATATTATAAACGTATTTTTTTTATTCATTGACAAAATTTTCATCATGATTACAAACTTATTTTGTTAAGTTTGTTCTATTTTTTTGAGCCTCTATTATGTAGCTAGGTTCTCTTATTGGCATCGACCGTTTACGTCGTGAATCTAGCAATTCTGGGAGAAGACAGTTCATATAAAATTTTGTTAGTTTTTCTTCCATTTGATTTCTCCAGAAGTCATCGTCTTTTTTTATTTCCACTGTTATGATGTCTTGTGGAGTCCACACAGCAAATATACAATACTCTCTTTTGGTAATGTGGAGTTGCCCTTGTACTTGGTAGTAATATCGGTGCTTTTTCCTTACCGTAAGATCGCCATTTATCTTGTTACGTAAAAACATATTACCCACAAGGCCAATTTTTTTATTAATTACTTCAGCTGGAGTTAAAGTACTTCCTGACAATGGACACTTTACTTCAACAATACCATCATCACCAATTAGACCATCTGGAGAGGCAGCTAGATATGGTAACTCTTCATCCACGAATAGCCCACACTTTTCGATTTTTAAATTAAGTGATTCTGCCAACTTTTCTATGGCAGCTTGTTCGTTTTCTATGCCGTACTTAACACCAGGGCTGTTTACTGAAGAGTACAGCAGGTGAGTTATTACTGGAGCACAACTAGAATATGGTTTTCGGTTACAAATAAGACCAAAATTAGATGAGGTAAGCCTCATTCTACGTTCTTGTGTCCATAACAGACTTTCACCCTGGTATCTCGTAGCTTCCTCAAGAGCTTTCCTTTCATCTGCCGTTTTTGATAGTGATTTTAAAAAGACTTCTTTTTTTAAGAGGTAAGTTTTGGGATCTAAGTCGGGCTTTTCAGCTCGTGGGCCATAGTCTTTGTTACCAGTTGTAGTCATTTGGAACAATGAACGTCGTGCTTTTGGATCCAAACGCTTTTTCTCTGCAGCTTTTGCTATTTTTCTTTTTGCACGAAGTTCAAACAATTTAGCATATTTACAAGGACTCGACTTCGCAATTGTTTTATGCAGCCTGTAATACGCTTGACCTGTGTTGTGGCTCACAACAGCTGCTGCACATCTTGTTTGGTACGATCCTTTCAGAGTATAGTTTACTCGCTTCCCTCCAATGAATCGTGCTACTACAGAGTTGTAATGTTCAGCAATGTTACTGTCAACGTCTTGAACTAAACTCTTGACGTTATCCACTAACACACCAACACCTGCCATTATTTTACTGTAGAGTCCACATTTTACCAAGTCCGGGACGTAATTTATTTCTCCTTCTTTACTTCCATTACAGAAATATTTTTGCCTGATACACTGTTTGTGCTCTCCGAATACATGACTTGGACCATTTAAAATATCCTCCCTTAAATTCATACATTTCGAATGTAATGTTCCATCTTCTGCCTTTCTGTATTTGACAGCTTTTGTAACTGCTGCCCTACATCGTAGGATATTCAAACGGATGACTTTTCTTAATTTAATGTGCATAGCTCGCTCGAAGTCTCATTTGGCTGGTGAACACTAGTTAGAGTTATTGCTTTTAGTTTGTTGCAATAGTTCCGTAATAAATGGTTACGACATTCTACCTTTTCTACCGCAACGTCATCGTAAGGGTTTACTTCCAAAATACGTTTGTAAACGCTACTGTCTCCATCGGCAATTAATTTTCCGTACTTGGCGCCATACATTTCTTCACTGACGAGAAACCCTTCGACAATAGTTGCAGCTTCCATACTGCTAGAACTCCCTGACCAGTTCTTGAAGCATTTGTGCTCTTTTTGTGGCTCACCATTTGCTTGGAATCGGGTGCAGGCAACGCAGTATTTATTCTTGACACCAGTAAACAGCACTTTTTTAGTATGATAACCAACAATGGCTGCCTGTGGACAAATATACAGTGAAAAAAGTAAATATTGTTTGTCTCTTTTCGTTAGGTTATTTTATTAACCATCATAGGCCTATATTGTGATAGTCTACTGCTAATTATAACGATATTTTGTTAACCATCATATATTGTGATAGTGTACTGTTCTGTTTATAACGATATGTGTATTGGTTTTAACTGATTTCTAGTTTTGGGTTTGATTTTATAATTTTTTATCATCAACGTTTTATCACTACCGTAGGAGATTTAGGTTTTATATGAACGGTACAGGGAATAAAGGGGCAACGTTAATTTTAGAACTCTTTTAAAATTATTTTTACTCTTTTCCATATAGACTTATGAAAATTTTGTAATTTATTTGTTATTATATGCTAAACACATAAATATATTTGAAAATAATGTCATAGTGTGACAAAAAGTTGAAATTAACAGAGTAGGTCCGCCATCAGTCCTCCACATGGGTTGAAAAATAAAACATTTTTTTATTACAAAGAAAAAATATATTTTAGCAAAAAAATGTTTACATTTATTTTCTATATGAATCATTTTAACAGTGGAATTGATTTTCTAAAATCATTTTAGTAGTGGAATATGTGTCACTGCAGTTACTAAACTACAGTTCAAAATTGTCAAAGGTTTTTCTTCATTATAGTTCGTTGTTCTCAAAGGTATTCTTGTACTCAAAGGCTGATATATCTGGCATTCAGCAAAGGAAATCGCAACTTCAAGCGAAGCTTTTAACTTACTATAAAGACACGGTCATTATAAATTTATAATTACAGACAAAGAAAATAATATTCAGAATCGAAAAATAACCTTTTACCAAAAAACATCTAGAATAACAATTTTATAAAGATCGAAAATGTGAGCCCATATAGGTTTTTGTGTTCCCAATGATTGCAGTGGTCGCGTCATACAGAAAAATCGGCCGACAAACGGTCATCCGGGCTACAGAGACAATTTTTCTGTACAAAGTTTGAGACATCGTATACGCCCGCTGCGGTCCCTCAGGAGAGATGGTTGTTAAAGTGTTAATTGTGTGACATTTTATTAATGCGGTAGGTCTTTAAAGATTGTTTGGATGTTCTCCACAGAATTTTGCCAAGCACAGATCTGCATACTTTGCAGCTTTTATTGGAATTAAATCTGAAATAAGGGATGAAATCTAGGTCACCCGCAATAGGCAAGTATTATTGATTAAAGAGTATATCATTGGATTATAAAATCTGTTTTCAAAAACAGATTTCCAGCTTTGAGGTATTTCACACGAGCTTTTCAGCTTTTGGTTAACCGGTCGCATGAACAAGTAAATTTCCTGTTGCAAAAGGAAATCAGCTGATGTGTAAAATGTTACCTATAATGTTACCTAGATAGCTCCTTCATTCCCAGGAGCCGTGGACTGGACACCTTTATTCCCTGTATACAATATTTTACCACGGTAATTTAAAAGGTTTATAGCTTGTTTATTCCCCAAAAGAGGGGTTCGTACCATTGTAGAGATCTACAACATAGTCACCTAAACCCATAGTTTAAAAAATGGACTTAGTCCCTTTATTGCCAATGCCCTTCGTATGTTAAAATACGTAAAAAATAAACTTTGCTAACTAAGCATTTTCTGAATTTTCTGAATCAGTTAGTTATTTTAAAATTTATTTTGAACAGTTTCGTAAGAAACTTGACAAGTATTTTCAGTTAAATTATTTGTAGCATATTAACAAATTTGTTGTAATTACATGTTATATAAAAGAGTTATTTCAGAAACTCCAACTCTGATGAAAATATTTTAACATCCCCCTTCTCTATTAGTTTCGTTTTGTTTAAATTTTTAGTTTAAGAATAAAATCAACATCATACAAATTTACACAAATTCGTAGTAATGTTCATAGGAATATGAATTGTTCAAAATTCATAGGAGTAAGGCTTCATTGGTGTAAGGTTTTGTAAGTAACTATCAGTGTAAAAGTGCCTTTCAGAACACATAACACAAACATTATATAGGCTACCAATAGGCAAGGTACACAGAGAAACTTGGTTAAGTTATGGCTTTACTTCTTTAAGAAATGCAGATTATGGCATTAGGTTCCTTTAAAATCGCCTAGCCACCCAGTGGTGGTCTTATAATTAGGTTCAGTTTATTTGGTAGCAGATTACTCGGTGTTCCAATTAAAATGTTCAATTTTTGAACACTAATGGTAATAGTGGAGATAAGTGTGACGATGGCAACAAGCTGTGTACTCTCTGCTTCAAACCAAATCATGCAACTAAAGAAAGAAAAAGGTCAAAATCATTTCTAGAACTTCAGGCAAAGAGGATAAAATATGATTCTGGCAAAAAATTTCCTCCAGCTCCTGTGGGCGCGTCTGTTCGTGTTCCAATTCCTGAAATAGACAAGGTTCCAATTCTAGGAAGCCAAAAAGGTTCAAATTATTCAAAAATTTGAATTATGCAACATTGAATTAACCAAGTTTCACTGTACAATTTTTACCAATTGAATAACCCTACTGTATTCGGAAAAGAAAAATATTGTTGTAATCAATAGACACTGTAAAGTGTAGTGACGAGTTGCGCCGATATGCAGGTAAAAAGTAGGTATAATCCTGCGGGTGTCAGCCAATGGTCAACTAATTTGTAGAAGGACCCACGAAACTTGTGATTGAAACATCCTCAGCTGCTGCTAGCGTTCAAGGATCACGCTTCATGACATTCGACCATTTCGAAGGGATTTTGATACAGAAATAAGAAACATTCTCATCCTCTTTCGCAAAAAAGTGACTTTTACGATCTGCGATAAATAATTTGGAAATCACAGCACCCCCCCCCCACACACACATATTGGGACTAGATAACTAATCGGTGGAATTCGTTCGCAAATCTGAAGACGGAATAAAAGTGCATTTAAAAAGTAAAACAAAACCTAAAAAGCGGAGAATGACAAGACCTACTTGAGACTCGACTTAGCTGGTTTTCAAAGGTTATTCTTGTTTTCTGCCATTTTTATCAACACAAGTCAAGAGGATGAAAACATTATTGTAAAAGTAAATGGTTTTTAATCAATGTAAATTTATAATTACTGGCGTTCGATGTAAATATACCAGTCGGCAGAATTCGACGAGTATATTGCTTTCTGACCATCGGCGCAACTCGACCATTCCCACTATAAGTGATGCAATAATACTTCTAAACTTACCACCCCAGATGCAGATCTGTAGTTTGAATGGTAAGATCTCTTGGCCCAGCTGCCATCAGCGACAACAGTTAGAAGAGGGCAGTTGTACTTATCGACGTCACCACGTTGTCTCGCTAAGGCGATCTCTTCCTCTGCAGCTTTCTTCATTTCTTCAAGAGCAGAAATTTCCCATCCCTCGGAAACAATTGTGTGGTGTTTGTCGTATGTTCTGTTGCTCATACAACGTACATCCATAGCACCCATTATTTGTTGTAAAGTGGCGTATCCCCCTCCTGCACTAATTGTTCCCGCCACAGCTGAAGTGTTTATATTGACGTACCCACTAATTTCAGGCTCAGTCCAAACCGTATCTATTTTTCTGCACATCTCACACTCGAATACAAAACCTGATCGAAGTCCTTTTTTTATTTCTGATTTTAATGATATATTTTTAAAGGAACAATCAAATACGGTACCGTGATCACTTATTCGTTTTATTTCGTTTATAAAATACACAATGTCGATGATACGGCGGCCCGAAATTATCTCTGAACAAGAAATGGTTGGAATATTTTCCGTCGGAGTTGTCACTAGGGGCTGATTACAATTATGTAAATTATTAAATTCCGTATTACTTTGGTCCACATCACAGTTAATAACAACGGCATCTGTTACACTACAATTTTCGGTTTCAATTTTTTTTTCTTATTGTTCTTCACACGTTCAGGAACTAAATTATATTGTTTTAATATTCTCCACTCCGCTAGTCTTTCACCACCACGATTTTTCCGTTTAAGAGTATTCTTTTTATTGCCCATAGTAATAATTAAATAACAAAAAAGATAAAGACAGTGAATCGTAACGTCATACAGAACACAGTTGAACATTCATAACAGTTGAAAGCGATAACACCACGAACGCGCGCAATGTAATTTACCGCCACTGTATACCATCTCTTCGCTGTAACCTTGAGGTCCCCTCCAGTCCGGCGCCGTCTCGTCTAACCGTCTTGGCTTCCTCCCGCAGTGATATTCATCCGCCACATACAAGTTGCTTTCTTGGCCGCCAGGCGGCAGAGTTATCACTTGTTAAAATTTGACAGACCGTTGTGAACACAGTTTCATTTAAAAGTAAATAATATTGTCATCGGAGACATAAACGTTATTGTATTATATATCTTTCCAAAGGCAACGAAATTGTGAAGCGAGTCCGCTGCTTCAGAATCTTTTTTTTTTTTAATTACTTTCACTAATCGAGGTCAAATATTGTAAAATATAATTAATTTTTTTTAAACACAAATTATAATTTTACAACTTGTTACAGCGGATCCAGTCCAGATTTTTTAGTTCTTTAAAAATACACCTCGTTTGTAATTTTCCGTTTACGATTTAGGGAGAAATGTACTTGTGAATAAAGCATTGTTCTTATGGACTTTGAAATTCAATATGGCGGTGTGCATGCAGACCCTTAATGACTGTGATAAACATCTGGCAAGCGATTTTGGAGCTGTTAAAGGAAAAGACACTTTAAATTAAATGTAACTTTTCGAACCCAAAGAAATTAATTGAGCTTTGCATAAAATAATTTCATTCATGCAAGAAAGACCAATATTCCACGGATTTTTTATAATGCGTGTTATTGAATGAAATGAGTATTAAGTTCGGCCGTAGTTAAGAGAGTAAAAAATGCAACCAAGCCAATGAGTATACGTGACGTATTGATCGTTTTTAAGCACGATTTGACGCCGGGTCCTACAGGTTCGTGCCGCCGTATCACGCAACACGGAAAGGCGTCAAGTGTCGATTAAAGGCGGAGTAGACGTCGGCCAGACAGACATATTAATACGACTTTGCTGTCAAACAAAACGTTTTTATAGCCTGTGTGTATGGTTGCTATGACTACGTCAATAAACCTGTCTGGAGATTACTGGAGCCAATTCAGTTTTATTTTTTACTAAACATGTGCCATTAACGTTTTCACTTTCATGTTCCATAAGGAAATGGAAGTATGGTGATGGCGAAAAAAATCGTGTTCGAGATTAGGGATGATTCTGATTGTACAACCCTCAAAACATGAAAAAAAAATCATTATCCGAAAAGTGTCTGTGTGTCTGTCTGTGTGTATATGTGTAGAATGTTTTCTACGGGAAACGGTAACTGCCGCAAATTCAAACAGAATCAAATAATTTTTTGCATATGTGCCTTAATTGTAGACGACACAAGGCCTATTGATTTTGGTGAAGATCGGTTGAGGAGAAGGGGTAGTTTACCAAGAACGTTTTATGTTTTAACAAGAGTAAAGTACTTAATTTTGATAAATAAAGTATCCTGAAAAGAAGGTCATAATAATCCACTGTAGAAAGGTAGATGACATATCTATAAATGAAAAGGGTAGTTGAAGGGGGAGGGGATAATTTTTTATATGTTACTACGTTATCGGTAACATAGAAGTAGTTTGTTGTTAAAATGCCTTCGCGGGCTGTTTAGCCGTGGTCCAATGGTTTCTGCAAAACCAGACGTTTCGGTAGTGCCATCGACTGTCATCATCAGTGAAAATCGTGTGCGCTAACGTGAGGTGGTATACGTTAGTGACCACAGTACTTCTGAAAAAAGAAGTAGTTTCTATGGAAATATTTCATTTCGAAAATTATTTGAAATATAAGTCTTAGAACATGGAAGTCATGTATGGTTCTCCATACAGACATTTAATTTCTTTTTATTAGTAATTAGACATTTAACAAACACTGTATGAGCTATTGGAATTATTATTTGCCGGGCTGCTGGGCCGTGGTCTACTGTTTGTGATTCGGCCCCCCACCGTCGTAGGCCATCTTCAGTGTCAGAAACAATTGGCACGGTGTCCGCCAATTAACCCAGTGCTGAGGTAGAGGTTGTGGTTGGGGCCGAAACGTCCGCCTTGCACACAAACGTAGACCACAGTGTTGACGCCGGCCGTGAAAGTCTAACAAATTCTGTTCTATGAGCTAATGTAACGTGCCAAATATGAGTGGAGAGATGACATTGATGTCAACTCTCCAAAATGTTGGCAAACTCTCCAAGCGTTTAGGCCAGTTGTCTTCAGTCTTTGGTAGCGACGTTCCTTCTTCAGAGAATCTGTTGTTTCATTAGTGCGACAGATTGCTAAGAATTGTATTCTCTCAAATAATAAAAAGGACACATTTTGTTTTTGAAGCTACTGCTTAATGTAGTAATCATATTAGGAAAAAACATAATTTGATAAAACATTTATCTGTACATTTCTGTAGGACCCCCTCCCAAACACACACACCGCCAAATATACAAGTCGGGTTACGTTTCATCTCTATAATGCACAGTATAGTTACAGATTTATGTCGACTAATCGCAATCTAGAGAACGTTAAAAGAGCTGTCTTCAGCACGTAACCTGTTCACAATAAGTTCGTGTTTCTTACTACCCGGCCGCGGCACCTTTAGTCGGCGAATAACTTGTTATAAAGAACAGTAACGCGTGCGTGCGATTTGTGCAGACACGGTTTATTACACGCCTCAACACACACACACACACACACACACAAGCAAAACATATTAGATTACGTGCAATGTACGTGAGAGAGAAATTAGTAACAGCACATGACGGCGAATAATGTTTTAAATATATTACCTTGTTCAGAGTAATAAAAGTGAAGTATTGGGACAGTTTATTGGCAAACGCAGAGCCCGTGACTTTGACACGGCTTGTGCCGCCCGCCAGTTTATTGCCGCTGTAACGTGCAGTTTTGTTAGTGTTCTGGAATTAACTTTTCCTTGATCACCTGCTAGTCTGTCTGGTTGCGTAGGGGCGAACGTGCCGGAGGACGTGGGGAACATCTGGAAACCGTCCTGGCATTGAAAAACTAGACTTTTGACAAACCAAGACCCGTATCGCACTGTTCGGCTGACATTTTTTTTCTTGCCTCTCTGTTTGTTAATAACATGTCTGTAGGCCTACGTATTGCTCTCTACATGGTTATTAATAAAATTTAATTTCTGTTAAATGTTAGCTACAAACAGAAATCGCCTTCTGTTTATCAAGCTCTATAATTTTGGTAATTGGTGTGATGAGAGCGCGCGCGCGCACTTATTGAGGGAGTGATTTCACACACACAAGTATAGGCAAAATGGCAATAGGCTATTGCTACAGTATTTTTCTCTATAAATGAGAAAATGTATTCAATATTTACTTTATTATTTCTGGTAGAATATTACTTGTACGTACCTAATAACTGGCCTACGTATTTAGTTTGTGCTTATAGGCTCTACTCACATAGCCCATCATCGAATCATTCACTATCCAAAAGAACTCTGTAGCTTTTTTGCTAACATTTTAAATAGCAACAAAGTTTTTTTTATTATACGTTATCATCCATAAATTTTAAAAATTTATTCTTAAACACGCTCACACACACACACGCACACACACACTCAATTAAAATACAATTGCAGAATAAAATAATTATTATTGTGATAACTATGTGATACACCTAAACAGCAAGAATGTTTGAAATAGAGTTACCACAGAGCAGAACAGTGGCACAACTAGGAGCTACTATTTCTGTGGGGGGGGGGGGGTAACACTAGCTCGAAGGTTGGACTTCCCATTTTCTCATTGGACAAAATTCTTCCCATGTGGCTATTTATAAGGTCTATTTTAACACACGAAACTGGCTTGGAAAGAGGCCTACTTCAGTGATTATGGGATTTCAGTGAAATTTTTATTACTCTCCCCCTAGTTACGTCACTGTAGCAGAACATATATTTTTCCGAGCTGTCTACTGTCCGGATTGTGGCTACGTTTTTTATCTTCAACTTCCTTTCTCCACTTTTCGACAACCGATCCGATGTCTCCCTAAGGGATGTGCAGCCTGTCAAACGGATGTCCAACATGCAGAGAAACGACAAGGATGATTAGACAACGTAAAATGGAGATGAAAGACGCAGTCACAACAGGGGCAGCCTAATACACCGAAGTTACAACGGGCTTCGGAAGTTTACACGAGTCTGCAGTACGTGTCTTTTGCATTCGAATATGTAGACAAAATATCGGTATGGAGAACCATACATGACTTCCATGTTCTAAGATTTATATTTAAAATCACTTTCGAAATGAAATATTTCCATAGAAAAACTATGGAAATATGGTTCTTCAGCCTTTACTGTGGTCACTAACGTATATCACCTCACGTTAGGGAACTCGATTTTCACTGATGATGGCAGTCGATGGCACTGCCGAAACATCTGGTTTGCAGAAAACATTGGACCACGGCCAAACAGACCGGGAAGGAATTTTAACAACAAACTACTTCTTTGTTGGCGATAACGTAGTATACACGTATAGAAAATTACCCCCTCCCCCTTCAACTACCCTTTTCATTTATAAATATTTCATCTACCTTTCTACAGTGGATTATTATGACCTCCTTTTCAGGATACTTTATGTATCAAAATTAAGTATTTTACTCTTGTTAAAACATAAAACGTTGCAGGTAAACTACTCCTTGCCCTTAACCGATCTTCACCAAAATCAATAGGCCTTGAGTTCTCTACAATTCAGGCACATATACAAAAAATTATTTGATTCTGTTTGAATTTGCGGCAGTTATCGTTCACCATAGAAAAAAATTATTTTTAGTAAAAAATAAAATCGAATTGGCTCCAGTAATCTCCAGACAGGTTTATTGACGTAGTCGCCAGAGCCATGCAAAAGGAGGGCATCGAAATCAAAGGCTAAATAACGTAATTTTATTTAAAATATTTTTCTGAAATAATTAATACGAAAGTTATACTGCGTATATCGACGCTACATATAATTCATAATGGGACGGCACGACATGATGTCACGTGACTTATGCTTTCCAAACTCAAATACTCTGATCCGGACAGTCTAGCATTTAGAGCCGGAAGTGACACTTTGATGAAGTTAGCAGTGGTTGCAACAGAAAGTGAACGTTCGCGGGAGGCTGAATTCCCCGAACTTCGAATCTAGGAAACGTGGATGAACACGTGATAGTATCTTATAAAACTATCGTACAACAGAAATATTGATATTTCGATTACTTAGGGTAATATAGAACAAAATTTAAAATAATGAAAGTAAGAAGAAGATCTTCCAGAGTACGGAGCCGAAATATAGCCAATGTACCAGTGAGGAAGAGCGTAAGAGATAAATATGAACCTTAGAATTGGATTACGTGCGAAGACGTCTTCAGCTAACACGAGAAAGTAAAATGCGAGTTGAAGAAATGGTATGGGTAATATATGTCGTTACAGAGATGCTAGAAAACAATGCACTACAATAATTCCGCATTGCAAGTGGCCCAAAAGAATGTTAGTTCCGTGTCGACCAGGGAAAAGAAAGAGATGACCACCGGCTTTTGCGTGGCAAACCTACAAGAATAGAGCTATGTATGGCAAAAAGGAAGTTAACGAACGGTTAATAATAGACAGCTGTAGAAAGAAAACTAATAATATCGACATGTTGATATGCTGTATCAACGCCGATGATGAAAACATATCATACAAAAATAGGTACAATATTTCAATTTTTCGAAAGATGCCCCAAATTCAGGCTTTTCCCCGGTCGCTAACCGACGCCATTAACAGGGCATAATTTCATCTGTGCGCACAATATTATATTTTTATGGTTGTTGTGTTACAGGCAATTTTCATTTTCTCAAGATTTTTATTTGCACAGTCTGTCTGAGTAGCTGTCATTATCGAGTTCCACGGTACAGTATCCTTCCTTCACTGTGTCCCAGATTCTGCTTCGTGCCGTACGATAAGTAAGCCTATGGCGTACTTAACCGGGATGGGAATTACACACTCAGGTGTACACACAGATTTGCACACAGCGTGAATTGTATCGTAAGTGTTGAAATACCGTGCCGAGATGCTATCTTCTCACGTACAGCAGTTCTTCATCGAACACCGAACGAAAGGTCGTCTGACTACGTGCAGCAACTGCTGTACCGATTTCCCGTGACCTCCGAGAAAACCTGTTCGCGATAAAATTAAATTAGCGTAAAGTGCTAACAACTAATTTATATTTACTTAATAAAACTCGGGTGTATTAAATAAAATTTAGGGCGATTTCCACTTTCTTCTTAATGTTAATGTTAATATCGTCATATTGTGTGAGTACTGCCGCTTCTCGCATTTCAGATTTGGTTAATATCCTGGCCCGAATCTCTTGCTTATATACTGGTTTAACTCGTAGCATCCAATTTTAATTCGTCTATGTATTCGCCTTCTGTTACTCGTTCCTCAGTTCAACACTTTTTAGATATTCTTTCGCGTCCCATGCTCAACAAATGTCTGCACCAAAAAAGTCGTTTTCTAACTATACCTCGAATTAACATTTTTTCTGACTGTTTTTTCGAACTCTTATTTCTTTGCAGTACACCACCCACCCTTCGGTTCTTTTGCCCAGATTTATCCGATTTCTTGTAGCATACTCACAGGTTCCATACCAGTTAGCACACTTCCCAATTACTTGTACTTCTCGTATTGTTTAATGATTCGTGACTGGTTGATTTCGTAAGCTGATTTCTCAAATCGAAATAGTCTTTTTTTTTTTAATTTTCAGAATTAATTCCTTATCCGTTGTAGTCTTCTATTAATTTTCTCTTCATATAACAAACATCTTCTTCATCACTAACCGCCAATTCATGGTCATCCGTAAATAAAATATGTATAACCACTAACGACGTCGTGCCCTACCCATGCGGTCGCAATAACGGTCTCTGTGGCAATAAATTAATATATTAATTTCTGTTGAGGCGAAGAATAAACATCTTCTCAAACGTGCGTATCGTTTGTTATTCTGAATAAAATCGTTCGAAACATTCGGTTAAAAAAAAAGATATTTATCGCAAAAGAGCTAGATTAATAATGAATTAATTATTTTAAAGCAGTTTAACAAACAAATAAACTGTTTGTGTGTGCTGCTTACAATCTGCAACGTGTAGAAAGGAAGGGGTACCTTCTGCCTCTTCTTCGTCCCCAAGGCGCACGATTAACATCGTTCCAGCGTGAAAACATCTGTTTGTTTACGTTGAATTACAGGAAATGTACCAAGTTCGGATGTGAACCTCGAGCACTGGCTTACCGTTTAGTTTGTATGTTTGATTCCATTTTTTACTTCCATGTTCCATAAGGAAATGGAAGTATGGTGATGGCGAAAAAATCGTGTTCGAGATAAGGGCTGATTCTGATTGTACTACCCTCAAAACATGAAGAAAAGTCATTTTCCGAAATGTGTCTGTGTGCAGAATTTTTCTATGGCGAACGATAACTGCCTCAAATTCAACAGGATCAAATAATGTTTTGGGTATGTGTCCGAATTGTAGAGGACTCAAGGCCTATTGATTTTGGTGAAGATCGGTTAAGGGAAAGGGGTTGTTTACCTGCAACGTTTTACGTTTTAACAAGAGTAAAGTACTTAATTTTGATAATTAAAGTAACCTGAAAAGAAGGTCATAATAATCCACTGTACAAAGGTACAGTAGATGAAATATCTATAAATGAAAAGGGTAGTTGAAGGGGGAGGGGATAATTTTTTATGTGTTCTACGTTATCGGCAACAAAGAAGTAGTTTCTACGGAAATATTTCACTTCAATTTGTCAAACATAAAACTCGATTTACAAGGTGGGGGATATTTTTTAGAAATTATCGAACCGAATTCAAGTAGATGATTTTAAATATAAATCTTAGAACATGGAAGTCACGTATGGTTCTCCATACCGATTTTTTTGTCTCGTGACACTTGACAAGTTGGTATTGACATGAAGAGTTGCTCTGTCGATGTTTGTTAGCTGACTAGTGCAGGTCGCTCGATTCGTTTGTACACGTTGTTGGACTGTAGGCCTATGTATCTAAAATATCTGCTTGTGAGGTTAGGTCACCCAACTGAGATGAGATAGTTCCTTTTTAATGGAACTTTTCCTCTGTCTGGGCTTAACTGAATTAAAGTCATTAATTCATTACCTAAACTCTACTCCTGGTCGTTGCAACCATATGACTATATCCCCTCTTGGCTTCTTCATCTCTTCATAACCCCGAAACCTGATGTCATCCAAGCATTTAATCCGAGATGTTCCTTTCCTTTTCCTTCCCACGATCTTTTCCTCAATTATGTTCTCCAGAAACGGGTTTTGTGTCTTATGTGATAACGTAAAAACTTTCCTTTATCCTTTTCTACCTCTCTTTCCCCTACTTTGTAGATCACTTTCCTCCCCTCTTTTGCATCTTCCAAGAGCTGTATATTCCTGCTCCTTACCAATCAGCCCGTTCTCTATACACTCATTGCCAATCTAAATCCTTCTTACCTACAGTCTCCAAAAACATTTTGCCATGGCCATGCATATTCAGTGACTACAAGAAAACAACAATTCATTGTTTTAAATCAACAAGATCCCCAGACAGAATATACGGATAAGATCAAAGGAGGAACCACATATCAGAGATTACGATGAAACAGTCTTCGGAAAGGAAGAAATTGAAAGCCCACCAATCTCTGGGTTGAAGAGAAGAAGATGAAGAGACGAAGGCTCAGAGTGAAATATATACGGAATGTAGACGGCGATCGTGTCCTGCAACACAGCATAATACCATATAATAATGATGATGATGATGCTAGTGATGCATTAGAACATTAGCCATTTTTACGGGTTGCTATCTGTCGACACACGCTGTAATGAGCATTTGTATAATTTTAATTACTATAGCTACATGTGTATGTGTATTTGCAGTGCGTACGTGCGTGCGTGGGCTGTGTCAATAACACAGTGTGCAGTAACCTTGTTACGGAACGGGCGACATTAACCACACAATACGGTCAATCACGTTCAATGTCAATAGTACGCTGACTGGTCTGGTTTGATTGATCACCACGGCTTGAAATAAAGAAATTATTCAGCGCCAGTCGGGTGACCGCAGCAACGGCAGTTAGCGTCTTACCGCTGTCCTCGTTTCCGCAGCCACGGTTACTATCGGTTAATGGGTTTTATCGGTTAACTCCTCATACTTCTCTATGGCTAAATAGGTATCTAGGTTTAGCGAAGGGAATGTGAAAAAAATCCGATGTTGCCTCAGATTATTTATCTCATCGCAAATAGTGGGAATTAGAAAATAACAGAGATTTTAAAATCATACAAGCCAGTGGCGTACCTACAATTTGGCCTTTGGGGGAGGATCCGGGGTCAGGTCGGGTCGGCTTCATACAAAAGAAAAAAACGAGTCAAGACTTATCAACATTACTCTCTTTAAAGGGGCTGAAAAACGTGTGATAACATTGTGAAGTCAATCCCATTGAAGTAAACAGTAGTAACACAATAAAAATACGCATTACTGAAACGTTGTTTAGAAAATACTTACTGGCTGGTAAGTAAGTAGGCAGTAAGTAGGAAAATACTTTCCTATATTTCACATTTCAAACGTATGCGCAAATGCTATGTAATAGACATGTTCGTATATTTAAAAAATGATGATGATGATGATGATGATGATGATGATGATGATAGTTTATACTATCGAAACAGTTTAATATATTAAAAAAATATATTCTTGTACTAAAAGTTTTATTTAGTAGGCCTATTAATAAAGATAATAAATATATACAAGAATAATTGAGAAAATAAGAATGTAATTTAAAAAAAGAGTTACTAGCTGAAAAACACAACTGAAAAAATAATAAAAGAACCTGAAAATTAAGAGATTAACAAAATTCGTCAACTTTTTGCGACCCTTTAGGGGATCTCCCCCCCCCCCCCGTAAATACGCCTCCGAACAGAATAAACACAAGTATTCGTTAATCGATTACAGCAAACGTCATACGATTACGAGTACGATTAGTGAATCTCACAACACAGACACAGATTTCGCAGTCGATTGCAAACGCGTGAAAAAGTACGTCTTTATCCAAGAAATATTTCTGCATGATTGTAGCGCCAGTAAGTACTAGTTACGCTCACTACGTTTGCTGAAAGTGTTTTTCTCTAAATTGATAAATTGTTAATTGATCTAGAGGTCGTCGACCTCGAAACTGTCGAAACAAACTACTTTCATGTTATCAGAGACAAGACAAACCGCTATCACCATTGACGGCAATTAGTCACTAAACGTTTGTTAGCTAACTGTAAGTGTACAGGTTTAGTGATTATGAAACCTTTGTTGTGTACGAGCAATAATAACACAGCGTTCTTCAGATTCAATAATGCATGTAGATGTACATAAACAGTCACCAGTTTAGGATTCTAAGTTGGGGGATTCGTGCGTGTGTGTGTGTGTGTGTGAGGGGGGGAGATCATTGCAACTTAGCTTCTGTTCCCGACGCGGGCAAAACGTAACCTGCCTTTTACACCGTCATTGTGCCTTTGGTAGCTCCCCACTCCGCAAAGGACGTTTTTACTCCTCAGCTTCCAGTGATCGGAGCTCAACTAAGGCTCGGGGCACGGTCCTAAACGCGATCACCCGACCAGTCTCTTGTCTCGCGCAGCCCCCTTGGTGTCTTTCATCCTTTGTAACTTATGGTAAACCGGCAGACGACGTCTGTGGCAGGCAATACTTGACTGTTTAGAGGTACAGCCCACTACGCGAGGTCCGGTATTCATATTATGATTAAGGAAGAAGAAGAAGAATCTAGATTAATTAAGAGACCCGAAGTATTTTTCCAGATGAAACGGTTCGCCCGATAAACTGACGATAGTGGTTACCCATAGCGCCCGGTGGGTTCGTATTTTGATTCTTTTGAATTTACACAATACAACACAAACGTCAAACAACACTATATTTGCGACAACGTGTCACCGATTTGGGCCAACCACGTGACCATCATCAGACACAAGACCAAATTGCCACCTTGGATCCAACGTGTTGGAGCAATATTAATTTTGCTTGATTGGAATATATTTCTGTACGTCAGAATCAAGTTCTAGTTGTTCATTTATTAGTTTAGATATATTATAACATTTTTCTTTATACGTAGACTGTATGTATAAATGCTCCCACCATGTTATTATTTTTCTTTTATCGCAAAATTTCATAATTTCCAGGTTATCATCTGTATTATTTATTCTGTATCCGCATTCTAACAGGTGCTTAGCTAGGTTAGACGTTTCGTGTTTATTGTTTTTCCAAGCTGATGCACATTTGTTAAGAAGTTATTTAATGTTTTGATTTTGGAGGTGTATTAAAAATACGAGGGACTTCCAACAAATGGAATGGAAGAATAAATGACTTAATGACAAATGATAGTTTTAAACGACCTAAAAATTATACAAAACTGCGCCTCGTTTTAAAACATTGGAAAACTACATTCTGGGCACTGACAAAAAGTTTCTGTTTTTATATCCTTTAACAACGCACGAATTAAAAACACAATACATCATTGAAACTGACTGAAAATCATTTGAAACTACCTACCCACCTACCTATCAATCGGTGGGTCAGCCTTAATTTCCTTTACACTCCTCCTCGTTGCATTACTATCCTCCGTCTTCTCACCCCGTTCCCTCACTTCCATTGTCTTCAAATCTTTTCCACCGCCTACGCTTTCCACCCAACAAAATCGTGGTCTGCCCTGGGTGCGATATTGTCTTTACCTTCCAGATTGTAGAACTTATGTCCCCCTTCAATTTTGTTTTGATTCTCCGGGTACAGCTGCCATTTCCATTATCTTTCTTTTATTAATTGGTTTCTGAACTAAGTGAGATTTTTCCGGTGCGGCTTATTGATCTCACACCCAAATCCCAACCCAGAGGTCCAGGAATTCATTATAAAACATCGACACTAAACTTGAGAAGCCGATTAGGCCTGAATTTGATGTGATAAAGAGCAAGTCTTGAATACTAAATCGTAAATATACTAAAACTAATATTTGTAATAATTATATTATTATACATAATGATAATGTAATATTACGACAATAGTAGCATGTAATAAACATTTCACAGGATCCAGTGTGTAGGTTTAATAAAGCACTTGAACATTTTCACTCATCATTTGCATCATATTGTGAAAATTTCTGGCAGAAGAACAACTGTATCAGACTATAAATAAAAACTGAAGTTAATAAATATATTTTACCTATTGAAATTATTGTTACGTGTAATGCGTTGAAACATAAGGTTTAAAGAACTCCCCAAATATTTTTTTGTTCAAGTCCTTCTGTCTGGGAAAGAACAAATCGTGTAAAAGTAACATTTCGAGATTTAAGGAGTATAAAGCGGACGAAAATAAATACCGGTAGTCAATCGTCTGGAGACCGAGACCGAGACGTGCTCCAGGGAATAAATACAAAGTTAGTGAAAGTCATGGACATCAGTGTGTACGTGTGAGTATGAACGCTGAGTATAAAATCGTTTGGGACGAGATTACTCTCTCACACTGACCTATCGTGCAGTTCGACGCTTGACCAAACCGCTTCACACATGGTCACGGACACGCCGTGGGAACGAGAGAGAGAAAGCACCGGTTGATATTAAATATAAGTTCCCGCGGACACTAACTGGTGGGTGGGGTATGGTCATGTTTGTTGTCAGGAAGAGGGAGACTTTCTTCAGTATTCCTGTTATTGTTTATGAAACGAAGCAATGCTCGAGTTGATCGCTTTCGAGTAAGTGAGAGATAACAAGTTCCAGTTTAACGAGTCGAATCATCAAAAACAGTATCGCGCCTGTTCGGTTAGTGTTGTGGGAGTAACCGCCGTCGTCCACTTGAAGCCCTCGAGTATTGCAAACAAGTCGTTACTGTTAGTAAACGGTTTGGTTTGATTGCATCTGCCACTTTCTGCTCTCAGATAAACTGTTAACGGCTCCGTTTGATCTTGTAAACAGTGTTGTTGGAAACGTATCGATACCACTACTCTAATGCGAATACAATGTGTATACAAGCGAACAGTGCATGAACTCAGTACCATGTTGTTTACACGTCGTTTTTGTTTATTTGTTTGCACTTACTCTGCCTGCCCAGTGGTGTGGCAATGCTACACGTTTGACGCGAGCGTGAGACACAACCCCAATGATCTGTTACATCAAGTCACAACGCTCCGCGAAAAGATTGGATAGGAAAATAAATAAAGTAAATAAGACTTATTCTAAAAATCGTGCGTGATAACATATTGGGATTTAAAATTTCTGCTTTTATGTTTTTGCTGTTTCTCGTTTCCATAGTTCAGTAAGTTCTTATCTCTATGAAATTAGAACAGGAAATAACAACATTAGACATTTAACATGCCCAGATGATTGAAAATACGTACCTTCTGTCGTTGATTCCATTGATATGCGACTTGGCACTAATAAAGGCGGAGTAAGTCAAAGTTACTGCTCTTTGCCGTATTTCTCTCCTATGAAGTGCGTTCCGCGACTCAACATGTTCAGGAACCGATGTATAAAAGTACGTTTTAGAAATAAAATTGATAGAAAATAATAGCAAAAATTATAATTATTAATAATCAGTAAGAAACCAAGGCGGCCTGATAGGTATCTACAAGAAGCGGGGTCACGCTTGAAGACATCCAGGGACCTGATCCTCTTAAGAAGAAACTTGGAGCACAGTAGAGTTTTCAGAAAAAGCTCAAGATGAGAACATGAAAATCGTGGGCTGAAGAAATAAATGAAACAAACCGAAACGAATACATGAATACTGGACGGAAGTTAAAGGCCAACGAGGAAAACAGTCGAATTAACGTGGTCCATAGCTGGACGAAACAAAAAATAAAGAGCAAAAGTTACAATTCGTGATTCGTCTTCAACAACAAATTCTTAACCAAAAGAAAATTCATAATTTCCTAATAAGCTGGTTAGGACATGTTAATGAAATAAGGCCAACAGAACACCTAAGCCGCTATTTGGCAGTATGGTGTGTGTATTCACAAGAAAAGCAAGCCCAATGGAAAGGTGGCTGCAGTATGTTAGGGGAAGACGTGAGAAGAATCCATGTCATTAACCGGAGAGAAGGTATAATTACAGGACTCAGTGGATCTCACACGGTCTGTAATTCTAGACGGTAAAGAAACAAAGAAGTATAAAGGTTTATAGCAAATAAAACCTAATCGTTTAAAATATTTGTTTTGTTTATTAAATCTGGTAAATACAAACAAACTGCTACATGTATAATTTAGGTTTATTCGAAAGTTATTTTGAGTATTTTCTGTTTACACCGATTACAATGTAATCACCGACTGTAACTTTATTCTACGGAAAAAAGCATTTCAGTTATAATAACACAAGCCTACAAAATTTAGGTTCATAAAAACTTTTTTCAAAATTTTATCTCACTTTACAGTTTTTTGTATTGCTGAATTCAAATACGACTTTAGGTTTTCTCTATCACGTACTGTTTTCTTGCAATCGGCATTGCCATTTTTAGTGGAACGCGTTCCCTAGTGAAGCTATATTAGTGAAAGTACATTAAATAAAACATCATTTTTTGCAAACTATGTTTTTAATTAGATCTGTTTTTTTACAATAATATATTTTAAAACTTATTACATCTTTACCTTAGTTGGAAGTCACATAATGCCCTTTTTCTTTTGCTCATGCATCTGTTGCTTTTCCTCTTGTAGGAGAAATCTAAATTTTCATGGTGTAGCATCCAGCAGTAGTCTCTCATCATGTTAATATTCCACCTCACCGACCCTGATATTGTCTCTCAAGTTCCTTGATATCCTGATGGATGCGTTCACCCTGTTCCTTGCTAATCCCACCAAGATTTTCGGGGAAAAGTCGAAGTGAGCATGTAAAAAATGAATTTTTATCCTCATTGAGCATCTCAAAGCTTTGAATTTTTGTAACATGGTTTTAACTACATTAACATAGTCAGAGGCCTTATTGTTTCCTAGGAAGTTTTTAATGACATATTATAAACTAATCTAAGCGTCTTTCTCAACCTCTGTTATTGCAACCAGTTCTCATCTTTCATTAATCTTCGTATATCTGACCCAACAAAGACTCTCTCTTTTAATTTTGCTTCTGACAAGTGAGGGAACTTGGTCAACAGGTACTTAAAACAGTTTCCTTCTTTAGGTAAAGCTTTTACAAACTGTTTCATAAGCCCCAGTTTTATATGGAGTGGAGGTAAAAGTATTTTCTTTGACTCGACAAGACTTTTACATAGAATATTCTTGCTTCCAGGTTCAAGGGATTTCCTTGAAGGCCAGTTTTTCTTCTCCCAGTGCTAACTTCTCGCTCGGCTGTCCCACTGACATATAAAACATGGATACTTAGTATAACCACCCTGCTAACCTAGAAGCATGGTTAATAGTTTTAAATATCCACACACCATCCAGCCGTGATTCTTGTATTTAATATTTCTATAACCAATTCTAAATTCTCATAGCTTTCTCTCACGTGAACTGAATGACCAACTGGTACTGAAGCATACTTGATTTATTTCTTTATTAATTATTATTAGCTACGTGTTTAATAATTTACCCAAAATTTAACAAATGTTGAGTGCAAACCCTGAGTAACCTCTTGTTATATGAAAATATAAAATATGCATTTTTCGAGAAAACCCTACGTGATTGGAAAATTCTGATGCGATTATTGAATTCTGCACCAAAAAATACATTAAGGTAAGACAAAATTATGAAAAAAGTTTTTTTCATCGCAGACCTGTGTAATTCAAGTAGTGGTAATTATAATTTACTGCATGGAAACCAGTTTACGAACCTAACATCAGTGATACCACTGTACAAACGACTATACAAAAATTAAAGCCACTCACTGTAGATTTAGTAAACAGGGACGCGATGACGAAAGGATCCGGAGCGAGTCTCCTGTCTGCTTCCAGCTATTTGTGTCTGTCTGCGTTAACACACACGTCTTCTCTGCTTCCCTTCCGTACCTGCTAAGTGTCTTTCACTTCCTCATATAACCTTTTGAGTTAAGTTTTAGAACGTCATTAATCTTCAAAAAAACCATCTGGCTATGTACGTACACAGCTGATAACAATCAGAGATAAAACGTTATGCAAGGTGAAAATAAGGTCAAACTAGTAGGCCTAAAGTAGGAAGTAACACACAACCTCATGTGTACAAACAAATGGTCGTAAATTTTCGTACGTCAATACACGATCTGAGTAAATAACAATATCAAGTCCCTGTTATAACTGTCTAGAGCAGTGGTTCCCAAACGTTTTAGTCCCCCCCCCCAAAAAAAAATAATTAAGAATTTCACGTACCCCGTCGGAGTTATGAAATAAAACAAACAGTAAATATGATACACGCTTATATTTTAATTAAAATTCTCTTAACTTTCAAAATTATGATATTAATTATATAAAACATAGTTTAATGTGAACAATGAAGCTGCTTTTGAACAATTAGCTCTGCAATATTAGGTTTAATGTCTGATATAATTTCAATATTAAGTTACTCTGGACATCAAGTTTATTTCTCAACTTTGCCAACCTTGGCTCTATCTTTCCAGCCAAACGTGTCGAAATCCAGCCAATTAGGCGTAAAACCAGCTACACGGAACGTTATGCTTATCGGGGAAAAAAGTATGTAGACTCGAGTTTAAAGTCCTAAATCTCGAGATCGGCTTATCCGATTCTGTTCAAATAAACGTTAAACTAAACCTTGTTTATTTATATGTTTTGTGGTATCGTTAAAAATATTTTATGTATCGTCGAAAAATATCTATGAAGTAAAATGTAGAAAAAGTACCGGTTTTTTCACAGTTTCCAACTAAAAGTGAAGTTCAAACAGTTGTAAAAAAACAGCTCATTCGATTGTTTTCAAATTTTTACACAGTACAGATAGGACCTTTGTAAATATAATCCTAAATTTTCAGAATTTTATTTTGTTTATGTTATTAGTTGCTGTTAATTTTCAGTAGATACAGTGCTTATACGTGCACTAGAACAGCGCGATCAGTTCTGCGTTGATGCGGTGCTCTAGTCAGTTCGGCTGACAAACAGATCTGATACACGACATGATTTGAAGATATTATTAAAGACATCAGTTTGAAATTACTTTTACAATTACAATTAGTTTGAACAAAAACAAAATACTGGAATCTTCTACTAATTATTTTTATTAGTATTAAAATTTAGATTTTAGAGCAAAAAAAAACTGAGAAAATTAAGGTATATTCTATTTTTTCTTAAAAGTGTCCGCGGACCCCACTTTGGGAACCACTGGTCTAGAGTTTTACGATTGTCTGTCTCCGACCGTTGGCTACGATGCTTCAGTAATGTTTAGTCAGAATCTGATTGAAACCCAACCACAGCATGCACATACCAGATCGTATGCGCGTGGTCAAAAATGTAATTTTCTATTTTAAATTAAAATAACTAAAACGGTTTCGAACTAAACAACTTATATTTCTAACCTAAACTGTTAAAATTGTTTTTAATTTGTTTGTAAATTAAGTTATTTAATGAATGTGTATTGGTTTTCGTTTGTTTAATAAAAGGAGTTGATGTTGTTTTCAGGAATTTTAGATAAAAAATGTTTTAAATATGTTTTATGATATAGTATTAAGTGAATCTGTAATGTGTGCTTAGCTGAAATCAAAATGCTATAACACATAAGTATCTAATTTCTAATATGGTAAACCTCATCTCATAATTGTTTTATTTAGATTTTACTTAATAACAGCTACTCTCACAGCCTGTAAATTTAAAGTAACTAATCCCTACTAAAAATCTGGTGTTTAATTCTATATGTTCGTTAAATTTTACTCAAAGGTTGAATCCCTCCTTTATCACACTGGTTGGATAAAACTGAAACGGTATGAAAGAAATAACTCCTCTCATAAAATAAATTTTTCTGAGAAATTACTTTAGGAAATTAATATTATAAATATTGTTTAATGCAGGCAAGTATATGATCTTCTTCTTCTTCTTCTTCTTCTTCTTCTTCTTCTTCTTCTTCTTCTTCTTCTTCTTCTTCTTCTTCTTCTTCTTCTTCTTCTTCTTCTTCTTCTTCTTCTTCTCTTTAGCACTACAGGCCAACATGAGCCAGTCTCCTCCAATGTCTCCTATCCGTTGCCATCTCAGCGTATCCCCTCACATCCATTCTTCTGAGATCTTTCAGCACATCATCCAACCATCTTAGCCAATGTCGTTACCTCTTTTTGCTTTTATAATGTGTACTAGTATCCTTCACTTCCATATTATCAAATTCCCTGTACTTTTAGGTACGTTTTCACATAAACAACTTACACGGATGCATGAGTGTAAGTGAGCAAATTTTGCATGTACGCGTGCAAGCGCATGTGTATTTCATTCTTTACGTAATGAGTCACCGCAAAGTATTTTGTATTTATATCAGAAACAAAGTTCGTTACTTAATTAATTTCAGCCGAATAGATTTTTAAATAGCCTATAGTGTTACGACATTACAGAACATTCTACGTGTTTCTCAGCTCTTCCAGTTGTAATGTGTGTGTGTGTGTGTGTGTGTGTGCGCGCGCGCGCGCGCGCGTCCATGTGCGTGCATACTTATTGCTGGTACTGAGGTGAAGGGCAATTACGTGACACTTGTCACGCCCCCGAGACTGATCCAGATTTCACCAGTCCGCGCGCGTTGTGTGCAAGGCCGCAATCAATTACATTCTGGTGTTTTCTAGTAGCGTTCTTGACGCGAGTATGGAATATTCTGGTATCTCAACGGGGTATTAATACAAGACTTCAGCGACGCTCAGTTTCAGTTTGAGTTGCGATTTATTCGAGTGCGGTTCGTAGTATTGGCGAAGTGTTATGTGATTTATAATTGGGCGGGACAATTGTAATACGATTGTGTTTTATATTAGTTGACATTATTATTGCGCGTGAACAATTTTTATTTTGATTTGTTGTAAGAGACTGTCTTGTTGATTACAAACTGTTTATTTGTGATAATTAAAGCTGATGATTAGTGACTTAATTGGTGTCTTGTATTTTGTTTTCCACTGTACCATACGACGATCAATGAGACCGTAATACGTAAACATTTGAAAGTCCTCGAAAGCGACTTGTGGGGTTTAGACAGGTCTGTTAACTTGTGGCAAAAAGTACAAACCGCTTAGAAATTAATAAAGTATGAAAATGTATTTAAGCGCGCGCGCGCACGCACACACGCACACACACACACACACACAAACGATAGGTAATGTATATTTGCTCTCTCGTGTCTGTCCTATTCATTGTTTTGTAGTTGGTATCTTGTCTGTTCGTGAGCAGTGTTGCTGAACAGTTTATTCGTGGTTCAAAAATCAGACTCATACTCGTACTTGAATTCAAACAAAAGGAATGGATAGACATGAAAAACAATGCAGACCGCAGACGAGCACAGGAAAAGGAAACGCTGATAACAAAGGCAGGATGAAGTAAATGGGTTTGAGAAGGGTGTGCTAATCGGGCAGTCGCTGGCGTGTAAAGCGAACAGATAAAGCAGCAACTACACTACCTCTCGTGATAGGGCTTGGTCGTGACACACTCGAAATACCCTTCCATACCCTATCAACACGTACCTAATGAGGTTATACTTACTTGTTGTCGTTATTGTTCGTTTTTTCTTTAGATTTTATCTGTTTCTTCTTTCTTGTTGTTGTTGTAACTTTCTAGAATTAGGTGCTGTTGACTGTTTCAGTATCACCGACATATACCCGGTCTTTCAGTACTTTCTCAGAGGTCTATACTTCTCGGCCTTCCTCGGTATTCTGCCCAGGAGCATGGGCAGAACATTGTGCTTCTATCTACCTTTGTACTGTGCTGCTGTTCATCATTCGTTGCATTCCTAATTCTTTTGTTATGTCGTCATTTCACTGACTGGAGAAATTTCGTTTCTGGGGATTCCGTCAGCCCAAAATCTCTTTCCTGGGGATCAACGGTTCAGATCCATACAACAAACTGGGGACCGCCTGTAAGCTGTAATACTTCAAGTGTGTTTCCCTTAACGTCTTACCTTCCAGAGTTCGTTGTGTAGTTCACATTTCGTTCGATATCTGTTCGTCTTATTAAAGTATCTTCGACCTTATATAACATCATAAATTATTCAGATATTTTCTGCATACGATAGGCATAACACTACGTTTTCTTCGTTCGTTCAGATGTTTAATGCTAAAAGCATTAAAAGCGTCCATCATGACGCTGTCAAGTTCTGTTCCCATCCTGCTAATCGTTTCGTTCTGGTTGCCACAATTCTCACGCCCTAACCTACAACACTCTGCTACTGCTACCACCCAAACCAACAAGTGATTACCTGCCCTTTGTTGCGCGTCTTTTTCTTCTTCCAAGCCTATTCGTGTTGAGCCGGCTCTCCTAGTTCTCAATCCCAGAAGAATCGACTGTGGGCGCCTTAGTCTTTTTCGTCCTTAGTTCAGCTTTGGGCGACCAAATTTTTCCCCGTTAATTTTACCGTTATCCGCATGTAGTCCAGGTCTTCTCTTAAACCACGTCTCACTACACGGACTTGGGGGCGGCACATTACCTTACATCGAAGGCTTTCAACTTTTCGCAGGATTACTTGGTGCATTACTTTCTCGCGAGATTGGTGTAATCTCGATGGTTCCCTAACCTACTCGTGTCTTTATATTTCAGATTAATAGAAACACACCGTCTGGAAATATTTTCTACCTGAAACTTCCCTTCCGCGTCATTGTAGGGTCAAAGGGCTTTAAGTGCTCGAGTTATTTTATGATGCCTAATACAATAACTTCCTGCGTCCACATTTCTACCTGATCATTAATATATGCCTTTACGATGCTGATATAATTAGGATTTAGGTTTAGATTGTTAATTTCTATGGTACTATTTTAATTGGGAAGAAATTAAACATTTTTATATGCTCCTGGGAATCTCTGTTTTCTGGTAGTGTTTGACTCAGAATAATCAGCTAATCACTTTCCTATCCATTCTTTATAACTGGATTTTAATTAATTCCTCATTAGTTTTTGTTTAATTTGAATAGTTAATTTAGATTACATTTATATGATCCCATGGCTACTAATCAAGGTTTTGGGTTTGATTCCTAGGCATTTTTACCAGTAAAACATATCTTCGAATAAATTATTTCCATTTCTTTGTGAAACACCTTGTACATGGATGGTAGGATTTTGTCGTGGATCTTAGTGGGTGGTAGGATTTTACTAAATCTGTGGAGAACTACGAATCACATATTTTTAGGCACGCTTTCGTACTTTTTTTGGAATTTTACTTGTATTCAAACGAAACTTGTTCAAATCTAGTGAGGATTGAGGACTTTAATCAAGTTTTTTCTGGACAACCTTGTGTCGGGTTAATATTTAAATGCTTAACTTAAAATAGCTTTTAATTAGTCACCGTGGTTGCTATTCGATCGACTTTGTTCCCTTAAATACGGTTTGTTCCCCTACATTCTTTTTTACCTGGACATGCCCCCTTTTATTAAACAGAAAATTTCTGTTCGAGAAAACAATGAAAACATCCACGATTTCACTTGTAAGGTATTTTTAAAATATTTTTAACAGAATTTTCCAGTTCTGTATAGGCCTATAAATACCATTTTGCCTGCAATTACTACAAACATTTCTTGAGCATGTTACTTTGTAACCGATTAATTTGATACGGAACAAGAAAGTCGACGGTATACAGGCCTATATGAGAGGTGGAATATTTTCACCAATCTAAAACCGTAGAGTGCCGTTCGGAATTTTTAAAACAATAGCAACGTTTTTGTATATTATTTCTGCATGCAAATTTTTAAACCGTGTATGTGAACTAACGCAAAGGCAAAGAAACGAACTATGAATTCCGCTTAAAGCATTTTGTATAGCCTCTGCAATTTCATATACCTCGGTTTTAATGCATATTTTTAAATTATTTTCTTATAAGTAACTAAACTGTATTGCAAAGAAAAGATCGGCTCAGCTGAAAAATACGATTGGGCTGAGCAACTTCTAATAAATTAAAATGGTACTCTGCTACAATAAACAGTACGAGTCAAATAAACGAAAATTTTGATTTATCACTAGATAACATTATAAACAGTTATAAAGTTCAAGGTAAGTACTAATATTATAGAACACGCACCGTGACATACAATATGTATCGACTGAAAAGTATAAAACGTCTTCTTTTATGGAATTGAAAATATAATAACCCTGCCTTTACTCAAGAGTTAGAAAATTGATGTTTTAAGCTTTAAACAGTCCAGAATTGTTTAGTAATACACGCAGTGAGGAGCAAAGGTAGTCATCATAACAAAATTAAGAGGCGAACAAAGCGAAATGAAGACAACATTAGGAGAAAGTTAACGACTTATAAAATAACGCGTATAATGAATGACTGAAAGGCCTTAATTAACAGCCTTGCTATACATGAAGCTGTGGAACAATTACCGTTTCGAGGTCTTGGGGTCAATCACTGCAGGTGCGCGTAGTTGTTGATGCAGAAACCGTCAACCGGTTTGTATAAACGGTGTGAATTTTTTCAACATAGAAATCCGCACTCGTCGTATTCAGTCGGCGTAGTCTGAAGTGTGCCATCGGAACTAGCTAACAACATGGAACAGTAAACGGGTGCCAGGAGCGTTCTGCCCTACCGGAAGCCTCGAATGTATTGACGAAGCTGTGCGACATGGGAGTTTCAGTTGCAGAGTCTATGAACGAGTTCGTCTCAAAATACTAGCATGTCCTTCCACACCTGCTGATTTAAAAACGCGCTGTTTCATTACAATGATGAATTAGTAATTACGGCACAATTTTATCGAATGTGTTGGCAACTGAAAAGGAGGTGTACTAGCGATACTAAGCTAAATAACGCTTCTGGGCCCCAAGGAGGTACTTACTGGGTCGCAAAGTCTCCTCGTACCGGACAGAGCAAGCGTACCAGTGGTCCACAAACACATGTGAATCCAGAATTTTAGTCCTGAAAAATACTTCTTCTTCTTCTTCTTCTTCTTCTTCTTCTTCTTCTTCTTCTATGCCGTCACAGTTCGGAGTCGAACCTTAGCCTCCATAATCACCCGCTTCCATGTTCCCTGTCCTTGGCGATCGAAGTCCATCGTTTTATTTTAAGTAAAGTATCAGCATCCCTTGCCACTGAGTCAATCCAGCGATGATTGGGTCTTCCGAGAGGCCTTCTAACTTCGACTTGACTAAATAGTAGGCTACCTTCCTAGGTATTCGGTTGTATTCCATCCTAATGATGTGTCCTGCCCATTGCAATCTATGCAAGAGAAGGAATTTCTCTTGAATATAGTTGTCAACGAAGATGTGCTCTATTTGCGGCCTGTATCCTTTTCCTTATTTCATTTAATTCTTCATTATCTTCTGCAATCCAACATCCCAAATATTTAAACCGATTAACTACTTCCAGGTTTAGTGGTTCGATTTCAAACTGCTCAAACCAATTCGATTTCAATATGTTCAGGAATCATCATGCCTGAAAAAATACTCGTAACATTTAACCCCTGAGCTGCAGAACTCGCTCAATATTCAGATAGAAATACACTTGTTATAAGATAAAATAAAATTGCTAAATTTTGATTTTTTTAAGCAGTGAGTAACGTTCTTAGCGTGCGCGATTCTTCCAACAGCCGGGAAACATCATGAGGGGGAAACAAAATATGTCGTTGCTCGTATTTTACTTTTTCTATTCTTTTGTCTTTTTTACTTTCTATGTGTTTTTGTACAGGTACACAAACACATAGATTACAAATAATATACCAAGTATAATTGGTATCTGTGCTAACTGTGTTAGACGTGCACGTTGCTAACATGTGATCGCTTCACAAAACAGGATGACTGGAGAACTTCGTTTCGTCTCAGGAATATTAAGAGATTTCAGTAAAAGACGTAGAGTGTAATGACGTTGTAAGTTTGTTTTGACTGCTGTGTAAACAATTTGCCAATCGAATGTTTGTCAGCTTACGTCATTCTGTGCATTGTACGAACACAGAAGCGAAGCCACTATCCTCTGTTTGTGAGCGTACAAGGCGTGATATACCATTACAGTAGAAATCGTTTATACGTAGTGACCTCTAAGGCACCCGCAAATTCTGATCATTATATCCGATATGGTACTAGAAAAAATTAAAGTACGTGTAGTACAATCATTAAAAACTTTTATGTACAATTACGCTTTTAAAAAATCATAATACTAAAGACTCTACAGTTCTGTTGTATACATCATAAAAATTCATTTTTCATTCAAGTTGTTTTTGTCATAAAAATGCATCATTTTTGTAACTTTGCAAGTTTTGCGCCATTTTTTCTGCACAAAATCGTCAGTTTGTGTGTGTGTTCTCTATACTTTGATTTGTAAAATAATTTTTGTTTTGATTTGTCAAACTTGAAAATAACTGATTTGAAACTTGTAAAGTTAACAAAGTGCAAACAGTGCTCAACTTTTAGCCTGAACACTGTTTTACGTCATCACCAATGTCTTCATAATTGTCTCCGTTTTTGTTACTATCTTCATTTTTGTCTGTCCATGCTACTATGCTTTCATCACTTGCCATTTCATTCGTGTCTATGTCTTTGTTGATTTCTTCACAACTATTCAATATTTCATAATGTACGTAGTAATATTTTTGCAAGTGTGATATAAATTTTTCACCCATTTTGTAAAGACGCCTCTGCCTTGAATTTCAATTGAAAACCCAGCACCTAGGAAGTGATTTGCAATCATCTTGATAAACTGGATGATCCATTAACATAATTAACGACATTTTATTAGTAATTAAAAAAAATACGGTCACTGTAACCGATGACTCGTTGTTTACGGTACCGATAACGATATTACTTTACGTTATAAGGTTCAGCAGGCCAAACATTAAGTAGGCCAACTGAATTCTATTAAATATTTGTTACTTCTTCACTGTAACATCTTCTTACCAATATTCGTCGTCTTTTCTTTTCGAACAAACTGTTTATCTTAACTGTTTTACGCTATTTTGGTGTAGTTATAAAACTACTTTCTTTTTTAAAACGGTAAACCTTAAGGACACGTGTCCAGTCTTCAGTGTTAAGAAGGTCCCTACGCGCTAACATTAAAAACTCTTACTCAGAGCACTTTTTTTTTAACAGGATCGACCAGAAACAAAGGAAGATTGATTTTGTCTCTTGACAGTATTATTGGCGTAAACAGACTTGCATTAACAACAAATGGGGAGGCATAAAATTGTAGACATCGTTAGTGTAGTTTCAGGAACGTTAAAGAACAGAATCGCACAATTAAGTGAACTGTGCTCAGTTCCGTCGACTCGCAGTAAACATTTAGTCCCAAATTTTCCTCGTATTCAAGTTATTTTCTTGCGTTCAAACTTCTCATTTTCCTTTTTCGGCAGGTTTGGTCTCGATTGTTCACTACAACTGTTCCTTTATACGCGCAGACATACATTTGTGTAGCCTAATTCACCGATGCTCAAGGATATTTTTCTTACCACTACCGTAACTTGCTTACCACACCAATTCAACATTTACATTGCCAGTTACAGCCGCGCAGCGTCCTCTAGCGTTAAAATCATCGTTAAATTATTAATTCCTTTCAATTGCGATATTACCAAATACAAAACCTTTTCTCGTTTCATCAAGTTTTCAAACAAACCGTGTAATTTTGTTTGACAATGTTATTCCGTTAATTTTTGCAGTCGTTCAACAGCAGCTCAGGAACCTAAGCAGCTCAGGATTCAACGGCTCTTGAATCTTAAGTTGCATGCAGTAATACCTTGCCTTTTTCTTGAAACACAAAGTTAATGAAGTTCAGTTTATACACCCTTTATTGTACGGTAGTCGTAGTCTCTAAGGGTAGAGAAGCTGGACAGGGGCGTATTTACAGGGGGGAACGGAACCTGACCCATCCCCCAGAGGATAGAAAATTTGACGAATTTTGTTAATCTCTTAATTTTTAGACTGTTTTATTTTGATTTTTTCAGCTGTGTGTGCTAATATAGTAGTAGGTCTTTTTTTAAACACACAACCAGGTTTATTACACAACATTAGGGTACACGTTTGAAATATGAAATATAGGAAAATTAATTCAGTCAATAAGTATATTTTAACAATGTTTCAACAACGCGTATTTTTATTGTGTTATTACCGTTTACTTTAATGGAACTGATTTCAGAATGTTACCATGTGTTTTTCAGCCACTTTAAAGATAGTAATGTTGATAGTCTTAACCTGGTTTTTCTTTTGTGTGAAGCCGACCCGATCCCGGACCCCCCCCCCCAGCCAAATTCTAGATACGCCACTATACCTGGAACTTGCCGAGACCAACTTTATATTGTCATCTAACAATTCAAAATCTTGCCTAAGGTCGATAAGAACACATAACGTTCACATAACACATATCGATAAGGATAGGACGTCATAACGTTAACTTAACGACTGACGGTTGACGTTTAATAAACACGTGACTGCCATCAGTGGCACGTGCCTCGGGAAACAGGTTGGTCACAACGCCCGTAAGCAGTAAATGTGTATATAATTTTTTGCGATAATTCACATTACGTGTACCCAATCACCTTTCACGTCATACAGTATAATTAACATTTTTCAGCGCGGATTTACATTTACATAACCGGTATGGAAGGAGCACGTAGCACTGAATCACGTGTATTCGAATACAAAATACAGCTTAATTCATTCACCGTACCCGCCGTCTAGGAAAACTTATCGTCTCCACGTATATGGAACCGATGGTTATCTACGCGATCCCTGTATGGGCTAATTGGCTGTAACCCATAAGTATAAGCTTCACTCTTTTCTGGACCGAAGACTGCACTGGCCATGTAAAGCCCACTATATAACTTCAAACCAGACCATTGGAGAACCCCTTCATGTCCGTTCCCTAAACCCCACCACACGGGCACTTTCCAGGAAGTTGTACCGCCGCTGTCCCGCTTCCAGGGCAATACCCTAATAAGCGCCCTCGGTCGCAACGCATCTGTGCCAGCTGAATCTTGGACCCGGCCTCGTCGAACCCTCAAAACCCACGGCTGGTAGCAGCCACATCTAGAATCCAGAGTATTTCGGTGCCCGCGGCGATAACTCTACAAGAAAGAAGGTCGGGACGCGTCACAATAGCGGGCGACGGGCTTGCCAATCGCTCGGCTCAACCCCTGGTCATCGTCATTCACCTTATGTATCCAATAGAAACATTTGGCTCCAGCACACTTGATCAGACATCTTCTTCTTCTTCTTCTTCTTCTTCTTCTTCTTCTTCTTCTTATTTCTTCCAGTATTAGGCTACGAGTCTGTACCAGTTCCTTAGTCTTACCTCGTCCTGACAGTTCCACCTTTCCTATAGACGGGACCTTCTTTCTTATCGCGGAGTGTGTTAACTAAACCATTAGTCAGTAACTTTCCTCTCCCCACCCTTTCTACGCGTACTTCCAATCTATTCACACTTTCTTCTACTGTCTATATCACTGAATTCGTCCCCTTCAGTGACGCTGCATCTCACTCCTAAATACCGCATCTTACCTGTCGTTGTTTTATCCTACTCGAGTCTTGTCTTGAAAGTACACGCGTTTTCCAACCAAAGAAACGCCGGAGTCGCCTTACTTAGTGAAATCGTATTCGAGTATCCTATGTTAGTTTCTTTCCGAGAAATTTCCTAATCGTTCCTCTAAATGCCGATCAATCATTCTCATTGCTCACCTACTGGCCGTTCTCATAACTGCCATCGTGCTCCAAATACTATGAAACCTTCAGAAGGCTTATTGTTCATTATCATTTTACTTTTCATGGTTTCTCGCCTTTAAATTCTCTGATTTTCGGTTTTTTATTTTTTGAATTTTCAAATTTTATAAACTAACAAATCAATCTCGAATTGAAGACAATTCGCCAGTTAATTCTATCGTGGTCGTGGTATACTGCCATAGAACTCAGCCGCCATCTACATTCTGAGTCCGTCTGAGTTCCTGCCACTTATGGTGTGAACATCATTTCCAATGAAAATTCTCAGACAACGAACTCCATATTCGCCACAAACGATCCTAATTCTCATTTAAACGTTTCTTTAAAACGTTAAGTCGTCTCTTGTTTTCCTTCTTAATACTTTGTTTTGAATAATATAAGCTTGACGAGGATAATACTCGTTTAACAGCGGTCAGATATTTGTATTAAATTAATGTATTTAATCGTTTTGTATTTGTAACATAAACGTTCCACCTTGTTTACAAAAGCGAACAAACAATTCAAGCAGGTACGAATGTTATTGTACATTAACATCTCACTATAACAAATTTTATTTTTATGTACGCGTGTATTATTTTGTACGCAGTCGAATAACCTATGTTTTTTTTTATTACATTCATGTGTTGCGAAATGTATACGAAGTTATATTTTAAGTGCTGAGGCAAGGTCGTCGGGACTCAATACTTTTACCGCAGTCAAGATTGATTTGTATTCAAGGAATTCGTGTGTGGATAAACATGAGCAACTGTGCGCTCGTGTCCGTGCACGTAACGATGTTTACAGTTTTACAATCATAATATTATTTTACGATCCGCCATTAGCATTTTGCCGTGCGTCGTTAAAGTTACCAGCTACACATGTCCTTTGCCGTCGGCTTTTTCTCGATTAATTCGAGAAAATATGCCATAAGTTAATAAATGTTATCTGGTTGTAATTATTTACATGTCGTTATGAATTTATAAAAGAATCGTGCTATTTTTGTGCAGTAGAAGCGTAACAGCTTCGGGCCTCGAAACTATAGGAGTGAAAATAAATACTCTACAGTTTTTGTGTGCAAACTAGTGTTCGGGGCATTCTATTTTATTTTTAAAACATTGTATAATGTTAATTATTTCTTGGATTTAATTGTCCATGACGTGTCCGTTACTTAACCAAATATAATTAATTCACTACCGACTCGGAACAAAACGTTTTTTATGAGCCTCTGAAGAAGCTTTTTAAAAGCGAAAACCGGTTCAGGCTATAAGGTAAAACATTCATGTTCTTACCCATAAAAAACTTTGTGTTCCGAGTCGGTAGTGAATTAGTTATATTTAGTTAATTATTTTATGGAAAAATGAAATACTTATCTACCCAGTGATCGATAAGAAAAGCTTTCACCTTCTCTAACAGTATTGTGTAAGGCCGTAATCTAATAGGTTTTATGATACATAGTGCTGTTACAACGGTTAATAAAC
Organism: Magicicada septendecula; assembly: GCA_034769895.1. Lineage (NCBI taxonomy): Eukaryota > Metazoa > Arthropoda > Insecta > Hemiptera > Cicadidae > Magicicada > Magicicada septendecula. The sequence continues at coordinate 311,533,585 of CM068373.1, read as the reverse complement.
TCAGACAAGAAAGAAAAATTATATTTAGGGTATTTTAAAGAAAAATGAAGCAATAAGGCCAGCTTTTGAATTTATAAATTAACGTTTTCCATTTCGTCTTCGACATGTCTCTGCGGAAAGACTTAGACTGTTTGTTGCAAATTTGCTTTGATGTTTGTTTACGTCAATTGCCTTTCCCCTAGTCGATATTTATGCTAAAACAAACAGAGTGCAAATCTGACAAACGTATGGTTTGTGTTTTGTCCGTATGGTTCGGCTGGTGTTGGCGCTGTTTATAAAACGATGAGAAAAACAGAACGAACGAACGACGCGACGCCGGTGTTTTGTCAAACAGGTGTGCACGATTCCCCTAACCTTCTGTTTTGACTTTCATTGCACACCGATGCAGAAATACTTGACCGAGATAATAATAAACAACGGTTACATCATACGCTGCGACCGCATCCAATGAAGATTACACGCTAAATCTTCAGCCTTTTCTTCTCTTCCCTCACTTGTATTTCCTCTCTCTCTCTCTCTCTCTCTCTCTCTCTCTCTCTCTCTCTCTCTCTCTCTCTCTCTCTCTCTCCTCGCACACATAGGCGCGCATGATGTTTATATTTATGGAATTCTTTTCTTAGTATTTGTTTTTGCTGGTTACTGTTTTTTAGAATCTTCCGAAATTATTAGTTACCTGGCTGTACGTCACAACAAGTGCACCTGTTAACTGTTTCTCATTATTATTGAACGTAGGTCGTTTCAAAATTAAAGTTTCCTCTTTTCTCTCTGCCTGACGCTCTCACTCTTTTATTCTACGTTCTTCTAATTTTTTTTTGTGGCAACCGTCCGTTCATTCCTTCTATCCCTACACAGTAGTGTCACTTAAGAGATAAACGTCAATACGATCGCGTTTAATTTTCGTTCACTTTATTTCCTGTTTTTTTACTTTTCACGGTTTCTTATTCCTCCCGATGTTTTTTTTTTTTGTAATAACGTGGTAGGCTCTAGGTTCGAAACGATCTATCATGTTTGGTTTTATTTTAAATTTTCTGTTTGTATTTCCGTCTCTTTGAAAAACGCTGGAAATGACAGGGACTCGCAGGAAACTGACAAGGACTTTATTCTCACTGTGACATTTTGCATCCTCTACTTTACTTTATCTACTCCATTTACGAAGGTTTTATGGAAGCCAAGTCAGTCCGTTGGAATATAAAATGGGTTAACCGTTTATAAGAAGTCATTTGTCAATTACAATAAAAGTTTTTATTTCAGTCGAACACAATTGTACATATAGTCTACCAACTGAAAAACTGTAAGAGGGAAGTGGTACTTAACGCCTCAGAGCAGAATCAACTCGGGTCAGCTAGCCGCGAAAACAAATTGATTTGAAGTCTGTGAATTGAGTCTTAAAAATCTGAAATTCTTCATTACAGTAGTAAACAGCACCTACTGGTGATACGCAACTGCAAAAACGGCTGTTTCTGTTCCAACAGATCTTTATTGAAAACTTTTATGATTAGCTGTACTATACTTGTGTATTGTACGGATTGTAAAGTAAATGATTTTTTTATATTTTTGCTTTCCTCTGCCATAATACATACAGGCCTAATATATAAAATAAAATTAAAACAGTGTTATAAAATTATACATAACATAAGCAGGCAAAATTCATTATACTTCAAAACGCTTATTCTGTAGTTTATATTTAAGCAGGTGCAAAATAAATAATTTATTGAATGAGATAATTTTCTTGGAGAGAGAGATTGTGTGAGTGGACCATGCGCAATAAGTACAATGTGTATGTTGTTGGTACGCTTGCGCGCCCAACGAGTTCGCCAAGAAAGGGGTCTTGGGTTGACGCCAGAGACGACAATTTCTCGGCGCGGTGGTAGCATCCCGAACATTTTGGCATGATGACTTCTGTACAAATAAAATAACTAGTTTGCTTTTCATATCGCTCGTTGACATCTTATATTGTTTTAAAGCGAAAACACAAAATTGCTGTACGCGTGCAAGAACAATATTAATGACTGGGCGTACTTTCTCTTTGCTTCAGTTGTGCTGGGAATAATCCAGTAAGCAATGCTCGCTTTTAATTTTACTGACTGCATCTCGATTCCATGCCGATCCTACGCATGTTGCAGGTCACATTACTCGATACTGTAACAGTATGCGTGAACAGATTAGATTTTCAATATTTAAGTCCAGTGGTGAGTGTAACAGTCTGAAATCTGTAGTTTCAGGTTTAAAATCGAGCACCTTAAACAGAAAGTGCGTGATAAATCATTATACAGTAAAAATTAGCTTCAAATAAACAATTCGTTCTAGAAATGAATGCGCCAGATTCACTCGTAGAATGAATACGAGTACGTAGCCTATATTAATAAAAACACAGCAATAAAATGTATATAATTAAATAAACAAGATACTGTTTTATATACTGTAAACAAAATAGAAAATAAAATCAAATATAAAATAAAAACTGAACAATTAAGAATAAATCAAAATGAAAAACAAATGAATAATAAGAACAATAAAAACTGGGCCACATTCACATACATAAATAATAAAATGACAAAGCTAACAAAACTATTTAAAAACACACGCATAAAAATAGCAAACAAAAATAATTTACAAAAACTAAATAACCCACACAACAAAGATACAACAACTAATAGTACAAACAAAACTGAATGCCAAGATTGCAATAAATGTTACATAGGACAAACAAAAAAAAAACAACTGAAAAAACCTTATTTTGAACATAAAAAAAAATAAAATAAAAAAATAAATAAAAAAATAAATAAAAAAAATCTAATTTGGCCACATATGAAATAAACACTGGACATGAATTCCCAGACATAACCAACATGACACTAATAAAACACATACCACATAATGAACATTTGGGAAGATTTACAAATATACAAACATAAAACACAAAACAAACTAATACCTGAACAAATACAAATCAATACAAAACATGACACAATTTTCAAACCACTCATTTTTGAAAATACACAAATACTAATATATACACCACAATCACACACAGTAATACCAATTTAAAGTGTTAAAGGTCAACAGAAAACCACAACAACAACCAACCAACACACGAATATTTCACAAGATTCAAAATTAGGAAGGCTGAGGATGGGAACACAAAGCGTCCTGAAATATGTTCCAAATAAGGAAAAAACATCTTGAGGTAAAGTCATTATAAATATTAAATATATTATATACATCAAGAAATAGACTGTAGCAAAAAGTGTTTGAATTAAATAAACACATGAAAATTGACACTTTAAACAACTGACATGTTTAACTAGTGTTCAGTAACATAAATTTTATTGTGGCGGTAATTGATCTTAAAATGTTTCTGTTGTTTAAGTCGCTATTTGTTACACACTCCTACTTGAGATGAAAATCAAAATGTTAGGTCTGAACCTCGCTGGATTTCACCGCAGTAACTTTTCAGTGTAAAATAATGTATTTTCAAATTAAATAAATTAAACCTTTAGTATCATACACATATTAGTCAATTAATTATGTAGTAATTAGTAATGGAGGATTTCAGTTCAGAAACTTCCCTTTCCTTTATCTCCGCTTGCTGGCGATGAAAATGATTGTGTCAACCACCGTTTTCGACTGTGACTGCAATTACACGAATTATAATTGTAATTATATCGTAAGAAACTGTAATCATTCAACTGGACTTTCAAATTTTTTAATTACAATTTATTACATATTCAGACGATTAAAAGATTTTATAGCCTATATGGATTATGACGTTCAATATGTACTGTAAATTCAGCGACACAATTTAATTTGATGTAAATCAAAGAATGCGTAAGTTTTCATTGATTCAAACTGTGTAAATGAATGGCTTCGTTTACTATACTCAAAACGAACTTCTGATTAATCGTAAGAGGTAGGAAACTTATACAAATTTAGTCCATCATATTTTTTATAGTCATACACAGTGGGGGGTTAGCAACTCTTGGGCCCCTGGGCCCTATTTTCTCAGCGACCCCACCCCTCCACCCGCTCACATAAATTATAAACTACAACCTTTACAAAACAGGCCTCATTCAAGGAAATGGAATATCTGTGATAACCTCTAGGACTATCAACCTGATATTAGTCACTGCCTTGCACTGTTAATTAATTATTGGTGGTAGTAAACTGCGTGTTTGACTTACAGTTTTTCTCATTAGAAAAAAAATTGGCCCTGCGGCCCCCTTAAGCCTGCGGCCCCTGGGCCCGGGCTCATCGGGCCCAATTGGTAATCCGCCACTGGTCATACACTTCAAGAATAAAAAGGAATTACTTTTTTAGGACAAAATTATTAGATATGTCCTTTCATAAATGAATAATACACATTAAGTTTCGTTTCATCTTTTCAGTAAAAGTACAAAAAAATTGTTTTTACTAAAAATTAATAGTTAAAATTGAGGCTGACAGAATGCTTAAAATTTCAACAATATTCCTTTTGTTTGAAGTAAAATTGTCAAACTAATTAATTAAAATTGGGTACCATTTGTAACGATGTATTAATTATTGTCAACACATAAATATTACTATTATCTGTAATCAGTACCTTAAACTTATTGAGAGAAATTTCATTTGCTCTAGTACAATCTCTTCAGATCTTGCTTTTTGATCTGTTTTTCTCTTTAATGTAAAAATCCTTACTACCCGTGTTTTTAAAATCATGTGCAGCCAGTAACTATTCATTTTCCACATCTTCAAGCCAAAATTCGTAACATATCCTGAGGAAGTGCTTTTTTTCGTAGCGGTTAAAAACGTATCAAGACCCTTCTCTCTCTCTCTCTGGATGCGAGCCAGAGAGCCGGAAAACTCCAAAAGTTTGTACTTATACTACAGTCATTTTCCAGTAATAGCAAAGATGGGACCACCTCTCTATAAAAACTGCTTGTGTAAACAAACGTTTCAATTTATACAGTACTTCTCAAAAGCACGACTTACGCGAATGGAATGAAACTTACGTAAAAATTTTAATCTTTTACTTACATTTTATGTGTTTCTAAACCGGCCCGCCAAGTTTTACGAGTAGAAATTAAAATATACATTGTCTTTTAAACAAACAACTTGCTTCACTGCTGATGAGCAAATCCCAGCGTCTAGTGCACGTTGTAAGTGAAAGTACGAACTCCGGGTGTCTGTAACGACTTAGAATTAATTAAGTAGGAAACATTTTGATCTTGTATATTTTTAATAGTAAGTGTAAAATGTTTACATAATCGTGTTTATTCATAGTTTGTTGACACGAACATTGGCTTTATTACAATAATGAACGTAATAAAATTCTGACTCGTTCATTAAGCAGTGCCAGCCTTTCTCTTTGAACGGGAAAGAATTCGTAGAAATATAAAATCACTAAACCATTCTTTGTAGGCGTACAAATTCAAAGAAGTAATCTTCAAAGTCATGACGGTGGCAGGGGGGGGGAAGGTTCCAGGTCTCGCGCGAGGCGCGAAACGCGAGGTCTCCAAATGGACTCCTGCCACTGGGTCAGTTTGATTTTAATTTATTTTGTTGTATAATTGTGGGAGGGCGTGAAGCGACCCTAAATTGGTGGATTATACCACCGGGGTTAACAAAAGGGGTCGCTTCCAAGCGACCTTGGATTGTATTTACCGAGTCCGGCGATTAGGGTATTGTGGGTCACACGAGCAGCCCGACCATAGATCTACGCACGAGGCGTGTCAAGATGTCATCCAGGGAGCGGACAAGAGAAGAGAAGAGAATCTACAGGGACCTTTACACGCCAGCTTAAGTCCCCGGTCGCGACGCTCTGGTGCGCAGATCTATAACAGCGTGCAAGGTAACCCCACACGGGACAGGCGTAGGTAATCGCCGGCAACACATACGTGTTGACTATGAGTTTACCCAGCCGGTGAGTCATCGCCGGATTCGAGAACAAGGGCCAGAGTCTACTGAGTTGCGCCGACGCGTGTTGTCTGATCTTTTGTGCGTGGGTTCGCTAGGTGAGTCGGGAAATCTTCAAAGTAAATCGTACCCACGGATTTGTGTGTGTATGTGTGGTTTGGGGAGGATATGTTACGACTTCTACGGGATCCGCTGCCCACCTTCTCACAACCACTTGCTCCATTCGATTCTGTTTTCTCAGTCTTCCGTCTCCAGCTGGGAATTTTTCATCGCCTCGTCTATTTCGTTTCCCCGAGTTCTTTTAGTTTAGGTTTTTCTCTCATTCTTCGTCCCGTACACATACTTCCGCGTACACAATACAATTGACATTTGTAAACTATTCATAATATTAATCAAATTAGTGTTTGATAAACGTGTTAAGTTCGGTATGCGAGTGACCTTACCACGTGATTTTCGCACATCCACGTACTATTGCTTCTCTGTCTGTATGATAGTACATTAAACAAAGTGATGGGTTATTACTGATAATTAAAGGTTTTTATATAGAAAAGGTTTACAAGTCAAAATTTTACAAACTAATTATAATACATTTAGCGAGAAACATAAGGTGAAAATTGTTGAAAGGTAATCTTTATAGTTACAATACGTTGAGTGATCTACTAAATATCAAGACCCAAGTCGCTATACTGGCTAATTTATTTTATAAATTATGCATTTATTATTTTGGTTTTGATAACCTTAACAGAAACGTTACAACGGAAAACATGTGTTGCCATTACGTTTGGAGGTTTAATTTAATTTTTGGGTGCACAGGAAATTTTTCGGGAGGTGACAAACCAGCTAACGGAATTCTTGCCATTCAAAACTTCTCTTACTTATCCTTTCAGTACCGACGTTAAAGTTAAATGCTACATACTCGCGAGGTCTAAATAGAATGCCGGATTTAGACGAATAGACAGTCCAGTAGGATTTGTGCCCGATGGAGAACAAGTCCATTTTACAATGGAGGAATAACGTTTGTAGATATGTATCGTGTACATAAATGAGAGAAGAAACCTACTTGCAGTGTGTTTATTTGAAGATATTACATGGGAGACCTGCAGGAAACTCAACGAGTTACTTACAAATGAATAATAAATCAGACAGTACATGAAATTGCACAGTGGATGGGGGCTATAGAAATAAGAAAGTACGACACACGTATAGTAACTCTGAGTTATTTAAAAACAAATACATTTTGATTGGTAAAAGTTTGTCATGTACAAGGAAAACAAGGAAATGGCTTGAATTAACAAAGCAGTCGCCGATTGACAGACATTAAAGAAATTTATTTTACAGTTTCAGTCGTCAAAATTAATGCAATTTGTCATTTAATTCGTAATTGTTTAGTGTTAGCCAGACAAATTGACTTTGCAGAAATATTGTTGTTTCTATTGGACGATATTTGGATGGAGAAGTATGCCTTTAGAGTGAGTCTGCTTTTGTTCCACCGAACACACCCACGAAGATGTTACGTAATGATGAGCAGGAGTCGAGTCCGTGACGTGAGTTCTTTCGAGTAAAAATAAAGAACGATTAATGTCACTAGACGTTACACTATTTATAAAGCAGTGACGTGTAAGGGAAAGTAAATTGCGTGTGCACATGAGTAAGCGTTACGATTTTGGAAAACTTTACTTATCTTTGTTGATCAAGTGATATTTTCAGTTGATTTAATTAACGAAAGGTACTAGAAAAATCTACCAATTAAGGAAAAAATATTTTGCGTCTTTTGTGTTGAAAGATACGACAAAAACGAACCAATGAGGAAGACAGTATTTTGTCTTTTATCATTCCTGATACCAGTTTCTATAGGAGTGAAGCTAGGCGCCCGGACCATAATAAAGTAAGTTATATGTATTTAAGTGCGACAGTCACAATGACTGTGATGTCAAAACGATTTAAATGTATTGTTTTTACTTCTACGTTCCATAAAGAAATGGAAGTATGGTGATAGCGAAAAAATCGTGTTCGACATAAGTGCTGATTCTGATTGTACTACCCTCAAAACATGAAGAAAAGTCATTTTTCGAAAAGTGTCTCTGTGTGTGTCTGTCTGTGTGTAGATTTGTTTCTATGGCAAACGATAACAGCAGCAAATTCAAACAGAATCAAATAATTTTTTGCATACAGTCCTGAATTGTAGAGTTATCAAGACCTATTGTATTTGGTGAAGATCGCTTAAGGGAAAGGGGTAGTTTACCTGCAACGTTTTATGTTTAACAAGGGCAATTTTTTATATGACGAATGATAACTGCCGCACATTCAAAGAGAATCAAATAATTTTTTTCATACCTCCCTGAATTGTTAAGTACTCAAGGTCTGTTGATTTTGGTGAAGATCGGTTAAGGGAAAGGGGTAGTTTACTTGCAACACTTTATGCTTTAACAACGGTAATTTTTTCTATGACGAACGATAACAGCCGTAAATTCAAACAGAATCGAATAATTTTTTGCATACAGCCCTGAATTATAGAGTACTCAAGACTAGTTGTTTTTGGTAAAGATCGGTTAAGGGAAAGGGGTAGTTTACTAGCAACATTTTATGTTTTAATAAGGGTAATTTTTCTTATGACGAATGATAACTGCCGCACATTCAAACAGAATCAAATATTTGTTTGCATACATTCCTGAATTGTTAAGTACTCACGGTATGTTGATTTTTGTGAAGATCGGTTAAGGGAAAGGGGTAATTTACCTGCCACGTTTTATGTTTTAACAAGAGTAATTGTTTCTATGACGAACGATAACTGCCGCACATTCAAACAGAATCAAATAATGTTTTGCATGCATCCCTGAATTGTACAGTACTCAGGGCCTGTTGATTTTGGTGAAGATCGGTTAAGGAAAAGGGGTAGTTTATCTGCAACATTTTGTGTTTTATCAAGAGTAATTTTTTGTATGACGAACGATAACTGCCGCACATTCAAACAGAATCAAATAATTGTTTTGCATACATGCCTGAGCTATAGAGGACTCAAGGGCTATTTTTTTGTTGTGAAGATTGGTTAAGGGAAGGTGTAGTTTACCTACAACATTTTATGTTTTAACAAGAGTAAAGTACTTACGCGTAATTTTGATAAATAAAGTATCCTGAAATGAAGATCATAATAATCCACTGTTGAAAGGTGGATGAAATATCTATAAATAAAAAGAATAGTTGAAGGGGGAGGGGGTCATTTCATATAAATGAAAATGATAGTTGAAGGGGGAGGGTGTAATTTTTAGTTCCATGTTCCATAAGGAAATGGAAGTATGGTCATGGCGAAAAAAATCGTGTTCGAGATAACGGCTGATTCTGATTGTTCTACCCTCAACACATGAAGAAAGGTCATTTTTCGAGAAGTGTGGATGTCTATGTGTAGAATTTTTTCTATGGCGAACGAGAACTGCCGCAAATTCAAAAAAAATCAAACCATTTTTTGCATACGTACCTGAATTATAGGGGACTCAAGGCGTATTGTTTTTGGTGAAGATCGGTTAAGGTAAAGGGGTAGTTTACCTGGAACGTTTTATGTTTTAACAAGGGTAATTTTTTTTATGACGAACGATAATTGCCTCACATTCAAATAGAATCAAATAATTTCTTGCATACTTTCCTGAATTGTAGGGAACTCAAGGTCTGTTGATTTTGGTGAAGATCGGTTAAGGGAAAGGGGTAATTTACCTGCAACATTTTATGTTTTATCAAGAATAATTTTTTCATGACGAATGATAACTGCCGTAAATTCAAACAGAATCAAATAGTTTTTTGCATGTGTGCCTGAGTTATAGAGGACACAAGGCCTATTGATTTTGGTGAAGATCGGTTACGGGGAAAGGGGTAGTTTACCTGCAACGTTTTATGTTTCAACAAGAGTAAAGTACTTAATTTTGATAAATAAAGTATCCTGATAAGAAGATCATAATAATCCACTGTAGAAATGTAGATGAAATATCTATAAATGAAGAGGCTAGTTGAAGGGGTTGGGGATAATTTTCTATAAATGAAAATTATAGTTGAAGGGGGAGGGGATAATTTTGTATATGTGTACTACGTTATCGGCAACATAGAAGTTGTTTGTTGATAAAATTCCTTCCCGGGCTGTTTGGCCGTAGTCCAATGTTTTCTGCAAAACCAGACGTTTCGGCAGTGCCATCGACTGCCATCATCAGTGAAAATCGACTGCGATAACGTGAGGTGGTATATGTTAATGACCACAGTACTGTGGTTAAGGCTGAAGCAATAAGTAGAAAGAAGTAGTTTCTATGGAAATATTTCATTTCGAAAATGATTTTAAATATAAATCTTAGAACATGGAAGTCATGTATGGTTCTCCATACCGATATTTTATTTATATGTGTACTACGTTATAGGCAACAAAGAAGTAGTTTCTATAGAAATATTTCATTCAATTTGTCAAATATAAAACTCGATTTACAAGATGGAGAATTTTTTTTGTAGAAATTATCGAACCGAATTCAAGTAAATGATCTTAAATATACAACATGGAAGTCATGTATGGTTCTCTATACCGATATTACAACATGGAATTCATGTATGGTTCTCCATACAGATATTACAACATGGAAGTCATGTATGGTTCTCCATACCGATTTTTAAATAACGCCTTCGTTTCAATTTCATATTCAAATGAAGCTAAATGAAAAATTTAGCTTCTCAACGAAATATTTTCGTAGCGTTCTTAATCTTTTAAAAACAATTATGAGGAACAATTTCTGTGACTACATTCCTCTTAAAAACAATTTCGTTGAGGATCCTGTATAAATCAGCTTAAATTTATCGGGCTGTGAAGGAAGGTGGGCCAGTGTTGAATCGTGGAATAACGAAATAAGCGTTACTGACTGGCTATCACGACATTGGCAAGAAGGAAAGTGGTCGTGACTACAAACAAACTCACGAAGTCGAAGCGGTTTTTCGAAAAAACCAGAAGTTTCAGTTTTCGTAATCGAACCTGCCCTGCTCGCTAGGTCAAGTAGGCCTTCTGAATAAAATATTATAGTTGTAAGTGAAAACTCCGGTTATTGCACACACACACACACACACACACACACACACACACACACACACACACACACACACACACACACACACACACACACACACACACACACACACACACACACACACACACACACACACACACACACACACACACACACACACACACACACACACACACACACACACACACACACACACACACACACACACACACACACACACACACACACACACACACACACAGCACCTTAGTGTCGAGTGTACTTTTGAACTCCCGAAATAGAAATACGTGTAGGCCTATACAAAAATTTATAAATTAAAGTTTCTATACATAAATTAACTTACAAACTCAGAATCTATATATATATAAAACTCAAAGTCTGAGGATTTATGGGTACTGAATACAAATCCACATTGTTACACCGATTGCCACCAAATTTTGCACAGGTAACCTTTGACACAAGGCCCAAAATACTGTCTAATTTGGAATTTAATATTTTGCCCCTTTCGGACGATTTAGGACCTTTTAATTATGCCTTTTCGTTGACGTGTATGTCAACAACACCATGGAGACCAGAATTAATTACCATAGTAACAAGTAAATAAACAAATGATATTTAGCGGCATCAGAACTGTACCTTTATCCGTTCCTGCAGTTTTTAATGTTTTTAATATGCGATTGTATCAGATATATTTTGTCATTGTCTTACACAGTTATAAAACTTATGTGTATACGTATTTCTGATGATGCAACGAATAAGTAATGAAATACATTAAACACTACTACTAAAGATGTCAACATCACCATGGAGACCAGAATTAATTACCATAGTAACAAGTAAATAAACAAAAGCTATTTAGCGTCATTGGAACTGTACATTTATCCATTCCTGCAGTAAATTTTCACTGTTTTATATAATATGCGATTGCATCAATATATTACTATGTGGAAAGGAAGACGTGTACTAATTAAATTGTCCTGTTACTTAATGCAAAGCGAAAATACGTGTTTTCGTTTGTGAGGTTAGGTGACAACGGTTTTTTGTTTTTAGTTTACTGCTGAAATAAATAAAAGCCATGGTTGAGGAAAACATAACGTTTAATGTGTTATACAATGCTTCTAACACAGTAACACTTGAAGAATTTAGCGTTTTTGATTTAACAGGTACTTTATAAATATCTCCAAAGGCTTTATAAACAGGTACTTTTAAATCTCCAAAGGCTTTTGCACCAACATAATAATTTAGTACAAGTTAAAGTAGTACAAATGTTGAAAACAGGTTTGGAGAGAATTTGACTAATGAGTACAAAATTGTTATACGAGCTGACAGAACGCCATGTAGACATAGACAATAAAAATTATATTAAAATACTTATTAAAAGTCAAATATTAGCGTGCGAAGCCGCGGGTAACAGCTATAACGTATAAATCGTTCGTCTGTTATAACATCCATCGCCCTATAAAGCAGTAAACATTGTCACCGATGCGATTATTCAATTAGAAAAGGCATACGCTTAAATTGCTTAATGAATCTAACGTACAGCAAAGCATCAAGGCTTATTACTTTAATACGCACGTTAAATCGGTAAGGTAAATTCACTGTACTTTAAACGAGAGCTAGTAATGTACTTCAAATGAGTAGACGGACAGGCGTAATCAGCGGGTTTGAGTAATTACGAAGAGAAACAGAAGCAGATCGTTTGACACAGTTGAATGAAAGCAATAAACTTTTTAACTGTAAACGGTCAATTTGTTTCACTCATCAAGTACTGAAGTGGATATCATTAGATGTAATCCTAGATTTTTAATAAGCAATCGTTTCAGACTGTCTTCTTGTTTTCTGCATGAAAATGTTGTAGTTAAAGTGGAGAGTTCGTAAATGTCGAGAAGAAATCATAAATTTGAGCTAGGTTAAATTTTTGCCAATAAAATGCACAGTGTTTTAACCAAAAAATTTACAGTCAATTGCATACCATTTTGAAGACGACATATTAGATTAACACTTTTTGTACTCAGCGCCGGATTTAGAGTGTGCGGGCCCCTAGGCTGAGGTTGTGGTGCGGGGTCCCTACTTTTCAGTCGTGACAAATTCTGGGGAACAGATTTTTTTTATAAGCTTAGGGAAAATATACCAAATTTAAGTCCAGGTCAAAAGTGTATACAGGAATAATAAATTAACTCTACTAGGACAATGAGACGAAATAGCTTTTATCACAAATGAAGAATATTCATTTATTTTTGCTACAATAATTTTATTTTTTTAATTTTTATGTGGTGCGGGCCCCCTTGTGGTGCGGACCTCTAGGCTGCAGCCTAGTCAGCATACCCTTAAATCCGGCATTGTTTGTACTACTTAATCCTTTTTCTTCAAGCGCTCAACTCCGATGTGGGCCTTGGCTTCGTCACTAACGAAGTTTATGATGTTTTTATCCAAACACACCGTCTCTGTCTAGTGCCTTTCTTCTTTATACTCCTTACATAGCTCTCGACGCCATCATTAATGCACAGTGCTTTCAAAACGTCCCGGAACTGATGCTGCTGTAGACGTGTATGTGGTCCCATCTGGAACTATGTGGCATGAACCTTCCACTAGTTCCTGTGATAACTTCTTTGTTGAGGACTCATTTCTTAGTGAGCAGTAACAATTTAAAGGTCGTGTCTTTTCTTTCTTGTCATACTTTTCAAGATGGAGTAAAGAGCCGCAATCAAATTTTGTTTTAACGAGAGAAAAGTGCATCAGAAACATTTTCAATTATGCAAATTGTACGGAAACAATTGTTAAAATCCCAACAAAGTGTCTGAGTGGTGAGCAAGTTTTAACATTGATCGTGAGTCACCGCGAGATGATCCGAGAGGATATACCTCCATAAGCGTTACTGACGAGAATGTCAAGCTTTATCCGTGCTCCAACTCTCTGCTAATAGCCGACTGAGCATCAAAATGTTAACAGAAGGGCTTGGTTTCAGTGTCGGCAGTATTCACACTATCGTGCATAACGTGCTTGGCAAACGAAAACTGTGTGCAAGGTTCGTTCCACACTCCTTAACAGCAAAACAAATGGAACAGCGTGTGAAAGCATCACGAAGTGTCATTGAATTGGCCGATAATAGTCTCAGTTTCTTACAGAACATTGTCATAGGCAATTAATCACGGTGTCTGCAGCTGAATGTCGTGATCTTAGCTGCCGATGAAACTGAGGGCCACAAACCCGAAAGTGAAAACAATCCTGATTGCATTCTTTGATTTAAGGGGACTCATCCACCACGAATCCGTGCCCCCTGGCCAGACTGTAATCCGATTATTCTACGCGGAGGTACTTCATCGCCTTTTGAAAAGAATTCGCAGGGTTACATCAGAAAAGCTGCAACCACGAGAATGGTTTCTTCTGCACGATAATGTTCCAGCATTATTGATTGTCTCACAATTTCTTGCTAGAAAATTGATCACAGCAATTCCACCTTACTCATCAGATTTGGTTAAGGATGATTTCTGTCTGTTCTCTAAGTTGAAGGTGGCCCTGAACGGGCAGAGTTTTAATGATGTAGAGTCAATTAAGAAAAATGTGACATCTGTTTTAAACATAGTTTCAAAGGAGTGAAACACAATATGCGCACGCCTTTCAACAATTGTACGTGCGACATAAAATAGAGAGTTGCGAGACCTATGTTGTATAATAAATAATAATAATTTCATTTATCTCAAAAGTTTGAGTTTTTAATAACGTTGGAACTTTATGAAGGCAGTATGTAATGCTTATTTGACTTGTCCATTGGTTCTTTGATGGGTTTTCCTGTTCCATGCGTAGTCGGGTTACCCATGTGAAGCTATTTTCTTTAGAATATGCTACTTTCACTATTTCTGGAACACACGCTACGAAATAGTCGAACAAATCACAGGTACCCGTATTCTCCAGAGCGTTTCTCGTGTAGAGTCATACACTCCACAACTAAGCGGTGCTTCTTGTGTAGTTCTCGTGGTCCAATTTTTATTTTTAATCTTATTATGAATTTTTTATTCCTTGAATTTCCAAAAACTCGGTATAAATGTCTAATTCAGAAAATTAAATACTTATACTTAAAACGCTTTACTAGTTCTTAACAGTTTGTTTGTTTGAATTAGTAAGTTACCTACATAATATTACCCTAGATATGCTTTAGACACGAGAAAAGACTACTGGAGGATCGGTTACTTCAGGTGACTCTAGAATAGGTACCAACGGAAAGAAGGAAATCCGGAAGTCCAAAAAACGTGGTGTCGTAGTGTCGTAAGGGAAAACAATTTTCGGTAAGGAATGTGGGGAACAGAGAAAATCCGGAAAAAGGACAGCGACGAGAAAATTGAAGTGGAAAAGTTAAAAGTAAAAATGCGAATGACAGAGTCAAGGACGTTAACGATGTATACTGAAAAAAGTATAATAAATGTACAACTATTTCTAATTTGTAGACTAGTGAAAGTACCCGGTCAGTCATTAGTGGACAACGACCTACGACCGATCCTGGTGTAGGCGAACGTTGTTTAAAATAAATAAGTTGTAATGAAAGAAGCAAATTTCTATAATAACGACAAAAGAGAGCCTTAAAGCACGTGCATTTATCTAAATCTAAATGATACCAATCAGTGAAATTTTATTTTTAAAAAGTATTTAGTTTATAAGCGCAGATTATTTCTTCATGTTGTCAACTACAAAAACGTAGTGCTGGGAACAAAAACGCACAACTGTTTGAAAAAACAGTTTTCTAAAAAAAAAACCAACGAACTGTTCTTTTCCGCGGAGACAAACTGTTCTCCGTTTTAAAAACGAACGTGTCGTTGACAACAGTCAACATGACAACTCACTGTTCTAGTACAGTTCTCTGTTCGGAATAAACAGTTCGTTTTCTGTGGAACTTTCGTTGAGCTGTTTGACGTAGGCTATACTGTTTTTATTGAACTGTTTGGAGTAAACTGTTCGTTTTCATTACAATGTTTGTTGAGCTGTTACGAGGAAACTGTTCGTTTTCATTGGAACGTTTGTTGAACTGTTACGAGTAAACTGTTCGTTTTTACTGCAACGTTCGTTGACTTGCTTTCGATTATTGTACTGTCCTCGTTCTGTTTAGCGCAGAATTAGGCTATATTCAGTTTTATTTCAGTTACTACCAACATATTATTCAGATATTCCCCATAAGTTTTGATGGAAAATTTTAAAACAAAAAATGCCTTTTAAGATACTGGTAAATAAGAGAAATATTGACTTAATGCCATTGTTTAAGTTACGTAACCATTCATTTAAGAAAAATACTAAAATGAACAGTTATTGAAATGCTCAAAACAAAACGTTTTAACAATATAATGGTAAAATCAGTAAATGTAAATAGCAACAGTTCATTAATTCAACCGGGTTTTTCCAATTGTTTTTAAAAACATTTGTTTTTTTTTAAACGAACAGTTCGTTTTCGTTTTGCAAAACAACAAAAACGCTCCAGAATACTGCAGAATACTCGTTTGTAATTCACGTGCACGAGATGGAGAGATACACGCAACGTTGTGACGTATCAGTAGAAGTTGAGTCACGTCCGTTAATAAATACGCCCGAGAGCAGCAAGCAGGCAGGCAACAGCGATGGTGACGTCATACTCTCAAGTTGACAACGCCGACCTTCTCGCTAGAAATAATAATTCTGTCAGAGCCCAAGGCAGACACCGGCTGCAGCACTTGAAAGTACTAATGACCGTCAAACGAACGGACAATTGTCAGCGATGATAATACCGGCTATTGTTGTAACGTCTCGTTTCCTCTCCTCTCCTCTCTTCCACGCAAACGTTTATTGTGTTTGCGATTACGTCCTCCAGGTCGTCCTGTTCTCAAAGCATTGACGACGAGTCCTTGCTGCGAAGAGACCGTGGGTAACATTTCCACCGTCACCGTTCTAAAGTGTCCCATACACCTTCGTGCTTTGCACGGCACGCGGTAGGGGTGGCTACAGGAGGGGATCGTGTCGCCATTGGCGACATTTAGACAATTTTTTGGGGGGATTTTTTTTTACTATTGCATGAAAAATCTTCCCCAATTTTACAAAACTGTAAAAAACTTATAACGGACACGTATCAGACGCACAATAAATCTACCCAGTTGACTTTTTCAAGCGGGCTGTAGGCGCGGTGTGCACGGAAAAGTTATAGAGTACTGGTATTGTAAAACAAATCACGTTTTACTGAAAATATTAATTTGTGATTTATTATTAGACTTCCTTTTTTTAGTTTAACTACCTACAATCACTATATCGTTTCGGTAAAAGGTAATATTTTGTAATAGTTCTGAGTTAGGAACCCCCGGCCTTTGCTCGATTAGGTAAGAAATTTTACTGTAAAAGAGAGAAAAGGTCTTGTCAGAAAAATGGGGGGATTTTTTATAAAATTGGGGGAAGCGTGATAGGGGTTGGGGGGATCGGCACCCCTGGCACGCGGTAAGCCCACACACCAGAACAGCAGTCAGTCTCGTGGCGTGCCAGATGCAGTCCCAATATGTATGGTTTGAGGTGTACTGTATTTGTGTTCTTCTTGTTAATAGTGTGTAATTGAATTTATAGCTGAATCGCGTGGTAGACTATGACACTGGAGCAAAAATAAACTTTGTCATCCGTAGTTATTAGTGCACCAAGTGATGATAATATAGGAAAGACAAAACGGAAGAAAATGCTCGTGTGGAGTGAACAATGTCTACAACAAAAGAGAAAATTTTCCGACATGGAGCTGTTGAGTGAGCTGAGAGAAAACAATCCAATGATTACAGGAATCACTTAAAATCGATGATAAGACATTTAACTATCTGCTAAAGAAAATTCGTTACCGTGTAGGAAAAAACTGCCGAATTGTGGTTCCTACTTTACAATTACAGCATAAAGGTTATTTGAGTGTTTGCCTACTAGCCGTGGTGGACGCTAATTTAGAGTTTATTTTTGTTGATGCTGGCCAAAATGGACGAATATCTGATGGTCGTAATAGACAATACAATGTTTTATAAAAAAACTGAGACAATTTAATTTACCTACGATAGAGCAAACGGTAGCATCAGGTCTTAACTTCATCTTTATAGGCGATGAGGCTTTTTGAAACCTTTTCCACAAACGTGCTTGACATATAACCAGAGAAGATACAATTATCGTTTATCAAGAGCACGGAAGGTTGTACAGAACGCATTTGCCATTTTGCTAATAGGTTCAGAGTGTTCCATACAACCATTACATTGTCACTTGAAAAAGTGGACTGCATTGGATTAGCATGCGTTGTTTTGCATAAGGTTTTGCGCAGAAAGTATTGTAAAAACTATTTATCAGGTCCCATGATTGACCAAGATGATACTGCAACAGGATCTATAACTCTGGGAGAAGAATGGAGACCTCCATCAAATACGTTTCAAAATCAAGGAACGTCCGTCACACCAGTACGAACACTTTTCCACAAATATTTCTCATTATATTCGCACGTGGATAGTATGCGTAAGTGATTTCTTTCTATTCCGACCTGCCGGCTTTAAATCCAGAGGAAAATTTATATAGGAAAATTGAATTTTGAAGAAGTCAAACTCAAATGATATTGATTAATTTTAGAAAACGTGATAGCATAAAATCGTTTTAAACTGGAACATTCGGAAGAAGAAAAGAAAAAGTAGCAGAATAATAGGCAACCTTTGTAGTCATAGGGAACCTTTGAATTTATGGGGGCGCATATATAACTGAGGACTAGTTCGATAGGCGCACCCCTCCCCACCCCATCA
Organism: Magicicada septendecula; assembly: GCA_034769895.1. Taxonomy (NCBI): domain Eukaryota; kingdom Metazoa; phylum Arthropoda; class Insecta; order Hemiptera; family Cicadidae; genus Magicicada; species Magicicada septendecula. The sequence continues at coordinate 311,514,894 of CM068373.1, read as the reverse complement.
ATGGAAAATAGAAAGGTGCAGAATTCAATAGCCGGACGTTACAAACATTACTGTCGCATTATAATACCTTTGCGCTTATATTTAGCGACGTGGAACACCGAATCAAAAAAAGCTTTGCAGTATTTTTCATATAAATTTGTGAAATTTTGTCACATTAGAAGTAGGTGCACACCGAAAGCTCTGTGCACAATTTGTCGTCATGCACACGCACGTTAAAACTAACAAAACTTTAAACGAAAAAATGGTTAAACAGGAAAACATTTTAATAAAAATAAATTAAACAACTTACCACAATAACACTATTTACTTTCATAAAGTGCACAGAAATGTAAAACTTGAAAAAATTAAGTTTTTCTCCTTTAAGGAGAAATGCGTTTACAGGCTGTGGGCGACAAGCTCGACAATCGTATTGGGAGAAGACGTAGTAGCGCGGTTCGATAAATGGCTGGTACTATTTTATAATACAATAATTCGAAGCAGGTACAATGCGGGTGCGTTCCTTCGTTCAAAAGAAAAGAAAATTACTAATTAGTCCCCGGCCGCGTCAAACCTTATCGACGGGCGCAGGGTTGCCGACTGCTGGTCAGCGTTCACAATAACGGTCGTTGTTTTACATCTTCTTAATTTTGCAGCGTAATTATCTTCGCGATTCACATTAGGCGTCAATTGAATTGCATTTCTTGTACTCAGGCATTACCGTACGAACATAAAACTTGACAGCTGAATTACAAGTGTGTGAGGTTTCAAATGTTTTTCCACTGGTCGTGTACAGTTTTTTCAACATCAGTATCCTAACAATGAATCGCGTAACGTATCCTATAGGAAAAGTATGTTCACCTCACAAGGACAAAACGTTGATTGCAGTTTTATGCAATCAGTTCCAGTATGGACATGACACGTTATAAACCCAACCGCACCATCTGTAGTGTTGTTGACTACATACTGTACTATAAATGTCGATCTCGCCGTCTGGGCGGGCACAATACACGGCCGTTATAACAGCACAACTTATAATTACGTTCGTCTTCTTCAATGGTCAGGATTCACAAGATCGGAATTCATAAGTAACGGATACAACCGGTCTGTACGTGCGTGTTTGTTATTCAGAGCACGTCGCTGTTACAGTAATAACCGTCTGCTGTCGTAGGTATCAGGGACGCGCGCCTGTATGATCTCATGTTTTTTTAGTAGACCTACTACTGTCTGTATTAGGCGTAAACCTGTATCAGATAAACTTGTGAAATACGGTGAGTGGTTTACTAACTGACTCCAGCTTAGCAAATTGGACCGTTACGTGAAGAATACATTTGTATGCGTAGAAGCACAGAAGAACACGTTTAAGCCTCCTGATATCACAGCCAAAATTTTCTCCAATTGTTTTTCGACATCCTTCCTCATGTCTCATTGTTAAATACAATCAACTTTGTTTTCTTGCGTCTTGAAAATTATCTCGTCGATTGGAAAGAAATGTTTCTTAAAATGTTGACTGTACCACAGGCTACTAGGCTGTTGGTTTTTGTAACCTCCTAATTGTATTCTTCTTCTTCTTCTTCTTCTTCTTCTTCTTCTTCTTCTTCTTCTTCTTCTTCTTCTTCTCGTGATACTATAGTTCGTACTGAGCTGTGACCTCCTTCAACTTTTACCTTCAACGATCCCGAGTTCTTGCAGTAGCTTTTTAGTTTCTCACACCCTGAAAATTCTCAGCGCCTCGTTCAACATTGTGCCGCTAACGAGTCCTCGGTCTTCCGCTTCATCTGGAACCTATCATCTGTTGCTTCATTATTTCATTATTTATTTGCTTCACTCATTCGTCCTAGTTGTCCTGTCCATCTTAGGCGTTATAAACTAATACAGCCTACAATGCTGGTTTCTTTGTACAGTTGTCTCAGTTCGCGACTGGACCTGATGCGCCACCCATCATCATCTGTAACCGGGCCCAAACGGCTTCTCAGTACTCAGCCCAGCATCTCTCAGTCTTCTTCAGAAGCGTCCAAATTTTGCGTAATATGTGACGATAGGTTGTACTATCGCCATATGTAAGTTTTCAGTTGCGTAGTTCTAGACTCCGTTCGTACTAATTACTTAGGAATTGTATTGTTGCGTCTAAGAGTTTCAAAAATCTTTGCAATCTAAGAACGCTATCTTCTTCTTCATTCTGAAAATTAAGTCCGGAACATGGGTCTGTTCTCCTCGGTCTACTGTCATCTTTTATTTCTGTTAGTCTCGTAACCACGCTGCCACCAGTAAGCTGTAATTTGACATGCGGGTAGGTGTAATTTTCTAATCTTCTTGTGGAAAGATCCGATTTTTATACCTCGTCTAATGTCTTCATTTCTTTTCCCTTCCGCATGTGAACATCCATGTGTACTTCTAAAACTTTCCATTTCAGCAACTTCAGTTTTCTTTTCTTCCTTTTTACAGAATGGAACACTTGCGTAAAAGTCCATGTTTCACTTGTATGTAAGATAGGAATGTGGAGACAGCTAATGTTTGTAAGAATGTTATCATTACCAAAATTATTTTTCAAGTTCTTCTTCTTCTTCTTTTTATTCTTCTATACCTGCTCATTTTCGTCTCCTTCTTCTTGTCTCTTTCTGACTTTTTCACTTTCTGGCAGGAGATACACCAGCCACAACAATCTGCCGTAGCTTCCTCTTTACAAATTCTGGCTGTTTCTTCTGAAAAGTAAATTCATGCATTTAATAACACTTGTGGGTGGAAAACCTAAGTTTATTAATAAATGTAGCCAACTCTATGGTTTAACTATGGATAATATTGATTTTCTGACACCCTATGAGAAACACAACAAATTACAAACAATTAAACAAAAATGCTAAATTATTACATACAAGCAAACACATGAGCTGAATACAACACAAAATATCCAGACTTTAACGTCTCATTTTTCTGGTAAATTCACTTCAACATCAAATTTGGCTTTAATTCGTCTGTATAAGTCAAGAGTTGGCTGACAATAGAAGGTCATGTTACATAAACAGACGTCATTACAAGACTTCACAGCGATGATCCCTCAAGTGAACATTTTTGTGATTATATTTAGGAATGTAAAAATACGTAAAGTTTTGAAAATAGAAAACATAGTCGTAACTATCCATGCCTTGCTACCTCGTGTTAAGCTAAGTACGTTCCGTCAAAGTTGGCAATACTTTTACGTAACAATAAATGTCAAGTTTGACAGATTTCAGACACGTAGTGCTAAACAACATGACTTATGGTTATGAACTTTGAACTTCACCGAAAGTTCAAAAATAGCGTTCTCTATTCTTAACAAGACCTTTTTCTTTTTTTCTTTTTTTTTTGTTCATCGTGATCGATTTCTTGTTTTCTTCGTTTTTATGCTTACACTGCCTGATCAATCGATCTTTTTTCTACACGTACATCGAACGAATATTCTTAGCATCGAATATTAAGACTTTTGTTTGGTTGTTTGTAGTTGTCTTTTCTTTTACTTCTTCTTCTTATTCTACTCCTCCTCCTCCTCCGTCTTCTTCTACTACTCCATCGACTCTCCAACAAGGCTTAGGACTTGCGGCCTGCTGCAAACTTCAAATTGCGATTGTTAGTCCAACCATGTATTTTGAAGACAGCTAAAGTTCCGAAATTTTTTGTTTGCATTCATAAATATTTTTTGACATACAAGCCAGTCTGTTAGTTCCAGTGGCGGGTCGTACAGGGAGGGTAAAAGGGCACAGCCGCGCCCCCGTTGAATGTGTAAGCTAAAATTGTCAGTAATACTACTGAAAAGTGTAAACACTTTCTTTATGTGACAGATACTTTTGGAGCGTCTGATAGGAGTCACCCGATGTTTTCGGCATGGTTCCGAAGTCGGACGCTTTCTGAGCAGTCCTGCCTCTGTTGTTAAGCAGACAGTCTTGCGGGGAGCGGGGAAAGAGAACGTGTACACACTTTTACGCTTTTCAATGAAGCGTCAGCCATGTCACGTGGGGCTTTGCCAACTGATTGATTTAGCGGTTCTTTTCATAGAGAGCCGGTTAAGTCGTTTAAAGCGTCTCTGTTATTGTTTAAGTGTATATATTTTATCTGTTATTTATATAGTTTTTGTCGTACTTTATATGTCAACATAGTGTTGTAGTAGTGTATTATTTATTACTACTAGTAATTTTATACAAACCACTATGTTGTATTTGGTACTGACGAGCGCTTTCGGCAGTCAAGCCATCTTCAGGTCATTTACTAACCAGGGTACAACATAGTGGTTTGTTTAAAATTACTAGTAGAGATATTTGAGACCACTAACACTCCAAAATAACAATATATTATTTATTAGGCTGTGTATTCTGTGTAAGAGTGTTTTTGTCGTACTTTATATGTAAATATAGTGTTGTAGTAGTGTATTATTTATTAGGCTGTGTATTCTGTGTAAGAGTGTTTTTGTCGTACTTTATATGGTAACATAGTGTTGTAGTAGTGTATTATTTATTAGACTGTGTATTCTGTCTAAGAGTGTTTTTGTTCTTGGATTTCGTTGTCCATGACGTGTCCGTTACTTAACTAAATATCACTATTGTTTGACGACTCGGAACACTAAGTTTTTTATAAGTAAAATCGTAAAAATTTGCCTTACAGCCTAAACCGGCTTTCACCTTTAGAAGGCTTCATCAGAGGCTGCCGTAGGTAGCGCTGTCCGTCTTGTTGTTGGAGACGGGATAGTTTTTCGAAAGATCGCTGCTGTGTGTGTGGTGAGATGTGTTCGAATAATGCGTGCGATTTGAATTGTGTCTGTTCGTTTAGGATGTCGTTTTTATTTGTTTTTGTGTGTTTGTATATTTCTAATTGTTCTAGAGTGTAAGTTTTCGGCCTTTTGTGTGTACGTGTAGAATGTTCATGTTATTGTCGATGTTTTTATATGTGTGGTTTGCTTCAATGAGGTGGTTTGCAAAGGTGGATTCTGTAGTGGTGTGGAGTGCCTTTGTGTGTTCAATGTATCTCTGTTTGAAGCTACGTCCTGTCTGGCCTATGTAGAATTTATTGCAATTTGAGCAATTTAGCTTGTATACACCGGGTAGATCGAATTTGTTTTGTGTTTTGTGCGTGCGTTTTGATAGTGTGTGTTCTGTTTTGTTAGTAGTTTTGTAAGCGATTCTGTATCCTGCTTTTTTGAATTTGTGGGCAATTTTTTCAGTTTGTTTGTTGATGTATGTTAGTGTTATGAATTTGTTGTTTTCTGTCTTTGTCTGTTGTTTGTTTTGTGTTTTGTGTAGGAGTTTACTGACTATTGTTCTGTCATATCCGTTAGATTCTGCTAGATATTTTATCGTGTTTAGTTCGTCTTTGTAGTCTTTTTCATCTAAGGGGATGTTGTTAAGTCTATGTATCATGGTTCTAAAAGCAGCTAGTTTGTGTTGTGTTGGGTGATTGGAGGTGTTGTGTATTAGTGTGTCAGTTGTAGTTGGTTTTCTGTATATACTGAATTTGTGCTTGTGTTCTAGTTTTGTGATGGAGAGGTCTAAGAAGTTTATGGTATTGTTGTGTTCGTATTCGGCAGTGAAGGTTATGTTATTATGTATTTTGTTTATGTGCGTAAGTAACTGTTCACATTGTCTTTTGTTCCCTCTGTATAGTATTAGAATGTCATCAACGTATCTGTGCCAATATAGTATTTTATGTGAGAGTCTGTCATTGTTTGTGAGTTTTTTGTTTTTTCTAAGTGTTGGAGGAAGACTTCTGCTAGAATGCTGGATATGGGGGAGCCCATGGGTAAGCCATCGTTCTGTGTGTAGTATTTATTGTTATAAGTAAAGTAGTTTTGTTTTGTGATAATGTTCAGAGTTTCTGTTATTTCGTTGATAAGTTCGTCTGGTGTGTTGTTTTGTTTGAGTTTGTTTTGTAGGATGGTGATTGTTTCAGAGATGGGGATGTTTGTGTACAGGTTTTTAATGTCAAAGGAGGCTAATGTGGCATTATGGGGGATGTGTATGTCTTTTATTTTTGTTACTAGGTCAGTGTTGTTTTTTACTGCAATGTTGTTGTCTATTTGTGTGTGTTGTCTAATAATTTTGTCTAGATATGCGAGTTTGTGTGCAGGGGCATTACGGTAGTTGATAATGGGGCGGATCGGAATGTCTTCTTTATGGATTTTGGGAAGCGCTTGGAGGGTAGGTGCACCATCAGGTCGGATTTGTTTCATGTAGGGCTTTTGTTTATGTGTCATTATGTGTTTGGCTTTGTTGACTAGTTGTTTTACTGAGTTTTGGTATCTGTCGGTGGGGTCGTGTTTTAGTTCTGTGATGTTGTTCTGTTCCATGAAGTTTTGTACTTTTTTGTGTAGGTTGTCTGTGGGGATAATTACAGTCGTGTTGCCTTTGTCTGCTTTTACAAATGTGATGTTGTGTTTGTGTGCCTTTTCCCTCAGTTTAATGGCTGTGTGTATTTCTGAGTTGTGGTTGTTGTTCTCGGGTGTCTTATGTACTCCTATTATGTTGTTTATATTATGTCGTAGAGTGTCTTGATGTTCTGGTGCTGTGTTTTGTACATTTGTTTCTGTGTCAATTATGAGCTTTGTTAGTGTTTGGTTGTTATGTTTGTAATGTATGTTATGTTTTAGGCCTTTATCAAGGAGTGTTTGTTCGTTTTTTGTGAGTGTGACGTTCGTGAGGTTTACTGTATGTGGGTAGAATTTGTGCGAGGGAATTATATCTGTGTTGATTGGTGTCAGGTTTTTTTATTTTTCTGTCGTGTTTTCTCTGTATGTTATGTATTTGTTTTTTTGTCCATTCATTTGTGTGATGTATTAGTTCAGTCATGTAACTGTGTCCGTATGTGTTGGCGATTTGTAGGTGTAGTGTTAGTGCTTTGCGGTTGAGGGCGTCTTTTTTCTTATATAGTTGTTTAATGGATTCTTTTATGTATGTCCTTTGTGCGATGTTTTGTGTTATTCGGGCGGCCTGGTTGTTGTGTTTAATTTTGATTTGGGCATATTTAGGTGTTAATGATTTGTTTATGCATGTTTTGTTGAATGTTATGTGAGCTACGATCTTTCTAACCTTCAAAGTTGTGTATTTGTACGCTTGGACTGTGGCTCGTCTTGCTGAGTTAAATTCTTGGATTTCGTTGTCCATGACATGTCCGTTACTTAACTAAATATCACTATTGTTTGACGACTCGGAACACTAAGTTTTTTATAAGTAAAATCGTAAAGATTTACCTTACAGCCTAAACCGGCTTTCACCTTTAGAAGGCTTCATCAGAGGCTGCCGTAGGCTTCATCTCACCACACACACACAGCAGCGATCTTTCGAAAAACTATCCCGTCTCCAACAACAAGACGGACAGCGCTACCTACGGCAGCCTCTGATGAAGCCTTCTAAATGTGAAAGCCGGTTTAGGCTGTAAGGTAAATCTTTACGATTTTACTTATAAAAAACTTAGTGTTCCGAGTCGTCAAACAATAGTGATATTTAGTGTTTTTGTCGTACTTTATATGTAAACATAGTGTTGTAGTAGTGTATTATTTATTAGGCAGTGTATTCTGTTTAAGAGTGTTTTTGTCATACTTTTTATACGTAGACATATCTAGATCTTAGATACTTATTGATACTGTGTAGGTATCAATTGGTACTGTGCGTTACTGATACTGTGTAGGCCTGAGCCTGTTTCATTTAGTAATAAAATTGATTTAGCATTTAAGTTTTAGGTACGTGAACCGCAGTAATTCTAAGGTTATAAATAATTTCAATTATTCGAACACTGTTTAAATGTAGGTAATTTACTATTTAAAGGTAGGTTTTGATATTAACAATACTTTTAGTATATTTCTACTCAAGTGTTCGTAAATTATGGAATATAACTTTCTTTTTATCTGATATAACTTTCTTCTTATTTACGTATCTTTAACAAGTTCTGACGTAGAAACGAGGTTGTGAAGGGACAGTGGTAGATCATGAAACCGGCGGTATGATAGCGGTCAGAACGGCTGAAGTCTGGCCTATAAAATTAAGAAGATACAAATTTAGTTTCTCTAAAAATTCTAACCTATGGTTTGATATTCTGAGTGTAAACCTCCAACTGCGGGTACTTTCCATTGTGAAACTCCGATTATGACATTTTGGTTTTTATATTGTTGAGATAAAAGAACCGAGACGTCAGAGAATCGGAAGTTGAAGATTTACTGAAACTCAAGTTTGTTTGTTTTTTACCCGTTCACTTTTTCAGTCAGTAGAACACGTGTTACGTATTAAGAATAATAATAGATAGGTAAAATTCATGAACAATGAAGAAACACTCTTAGTTAGAGCATTTAATGAGGTACAAAGAATGCGATGTGTTACAGTTAATAATAGAGGCAAGCTTGTTGTTGGACGAACAGTAACAGAAACGAAGAAAAGTAGTGGCCGTGGTAAATCGAAACAACAAAGCGGTGAGGATATAAAAATGGAACTTTAATTCAGAAAGCGCGGAGAACAATTTGCCAGAATTATCGCCAAAGTAACTTGAGATGGAAACACAATTCCGTGGTCGCAGATCATTGAACAGATTTCTCGCAATGGAACAGGAGCAGCAGTGTGTGCGCGCGCGGCACGTTTACTGTGTCAGCACAGTTACGTAACCGTAGTGGGTTTGCGGCCACTCAATACGATACGTGTCCAATACGCATGATGAAATCGCTTAAGTACTTGTGGTCTCAAATGGCTTTACAGTCGTAACACGTCAATCTGGTTCTTGCCGACTTCTCGGGCACATACATCTAATGATTATATACTTGATATAAGCTACGCAAGGATTATTTTAAAATGTGCTAATTTCCCCATATTTTTATATTTTGGATTAAAGATAAAACATTAGTATAGTCTTAGTATTAAACAGTAAATATTAAGGGAATATGTCAATTGTGAATATCCAAGTCCTAATTTTATAAAAGGTATAAAGTTTATTCTGTGTACTGTATTAATTAGAGTAACATTTCATTCACCACAAAGACTTGGTGATACGGTCTGATAAGGTTGACGGATCAGGAGATTAATGAAAAGTAAATGACGAAGACATTGGAAGGTGTGTTTATGTTATGAGGTTTATTAAGATGGTTCAGGTGCCAAAACAACCCAAACGAGAAATTTAATTTTAATAAGATTTTAAATCTTTGAAAATTCTTAGTACCTTTTCAAAGGTGCAAGGAAAGGGTAACCCTAGACAGGCGAAGGGACGAGATGAAAGGAATTTGAAGTTATGAGAGTGGTAGGGTAGAATAAGAAAATGAGAGACGGGAAGAACTGAGAAAAGGTAGTCGAAGAGGCCTAAAAGTGTGACACCTGTAATGGGAAAAGAATTTTATCACTTCCAGTTGTTCTCGTGAGTCTAGTGGGGTAAAATACTGAGTATAGTTTCGAAAGTAGGGTCAAGGCGAAGTGACGAGATGCTGCTGGTGATGGTGAATGATGGGTGATCTTGTGATAACCCGACTTTGATCATTATTTTTACAAACACACATGGTTTTTACTTATATGTTAAAGGTATGACACTCGATAGAAATTGTGCGTGTGAGTGTGTGTGTGCGCGCGCGTGCGTGCCGTGTCTGTTTCTGTGTCTGTGTTTCTCTCTGCCTGTTTTCGTGCACGTATGTCAGCATAAACAGTGCCCGGAAGGTGGCTCAGCAGAAGTTAATATGGCTTATATTTTGTGTAAAAAAATACGAAGCCATAAACTGAACTTTCAGAGCTTTGTTCTGTGTCGCTCGCCGTTTTACGGACGACAAAACACTTTCCAAGGTTAAGACTACACGTATCCAACGCCAGTTCAGTCCAGTTTCGTGGGAAAGTTACAGATCAAGTCCACGCAGACTCCAATTTTTAAGCAGAAACGAGCTCAAGTCAGTTATCAATTGAAACGCTTTCCTACCCACACTGCCACGTCTTCGGTTCTTATGCCGTGAACTGTGTTTGCATTGTTTTGGTAACTTTTACATACCCAGAATATCGGATCCGACTTGGATCCGTCAATGGTGTATGAGGGGGGGGACTGTAGCCCCCTTTCTTGTAAAGTCCACGCCTTTTCTGTAAGTAGGCCTACACAGTCTTCATTGCGGGTGCATGAAGCATACGACAGCAGATGCTGATCCACGGGGGGATGGGGGAAATCTCCCCCAATGGTCACTTATGGCAAAATTTGTCCGTCGTCTTGTGATTGTTGAATGGTTTTGTGATTATGAACACGATACAAAATTCATATCACGTTATGTAGATTCATGGTTTTACTCTAAAATTAGGCATACTTTAAATTGTAACTGTAACTTACCACCATGTTAATTTTTATTTGATACATAACTTAAATGAGCAGTGTGTATTTTAAACTGTAAGTAAATATTATTAAGAGAACAATGAAATGGAAAACACGTATATGATTTTATATGTCTACGTCAATAAACGTATTGTGTTGATAATAACACACTGTAATTGTATCTTCATTCTCATTCCTATCATTTATACTTTACGTCATTAAATAATGGTCCAGCTGTTCATAGCCCCCCCCCCAAATTCAATTCCCACCCAAAAATCGCTTGTTGGATCCGCCCCTGTACGACAGGTCCTCCCGCTTACCATGACCACCTTTACAAAGTATAAAACGAATCTAAGTGATAGCCTACATTATGTAGCTTCCTCTCTCTCTCTCTCTCTCTCTCTCTCTCTCTCTCTCTCTCTCTCTCTCTCTCTCTCTCTCTCTCTCTCTCTCTCTCCTATGGCACTACAGTTGGGCCCTGGCCTCCTTCAATTTCCCCTCCCCCATTCTGTTCTATCGGTAGCCATCCTCCTCCAGGAACGCACTTTCAATATTTATTTCGCATCCTCATCTACCGCGTCCTCCCATCTTCTCCTCGGTCTTCCCACTGGTCTTTTTCCGTGGATTCTGGTATTCAGTAGTTTTCGTGGTATTCTGTCTTCCCCCATCCTGGCTACATGACCAGCCCATCTTAGACGCTGTAGTTTTATGTGTTGTGTTAGCGGTGGTTCTTTATACATTTGATACAATCCATATTTCTTTGCCGTAGTCGTTGTCGTTGTTTCCGTCCAATCCGAGGCTTCCTTGAAGGTTTCGTGGTGTGGTATTTTTTCTGGGGGTAGGTTACCGGCCTACCGCCCAACCCCCAACCTGGAGGACCAGGGGTTTTTCTGTTAGGGTTCCCTTCTCTTAGGCGATGGGTCCCAGTTTTCTGGCGCCGGGAACTAGCCATTCACCCTCTCTCGTCTGCTACATTACGTACTCAGGGGCTACGCGACTTTCGCTCTTCGAGAACGTGAGAGTAGGATTTATGGGTAGAGCTGAGTTCCCTTCCGGGAACCTCTGACTCTTTCGTCAGAAAAGTCGGCGTTTCTCAGAGTTTTAGTGTTGTATAGTAATCGGCATCCTATACAACCTCCGAGAACTGTGACCCACCTTTAACCCCCATGTAGGGTTACTGACTCAATTTTTTTGTGGCGGCCAGAACGCTGTCCCGTTAATTACCTCACTAACTATAAGCATCAGTAATCATTGCATTGGTATCTCAATAAGTATAGTTTTCTGTGCAGTATGTGTCTAACGATATGTCAATTGTGTTGCAGGTAAGCTGCTGCGGCGACATCTGTGTTTGAACACAGCAGGAAGTACAGTCTGTATGTATTCAGTCATATCATTAATAACCGACATATCCGTGTTTTCTGGTTTCCTATTTAAAAATTAATACACCATTCATACACCATAATGCATAATAAAATATTAAATCATTCAGGTAATAATATTTAAATAAAATAATATTATAGTCAGCACTAATTTGCGTTACTATACTTGACCCGTTTAGTAAGCGACACTGAACCTTCGCTGTAACGTTGCCAACTGTACAGGGAAGCTTTACATTTACCGAGAGCTGCACGGTGCAAAATTGACCACCTGTTTATCTGGGTAAGAATGTGGCAACAAAGTAATTTTACAGGTCGTTACTATGGTAACATGAACGAATCCTGTAACGTGATTGGCGGAGATGCTTATAGGCCTACATGCTTTTACTCGCACCGCATATAGCAAACCTCAGAGTCGCTTACTGAACGGCTTGAGCCTATTAGTATTGAAATTTTGCTTTTAAATAAGTAGGTCTACTTAGTTCTTGAGTTTTACAGTATTGTGGTTGGATAGGTGTCATCATCATTATTCTACACTGTTACAGGCCCCAGACTCGCTGTTTTTTGTCATTGTCTAGGTTTCTGAAGCATATGTCAGGACTGGCTCAGTGAACTCCCTAAATAATTCAAATATGTTTAAGGATTTGTTGAAAGAATGGTTTCATATTTAAATAACCAGATTTGTGAGATTAATCTTGTGGAGTGAACATTAATCGATTCATGTAATAGGCGAATTGCTCGCTACTACTGCTTGAGGTGCAAAGCAGCTCTCAGCACCTCTTAGGCTATGTAAGAGGGCTTTGGAGGGAGTACCCACTATACGCAAAATTACAGTGAACTGTCGCTAACGTTCCAGCTTAGCGACAGAGATGAATAGTTCCGACAAGGCCCTAACCGCCCCGACCGGGAAAGACAACATTTTCATTATACCGCCATTCACCATTATTATGATTTTTATCCCCACATGATTTGCCTGTTTACCTTCAGTTTTGTGTGAGATTTCTCTGTTTCATTTAGTATGCAATGAAAATATCAGCAGTGAAGTCTTTCTACTCCGAAAATAAAGTGTGTTTAATGTAGTAATTAAATAATTACAGTAACGTTAAGCTGACCGAAGTGTGTTCCTCCAAAGTGCTTGCTGGTGTTTTTTGTGTCTTAAGTGTTCAGGTATTTCTTATTTTTGTGTTCAGTTCATTGATTAGGTAAAATGACTAGTGTTCAATCTATTTTTTAAAACAAATTTTTCTTCTTTCTCTCTCTCTCTCTCTCTCTCTCTCTCTCTCTCTCTCTCTCTCTCTATTGAAGATAAATGCAAAATTAAGGAACTCGGTAGGCGGCTTCCCGATTTTAAATATTAAACAGAAACATTTAACTACCCGTTTATTTTAAATATATATATTTTTAGAACAATTTACAAATAGCATAAACACAACCTAATATTAGGCCTACTTAAAGTTGTCAACAGTTATATCTTTATGTTGCGACCCACCCCGTGTGTTATTTGGAATGTGATAATTGCACGTATCTTATGTGATAATTAGCAGAAACATTCAGGCAGTGAACCCCCAACTGTCAGAAATGCTACCCGCAACGGGTTGGTGGAGTTCTCGACCATCGTCGTCAGGCGACGAGGGGGGAATTTCAAACTTAACGAAAAGATAAGGCGATCGAAATCGTGGCCCCAGCCACCCCAACATTTGTCGACTTTGTGACCTTATGGGCGAGCCCGCCTATTCGTGAGTGTACACAACAGAACGTGTTGCTAAACGAATGGATTACAATTGCCGTGCTGGTAATCGTTCCCCGTCTGCACACCGTATAACGTCAGTTCGTTAGCACACATTGCATTACAAAATCTAGTGAAGGTACACCACGACTAGAACAGCACGCTTGTACAACCGGGTCACGCTGTGATTCGGCGGTCTACACTAGCACCACATTCCCCCCCCCCCTGTTATAAATATTCATGGGGTTTTTGTTTTCTAAACCTGCCAAGCGCGACGTTCGTTGTTCAGCGAGAAAGTCACTTGGCGCAACGTGGATCAGCAAACAACGAGAAATAAATTTTTGCTATCTACTGAGTCAGCAGTCGTATAATACGGCGACCTTTCGTAAGTTACGAGCCGAGAAATTCTGTAATTGAACGAATAAAACTGCGGATAAAGAAAACATACTATAAAAAAGCTTGTCTGGATCCATGTTCATCATATTAAAGTCGTATTAAGAAGAAAGGCACTTTCGAGTACGCCACAAAAATGTAACTACCAGTTTGTTCCCAATACGAGCAGGAGTTCCCCAGGTAAGTGTTTTGGGTCCCATTCTGTATCTAATCTAATCTACTGCTAAGTACGCTGATGATACTGCAATCCTTGCTGTAAAAAACGTCCGGTGGAAGCAACTATTCTACCACAGAATTCGCTACATGCGATTGAATAATAGGCAAAGAAGTGGAGAATACAATTAAGTGAAACTAAATCAGCACACATCACCTTCACAAAAAGCCACGGGACAACATCAATTGTGAAATTAAATAACAAGGCTATCCCAGTAGCCGACTCTGTAAAATAGTTGAGCATCCACCTAGAGAAAAAACTGACTTGGCGGAACCACATTTGGATGAATAGAAAACAACTGGAAACCAAGTTTCGCAAGCATTATTGGCTCCTGGGCAGAAAAATCATTACTGCCAATGCGAAACAAGTTGTTGGTGTACAACACTGTCTTCAAGCCTGTGTGGACATACGGCTTACAGCTTTGGGGAACTGCATCTAAATCCAATATCGCCATAATGGAAAGGTTTCAGACCAAGGTGTTGCGTGCCATAACTAACGCACCGTGGTTCGTCAGCAACAGAGACATCTATAGAGACTTGGACCTCGCCACAGTCAGTGAAACCATTGCGATGTTTAGCGAAAGATATGTGAAACGGCTTGAAGAGCACACGAATCCTTTAGCCATAAATCTACTAGACAACAGCCTACAGACAAGATGTCTAAAGTTAACATATCCTCTGAACGAACCTGGACTGTAATACTATGAATATATTATACATAATCTGTTACTTTTAAATACTCATATGACTAGTTCAATTACTTTTCAATAGACTAGTTCTCTTCACTCCATGTATTCTGTAAACAATTATGCTTATTGTTATGTATTAACAGATTGCATAAATAAACGTAAAAAAAAAACAAAGAAAGCATAGAAAAATGTTTGAAGTAATTAAACGCAATCCAATAGGATGACCACGAAATGTAGACGACACCTGCAGCGCAGAATGCACAACGTCCAGGTGAGCATTTACCGCGCTCGACTCTCAACTGCCTGCTCGAAAACTCAAACGATTGAAAACTCACAAAATATTATCAGCGTATTGTCAGTGTGCAAATAGGCCTACAGAACGATAGGCCTTTGAATAGAATTCGTAAGGCTGTCACGCCGACTTCCACATAGTTGGAAACTTTATAAGCCGGGCTGTTGGGCCCTGGTCTATAGTTATGATGACAGACGTTTCTATAGTTATGATGACAGACGTTTCGGCCTCACCGTCGGAGGCCATCGTCAATGTCTGAAACAATCAGCACTGGTGATGGCGCCCGATGGTGAGCCGAAACGTCTGTCATAAACGGCCTAACACCCCGGATTATAATGTTTCCAACTATACTTATAGGTTTTTGACTCCGACGTCCAGAAATATGATGGGTTTGTTAGGTTTTTGCCCCCGAACCACCTGTCAGTGCATACGCAAAGAAATGTTCTCAATTCATCTGTATCTGGAGTTGTCGATTAGTCGTGTAAATACCGCAGATAATATAAATAAATTAACCAAATACACTGTTACTCACCGTCTATGGCCTTTCCGTGATGTTATTTCGTTGTTTACATGTTTCGAGGCACTTGCCTCATCATCAGAACTTTATAAAACCTAATCCATGTCATCAATGACGACATGTGTCAAAATACTAAAACACAATACGGCATTAAACTATGTACAGAACTTGCTTTAAAAATGAGCACGTCAATGTTAGGTGTGCCTTGCAAGACAACACGCGCACGCGCAAGACACTCTTGAGTACGGCGCGTGTTGTCTTGCAAGGCACACCTAACATTGACGTGCTCATTTTTAAAACAAGTTCTGTACATAGTTTAATGCCGTATTGTGTTTTAGTATTTTGACACATGTCGTCATTGATGACATAGATTAGGTTTTATAAAGTTCTGATGATGAGGCAAGTGCCTCGAAACATGTAAACAACGAAATAACATCACGGAAAGGCCATAGACGGTGAGTAACAGTGTATTTGGTTAACAAACACGTGGCTTGGGACTACAATAGGAGTTATTCCATTTAAATCAAAATAAATAAATTAATTTAAAAGAAAAAAAATATAAACTTTTTTTTCTCGGTGTAGTTGAACATGGTTACCAAGAAATTTATTCCGAAATAGTTTTTGCGTTTGCATTTGAAAATTCGTTTACAGATAATTTTCAATATTAAACACGCGTTCTCCTGTTGTAACCCCTAGTTTTACGCACGCGTCTCTAAACGTCACACACTTTACAAAACAATTATGCTTACTATTCAATAAATTTCGGGTTGAAGAGCTAGTAAGAAGTCTTGCTCTTGAATGAGAAATCATTCCTAACGGCAGATGACCCAACGATTTAGTCAATGGCATAGAATGCAGAAGGCAAGGGGAGACCACTGCATTAATGGTGCATATGAACATCCCTAGTTTGGTCATCGTTGTTACCAGAAGTCAAGTTCAAGTTTTACTGATCATGGGATTTGGACACCAAGATCCAGCAGTGGAGGACAATCCCAGGCTGCAAGGTCTCCTCGATCATCAGTCCACGAAATCGTTGCAGAAAGAACAAAGTTCTTACCTATCAAAAAAAGATCAGCACTAAAGATAGACACCTGGAATATTAAGACCCTGTACGAACCAGTAAAACGCATAATGTCATCCAAGAAATGAAGAAACTTGACGTGGATGTAATGGGATTAAGCAAAACCAGGTGACAAAACCCAGGAGAACTCACAGTGGATAGAGTGAATATACTACTCAGAGAACAGTGACACATACAAATGGAATAGAGTAGCAGTAATGTTTGATAGAAGCGTTGCACAATTAGTGATCACTTTCACATCAATTTCTGATAGGGTAATCACGTTACAACTTCAACTAGTACTGAGAACATTCAGTATACTTCAAATGTATGTCAATAGAAGAAGAACTTCGGAAATTTTACGAATACGTTAATAAATCTGTAACTGTTACAAAGAATAGAGATATAATTATCATCAGGGGCGAACCTAGGGGGGATATGGGGGATATATTCCCTCCCCCCGAAATCCAAAAAAATTTTAAAAATGTTGAAGCAAAAATTTTAAATTGGTTGCGTGTTTTTTTAAATGTAATTAATTGACTTCTAAATTTTGTCAATTTTAAAAAATTACGATTTAGATCAACGACAAGTGTAAATAATCTACAATAATAGGCCTTGTCCTCAGTAATAAATATAATAAATGTTGAAAGAAATGGTGGGCATAGGAGGACACGATTTCCGTACTATGTTACGATTGCACGATTTTCAGACACATGCTTTACACTATGCTTGAGCCATGTCAGCTGATTTATTTAATTCCGCAACGAAGGAACTGTTTGGTTTTATCCGCTAGTTGACCGTAAACCGTGGCCTACGAAAAAGACAGGCCATGGCGCGTACGACGACTATTAAATCACGTGATGTTAGGAGTCCAGTGTTATCCTATGTACTCACATAATTAAACCGCGTTATTTGACCAAATTTACTTAAATATTTTGGATTTTAAAAAAATGAAACATACATAATCCACATTTTTTTTTAATATCAAGAAGGATAAATAAAACACTTATTTAACAAAGTGTATGGTAATACTTATTTCTTCGTGTTTTTTTACCTTTCCTGTTTTTCTATTTTTCTGTTTGAAAAAAACTGACAATCATTATATTTTTAACAAAATTATTGAACATTATTTTACGTGTTGTATAATTTATATTCACAACCTTGTTATATACATTTATATCCACAGCATTTATGCTGTTAACCCTAACTTTCTTAATTTTAACATTCTCTTTAAAGTATTTATATTCCACAGAAAGGTATTATTGGGCTTCCAAGACAAACTGAAAGCCTATCTGATGTATGTTTTTAATTCATTTTAATTAAATTAGTGAATTACAGCTATTATTTGCCCATTAGTTTTAATTTTTTAGTACGATTTTCATTATAGTATGAGAAAAACGATAGCCTACTCTAAGAAAACGATATGTGGTTGAAAAAATCCCCCTCCCCGAAATGTAATCCTAGGTTCGCCCCTGACTATCATCATGGGTGTTTTCAACACAAAAATTGGAAAAGGAAAGAAAGGGCGCTAATTGGAGAAATTGGACTAGGAACACGAAATTACTGGGGAGAAAGGCTAGTGCAGTTTCGTCAAAAATAAGATATGATACATACAGGTACATACTCCAAATTACCAGAAATTAGAGTTTAGTTTATACATGTAAATTTCCAGCGGATGTTTCTAACAACACTGCTAGAAATCAAATAGACTACGTTTAACAAGAGGAATCGTAATGCAATTGAGTTACCTAAAACCTACCCTGGTGCAGACCAATGGATCACAACCTACTAATAATAAAATTTGAAGTTTGAAGTGTGGAAATTAATAAAAGAAATAAATCCATAATAAGAGCTATGGAGATGGATTACTGGCGGAGGTGCTGTAGACTAACAAGACTAGATAGAGTGAGAAATGTAGAGATAAGACAAGCGATGGGAATCGACCTTAACATTATAGAAACAATAGAAGCAAGAACACTGAATCGGTTTCGACACCTAAAAAGAATGTCGGATGAGAGATGGCCAAGGAAGGTATGGGAATGGATTCCCCCCTCTAGAAGAAAAAAAGTAAAACCTAAACATTCATTGAAAATGGATGTCGAAGATGATGCAATGAATGCAAGAGTACTTACAGAACAGGACTGTTTAGACCGGCGCCAGTGGAAGCTAGGATGCGAGAGGCGGTGCCAGCCGTAATTAAATTGCCCCCCACCCAAAAAAAAAATTATGCTTTAAGTACGTCTACTATGCTTCAGTCAACTGGACAAAAACTGCTCTGGAGAATGGATGGAGAACCATTCGATAAACAGAGGCAGACGAATACTAATGACGATGTTGATGATGATGATGATGATGATCAGCTTCATGTGTGAGTGAAGTAGGCTACAGTACAGAACTGAAACGCACAAAGTACAGTACTTCTGGAAACGATTATCCGACTATTAACACACCTCGCTCTCGTTATGTAGGCTACTTATCATAATATACGTATTAAAAAAGTATAATAGTGTATCACAAAGATTATATCATATTTATATAATGGTATACGTAACTAGGAGGCAGTGTTTGCATGTTTGGGTTTGCGTTGTGCATGCATACTTTACGTTCTCCAGTTCTCTACGCATCAGTTACCTTTACTTTCTTCGTTAATTAAGAAATACTCTTATTGACTGTAGAACTTAAAAAATATGTATAGTATATGCAAGTTAGCGAATTATATAAAAGTGAATGCGTTCCTATCAGACAGCGTGAATGAAAGTGAAACCGTTAATTGCGTGTTGCAAAAGCAGATGCGCGTCGTTTGTAACGCTTTGGTGATATTACCGGCCACGGTGATGGGCTAATAGAGATAAATCCCTTCTCCGGAGAAACAACCGTATTATCCTATGACGAAAAGTATAAAAACATAAAATTATATGAAAAGATGAAGCTACTTATGAACATTTACAGACCTATAATTTTTTTGATTTAGTAAGGTTTGCAACTTTGGTCTCTCTCTCTCTCTCTCTCTCTCTCTCTCTCTCTCTCTCTCTCTCTCTCTCTCTCTCTCTCTCTCTCTCTCCAACACAGTTCCTAAAGCGTTCGCCTCATCCTACATCTCGTACTCCAAATTTCCGATACTGCAACTTTGATAGTAAACGAAAAATAACAGAAAAGTAAAAAATACAGCCTACAGATGTTAAATACCTGAAGATAGTCATAGGGCCTACAGGAAGAGACAAAATAAGAAGTTTAGAAAGTGCAAGAAAAATTAAGAAAGTAGTTTACCTCAGAATACATTCTACTGTTGAATGTAAGGAAGGGAGACGATTGAATTGATACGACAGCCACGGAGTACGGGAACAAATTGTAGAAACAATAATTGAGAAAAATAAGAAAATATCACTGCATTCTTGCATTTTCAGCTTCTTTCCGGAAACTATTTTGCTAGTTCACTGCTTTCTCTTCCACCGGCTGTGAAGCGTTCTTTGGAACCTGCCTCCGACGTTCTTTACAATTTGTTACTTCCATGTTCCGTAAGGAAATGGAAGTATGGTGATCGCGGAAAAATCGTGTTCCAGATAAGGGATGATTCTGATTGTACTGCTCCCAAAACATGAAGAAAAGTCATTTTCCGAAAAGTGTCCGTGTGTAGAATTTTTTCTATGGCCAACGATAACTGCCGCAAATTCAAAGAGAATCAAATAATTTTCTGTGTATCTGCCTGAATTGTAGAGGACTCATGGCTTATTGATTTTGGTGAAAATCGGTTAAGGGGAAGGGGTAGTTTACCTGCAATGTTTTATGTTTTGACAAGACTAAAGTACTGAATTTTGATAAATAAAGTATCCTGAAAAGAGGGTCATAATAATCTACTTTAGAAAGCTAGATGAAATATTTATAAATGAACAAGGTAGTTGATGGGGAGGGGGTAATTTTCTAAAAATATAAAAGGTTAGTTGAAGGTGGAGGGGATAATTTTTTATATTTGTACTACGTTATCGGCAACAAAGAAGTAGTTTGTTGTTAAAATTCCTTCCCGGGTGTTTGGCCGTGGTCCAATGTTTTCTGCAAAACCAGACGTTTCGGCAGTGCCATCGACTGAAATCATAAGTGAAAATCGTGTGCGCTAGCGTGATGTGGTATACGATAGTGACCACACTACCGTGGTTAAGGCTGAAGAAAGAAAGTAGTTTCTATGGAAATATTTCATTTCGAAAATGATTTTAAATATAAATCTTAGAACATGGAAGTCACGTATAGTTTCCCACACCGATATTTTACTTAATCCTTAAATGTTCACAGAAATCTAGTAAGACTGGCTGCATTCTTTGTCGCCTACTCTTGGCATGTTCTGTTTAATGGTACTGTAGGGCTACATGTCATTGTGCATGTTTGGAGCACTACAACTATCAGAGCTGTTTCGAGTAATTTGATAAATGTATCGGAAGTATCTCAAGAAGAAAAACAAATGATATCACGCCAATACATGTTTATTCATGTTTGTCAGTGCACTGAGTAAGTAATATTAGATAGCGTTTTCTCCTGCCTATTTCCTGGCCAGTAAATTACTCACTCTTATTGTGGACGGTTATTGATTTTTAGTGTTTTCTTATGTATGTAATAACAATTTTGTTAAGCTGCGCCATGGCTTATAATTCTCTGTTATGTGACAGAAATTAACGCCTCTACTTACAATACTGAAATTAGTAGGCCTATAAAAACCATTAAGCCTACTAGAGGGACGGACTTCTTCTATCACCGCTTTCTTTATGTATAAGCAGACTTATATAAAAAACCAGTGATGGAAGAAGTCAGCCCCTCTATAAAAGTAGGCTTAATGACAAGAACCCATCACTGACGTCTTATAAAGAAATTATATAAAAACCATATCCCATGACTACATTATCATCATCCTCAAGGATTAAACCAAGAATGGTTTGTTTGGGTCTTTAATAGGCAAATATTACAGCTGGTCACTAAAGCGCTTCCTCGGACCTCCCACGCCTCTCCGTCCCCTCGGTTTATAGTTCCATAGTTGTTTGGGGATGCGGCAGTCATCCATTCGGCAAAGATGTTCCCACCAATTCAGCCAATACTGCGCGATCCTGTCGAGTATACTCATAATATTCAGTTCCTGCCGTATATCTCTGTTTCTTCTATGATCATGGAGAGTATACCCTGCTACGTGCCTAAGAAATCTCACTTCAGCCGCTTGGATGCGATTGGCCTGGCCTTTCGTTAAAGTTCAATTCTCAGACCCATAAAGAAGTGTGGGAAGAACCATCACCTGGTAGAATTTTAGGCGTGTTCCTTTACTTGCTGACTTAAGGGTTCGCCTAATGGTCCTGCACATAAGGTTGAACCTACGCAACTTATTCACCACGTCGTTGCTTACATTATAAGACGCACTGTAGCCCAGGTATTATTCAAAACTGCTAACTTGTTCCAGGACAGTACCACCTATAACAATTTTTGCCCGTACGGGATCAGTTCCACAAAAAGCCATCACCTTGGTTTTAATTGTGGATATCTGGAATCCAGAGTCTTTGCAGTTCGATTTAACAAATGGATACCCATCTGCAATCTGTTTTCAGAGTCCGACAGAATATCGTCCGCAAACAACAAAGTGTCAATTGTAGACAGTGTTGAAAGCAGAATTTTCAACAGAAATGTTTAAAAACAAGCAAACAGTACATTGCATTATTGCATACTATGTATATGAATTTTGCATATGCATACTATGTTTTATATAAACAATCATATAAAAGTAAAGAATGCAAAGAATTCGACGTTACTGTAAACTAGGATTCGGTTCGGTGCAGTTGTCCTACAGTCGTCTTTCGTTTTGTTGCATCAGTGTCGTTTTACTCTGTCATCTACTTGTTTTTATTTTTCAAAATTTTAAATTCGTATTTCGTTCTTGTTATGAAAAACCGAACATTATAAGCATCCGTTTGGCAGAAAAATCATTGCCTAGTGTGCGTTACACGGTCCTTAACGATTATTTTATTTATTTATTTATTTTTTTTTTTTTGAAGAACACTGTCGTTTGTACCTAAAACGTTGTCTTTAACAGGCCTAAAAAAATTGAATATTCCATTTTTTAATCCAAATGAGTGTATCTGGTAACAGTTGCGTCGAGTTGAAACCATCGAAGGTCACAGATTTTGTAGATAATGCCTGCAAACATAAATGCAAATTGTAATTCCTGGATTCGCTGTATTTTTGTAATCCTATGTCTAACTGATTGTCGTGCTACAGCAAAAATCAAATATCTGAGTGTAACGAACAGTCTTACGTAGCTGTTTGTCGAGACAGCGGGAACCCCAAAGTTTGCATTAAAAAATGCGAATTTATTTTGAAGTGGGCAGAATGATTTTTAGGAAGGCACATTTAGGAAGGGAAGGTTAATATGGTATTTCTGTTCTTCAACAAGTATTGGGGAAAGAAGAGTTCAATCTGCAAACTCGTATGGCCCTTATAGCCTTTAAGTAAAACATTCTACAATAAACAGAACAGAAATAAATTGTGGTTATGAATGGAAAATACTGGTTGTCTTAGAAATGTTCTCCTGGTGCTATTAATAGGGCAATATAGATAATTAATAATATATTAACCTGTATAGACATTCAAAAACGATCGTTTGTGTCAGATACATAAGGACGAATTAAATTTATGTAAATACAGGTGTTTGAAAACGATGTGGAGTGTGTATGTATGAATTGTATTTTCCTTATTTGGAACATGTTTCGGGACGGTTTGTGTTCCCATCCTCAGCCTTACTAGTTTTGAGTCTTGAGAAGTACTTGTGTGTTTGTTGGTTGTTGTTGTGGTATCCTGTTGGCCTTTGGCACTTTAAATTTGCGTTATTGTGTTTATATTAGTATTTTGTGTATTTTGTATTATCCAACCAACAACCAACCAACATACAAGTTCTTCACAAGACTCAAAACTAGTAAGGCTGAGGATGGGAACACAAAGCGTCCCGAAGCATGTTCCAAATAAGGATAATACATCTTGAGGTAAAAAATCATATAAATATTAAATATATTTTTTAAATATGTACTTTATTGATCCGTTGCATTTAACGAAAAAACTAGATGTTTTGCCTGATCGAGCGAGACATATTCACAGATAAAAACTCTCTTTTAAACGTATATTTCCTAGATCACAAATACCTAATTATAATAAATCGAAAATTTATTGAAATTGTGTTTAAGAGCAAATTTTATTTTAAATATTTCACAAAACACAAACAACGACAATACAATAATATTACTTGTTTTAAGAATGGTTAAGTTATTTTTAACTATTATTAAGTAACGTTAAATAATCTTAATTTCTGACGTTTACCTCAGTTTTTAATATTCGGAATAGTTACAGATATTCCCTTCTTTTACGCCTTCATAATCTCTGTCTTGAATACACGAGTAATCCGCAAAAATATTTTCTTTGTTATGTTTTCTTCGTTCGCTTTGTGTGTTCGTTTTACATTCGTGTTTGCGCGAGCCACTGTGAAAAAAATCACGTGAAAAATTATGTTTATATTTAACGCGAGAGAACCTTGGCACAGACATTTCGCCGCTACACTACTACGCTGGTGGATTTAGATGGCTTTGGAAGGGAAGGGCATCGGGTCGGGTCGAACCTGTGCCGCCGTTTACGGTCTTCAAGGTTTCCACATAAACTTTGCTGTATATACGTCGTGTTTATTTAATTTCTCTTACGTAACCTCTAATTTTAAACCCGAACTTTCGACCTTTCGTACATTAATATAATAAGGTAGATTAAAGTATATCTTTCCTATGACATAAACAGTTGTTTTGCAGCTGTCTTGCAAAAGAATTTGTTATTTTAATGTTGCAATTTTTGTTAGTAATACACTGAAGACCAGTTGTTTACGTATTATTAAAATATCTACTTACATCGGTACTTTCCTATTATATGATACGTGATGATGTGAAGAAGAAGAAGAAGAAGAAGAAGAAGTTTACCAATAATAAAAATTGTATTGTGTTACTGCATGTCCATTTACACATGTTTTCATGCGTAAGGTTAGGAAAGATTGTTCTGGTTGCTTTTAGACTTTTTTATAGAAAACAGAGCTCTCATGTTGTAACAAATTAAAACATAATAATAATAAATAAATAAAAAGATTGTAACCCTTAAACATAACATTTAACACTCAACTTAAAAATACATGGAACAGAACGGTTTTTAGCAAATTAACAATTGAAAGTTTAACAAACATAATGCTTGTAATGAAGTTAAATTAAAGAACACAAAAAAGGGATTTCAATAAATTAATAAATAAAACAAAGAATTTTTTATTAAAATTTAAACTACCGTGACTAACCTTGTGCACAAAAACGTTTCCTATTGTTATATATTTGTACTATGTAAAAAATACAAAATATACCTTTAGATATTGTATTAAAATACAGATACCGATACATTACCGATAACGGTATCTGTAATATGAGGATAGATAGTACGGAAGCCAACGAATTTGCACGCTTAAAGCAAATATCGGTATGGAGAACTCATGACTTCCATGTTCTAAGATTTATATATAAATTCATTTTTGAAATGAAATATTTCCATAGAAACTACTTCTTTCTACTTCTTGCTTCAGCCTTAAGTACTATAGTCACTAACGTATACCACCTCACGTTAGCGCACTCGTTTTTCACTGATGATGGCAGTCGATGTCACTGTCGAAACGTCTGGTTTTGCAGAAAACATTAGACCACGGGCAAACAGCCCGGGAAGGAATTTTAACAAAACACTACTTCCTTAGCACCTTCTTTTCAGTATACATTATTTATCAAAATTAAGTAATTTACTCTTGTTAAAACATAAAACGTTGCAGGTAAACTACCCCCTCCCCTTAACCGATCTTCACCAAAATCAATAGGCTCTGAGTCTTCTACAATTCAGGCCCATATGCAAAACATTATTTGATTCAGTTCGAATTTGCAGCAGTTATCGTTGGCCATAGAAAAAATTCTACACACACACACATTTTGAAAAATGACTTTTCTTCATGTTTTGAGGGTAGTAAAATCAGAATCAGGCCTTATCTCGAACACGATTTTTTTCCCCATCACCATACTTCCATTTCCTTTCGGAACATGGAAGTAAAAGTGACTTCTGTTACACAATTGTAGTCCTACATTGTAACCCGCAAAACCACCCGCCTTACTTCGAGCTGTTTCTTGCGGATTGTAAAATAAAAAGAATTTCCTTTAACGTATATCGGTTTACTTCAGTTCCCGTGTGAGAAACAGCATCAATGCTGTGTCTCAGTCTAGCCACTGTATGCCTCATCGTACTATGGGGGAACGCTTGGTATCTTCTTCTCCTTCAGCATTACAGCCCAACGTGAGCCCTGGCTTCCAACATCAGTCTCCTCCAATGTCTCCTGTCCACTGCCCTCTCAGTGTAACCCGTCACATCCATTCTTCTTAGATCTACCAGCACATCATTCAACCATCTTATGTTAGATCGGCCCCTATCTCGTCTTTTATACACTTGTGCCTTCAGGATTTTCTTTCTCATACGCTGACCGTCCGTCCACTCTAGGTGACCTAGCCATTGAGCCTTTACGAATCTTACAACGTCCTCGTGTTTCAGTCACTCATCTATCTCCTGGTTATTTCTTATTCTCCATTCATCATCTTCTTTAACCGGGCCATAAACACGTTCTACAATCTTTCTTTCAAACCTTCTTAGTGTTTCTCGTTCTTTTTTTGTTAATGTCCATGTCTTGCTTCGATAAGTAACAACCGGTATGATAAGTGTCTTATATATTTTTATTTTTGTGTAACGACTAATGAGTTTGTTTTTCAGTAGTTTACTGTTGGCATAATATGCCCTATTTCCTATTTGTTCCCTGTCATGTATCGTCGTGTTTACGGACCCTTCGTTATCTATTTTGTTACCCGGGTATTTGAACTTACTAACCGCATTAAATGAATTATCCTCTGTGCATAAATTGTAAACGCTTGGTTTAAAGACAAATAAAATAACGTGTGTTAAACAGTGGCGGCTCGTGAGTAATGAAATGGGAGGGGCACACAGTGGGGAGGATCTAAGGTGGGCCACCATTCGCGGTAATTAGTACTTAGGTAAAAAAATATAGAATGTCTTACCTGGTATTTCACTTTTTGTATAACAATTCCATTCTCCTGTTTTTAGATGTAGCGAAATCCTCTATCACTTGCTTGTTGAAATCTTGAATTCCATGAACCTTTTTTTTTTCTGTGGATAGCATAGCCAATGCATTCAGTCTATCATGCCCATGGAATTTCTTAAAAATGTTTTTATTCTTTTCAATGTAGAAAAGCACCTTTCACTTTCAACAGTTGTCATCGGTATGGTAACAATTATCTTTAAAATAGTCACACACTCTGAGAAGGTACGAAACATGTTATTATCAAGGAAAAACTGTAATAAGGGTGTTGCACCAGAAGCAATACGTAAATCTTCACGACTGTATAACACTTCTAATTCGGTTCTCAGTTTCAGACCATTTATTGTTGGATAAAATTTAATTGTAGTCTGAAAATCATTTTCCGGAAACTCAACACAGTACTGTGGGAACTTTTCAACTAAAAACAATTTGGAAACACATAAATGATCTGAAAATTGAAATCTTTCATTAATATTGTTCACAATCATATCACATACTTCCAAAGCGGCCACACGGTTGCTCCTATTACTTAATTGTTCAACACACTGTCTCTTAGTCACAGGCTCACTTACAGACACTTCACTGTCTTCATAGGTCTTACGAATATTAACCACTGCACTCACAAAATGTTTAACAAATGTTCTCATTTTTATTGTATCAATGTTTCTTTGTTGAATGCAATCAAAGAAAATCGCCACATGAGGCATAATTTTGTGGAAAAAAGTCAACCAGAAAATGAACTGAGGATCCCTCAAAGTTCGTACAAATCCTGCAGCCTGGCTAGAAGCACTTTTGTCAGAAATCTCTATGTCCCTAATGTGTTCAAAACATTTTATTAGATTATCTTTATGTTCAAACACAGTATTAACAGCCCTGTGTTGAAAGTACCATCTTGTAAGAGGCACATACCCAATTTTTTTTTACAATTTCTACTAAATAATCCATCCTCTTTGGAGATCTTGAAAAATATGGTCCTATTCCTTGCAGGTCTTGAAAAAATATTCTACTCTGGGAGGCAGACGATGTTGAGTTTTGAAGAATCAGATTCCCTTGATGGGCATAACAATGAATAAAATTTGCATTTGGTACTTCTCTTTAACCAAACACTGGACCCCTCCTTTCTGACCACTCATAACAGATGCACCATCGTAAGTCTGACAAATTAGTTTTTCCGGGGACTTGTCTATTCCTATTTCTTCCAACTGTTCTAAAATTGTCAAGGCTAAACTTCGAGCACTTTTATCAAAAGGGACTTCAAAAAACCCCCAAAACCTTTCAATTATTCTCCCTTCAATGAGATATCTCAAAATCAGTGCCATCTGTGTTTTGCGCAAACTGTCAGTTGTTTCATCAGCCTGAAGTGATATGAAGTCTATCGTAGAAATTTCAGTCACAATATTTTTTCGACACACTGACAAAATGGCATCTAAAAGTTCGTTCTAATTGTTTTCGAGGTTCCTTTAAACACTGTTGAATTTTCTAAATGATCTTTCAAAACACTGTCAAGTGCTGCAGTATAATTGATTAGTCCTTTAAAAATCCCTGGGTTGTTGTCTGCTTCTTCCGTTTCATCGTGGCCACGTAAAGCTAATTCAAATTCCCCACAAAATTTAATCGCATCAATTATTCGAGACAAGATGTATCTGTTCTTGTCTACAAGTTCGTTATGTTTACGAACAGAAATTCTGTAACCATCATCGAGTTGCAACCTAATATTTACAATACCTAGCACGGCTAAACTCATTTCATTGTCTAAATGACATTTAGACAGTGAATGCTTCTTACTCTTTTCTGGTAAATGTTTCAGATCTTTAACGCCCGACTTAGTCCACGTGTCTTCACCGCCAAACAGACGACAAGCAAAGCAAAATAAAGCATTGATTGTGGGGCATCCGCACATCCATTCCCATTTTTCGTACACTGTGGTATTGAAAGTTCTATTATAGGTTCTGTTTTTGTCCTTAAACACTTGGTTGATAGACAACTGCGGTCTTGGTGGACCCAATTGTTTTGCTATTAACCTATCTTCATAGCACAAAGTTTTACTCTGTAAATACTTGACATCATTCATTTTGTCTCAGAGATTTACACAAGCACACAAAATACCGACACTTGAATATTTTCAACACCGTTATTTACACGCGTGCGTAACACTGATTACTGAAAACCACTTGTAAACTTGTAACACTACAATTTATACAATTACTATAAGCACTGCCACCACAATTATCGTGTAGCACATAACATAACCGCTCTAGGTACACGTTCTATTTTAATATTTCCTTCAATGAGAATATAATTTAAAATTATATAAAATCGCAAAAATTATTATAATCATATTCACGATAGAAACATTATAATAACATTATTTCGTAACAATATACACTAAGAAAGTAACAGTAATTATTAGTATTATAGAACAGCTCAGATGGCGGTAAAATGTAATAGTCTACTAAATAGCTCCGATTCATATCCGTTAGTTGCAGTAATGTGGCGCACCTACAGGATTCAGAGTTTACTACTTGAAGACTGTAAATGTTTGGTCAATGGTCACATAGTCTAGTGTGACCGAACGCTATGGGATTTTAGCATTACGCTCTCCCACCACAAGAGAGTTGAGAAGTGGAAGGGAGTAGTACCATCTGGGTCACACCGTATCTGTGACCGTCGCTATGTTGCCACATTTGTTTTCGCGTTGCCACATTTCTCCAGACTTCTCACTGTTACAAACTATTGCTATCATTTGAAACGAGGACGTTTCTACAATATTTATTTATTTATTTCGTGTTTTTTTGGTGGGGCACGTGACCATGTGCCCTTATGAGTGAGCCGCCTCTGGTGTTAAACAGGAAAAGAGTGCCTTTACTAATCAAAACACTATGATTTGCCGCAGGTTTCAACCTATAATTTTGCTAGAAACGCTTCTCGTAGTAATTAAATGTCAATAAAATTGATCACGACTACAAAGAAACTGTTCAGCTGGAAGAAACAACTCATTAACACGTTTCGGGTTATTTACTAAACGTATAAGCAATACTCACTACATATTGGCACCGACTGTTGCAAAGACAAAACATCGAAAACATAATGCGGGGTACAGGCAATCTTACATCGTACCTCCTATCGAATTTAATTAAAAACGCGGATAACTTAAGACCGCTTTGAGAATAATAATTATTATTAAAATTTAAATATAAAGAAGAAATCCGAAATGTACTGAATCGTTAAAAAATTAAAAAAATACTTCTCCAGAGAGATAGAAACGAAGACGACAAAGATGTGGAGCGAAATTACAGACCTTATATCGACAGTTTACCGTGGATGCGTTCCCCTGCAGTGTGAAATTATAAGTACTCCTACATGTGGGATTCGTAGACTTACATGGTCAGAGAAGTTTTAATAAAAACACATTGTTCGGTTGAAATCCACGTTTTATTGATATTATTATGACTAACACGTCGATATTCGGTGTTTAGTAGATCAGTGAATTATGACACCTCTTTTCTGTTCTAAAGGTCCGATTCCCGGGTTCAACTTCCGGGGGCACTAAAAAATAAAGATGTGGAATGTTTCAGCCCCCAGGTCGAGTCAGACTGGGATAATGAATATCCGGGATAACATTCTAAGGTAGAACCGTGACAGCCTTTCTTGGATGCTGAGCTGCGCCCATTCAGCGAATGAATTACCCCCACTTACAAGTGTAGCTAAGTTGTCTAGAGTGGAGAGAGGGAAGACAACGCGATACCGTTTCACAGTCTCACTTCCATATTATCTCCCTCTCTGTTCTCGCCAGTCTTGTTGGACCCGATGTTCACAATATGTGACACTGTACAAGACTGTTGTGCGTATATGCGAAATAAATGAAAATTTTGTTAGCCTCGCAACGAGATGTTTGTCCACTGCGCATCTCTAAGCCCCTGTCCAATTTCTATCGTCAGGTTTATAGCAAATAGAACGTCTGAATCGTAGTGGTGGCCACACTACCTTTCTCGAATTCTGAACGCCTGATATAAGGCTTTAGAACCTTCCCAACTACACAACTACTTCGGTAGTACAAATAGGAACCATTCTTCTTCTTCTTCTTCTTCTTCTTCTTCTTCTTCTTCTTCTTCTTCTTCTTCTTCTTCTTCTTCTTCTTCTTCTTCTTCTTCTTCTTCTCCTCCTCCTCCTCCTCCTCCTCCTCCTCCTCCTCCTCCTCCTCCTCCTCCTCCTCCTCCTCCTCCTCCTCCTCCTCCTCCTCCTCCTCCTCCTCCTCCTTCCTATTGTTTTTGTTGTATTGTTGTTGTTGATATTATTATTATTATTATTATTATTATACAGAGGTATACACAGTGGTAAAACTAAAAAGGATTATTCTCAGTGTCAATTTGATCACTGAGGAAGTCACCGTTTAGACTGGGTAAATCTTTTTGTAGAAGTAACATTATCAATAAAATGTGGCTGACATCCGAATAAATTGTTTCCATTAATTAAATGTGGCTCTTATGTTAAAATTAATTTGTTTTAAGAACGTCAATTGAATTATTTTCTCAAGCCGTTTGGACATTGCAGAAACGTGGATAGTGATCAGAATCGTTGAAACGTGAGACCTGGAGAATACTAAAACCAAAATGGGTATATGTGTAAATTTTAAAATAGTAATACTCGTACTACTTTAATATTTTCTTCTTACGAGGGCAGGTGGGAAAATTTGTTCTACAAATGTCCGGAAGGGTGCACAATTCCGGGGTCTTTGGGTTTGGGTATTATACCCGACTCGCTAAAAAAACAAATCCCTTTCTTATTCTAGGACACTAACCTGGAACTGCGTAACACACTACTTCGGGCTAGGCCTATTGTTCTTCAGCCCTAAAGCTCACATCTGACTTGTTATTTTTCTATATTGTATTGTCCAAATCTATCTTCTTCGCCCGAAGAATCTCTTCTGTGAAGCGTGCTACACAGTTCCAGGTGCCCTCCCCTTGAAGCAACGCTTCAACGATGTTATCCGGGAGATCTCCTGCCTAATATCTCCTTGCAACGATCGTCTATGTTTCTACCATCTGTCGCAGACGATGGCTGGCATCGTCAGCAGCTCCCGGGCTGTAAAGGCACTCTGGTGACTCGGGCTTTCCAACTTTCTTCAGGTAAGATCGAAAATACCCGTGTCCATTCAGAAACTGGGTAAGGTAATAGTCGATCTCGCCATGCTTCCTCCCGCCCACGGCTGGACCTGCTTGTAGAGCCTTCTTGTCCAGCGGCCTCGCTCTTCTTGCTCCCAAGCTCTCTAAGAGCTCTGAAGCATCTGACTTCGTGCATCTCGGTGCGCAGCTTTCTCCACCTACCTTCTTCTTCCTCAGAAAGACGATCTTACGTTACTTACTATTAATAATAATAATAACAACAACAACAACAACAGATTCCTTTACTACCAACTAAGATGTCAGGGTACTCTTACCCTAAGTACGCGTTTTGGAAGGTCAAGTCTACACAGGGGCATAAAAACGGTCCTAGATATTTCCAGTGTCAGAATGAAACCGGAACCTCTGGGTTAGCAATCGAGCATCATACGCGCTACTCTATTAAAACCTGACAACGACTGTGAAATTCAATAATACATTCCTGAATCTTAAGAGCGTACTTTTCTGGGATCTACGGACGCTTTTTCGTAACTGACCAGTAATTAATTCATTTCTGTCTCAAACCTATGTGACTTTAATTGACTAGATACCTATTACACCTCTCTAAATTATTAAAAAAAATAAATCCATCGAGAAAAACAGAAATCTTAAACCATTATATAAGACGATGAAATCGCCCACAATGAATAAAAATAAACCAGGCTTTCGTGCGAAATAAGTAGGCTATCTTTTTATGTTTTTTTTTTGTGCCGCGGGAGTTAACATTTCGGTAATTTAATGATCATTATAAATAAACGTTCCATTGTTATTTTTTGCAGCTGAAAAAACTAAAATTAGTTCCTGTGAAAGTAAACGTAATACAGCATCAACTATTTTGACCA
Source organism: Magicicada septendecula (assembly GCA_034769895.1). Taxonomy (NCBI): domain Eukaryota; kingdom Metazoa; phylum Arthropoda; class Insecta; order Hemiptera; family Cicadidae; genus Magicicada; species Magicicada septendecula. The sequence continues at coordinate 311,482,199 of CM068373.1, read as the reverse complement.
TTTCTCTTTACAAAAGTACCTTAACAGCGACAATTTTATTTCCAAAATAACCATTAAACATTAGAGTCTCAGTGGACTGAACAGTCACCGACGACTGATTCTTAACTTGTCGACAAATTACAGAGCAGAGTCGTCTGACATTTAAAGGAAATAACTGATTCGTTAATGGGACTCTTTCTCTTTACCGAGGCGTTTTTCAGTCATTCGGACGCGTTTCTGTATACAACGTAAGTACGAATTCAGTGGTGAAGCTTTATAAAAGTAACAGACCTGCGGATTTGCTTCTCCAGGAAATAATCACCTACGTAATAAGGTTTTAATGTTGCACCTTCGCGTTCCGTGCCAGCGACTGTAAATTCCTTCAGACAACAAATATTAATTATATTGTATTATACAGTCGTGAAGGGGGAGGAGGTAAATATTTGCTCAGCGGAGCGTCACATCGTTGTATCAACACAATTACCGGTCGCAGTACAACAATGCGTTGGTTTCCCCTATCATCGTTTGTTAACGTTACATGATTTTATCTGATAATACGGTACTGTATTTGCATTCGTCATTATTTTCTTGTTAGGTACGGAATTATGTTTATCTCGACAAGGAAGTTCTATTAAGGAAGCTTCTCTAGATACGAATATTTCAAATTTTATTTTACGCCTTGTTCGCCAGCGGTTTCCTTGAAACAAAATTAATATTATTTAAGGAGAATTATATAAATTTTGTAAACTTACATCTTTCTTAAATTAAATTATAATTTTTCGAATTAAAGGTGTCTCACATTTTCTGTCTTCTTCTTCTTCTTCTTCTTCTTCTTCTTCTTCTTCTTCTTCTTCTTCTTCTTCTTCTTCTTCTTCTTCTTCTTATTCTTCTTCTTCTTAGCTTCAGGTAATAGGTACATATAGGCCTGTTACGGTGCCCGTATTGTCGGTCTTCCTCTATGTTTATAATTCAGTGCTGTAAGAAGTAGTCGATTGCTGTCCATACTATAGCATTTCCATTTCCATTTGTTTTCCTTAATTCTATTTTGGTGTTGAATACATTTAGTTCGTTTCTTATATCTTCGTTTCTGTACCTAAGATCTACAGGAACCATCTAAAGTACGTTCATTTCCAACGTTTCATTCTTCTAAGATATTTCATTTCTTGTGTTTACACTCGTTGTTCGTGTTTTTCTTATTGTCCGCATTTCGCTTCCATATTAAATGAGGATTGGAACCTCAACGACTATGGAACGTTCTCTGAACGCTCAGAACATTTAACGTTTGCTGCTAGGGTTTCAGCACTTGCTTCCACTGTACTGCTCCTTCATTCAGGCTCGTCCTGTATTTGGTTATTTAAGGGATTTTGCAGTAAGAAAAAGAGTGAGCAACCAAATCGGTCTCGCACTGACATGCCTGATTATAATTAAAAAAATGTGTTGTAACCGCTGTGTTCTCTCTCTTAGGCTAAGTTAGGTAAGGTTGACAGCTGCTTTCCATGCTTTTTCATTTTGAAGCTTCCTCTTCAGTGCGCGATACGAGTCACGTTAAAAAACTAACAAAATTATTGAACGTTTTCAACTGTTTGTGTCGTTTATATCAAACGCGTTCTCCCTCTGAAGTTTTCTTTTTTCTTTTTCTTCCATTATAGGCTTTATGAATTCACTGTCTCGAGGCGTGTGCCAATTTAGCCGGGCTCTTCTCGTTGTTAAATGCTCTGAGAAGTTTCTTTTCTCTTCAGCTCTCCGAAAAACATCATCATTTATAAGATTTTTCCCAAGCCTGTCGTCACTATTTTCTTGTATAGAACCGCGCTCCGAAAGTAGTAAGGAACCTTGTCCTCTGCTATCGTAAACGATTCACTTCGTACAAAACGCCGCTCCAAACGTAAGTCTTTAACAAGTCTTACTCACTTTTAAGCCACTATGTTGGCAACATTGTAATTCTGTGAAACGTACACAGTGCATTTTGTTTAAAGTGAGAACTTCATATATGGTGCCCGGCTTACTCCCGTACACCTCGCGCTCCCAGGGCAGTAAACTGATTCAACATGTAAAGAAATGAAAGTAAAAAGCAGTGTTGCCAGGTCAGTCGAATCTCTTTCCACCACATAGCTGCCACAATATTCCCCCACCACACCACCAAATGTGGGATGTTTCACCATAAAATTTCCCCGCTGCCACAAATGTGAGTTCTTTAAGCAAAACGTAATATTTAAAAAAATGTGCGCATATACTAAATGTTTAAATACTATTACAAGAATAATGTAAATATTAAAAATTTACCTAATTTCATTTATGATTAAAAAAGTGTACTCTCATGCTGAGAGATCGAGCTGAATATTTTTGAAATCCTTTTCTTGCCCATAGTTCATTATTAGCTTATTATATTTACACAATTTTCCAATTGTTTAATTCATAAAAAATATTGTTTAATTCATCTAATATTTGAGTACATGTTTGAAATGTCAGAAGAGTATAATTTTGTATCCTTATTTACATTGTACGTTTTTTATTTAATAGGTGAGTTACATTCTGGTTTTTATATTGTATTTGGCTGGCAGTTTTTTGTCTTTGAAAATTCTTTTTAGTTATTTGACCATTCTATAATTTGTTGAAAACAGAATTATTATACTGCGTAAATAATTATAATATAAGAAATAACATAAATATATTATAAATATATAATATAATGTATAATAATATAATACGTAATTATGAAATGAATATATAATAATAGTATATATATAATTATAATATAAATATATAATAATTATCACATTCTACTTTTTAGCTAAATGTTGCGTTAATCACATTGTTACATTGGAAAAAATCATTTGTTACATCTTGTTTGTATATGTGTGTATTCTGAAAATAAAACGACGTGTGATATGATTCTATCTGTGTTAATTGTAAATATCTATTTCTTATAATAAAATACATATAATTGAAGATATTGTTACGGGAAGCGTACCGAACAATCCAGAACATTCTCCACTCCCCCCGTCCAGTGTGGCAGCTGTTGCGTCATTCAACTAGGTGATTCTAGTGAGTTCCAGGAACACTGGAGATAAGCAGTAAGCCGCCGGCGTGCAGTTAAGGAGGGAAAGCTGTACTGGACCTCAGCGCGGCATATAAAGCAATAGCAGCCGGGTTGTCGGTTAGTTACGTGAGCGATTTTCGCTATTGCGGATTGAGTGCTTGTCAAAGTGAAGAATTATTGTGTTATTGTGTTATGTGTTTTATAATTGTGCAAGACTCTTTTATTGCGTGTGAACAATTTTTATTCGATTTGTTGTAGGAGACTCTGTTGTTAATTACGAACTGTTTAACTGTGAAAATTAAAGCTGGTAATAAGTGACTTAATTGGTGTCTTGTATTTTGTTTCCACTGTACCTACGACGATCAAGGAGACCGTCGTAACAATATTTACAAGAAAAAGTGCATATCTAAAAATGCGAAAGTAAGGTACAGTACAGTACAGTAGTGAAGCCAGAAAGCCTGTATGCAAGTGAATGTATAGCATTGAATTATAATTTAGACAAACTAGAAATATTGGAAAGACGAATTAATAGGAAACTATTAGTCTCACGAAAAATTCAGAAGGTTGGAAATTAAGAAGTAATGATGAAATATACAAAAGTATAGAAAATATAATAGAAACAATGAGAAAATGAAGACTATTATTTTTTGGACATTTATATAGAATGGACGACAATAGGTTAACAAAGCAAATCTTCAAATATCTGTGGGAGAAGAAGTCAACATCAAGTTGGATTAAAGAAGTCCAAAAGGATTTAGAAAACAATAATATACACGCAGAAGAAACAATTGAAAGAGAATTTTTCGGGCAAAATTGTTAAAACTGGAAGGAGTCTAGGGTACGAGAGAGAAAAACGCAGGTTCAAAGTGGACTGAAGACAGGAAGAAGAGACACAGTGAAAAGATGAAAGAATATTGGAGAAAAAGAAAAGAACAAAGAATAAAGAATTGAAATTGGCATGTGGTCCTTAGATGGCCGATACAAAAAAAAAACATAAACGCCACTATGACCTCGTTTAATTTAATTATCCGTTCACTGTTATTTGAATCTTAATTGTTTATAGCAAAATCTCTCTTACTCCAAATACAACGAGCAACCTTTTACACCATGACTCAGTTCACTTGCCACTTGGCACTGAACATCTCACTTCCAGTGTATCCCATGACACACCCAACTATTTCTTTTTGAAGTGTTCAGTGTTCATTATGTAATTTGGATTTTTGGGGATTTTTTTGTTGCATTAGTGTGTACAACAATTTTCCCATTTCTGTTACATGAGGGTTATTTCTTAAAAGTTCCCTTAAATGTGCCCATTCAGTTAAGCGGAAAATTCGCTGAGCCACCAAAGGATGGAAGTACCGATATTACTTAGGCCCGATGCACACATCAGGTTTTTTACCGTACGGTGCCGTTGCGTGCCCCCAAGTGCGGCGTGGAATACTGGAAGTCATATGAGTCGCTGCACCTTCGGCGACGCTGCGGCACCGCACGTCCACTGTCCGTGCATTCTTCGCCGCAATTCCCCTCCTTACCGCAGCGACACCGCAGACATTACTCCGGTCTCAGTGCATTGTTGTCTATTGAGCAGTGCACACATTTGGTGGTCTGACGTAATCGTAGTTATAGATGGATCAAATGATGAAGATCTTTTGGACATAGAGCTGTTTGCTTGTGAAATAAAAAAATATCCTTAGCTATCCTAAAGAGTTATAGTTAACATTTCCTGTGGAGGTACAGGCCATCTCGTGATTTTATCTTGTCGCTTATTTTCCCTTCAAGCTCATCAAATGAATGAACACTCATTCGTAAGTAAATAGAAAAATTTATCAGAATATTCTCTTAAATCACCAAAAGCTATACGAAATCTACCTCTAATAAGTCTTGAATCAGTAAATGGGTTGCACTCAAAACCGTCTCCGATTCCAAATAAAACGTCTGTACACTAAATAAGACAACATTACACGTTTTCTATGATATAAATCCAAGGCTGTATGTAACAAAACCTGGCTGCCGATTGCGGCTAGGTGACGCGTGTGTGCATCGAACCTGCGTTTTGCGTTGCGGCAACGTGCACGCAGCGGTACCGTGTCCATTGGGCCTTATAATCGTTGTCTTACTGTGCCGTGTATTATAGCAGGCTCACATTTGCAAAACAAAGACGCTGCGTTTAATATATGCACGTCCAACAAAGCAGCCACTTTATCAAACATTACAATGTCATGCTGCGACCGTACACTTACACGTATGAGTAATCGAACCTGTAGTTAGTGTCACAAGACACCTCGAAACTACAGAGTAATCAATCCCGTGGCACACTTTTCACTACTGCCCAGTCAACAAACGTATTAATTTCTAATCGTCGTCAGGTAATTGTAATTAGATACATGTGGTTGTGTTTCTCCTCGCAGATGGTTTTGGTAATTATTTACGGTTGTTAATTCAAACATTGTTGATTATGGTCCAAGTCACGTTTTTGATAATAAATTACCTTATTTCAAATCCGTCCTGTGACTTCGTTGCGTTGTTTTTGTTGTTACGCGTTTCGGGAACTATGTCCCATCATCAGACGTATCACTCGGGAAGAGATCGTCAAATATTAAAATTCATAAAAGTACACTATTTAAACACACGTGTCCGACTCGGTGCGCACCATGTAACGTTCGGTCGGATACTGAATTCTTGGACTTCGCGTTATTGCCAGGTTGTTTATCTCAAGCAAATGCAACGCGGTGTCGTACAGTGGGTTGGATTTAAAATTCAATTTATCATTCAGTATGCCATCATGGTTGTTCGTGCTGTTATAACTTTTGTATATTTCAAACTCCTCCAATGCGTCCATGTAGCGACCCTTGTTACAGTAATGTTAAGGTATAAGATTAGACCTTAAATCCGTGTAAGTATGGTTGTTAGTAATCAAATGGCGTGCGTAATTTGACTTAATGTTTTCAAGTGAATATATGTTATTTAAATTTTTGCGTGGTGTGTGTTCTTGAAATCTTTTGACGAAAGGTCTCCCTGTCTGGCCAATATAGAAACTATCACAGTCGTTACATATTAGTTAATATATGCCTGTTTTTATCTCCAAGTGGGTTTGAATATTTGGGCGAACTAATTTCCATAGATTATTATTAGTTTTGAAAGTAGTAGTAATACTGATTTTATTTAATGTGGATGTTATAATTCTGGGCATTATATTGGTGTAAGTGGTTGAAATGAATGTGGTCTTAGAATTTTTAGCTGGTTCAGGTTTGGACTTTTTATATTTGTGCTTTCTGAGGATATTATCAATCATTGAACTGTTGTAACCATTGGCTACTGCTATATGTTTTATTGTATTGAGCTCATCGTTGAAATCTTCAATGTCAAGGGGTATCGTTAATAATCTGTGTATGAAGCTACTGTATGCTGCTATTTTTTGTGAAAAGGGATGATGCGAGTCGGCGTGTATGGTTACATCAGTAGTGGTCGGTTTTCTATATATTTTAAATTTTAGATTATCCATGTGTCTAATGACGGTTAAATCTAAGAAATTTAGCCTATTATCGGTTTCGGTCTCCAGAGTGAATTGGATATTACAGTTTATGTTATTCATGGTGTTTTTAGACTATTTATTTGGCGTAAAGTGCCATTAAAAATTAAAAATGTGTCATCTACATATCGACCATATGGTTGTCCTATGGTGCGTTACATTCCTATTTATCTCAACTAAACACTGTCAAAAATACAAACAAGAGGACATATTTTTAATAAAGGAGTCCAGCTCCTAGCATATGTAGATGATACAGATATTATCAGAAGAAATGAAAATAATCTAAAGAATGCCTTTAGAGCACTTGAATCATCGGCTAAGAGTATGGGGCTTCCTATAAATGAAAATAAAACAAAGTTTATGGCTTTAGAAAGCAATAATGATAATATTTCAAATATACTAGGCTAAAAGATGGTTATAATTTTGGAAGAGCAAAAAGGCTCCGTATTCGTATATCTGGGGACATACGTCGATGGTGAGAATACTGCACAAAAGAAATTGAAAGAAGAATTCTGGTTGCTAATAGAAGCTATTACGGGCTGAATAAACGTTTTAAATCAAGAATATTAACCACATAAACTAAAGCCACGCTTTATAAGACATAATATTGGCATATGGCTCTGAATGCTGGGTACTCAAGAAAATTGATGAACAGAGGCTAGCTGTGTTTGAAAGGAAGATACTGAGAAAGATTTATGGGCCAATTCAACTGGACAGAGTCTGGAGAAAGACAAATAATAACGAATTATATGCTAAGTACAATAACATTACAGTTGTCCGATTTGCCAGAATTAATAGATTAAGATAGGCAGGAAACGTTCAGAGAATGGATGACGAACGTACGGCAGAAAGAATTATGAAAGACAAGCCAATAGGAAAAAAAGATTGGAAAACCGAAGAACGGTGGTTGGACCAGGTCGGCAGTGATGCGAGGAAGCTGGGCGCAGTGAATTGGTGGCAGATGGCTGAGAACAGGAATAAGCGGAGACAATTTCTTTTGGAGGCCAAGGCTCGATGCTCGATATGGGCCGTATGTATGTAAACATTGTCAAAATTATACGAATTCAGGTTTAAACAGTGTCATAAGTTGTCTACGTATTCCATTCTGTATTGACATTGATAGCTGGGAAGTTCGATTTTTTCACAGTAACTTAGAGAGTCGTAAAAACTTTCATAATCCTCAACTACCTTATCTTGTTACAAAAAAAAAAAATACTCCTTATCTTGAGTATAAAATAAATAAAGAAAATAATTTTTCAGTGAAGGGTTTGTGAAGATCGGTCAAAAATATAATACAAATTTTAACTTATTTGTGTCGACGTTTCGACAATGTTTATTGTCATCATCAGGACCTGTGTATGAATACAAAAGAAATCTCAAACACAATAGAACTATTTGGGTGAACGTGTTTGTGTATGTGAGTGTGTGTGCGCACACGCGTGTGCGTGCGTATGTATGTATCATTGTATATGTGAAGTAGTTGAAATAGTTTGTTTACATCTTCAAATGTTTTCTTTAAGACAACGAGAAAATTATAATATCACAGAACTTAATTTATAAACTATTACAATTTAAATAACTATAATGTAATGGTATTTTAACATTGAAAATGTTTATAAGGACGTGTCGCACATTTGCGGCCGATCGCTGGTGCGTGATCGAAAATGGGAACCGGTGAGTTTCCATAGAAACTACTTCTTTGTTGTCAATAACGTAGTACACATACAAAACTTCGCTTATGAATGCGACTACATTTAACTTATAATCTGTACATTGGTAAATGAAGAATGAATTCATTGATTACCATCGATAACGAAGTAAATTCGTAATTCCGTTATTAACTGGAATGAGCTACATAATAGCTTTCTGAAACGATTAAGTCATGCGTGGTTATTTAAAAAATTTTAGTAGCACTTTTGTAAAATACGCCGAAATTGTGATCATTTGTTATTTAAATATATGAGCGACGTGCACTAATTACACGTTACCAGCAAAAACAGGTTGGCTGGGCCGCGTGTTCGTGTATGCATCGTAATGACTTTCACTGTTTCGAAATATCCACGTGCTTCCTTCCGGTGAACACACACACACACACACAATAGAGTACCGATTTGGTTGTTCTCGGGGATTCGTGACAATATTTAAACTTGTTTCCGATTTCGACAACTTGGCCGACTAGTTTTAAATGAACGTAAACAATTAATGACAAAACATGTTCTGTGTATGTAAATAAACCATCGTTTATTACATATTTTTTAATGGGAATCGATTTCGACAGAAAGTATATTTTTTAACCCTGAACAGAACTGACGTATACGAACGGTTAACCGAGCAGTGAAGCAGACTTCAATTGATTACTGACGGAGACATTTAACAACCTCACCCACACTTGACATTATCAAACGCCCTCACCGTTTCCTTCACCCACAACACCATTTGTCCTACAGTAGTGTCTAGTCTCAGCATTATTTGTTTCAAACGACGTATGGCTCTGCCTGCAGAAATCAAACCCACCTATATTTCATCCTGGGCGGTGGCTTCTATACCGAGAGCATTGTTTCCGCTGAACACACCGTAGACCAGTCATAGGCAACCTTTGAATTTATGGGGGCGCAGGTATAACTGAGGGTCAGTTCGATGGGCGCACCCCTCATCACCCCATCAATAGAAAATGGGAGTTCAATAGCCGGACGTTACAAACATTAAGTGTCGCTTTATAATACCCTTGCGCTTATATTTAGCAACGTGGAACACCGAATCAAAAAAAGCTTTGCAGTATTTATCATATAAATTTGTGAAAATTTTTCACATTAACAGGTCGTCAACAATTTGTCATCATGCACACGCAAGTTAATACTAACAAAACTTTAAACGAAAAAAATGGTTAAAAAAATACATTTTAATAAAAATAAATTAAAGAACTTACCACTATAACATCATTTATTTTCATAAAGTGGACAGAAATGTAAAACTTGAAAAAATCGCTTTGAAGAGAAAAGTTCTGGGCGACAATCTCGACAATCGTATTGGGGGAAGGCGTAGCGCGGTTCTCTAAATGGTTTGTACTATTTTAAATACAGTACTTAGAAGTAGGTACAGCGCAGGTCCGGTCCTTCGTTCAAAAGAAAAGAAAATTATAAGTTGGTTTGCGGGCGCATCAAACCTTATCAATGGCCGCAGGGTTGCCGACTGCTACCGTAGACTGTCGCATCTTGAAGTACTGAAGCCAGCGGAAGCTTCGGATCGTAGCCGTGATTTGTCTTACGTCAGTGGTGGGCTGTTTAGTCTCCGCCTAAACTATTATGTGGAGGTGAAAGCTTTTCTCATTAGATGTAGTGACCGTTTTTATACTTTTCGCCAAGATCTCTACGCCAGAGACATACATCACTATTGTCGTTTCAGACTAAACCGCTCGTTCGTTTCTTAGCTAGATAAGGTATGTACGAAAGCTGATAATGCCGAGCAAGCGGCTCTTTGCTTCTCTCCACCAAAATGAACCGGACACTTACAATCGTATAAACGGACTGATAGTTTTACGAGGTATATTAAATTGTAAAAAACGCGTTAAACACATATTCGAGGCTACAATCAAGAAATATTTTTCTTCTTCTATCCTAGTGGTTTCCAATCTTAAAATGATGGCGGACCACTGAACCAAAAGGTAGACGAAGCGAGAAACTCACCGTCTTAACAAGACCTTCCGGTCAGTAAGGACAAGTACAATTTATTTTGTAAAAGCATTTATTGGCTAAAATGAATTTTATCTTTTTATCTAATTTAATTAAATTTTAATTAACTAAATTTGTATTCGACTTAAATAAAATCGACTATAATTGTCACTACAATAATTGAGATTAATCATTGTGATTTTTTGGCTTGCGCTTATTTCAGCGGTTGTGGCTTTGCTGGTCAAAGTTCGTCTTTGCGGACAGCCTGTTTTTTTGCTTATTTTTTCTCACTGAATAGAAAAATTTATGTTCGCATAAAAACACACTATGGGGAAGTTCGTCGAATGTTTTGCGTATCACCTTTTGCACAACCCCTGCATGTTTACGTCAAATTCAAATGAATTATTTAAATTACTACCGTTTCGATGTCCGATTGTTTTCGCTCGCATTTGCACAATTGTCTACGCTACACTTTACAAGCTAAACTAGATGAATGTTTTTGATTTACACGCTGGTCAGCTGACCACCGGTTAAGAATCGTTGTTCTATTCTACCAAGGTTTAGTTCCTTCGTCTGTGTCGATTTCCGTTACCGTTAGCGTCCCCAAATCTCTCCGCACTTCTTTTAGCCCTAGCAATGCGTTGTACATTGGCCGTAAAATACACAATGTGGACGTCGCTGTTGTTATCATTTATGTATTCTGTACTCACATGTTTGCATACAATGCAGAGCGTTATGTGCCGTCTACAATACTTTAGTTACTTATTCAATTCCAGTAACGGTGAACAGCATTGCCGTCTCACACGTCTATATTTTACATTTGACGGATGACAAACTAACCTCTCTATACAGTTGTGAAGAATGGTCTATACCTGCGTGAAGCAGAGAAAAAAGGCCTACTGTATTCTGCTGTACCCGGACGTGTCGCAGAATGTCGGTCATTCTAAATTCAGTACCAAAAGAAATCTAGAAAACTGGGGAAAAACTGAAAATATGAATTCATGATTTACTTCGAATACGTATACTATAGAACGTGAACATGTAACATACGTACACCGGAAAACAGCGTAGAAGGTTGAAAGTTGGAAGACAGTGATTTCTGAAGCTAAAGTCCAATCTCACTCGATGACATAAACGTTTGTCGAGTAAAAATTAAAAAAATGATCACGTATTTATGACAGAAACACAATTTCATTTGCAGAAATCCGTCATCATCCAGGCACCATCAACCAGTAGGCCCATTTGGTTTATTTCATCTTTACATTTCTTGCTGAGCACCTCTTTCTATATCGGCCAAATTTTTCAACCCGCTGATCCTTATTTTAAGAGTACTTTTAGTTGTCTTCTTTCCTTGAATTTTGTTACATTTTCCTTTCGATTTCTTTTATATCTCTTCATATATAGATTTAAAAATATATACTGTCTTTATTATGTTTGATGAAAATAAGTGGCAGCCGTGGAGCGAGCATGCTGCAATCTTTTAAATGCTTAACGTAAATACAAGATTCAAGCTCTCACTCCCCCCCCCCACACACACACACACATCTACAATTATATTACTCGAATATTCTAGTTCCTTTTTAATTTTCCTTTCATACGTTTTTTCCAGATAGTTACTGATAATTCAGTTTTATTTGCTCAAGAAAGGAAAAATCTTCAAAACCTAGATTTGCGTTGATGAACTCGTATTGTTATTACTGTAGGAGGGATTTTTATAATATTAACGGGTTTAGCATTATCCCGTTTACTCAATGGTCTCAACTAACACATGGAACGGCAATAGATTAAATAATAATAATTAGGAGATAAGGTGTATTGCTGGCCAGACTGGCTTACCCTGACTTCTAAATCACACGGATAGTACAGAAAGCAATCTATTAGTGTTTTTTGTTTTTTTTTTTTATAGAAAACTTACTGGCAGAGTATCCTGACGTTCGAAGCAAAGGAAACGCCTCTTCAAACATGTTTCAACTAGGATGACTGGCAAAAAAATATTACAAGCTGACAACGTGCTGATAAATAAACGAAAACAAAAACTTTTCTTCCCGAAAACTAATTGTTTAGCAGACCACTGAACTGTATTACATTGTATTGGAAACGGAAATGCCAATTGAATGCGTTTCCCGCTGTTGTCTGTCTGTAATTTAATGCAGCCACGCGTACAGAGAGGTTATTTCACCCAGTAACCGCCTGTCACACGCTCCGATGACTCATACCCGATGTCACCTTCCCTCTTCTGTTACTGTAAATTGATTTCCTTGTTACAAAATACGTTGGCTTATTCTTAACCCATTGTCCACTGATACGTCTTAACCATATACTTCTAGAATTCGATTAGTGGCAGCAGAGATTTTAATTTAACTGTTAAAGGTTGGTAGCCAGTACGTTAATAAATATTTATCTCTGTTCTTCTCTTGGTTCACTCCCGGCTACTGTTTTCTCACTGTTCTTTCCTCGGCGTAATCTTTTTACGTGTGGCGTAAATCTTATTGATTTTGATATCACCTCTACTTTCAAATAGATATAGATATAAGTTTTCATGTGTCTGTCACATGCGTTTTTGGCCAGGCGGAGTTCATAAACTCTGGGTTTTCATCCGCTGTCACTCCAGTTACAGAATCTGTCGCCATCTCGAGCGTAAACGAAACCCAACGATCAAAGTCGCCGTTCTCAGAATTGAATCTTATCCGTAAGTTCTAAACATAATTTAACAATTAATGGGTCACAGATGCTTAAAGTCTTTTTCAAAAATTGAAAAATGTCTTCTCTTCGCGTACAAACGAAACCAGATTTTCTGTTTACAAATCTTTACTAAACGCCTGTCTCCTAGAAAGAGATTTTTCTTTCTCTTTGGTTTATAGAGAAGGCATTTTGCTTTGTTTTGGCGGGGCGCCTTAGCGTCCGTTGGTTGATTGCAGCTTCCGGGTCGTACCCGACAACAGTTAAAAGACAGCTTCCTGGTGTCCCCTGCTGTCATAGGAAAACTGTGCTGGCCATTCAGACGGGCTCCTAAAACTGGAAAGGATGACGACGCCAACAAGATTATTCTGATCTTGTTATTTAAATTAGCAGTCTCCGTAACTCCAACTTCGTCGTGCTTATTTGCTAAACTGCTAAGTATCATGTTCTGGACGAGGCCTTTCAGTGTTTTCCTATGGTGGACTTGAAAATGGTGGAAACACTGAAAGGGTTCGTCCAGAACATGACACTTAGCAGTTAAACAAATTAGCACGACGAAGTTGAAGATTATTCTAGATGGAGCTGGAATTTTGAACTTAATCTCGTAACACTGCCTCTGTTGCCGGATCGGACGGCAGGTGCAGTTTGTCTCAGACATCGTAAACAGACGCCTTTGGTCGCTTTCCGTGAGACAGAGAGCCTCCGTGTCGGTGACAAAGGTAAACAAAACCAAGCAAGAAGGGATTCTTTAGCAAACAGCATCTAAGTAATCGAGTGATAACAGAGCTCTTCCTTTTAAACATAAGTCATATATAATTTAAGTCATAATTGCAAACATATTAGTTTCCAACGCTGATGAAAGCTCGCTTGTAAATAAGACACAATAGTAGAGTGAAAGCTGAAGTTCCACCCAACCCAAAACCAGTGAACCGAGTGTCACGAAATATCAAAAAATTCGCGTTTACACAACAAAATAGTGCTGGGAACAAAAACGCACAACTGTTTGAAAAAACAGTTTTTCTGAAAAAAAAAAGAAACGAACTGTTCTTTTCCGTGGAGACAAACTGTTCTCCGTTTTAAAAACGAACGTGGCGTTGAAAACAGTATTGACAACGCACTGTTCTAGTACAGTTCTCTGTTCTGTGAATAAACAGTTCGTTTTCTGTGGAACTTTCGTTCAGCTGTTTGACGTATACTGTTTTTATTGAACTGTTTGGAGTAAACTGTTCGTTTTCATTGCAACGTTTTTTGAGCTGTCACGAGTAAACTGTTCGTTTTTATTGCATGCAACATTCGTTGACTTGCGTTGATTATTGTAAAGTCCTCGTTCTGTTTAGCACAGAATTAGGCTATATTCAGTTTTATTTCAGTTACTATAAAAATATTATTCACATATTCCCTATACGTATTTTTGAAACAATTTTAAACAAAATACGCCCTTTAAGATACTGGTAAATAAGAGAAATATTGACTTAATGCCATTGTTTAAGTTACATCACCATCCATTTAAGAAAAATACTAAAATGAACAGTTATTTGAAATGCTCAAAACAAAACGTTTTAACAATATAATGGTAAAATTAGTAAATGTAAATAGCAACAGTTCATTAATTCAACCTGTTTTTTCCAACTGTTTTTAAAAACAGTTTTTTTTTTTTAAACGAACAGTTCGTTTTCGTTTTGCAAAAAAAAAACAACAAAAACGCCCACCACTACAACAAAACTATCGATTTTGTATCTCGAGAAACACTCGACCTTGTAGTTTACAGCGGCTTCACAAACAACACGATTAGTGCGCTCGTCGCTACTAATCGTTTATCACTTGTGCGTCATGACCTTACACTCGGCGATAAGTGTTGTAAATAGGATGCAGAAGCAGACACGAGATATGGGTCGCCAAAGGTACAACTGGTCTCTCTCTGTAACCGTTACGACTTGCACACCGGTAACTGGGTTGTCCGCAGCCTAAAGCTCTTCGCACACTGGTTCTCATACTTGTTTTCTTTTCTCCGCTATCTTTGAGCTTCTGCGAGGTTCGCTTTGTTGTCACGAAATTAGCCTATTTCCAAAGGACCCAAAAGCGCTTTCAAACCTCATCCCATCTTTGAAAACAATTTTCTTTTGATTTTCCGATGAAAAATTTTTAAGTCGTTTCATTGTTTTCTTTCTGAGAAAAAGTTACTGAATGTCAGTCTATAATGTATAATTTTACGTTATTTTGAATGTTCATCTTCTTCATTCACAGCACTTAATGAATATTAATTGTTAAACTTTCACTTGTGAACTTACTTTGTTTTTTTCCCGTACGCGTTTCAGCGTATCACACCGCTGAGAAGGCGCACATCACGCCGAAACGCGTATGGAAAAAACAAAGTAAGTTCACAAGTGAAAGTTTAACAAATGTATAATTATATAAAAATCACCGTTAAAACTGTTTACTAAAGCATCCAGTGCTAACTTTATTATACACGGTACTATAATATTGTCAAATCCGGTACAGTGTGCTCCAGTTTGTGTTCGAGAACTCAAAGATTAAATAACGCTCATCCTTCAAGTTATATCACAACAAACTGTCACTTTTTCTGTTGATAGATACCAAATGTTAAAACTTCTTTCTTTCTCTCTACATACTTACATAATATGTTCTTTCTTTCTTACCCTTTTTGTTACTTATACATACAAATAAACGAATGTGTAAGTGTGAGTGTATAAGCTCTGCTGCAGTTGCATTTCTGTTCATCTGCTCACTGATTCAGCTCCTAGTAAAAAAAAAATAGAATCCTTTCGTCAGTCTCGTAATTATGGGAGGGGATCAGGGGATCAATCGATCCCCAAAAGTATTTTAAAAATCCGCGAAATTCCATAATCACTTAATGTAAGCCTATTTCTATATTTCTAAGCCAGTTCCGTGTGTTAAAACAAGTCTTAAAAATAATTGTAGACATGAAAGGAATTAAAATATTTGTAAATTAATAAAATATAGTTTTCTTAACAATGACAGTCTCTAAACATTCGGTAAATAACTTACGTCTTTTGTTAAATCGAATCTACAAAGGCTCTGGATTGCAAATATTCACACGTAAGACCAAGGTGATGGCTTTTCGTGGAACTGATCCCGTACGGGCAAACATTGTTATAGATGGTACTGTCCTGGAACAAGTTAGCAATTTTGAATACCTGGGCTACAGTGTGTCTTATAATGCAAGCAGCGACGTGGTGAATAAGTTGCGTAAGTTCAACCTTATGTGCGGGACCATTAGGCGAACCCTTAGGTCAGCAAGTAAAGGAACACGACTAAAATTCTACAAGGTGATGGCTCTTCCCACACTTCTTTATGGGTCTGAGAATTTGACTTTAACGAAAGGCCAGGCCAGTCGCATCCAAGCGGCTGAAATGATATTTCTGAAGCACGTAGCAGGGTATACTTTCCATGATCGCATGATCGTGGACGAAACACAGATGTACGGCAGGAACTGAATATTATGAGTATACTCGACAGGATCGCCCAGTGTCGGCTGAATTGGTGGGACCATCTTTGCCGAATGGATGACTGCCGCATCCCCAAACAACTCTGGAACTATATATGCCGAGGGAACGGAAAGGTGTTGGACGTCCGAGGAAGCGCTGGAGTAACCAGCTCTAATCTTTGCCTATTTGAGACCGGAACAGACCATCCTTGGTTTAATCCGTGAAGATGATGATGATGATGATGATGAAGAACTTACGTCTTTGCAACATAATTCACATCGGTTTACTCAGAACTTTGAGACGTAAAGATTTATAAAATGTATTTACAAAATTATATGGGAAGAATCCTTCTCATTTGTCCTGGGGAAAATGGGGGAATCGAACGTTCAAACTAGTCTCATCCCCCCCAAAAATCTCACCCTACCACAAGAAGCAACTCCTAGTTAAGCCACTGCCTCTTGTAATAAGATAACCGTCTCTTCCTGTTACACCTCCGAATCCTGGCCCTTTATTTTTACTGCTTGTAATTCTAGTTCGATAGTAGACCTACGCAACTCCCACCCATAGATCAAAATTGGCTTGAACACTGTGTTTTGTATAATGTCACATTTGTTTACTCCTTACTTTCTTTTTGCAAAATGTATATGCGTCCGCACGCTCTACATGCGACTCTCATATTTTCATTGTTCCAAGAATGAAATGTGTTACCTGTTGGTTTCCATTTGTTTTCCGTGTATTTTTGTTCCGGCTCTTACATTATTCGTTCCCACCCTTTGCACTTATTTATCGACTTTAACTCACATTTATTTTCAACTTTTTCAGGTTTTTCACGCTACATTTTACTCATTTACTGACCTGTTTCTTACGTCTTCTTCTCTGTTGGAAAACAACGCCAACAGTCAAGGTGTTTCGCTGAAGAGGAGGAAATGTGGAAAATTATTGCACAATCTATTCAACAAGTCTGCCGTTATGTTTCCAAAAAAATATATTCAACTAAAATTAATTTTTATTTCGCTCCACAGATGAACTGTACACTTGTATTTACTGAAACTCGTCGGTAAATAGTTTTAATATTACTGGCTTACCCGTATTTCGTAAAGTAACTGACACTGAAACCATCATTTTCAAGATTCAACGTTTGTAAACTTTTTCTCCAATCCGTCTTTATCTTTCTTCTATAGCATCATACGTCGAAAGCTAAGTACTGTATTCTCCTTTCCCTCTCTCCTGTTTAAACGAATTACATAAAAATAAAAAATAAAATTATTCCCTCTCCTTAACGGAAACTAATTTCTTTCTGAACACATTAAATTTCATACGATTTAACCACGTTGTTATCACAATGTAAACACAGTTCCAATATACTTTCAAGGATTTTACATCTGATAATAAGTTATAAGGCGGCTTACAGTGTGATAATAATATGAAAACTAAAAAGGATGGTATTAAGCTTTGAAACTTGACACATCAAGTAATCCGTCTCAAACGGGGGTCGTTCTTCACACCACTAGATGCCGTGCAAAAAAACAATTCGTTCTTACTGTTTGTAGAGCGCCGTTGAGGCTCCATCGAATTATTGTAAGCAAGAATATGTCCGCCAACACACGTAACAGTAGGATCAAGTAATGTCAAGGTGGCTGTGTATTGTACCGAATTGTTTCAATGCTAACACTGTACCAAGGTTCCCGGCTTCCTCCTCGGCTGTTCCGCTTTATTACAATCCTTAGCGTGTTTGTTGTATTGTATTCACGGCGGCCAGCCTTCCGTGTTCCATTGTTCCCAGACCGAACCAAACCAGTTTCCGAAGAACAAACAAATCGCGATGAACCCACCTTCTTATACTTTTCTACACTTTTCTTAATGTACTTAAATTCATTTTTTAAAATTTGAATCGTTAATTAATTACATGTTAATTCGTGAAAATTATTAGAATATTAATGTTTAGAATATTATTAAAATTTATTAATGTTTAAACTTATTCTCATTATGAATGTTGTAAAAATGGCAAATAAACGCGTAACGAAATATTTGCGTTAATAACAACACGTTTTATGGTTGTCCAACACGTTTTGTTGATTCTGAACACCAAACGTATGGCCCATGCTCTTTGGTAAAGCTGAGAATGAACATGAGTTTTATCCGCCTCGTTATTGATACAGTGCCGGGTCCATTTTACTATATGTACAATACATTATAAAAAAGGACATAAAACCTAAAATAAAGATATCGTCATCATCAGCAGTGGCTCTTGGTGGGTCTTGGCCTGCTCCAAGAGTTGACTCCATTCTTCCTTAATGCGTGCCCTGGGTTTCCAGTTACTTATCTTCAGCTTTCTGACGTCCTTCTCTATCTGATCTTTTAATCTACTTTGGAGTCTTCACCTTGCTCTACTACCCATTGGTTTCTGGTAGAAGATATTTTTCGTAGGTTGTCCTTTCCACTCTCTCTGTGTCCAACCCACCTTAGCCTGTATATTTTTGTTATCCTGACAATGTCCGGCTCTTTGTAAAGATGGTATAGTTCATAATTATAGCTCCTGCGCCACATTCCATTTTCTTGTACTCCTCTAAATATTGTTCTTACAATCCGTCTTTCAATGCAACCTAGAAGTCTCTCACTATTTTTTTTAGTCACTGTCCGGTTTCTGAAGCATACTATACCAGCACTGGCCTGATAAGTGTTTTGTAAATTTTGCATTTTGTGCTTCTTGAGATGAAGTTAGATGCCAGATGTTTTTTTTAAATGCGTAATATGTTTTATTTGCGAGATATATTCTTCTTCTTATTTCAGTGTTAGTGTCGTTAGTGCTGTTTACTTGGGAGCCAAGTTATATGAACTCTTTTTCTGCCTCTAAACGTTTTGTGCCTATTTCGAAGTTTTGAAGGGTTTGGTTTAGTGGTAGTAAAATAAAGATATACAGTAATAAAATAAAAATATACAATTAAGTAAATAGACCTAATAAAATTATAATAATAATAATAATAATAATAATAATAATAATATATTATAAGAGTATAACTAATCTTATATTTGAGTTGGACTGATTGGCTTGAGTTAGTCTATCCGCTTGAGACCGGAACAAACGATTATTGGTTTAATCCTTGATGATGATAACGATATTGAATATGATGATGATAACGAACTGTTTTAGATAACAAGAAAAACAAAAATAACAGAAATAAAAAACTTGATAAGAAAAGTAAGTAAATTATCATGTTACTTGTTCAATGTATTTACTACCCTGCTCCACGCGGTAGGCAGTTTATATCCGTCGTCTTTGTTAAAGTTGCTTGAGTTGAGTTTTTAATAATCTCCACTCCGTCTTTAACTAACCTCGGAAAATAACTCTGTTGCCTTGCTGAGGCCCGTGTTTTGTTCTGCACTCTTTAGAATTATTGTCTGTCAATGACAGAGACTGGCTGTGCAATGTAAAACATAAAGCTGGTCGTGCATTATAAACTTTCTGGGAGACGAGATTTGGGTAGACCGAGGAAAAGATGGTTTCCGTTAAGAACAGAACAGCCTGCGAGAGTAAGCGCTGAATTTAAGTTGAAGACGAGTTATCCAAGTCTGAAAGTTTCATTTTTATAGGTTCTAAATATTTTATTTCCGACATGGCTACTGAATTTCCGTTTCTTCTGAGTAACCTGGATATATATATAATATATACTTTACCAAATTATATTACTTCTACATGTAGAATTTCTTATTTTTATATCTAATTGACGTACGTTTCACAGAATAGATCTGCATCATCAGAGGTTTCTAAATGAATATGTTGTTAAAAAAAGTAATTGTTACAATATTTTAAATGTGTTATGTATATAACAGAGAAAAGAGAAAGGGGGAGAGATGGAGGGGGAGAGATAGAGGGGGGAAAAGAGACAAAGAGGGAGAGAGAGAGAGAGAGAGAGAGAGAGAGAGAGAGAGAGAGAGAGAGAGAGAGAGAGAGAGAGGGAGGGAGAGAGAGAGACGTCATTTCATTAGCTTATGTGGGTATAAACATTTAATGTGTAGACAATGTTACGGTTAAATGTTGTTTTTGTACCGGCAATGGATGTTTTCTTACTATTTGACTCTTTAAGTTTTAATCATTCAAGACTACAGTGACGATATAGTGCTGCGAGAAAACATTGTTTCTTAAACATGAGTTGCGATGAAAATTTACCAGTCTTTGCGTCCGAACAACTTCGCAGATACGAGGAATATTGTGTGTCATCCGTTTTTTTCCGGACACTTACAGGAATCAGTCTGTTCAGCGTGAAAGTAGAAGCTGGAAGAAGGAATTACAAAAGCGTGGAAAGTAACTGAAGACTGAAGACTAGCGCGTTCGCGAAGAATACAGACAGCTGAACCGTCAGTGACGTAATTGTACATCACTTTTAAACTTCGCCCGATATTGGCTTGAGATGATTTCATGGTTGAGACTGATGAATTAAGACGATTCTGCTGATAAGGCAGCCAAGACACGCTGAGGAACGGCTGACGGCTTGGTACTTTTTATAGCCCAAGCTCTTTAATGGCCGGTTTTAATGTGTTCTGCCATAATTGTTCCCGCTGTTAGTTTAGTTTTATTGCTATGCAGTCTTGGGTAGTGATGAACAATTTGCGTGTTCTCTTTAAATAAAAGCAAAGATGATCATTAAAATGAAGACATAAAATTATTAACTGGCACCAGTTAAAAGTGAATCACCGAACCGGCTGCAGTTAGCCTTGTAAAAGATAAGTCCTCAAATTCATTGAACACGTTTGGGCGCCCATCGAGTACTTGCCCCCGACGTAATGTCAATAAAATGAAACCATTAAAGCAGATCAAATTGTACTTTAAAGTATCAAAACGAGACAACGATGCCTTCGTCTCTTCTGTACTTATCAATGTTCTGTACTCATCTACTGTTTGTAGACATTCCTTGTGTAAGAATATAAAATACATCTCCAAACATGCCGAAACGACAGCTATTCGAACACGGATCAAGAGAAAACACAACGCGGCCATATTTTTTAACTCGGCACAGTTCGCGCGCGCGCGTACAAACACACGTGAGGTGTACAAATCTACTTACTCCTGTCACACATCTGTGATAATATTAAAAAGACGTAACAAACGTCTGTCTTTGAGAACGGTCGAAAGAGGGTGTCCAGTAGGTCTCTGCCCCTACAGTACACAAACGAGATAACAATGCAGTTCATTATCTGTAACACACACAAAGTACCTCCAACGTAGACAATGAGTGTTGCAATCAACCTTATCCCGGTTAGGGGACACAGTAATTATGTACGAGGCCAGTATTTATTAACCTTTGTCCGGCTAGAAATTGTTTTCATGGAATGGATTCTACAGCTGAGTAGATGAGGTAAACGTGTTCTTCAATAACTTTTGATTTTCAAGATAAAATGTTTAAAATATAAACTTACTTCACGGTCTAACTAAGTTTGATTCGTAGGTATAGCGTTTCTTATGGCCTACCGGTACTTAAATACACTAGGAAGCCACAAATAAGAATTCTACACTTTTATAAAACTTTTTGTTTTGCAGATAACATTTGGAAACACTGAAAATAACTACAAGAAACACAGAAGATGTATTGCTATAAATAAAGTTATTGCCATTTCAAGTTATTGCTATAAATAAGCATTGCTATAAATAAATAAGAAGAAAACAAAAATCAGGAATTGTGAAAGAGAGTGCAGGCTACTATTTATAATTGATAGGAGACATAAACAGTACAATAGCACAAACCAAGGAATTTTTTTCGAATATGGGAAGTTTGTTGGTATAAAAGAAATGTCTCTGTTAACGTGAGCGATGTTGAATTTTATCTCGGGAAGGATTGCAAAAAAGTGAAAGGAATAAGTGTTACGGTCAACTATATCCTAATTAAATTTGTGTACTCAATAATAATAAGTATTACTTGTTATAGAAGAGATTGTAGGCTTCGTTAGAATATTAAAAATATTACAGATTATTTTTAATTGAGTGGGAAATTGCAGGGTTTCAACTTCCAAAATCTTCTGTCTAACCCCGTGTCTATAATTTATACGAAATTTCACCAATTATGCCTTAGTAACTTGTGACTTTAGGAAACATTGATTTTAAGGAGAGCGGAAAATAAGATGCTTAAGACATTCTAGATGTGGTATTGGATAATGGTGTACATTGAAGATATCTTGTTATAGCGAATATCGAGTGAGGAAGTTCTGACAAGAGTGGACAAAATGAGGACGCTTCTGAAAACAATTATGAAAAGCAGAAGTAGCGTGGTTGGTCGTTTACTACAATATTTTAGTTGCTCGCCTACTTTGCTCGAAGGAATTGTAGAGGAATTTAGTATTTAGGGAATACCAGGAACAGAGCGTATGGACGACATCAACAAAGGAAGACAATGTACAGAAGTAAAGGAATTAACTCTGGAACGAAGGAAGTCGCAAGTCAACCAACCTGCGGATTAAGGAGAAAAAGAGAAATATTTCAGTGTACAGTGACTGATATGTTGTAACGTAACAGTTCAACAATAAAGAAATGACGCCAAATGACACCACTTCAACACAA
This sequence comes from Magicicada septendecula, assembly GCA_034769895.1. Lineage (NCBI taxonomy): Eukaryota > Metazoa > Arthropoda > Insecta > Hemiptera > Cicadidae > Magicicada > Magicicada septendecula. The sequence goes on along the minus strand of CM068373.1, from coordinate 311,459,287 downwards.
ATATATATGTTTTACTAATGAAAGTAAAATATCTTTAAACAGGTATAAATATTAACATTGAAAATGTTTATAAGGACGTGTCGCACATTTGCGGCCGATCGCTGGTGCGTGATCGAAAATGGGAACCGGTGAGTTTCCATAGAAACTACTTCTTTGTTGTCAATAACGTAGTGCACATATAAAACTTCGCTTATGAATGCGACTACATTTAACTTATAATCTGTACATTGGTAAATGAAGAATGAATTTATTGATTGGTGAATGAAGAATGAATTCATTGATTGGTGAATGAAGAATGAATTCATTGATTGGTGAATGAACATAAATATATATATTTTTTAGATTTATTGAAGCATTTTCAATGCCCTTCTTTAAACAGGTATAAATATCTTCAAACAGAATAAAAGTATCTTTACAGGTATCCGTAAACATCGAATCGAATTTTTACTCTCTGTCTTAAGTTCGTAGAGGTTTCTGGCCCTGACTCGCCAAGTCATCTTGTTTTTATGTTGGCATCATGTGACACTTTGGACTTTCACGAAAGGCCAGGCCAGTCGCATCCAAGCGGCTGAAATGATATTTCTCGGGCACTTGGCAGGGTATACTCTCCATGATCATAGAAGAAACACAGATAATATACGGTAGGAACTGAATATTATGAGTATACTCGGCAGGATCGCCCAGTATCGGATGAATTGGTGGGAACATCTTTGCCGAATGGATGACTGCCACATCACCAAACAACTCTGGAACTATAAGCCGAGGGAACGGAGAGGTGTGGGACGTCCGAGGAAGCGCTGGAGTGACCAGCTCTAATCTTTGCCTTTTTCAGACCGGACCAAACCATCCGTGGTTTAATCCGTGAAGAAGAAGAAGATGATGATGTGACACTTGCCTTCAGACCATGCACACATAATAGGTTCTTTAACCCCGTGACCATACCACCGGATATATAGTGTAATGAAAATTATTATCAAGACGAATACAAAGCATGAGTATTCACATCATCATCATTAGGCCTATGTTTTCTAACTAAACACACATTCTGTGACCATGGTCTACCTATACCAGCTTCCTCGGTTGCGTTCATGGCTTCGATCGAATCATTTACTTTAATCGTTCAAAGCGTTCACTGAAGATAACGGTGGAGATACTATTCGGAACGTTCTGTTCTTTGGTCTGGAAGCGTTGAATAACTTCGGTGCTGTGTTTTTAAGCCTAACGTGAGAGTTGGATGCCGCAGGTCCAAACAGGTTTCAGGACCAGTTTACAGAACACTAAATCGTCGTATAAAGACAACTATGATTCTTCTGCCAGTCAGCCAATACATCTTTTCAAGTTCGATATCGAACTTACTGTTCGAACTCTTTGTTTTTAAAACGCTGTTTCCATTTGAAGTTATTTCGCCGTGTTCGAAATGCGGATCTGTACGACGGTGGTGGTAAACGTGGAAAACGCAAAGTGTTGACAAAACAAGAGACTGTATACGTACTATACGCATCCGTACAATGTCAAACAATGTTGTGATATCTGTCTACCGTTGTAAAACATATTATGTAATGAGTTTTAACCACAGTTGACGATCGTTATCTCTCTGTAGCGAAGTTGGCTTCAGTTCGCTAAGCTACGCTAGAACTGACACTGCGGTTGAAAATCGAAAAACACCGATGCAGCTGAGCTTTAAGCGATTCTGTGAACTCTTTGTTTTATACATCGTACAGTGTTTTCATTAATTGTTATTCCGTTTCTACGTTTAATTTTAATATTTTAGTTTTGATTCCAGTTGCATTTGACTTTCAAAGTTTGTAATAAGCTTATTATTTGAAATTTTATTTAGCGACACGTTTTGAAATTTTACATTGCAACAAGGTTCTGACAGTAGTGATGGAAATAATCCTATGTGAATCGACTATAGAATTACACAATGTATCCCTGATACTTCTAAGGTTGATAAAATGTACACCGCCAAGTAACAGCATAATCAGCATATGATTTTTTTAAATATTTAGGCCTAATACCGTAGTTATTACTTCGATCGGGTCTTGCGTCATGCGACAACTTACAGATGGCCGTTTCAGCTTTAACATCAGTACCCTGCGTGTAGCTGCTGTTAAAGATGATGATGCTGCTGTTAAAGATGTTTGGTACAGTTTGAACAAAGTGTCAACTTAGGTAAACATCGTAACGAGCTGGTCAAGAAACTGTTCTTGAATCGTGTCATCAAGTCCGTCGACGAGACGATTCCGATCAAGCAACTGGTGTGCTCTAATGACAGTACAGCGATAAGCTGATAAAAAAGAAAGGAAATGAATTACTGTAAATATGCCCTTCGAGACAGGATATATATTTCTATACTGTCAATGTGGTATTATTTGTATTGCTTACTGCTTATATCGGATAGACTGTTATCAAAATTGTAAAAATTAAAAAAATCAGTCCCACAATTTGGATTTGCTTTTAGCAACTGAAATAAAAGTTTTTGCTTTTTCTTCAAGTTCCCTTGAAGCTTAGAGCAAAACGTCTGTAGGAGTACGACAGGTGTTAAAATTCTCTTATACAATGTAGTTTAAACATCAATTAACTATAATATCAGTACTTTACACAGTGGTCGCTTTCTTATTTGGAATGTAATTTAGCAAGATGTTTTTAATTTAAGAATTTTGTCACAAGAGACTTCTGGCACAATTTGTGATGATGATAGTGATATCGAAACCTTTTCATGTTAGGAACACTTAGAGCACACTAAGGAAGTGTAAATACAGATAATTATAATGATAAGTGGTACAACATTATTTCTTTAAATAGATATTTTTACTATTTAAATTTATAAAATTCAATTTGTTTATTTATATTTATTTAAATTACTTATTTATTTAGTTTTTATTTATTATTTTTATATCATTATTTATATATTTTATATTTCATATTTATTTTCATATTTTATATTGATTTATTTATATTTTTATTTTACCTATTTAATTTTATTATTTTACTATACAGTATGTACAAATTGTTACTAAGTTTTACAAAATAACTCACATAATGAATATGGAATAATTGCATACTTCACAGAACAAATATAATATTCAAATTGATACAGTAGGTTAATAATATCGTTTAAAAATTAAATGAGAATCTTCAGAAATGCGTTAAAAGTAGAGAAAGTGAATATACAGATTATAAAATGCTCTTATTTTAACTATGGATCTTGATAAACCACGAGACAAACAAAAACAGACAAAAGAGGTTATCTTGTAGTTACGGGTTATATAGCAGTGATGTTTTCTAACGGAAATATTTTCAGCAGCAAAAAAGTAGGTATCTTCGGGAGGCTTTCCGGTGTAATATACTGTATATAGCTACTGTGCGGAAGTATTATTAGCTACGGAAGGGTACGGAGGACGTATAATAAATAAATAAATTGCGCTTTTAACAAGTGAACATTAATCGCAGTTAACAATGAATTACTAAGTATGTTTCCGTAATCTTCTAAAATGGATTTTAGTACGACTGCCCACTGAAATGAACTGAATCAGGAACAGCGAAAATCAAGCCCAGGAAATAAGAGCTGAGGTTTGTTAGTGTCCAACCTAACATAAAATATCGGTATGGAGAACCATACATGACTTCCATGTTCTAAGATTTATATTTAAAAACATATTCGAAATGAAATATTTCCATAGAAACTACTTCTTTCTATTGCTTCAGCCTTAACCACAGTACTTTGGCCACTAACGTATACCACCTCACTTTTTTGCACTCGATTTTCACTGATGATGGAAGTCGATGGCACTGCCGAAACGTCTGGTTTTGCAGAAAACATTGGACTACGGCTAAACAGCCCGGGAAGGAATTTTAACAAAACTACTTCTTTGTTGCCGATAACGTAGTACACATATAAAATTTTCACCCCTCCCTCTTCAACTACAATTTTCATTAGTAGAAATTTACCCCCACCCCGTTCAACTAGCCTCTTCATTTATAGATATTTCATCTACGTTTCTGCAATGGATTATTATGAGCTTCTTATCAGGATACTTTGTTTCTCAAAATTATGTATTTTACTCTTGTTAAAACATAAAACGTTGCAGGTAAAATACCCCTTTATCTTCACCGATCTTCACCAAAGTCAATAGGCCTTCAGTCCTCTACAATTCAGGGAAGCATGCAAAAAAATATTTGATTCTGTTTGAATGTGCGGCAGTTATCGTTCGTCATGTAAACATTTCTCTTGGTTCAACATAAAATGTTGCAGGTAAACTACCCCTTTCCCTTAACCGATCTTCACCAAAATCAACAGTCCTTGAGCACTCTACAACTCAGGAAAGTGTGCAAAAAATTATTAGATTCTCTTTGAATTTTCGGCAGTTATCGCTCGTCATAAAAAAATTACCTTTTTTAAAACATAAAACATTGCTGATATACTACCCCTTTCCCTTAACCGATCTTCAACAAAATCAACAAACCTTGAGTTCTCTTTAGTTCAAAAAAGTATGCAAAAAAATAGTTGATTCTGTTTGAATTTACGGCAGTTATAGTTCGTCATATAAAAAATTACCCTTGTTAAAACATAAAATGTTGCAGGTAAACTACCCCTTTCCCTTAACTGATCTTCACCAACACCAATAGGTATTGAGAACTCTACAAAACAGGGCTGTATGCAAAACATAATTTGATTCTGTTTGAATTTGCGGCTATCGTTTGCCATAGAAAAAAATTACACTTGATAAAAAACCGTTGCAGGTAAACTACCCCTTTCCCTTAACCGATCTTTACCAAAACCAACAGGTCTTGAATACTCTACAAATCAGGCCTGTATGCAAAACATTATTTGATTCTGTTTGAATTTGCGGCTGTTATCGTTTGCCATAGAAAATACCTTTGTTAACACATAAAATGTTGCTGGTAAACTACCCCTTTCCCTTAATCGATCTTCACCAAAACCAACAGGTCTTGAGAACTCTATAATTCAGGGCTGTATGCAAAATATTATTTGATTATGTTCGAATTTGCGGCTGTTATCGTTTGCCATAAAAAATACCCTTGTTAAAACAAAAAACGTGGCAGGTAATCTACCCCTTTCCCTTATCCGATCTTCACCAAAAACAACAGGTTCCGAGTACTCCACAAATCAGGCCTGTATGCAAAAACTTATTTAATTCTGTTTGATTTTGCGGCTCTTATCGTTTGCCATAGAATATTCCCTTTTCAAACATAAAACGTTGCTAGTAAACTACCCCTTCCCCTTAACCGATCTTCACCAAAAACAATAGGCCTTGAGTACTCAACAAATCAGGACTGCATGAAAAAAATTATTTGATTTTGTTTGAATTTGCGGCTGTTATCGTTTGCCATAGAAAATAATTACACTTGATTAAAAAAAGAACATCGAAGTAAAAACGTTGCGGGTAAACTACCCCTTCCCCTTAACCGATCTTCACCAAAACCAACAGGTCTTGAGAACTCTATAATTCAGGGCTGTGTGCAAAAGAGTTGTTGATTCTGTTTGAATTTAAGGCTGTCATCGTTTGCCATAGAAAAATATCGGTATGGAGAACCATACATGACTTCCATATTCTAAGATTTATATTTAAAATCATTTTCAGCCAAACAGCCAGGCTGTGTCTTACCTGCCTTTTTATTGCTGTATTAAATGAAAAATATTATATTACATTAAAATGAAAAAATTATAATTTTATTGCCTGGCAACAAAATTATTTTATTTTTAACAATTACCATTGTTTCAAAAAGTTTAAATAAATTTTCAAGTACTTTACTCTTGTTAAAACGTAAAAGGTTGCAGGTAAACTACCCCTTCCCCTTAACCGATCTTCACCAAAATCGAAAGTCATTGAGACCTCTACAATTCAGGGACGTATGCAAAACATTATTTGATTCTGTTTGCATTTGCGGCTGTTATCGTTTGCCATAGAAAATACGCTTGATAAAAAAACGTTGCAGGTAAACTACCCCTTCTCCTTAACCGATCTTCACCAAACACAATAGGTCTTGAGTACTCTACAAATCAGGGCTGTATGCAAAACATTATTTGATTCTGTTTGAATTTGCGGCTGTTATCGTTTGCCATAGAAAATACCCTTGTTAAAAAAACGTTGCAGGTAAACTACCCCTTTCCCTCAACCGATCTTCACCAAAAACAATAGGTCTTGAGAACTCTACAATTTAGGGCTGTATGCAAATAATCTTTTGATTCTGTTTGAATTTGCGGCAGTTATCGTTTGCCATAGAAAAAAATCTATAGACAGACAGACAGACAGACAGACACACAGACACACAGACACACAGACACACAGACAGACAGACACACAGACACTTTTCGGAAAACGACTTTTTTTCATGTTTTGAGTGTAGTAGAATCAGAATCTGCAATAATCTCGAACACGATTTTTTTTGCCATCACCATACTTCCATTCCTTAAGGAATATGGAAGTAAAAATTACACTTGTTTAAAAAAAACCGTTGCAGGTGAACTACCCCTTTCCCTTAACCGATCTTCACCAAAATCAATAGGTTGTGAGTACTCTACAAATCAGGGCTACATGCAAAAAATTATTTGATTCTGTTTGAATTTGCGACTCTATCGTTTGCCATAAAAAATATCGGTATGGAGAACCATACATGACTTCCATATTCTAAGATTTATATTTAAAATCATTTTCAGCCAAACAGACAGGCTGTGTCTTACCTGCCTTTTTATTGCTGTATTAAATGAAAAATATTATATTACATTAAAATGAAAAAATTATAATTTTATTGCCTGGCAACAAAATTATTTTATTTTTAACAATTACCATTGTTTCAAAAAGTTTAAATAAATTTTCAAGTACTTTACTCTTGTTAAAACGTAAAAGGTTGCAGGTAAACTACCCCTTCCCCTTAACCGATATTCACCAAAATAAAAAGTCATTGAGAACTCTACAATTCAGGGACGTATGTAAAAAATTATTTGATTCTGTTTGAATTTGCGGCTGTTATCGTTTGCCATACAAAATACGCTTGATAAAAAAATCGTTGCTGGTAAACTACCCCTTCCCCTTAACCGATCTTCACCAAAAACAATAGGTCTTGAGTACACTACAAATCAGGGCTGTATGCAAAACATTATTTGATTCTGTTTGAATTTCCGGCTGTTATCGTTTGCCATAGAAAATACCCTTGTTAAAAAAACGTTGCCGGTAAACTACCCCTTTCCCTCAACCGATCTTCACCAAAAACAATAGGTCTTGAAAACTCTACAATTTAGGGCTGTATGCAAATAATCTTTTGATTCTGTTTGAATTTGCGGCTGTTATCGTTTGCCATAGGAAATACCCTTGTTAAAACATAAAACGTTACTGGTAAACTACCCCTTTCCCTTAACCGATATTCACCAAAATCAACAGATCTTGAGAACTCTACAATTCAGGGCTGTATGCGAAACATTATTTGATTCTGTTTGAATTTGCGGCTGTTATCGTTTGCCAAACAAACAAAATTACCCTTGCTAAAAAAAAACCGTTGCTGGTAAACTACCCCTTTCCCTCAACCGATCTTCACCAAAAACAATAGGTCGCGAGTACTCTGCAAATCAGGGCTGCATGCAAAACATTATTTGATTCTGTTTGAATTTGCGGCTGTTATCGTTTGCCATAGAAAATACCCTTGTTAAAAAACGTTGCAGGTAAACTACCCCTTTCCCTCAACCGATCTTCACCAAAAACAACAGGTCTTGAGAACTCTACAATTTAGGGCTGTATGCAAATAATCTTTTGATTCTGTTTGAATTTGCGGCTGTTATCGTTTGCCATAGGAAATACCCTTGTTAAAACATAAAACGTTACAGGTAAACTACCCCTTTCCCTTAACCGATCTTCACCAAAATCAACAGATCTTGAGAACTCTACAATTTAGGGCTGTATGCGAAACATTATTTGATTCTGTTTGAATTTGCGGCTGTTATCGTTTGCCAAACAAACAAAATTACCCTTGCTAAAAAAAAAACCGTTGCAGGTAAACTACCCCTTTCCCTCAACCCATCTTCACCAAAAACAATAGGTCGCGAGTACTCTGCAAATCAGGGCTGCATGCAAAAAATTATTTGATTCTGTTTGAATTTGCGGCAGTTATCGTTTGCCATAGAAAAAAAATCTACAGACAGACACACAGACAGACAGACAGACAGACAGACAGACACACAGACACTTTTCGGAAAACGACTTTTTTTCATGTTTTGAGTGTAGTAGAATCAGAATCTGCAATAATCTCGAACACGATTTTTTTTGCCATCACCATACTTCCATTCCTTAAGGAATATGGAAGTAATATCGGTATGGAGAACCATACATGACTTCCATATTCTAAGATTTATATTTAAAATCATTTTCAGCCAAACAGCCAGGCTGTGTCTTACCTGCCTTTTTATTGCTGTATTAAATGAAAAATATTATATTACATTAAAATGAAAAAATTATAATTTTATTGCCTGGCAACAAAATTATTCTATTTTTAACAATTACCATTGTTTCAAAAAGTTTAAATAAATTTTCAAGTACTTTACTCTTGTTAAAACGTAAAAGGTTGCAGGTAAACTACCCCTTCCCCTTAACCGATCTTCACCAAAATCGAAAGTCATTGAGACCTCTACAATTCAGGGCTGTATGCGAAACATTATTTGATTCTGTTTGAATTTGCGGCTGTTATCGTTTGCCAAAAAAAAAAAAATTTCCCTTGATAAAAAAAACCGTTGCAGGTAAACTACCCCTTCCCCTCAACCGATCTTCACTAAAAACAATAGGTCGCGAGTACTCTACAAATCAGGGCTGTATGCAAAAAATTATTTGATTCTGTTTGAATTTGCGGCAGTTGTCGTTTGCCATAGAAAATACGCATGATAAAAAACGTTGCTGGTAAACTACCCCTTCCCCTCAACCGATCTTCACCAAAAACAATAGGTCTTGAGTACTCTACAAATCAGGGCTGTATGCAGAAAATTATTTGATTCTGTTTGAATTTGCGGCTGTTATCGTTTGCCATAGAAAATACCCTTGTTAAAAAAACGTTGTAGGTAAACTACCCCTTTCCCTTAACCGATCTTCACCAAAAACAATAGGTCTTGAGAAATCTACAATTTAGGGCTGTATGCAAATAATCTTTTTATTCTGTTTGAATTTGCGGCTGTTATCGTTTGCCATAGGAAATACCCTTGTTAAAACTTAAAACGTTACAGGTAAACTACCCCTTTCCCTTAACCGATCTTCACCAAAAACAACAGGTCTCGAGAACTCTACAATTCAGGGCTGTATGCGAAACATTATTTGATTCTGTTTGAATTTGCGGCTGTTATCGTTTGCCAAACAAACAAAATTTCCCTTGCTAAAAAAAAACCGTTGCAGGTAAACTACCCCTTTCCGTCAACCGATCTTCACCAAAAACAATAGGTCGCGAGAACTCTGCAAAACCGGCCTGTATGCAATAAATTATTTGATTCTGTTTGAATTTGCGGCAGTTATCGTTTGCCATAGAAAAAATCTACAGACAGACAGACACACAGACACACAGACACACAGACAGACAGACACACAGACACTTTTCGGAAAACGACTTTTTTTCATGTTTTGAGTGTAGTAGAATCAGAATCTGCAATAATCTCGAAAACGATTTTTTTTGCCATCACCATACTTCCATTCCTTAAGGAATATGGAAGTAAAAACCCTTTTAAAACATAAAACGTTGCAGGTAAACTACCCCTTACCATTAACCGATCTTCACCTAAAACAATAGGTCTTGAGTAATCTACAGATCAGGGCTGTATGCAAAACATTATTTGATTCTGTTTGAATTTGCGGTTCTTATCGTTTGCCATAGAAAATACCCTTTTAAAACATAAAACGTAGCAGATAAACTACCCCTTTCTCTTAATCTATCTTCACCAAAATCAATAGGTATTGAGAACTCCACAATTTAGGGCTGCATACAAATAATCATTTGATTCTGTTTGAATTTGCGGCTGTTATCGTTTGCCATATAAAATACCCTTGTTAAAACATAAAACGTTACAGGTAAACTACCCCTTTCCCTTAACCGATCTTCACCAAAAACAATAGGTCTTGAGTACTCTACAAATCAGGGCTGTATGCAAAACATTATTTGATTCTGTTTGACTTTGCGGCTGTTATCGTTTGCCATAAAAAATACCCTTGTTAAAAAAACGTTGCTGGTAAACTACCCCTTTCCCTCAACCGATCTTCACCAAAAACAATAGGTCTTGAGAACTCTACAATTTAGGGCTGTATGCAAATAATCTTTTGATTCTGTTTGAATTTGCGGTTGTTATCGTTTGCCATAGGAAATACCCTTGTTAAAACATAAAACGTTACTGGTAAACGACCCCTTTCCCTTAACCGATCTTCACCAAAAACAACAGGTCTTGAGTACTCTACAAATCAGGGCTGTATGCAAAACATTATTTGATTCTGTTTGAATTTGCGGCTGTTATCGTTTGCCATAGAAAATACCCTTGTTAAAAAAACGTTGCCGGTAAACTACCCCTTTCCCTCAACGGATCTTCACCAAAAACAATAGGTCTTGAGAACTCTACAATTTAGGGCTGTATGCAAATAATCTTTTGATTCTGTTTGAATTTGCGGCTGTTATCGTTTGCCATAGGAAATACCCTTGTTAAAACATAAAACGTTACAGGTAAACTACCCCTTTCCCTTAACCAATCTTCACCAAAATCAGCAGATCTTGAGAACGCTACAATTCAGGGCTGTATGCGAAACATTATTTGATTCTGTTTGAATTTGCGGCTGTTATCGTTTGCCAAACAAACAAAATTACCCTTGCTAAAAAAAAACCGTGGCAGGTAAACTACCCCTTTCCCTCAACCGATCTTCACCAAAAACAATAGGTCGCGAGTCCTCTGCAAATCAGGGCTGTATGCAAAAAATTATTTGATTCTGTTTGAATTTGCGGCAGTTATCGTTTGCCATAGGAAAAAAATCTACAGACAGACACACAGACAGACAGACAGACAGACACACAGACAGACAGACAGACACACACACAGTCACTTTTCGGAAAACGACTTTTTTCATGTTTTGAGTGTAGTAGAATCAGAATCTGCAATAATCTCGAACACGATTTTTTTTGCCATCACCATACTTCCATTCCTTAAGGAATATGGAAGTAAAATTACACTTGTTTAAAAAAAACCGTTGCTGGTGAACTACCCTTTTCCCTTAACCGATCTTCACCAAAATCAATAGGTTGTGAGTACTCTACAAATCAGGGCTACTTGCAAAAAATTATTTGATTCTGTTTGAATTTGCGACTCTTATCGTTTGCCATAAAAAATATCGGTATGGAGAACCATACATGACTTCCATATTCTAAGATTTATATTTAAAATCATTTTCACCCAAACAGCCAGGCTGTGTCTTACCTGCCTTTTTATTGCTGTATTAAATGAAAAATATTATATTACATTAAAATGAAAAAATTATAATTTTATTGCCTGGCAACAAAATTATTTTATTTTTAACAATTACCATTGTTTCAAAAAGTTTAAATAAATTTTCAAGTACTTTACTCTTGTTAAAACGTAAAAGGTTGCTGGTAAACTACCCCTTCCCCTTAACCGATCTTCACCAAAATCGAAAGTCATTGAGACCTCTACAATTCAGGGACGTATGCTAAAAATTATTTGATTCTGTTTGAATTTGCGGCTGCTATCGTTTGCCATATAAAATACGCTTGATAAAAAAATGTTGCAGGTAAACTACCCCTTCCCCTTAACCGATCTTCACCAAAAACAACAGGTCTTGAGTACTCTACAAATCAGGGCTGTATGCAAAACATTATTTGATTCTGTTTGAATTTGCGGCTGTTATCGTTTGCCATAGAAAATACCCTTGTTAAAAAAACGTTGCAGGTAAACTACCCCTTTACCTCAACCGATCTTCACCAAAAACAATAGGTCTTGAGAACTCTACAATTTAGGGCTGTATGCAAATAATCTTTTGATTCTGTTTGAATTTGCGGCTGTTATCGTTTGCCATAGGAAATACCCTTGTTAAAACATAAAACGTTACAGGTAAACTACCCCTTTCCCTTAACCGATCTTCACCAGAAACAATAGTTCTTGAGTACGCTACAAATCAGGGCTGCACGCAAAACATTATTTGATTCTGTTTGAATTTGCGGCTGTTATCGTTTGCCATAGAAAATACCCTTTTTAAAAAAACGTTGCAGGTAAACTACCCCTTTCCCTCAACCGATCTTCACCAAAAACAATAGGTCTTGAGAACTCTACAATTTAGGGCTGTATGCAAATAATCTTTTGATTCTGTTTGAATTTGCGGCTGTTATCGTTTGCCATAAGAAATACCCTTGTTAAAACATAAAACGTTACTGGTAAACTACCCCTTTCCCTTAACCGATCTTCACCAAAATCAATAGGTCTTGAGTACTCTACAAATCAGGGCTGTATGCAAAACATTATTTGATTCTGTTTGAATTTGCGGCTGTTATCGTTTGCCATAGAAAATACCCTAGTTAAAAAAACGTTGCAGGTAAACTACCCCTTTGCCTCAACCGATCTTCACCAAAAACAATAGGTCTTGAGAACTCTACAATTCAGGGCTGTATGCGAAACATTATTTCATTCTGTATGAATTTGCGGCTGTTATCGTTTGCCAAACAAACAAAATTACCCTTGCTAAAAAAAAACCGTTGCAGGTAAACTACCCCTTTCCCTCAACCGATCTTCACCAAAAACAATAGGTCGCGAGTACTCTGCAAATCAGGGCTGCATGCAAAAAATTATTTGATTCTGTTTGAATTTGCGGCAGTTATCGTTTGCCATAGAAAAAAAATCTACACACAGACAGACACACAGATAGACAGACAGACAGACAGATAGACAGACAGACAGACAGACAGACACACAGACACTTTTCGGAAAACGACTTTTTTTCATGTTTTGAGTGTAGTACAATCAGAATCTGCAATAATCTCGAACACGATTTTTGTTGCCATCACCATACTTCCATTCCTTAAGGAATATGGAAGTAAAAACCCTTTTAAAACATAAAACGTTGCAGGTAAACTACCCCTTACCCTTAACCGATCTTCACCTAAAACAATAGGTCTTGAGTAATCTACAGATCAGGGCTGTATGCAAAACATTATTTGATTCTGTTTGAATTTGCGGTTCTTATCGTTTGCCATAGAAAATACCCTTTTAAAACATAAAACGTAGCAGGTAAACTACCCCTTTCTCTTAATCTATCTTCACCAAAATCAATAGGTCTTGAGAACTCCACAATTTAGGGTTGTATACAAATAATCATTTGATTCTGTTTGAATTTGCGGCTGTTATCGTTTGCCATATAAAATACCCTTGTTAAAACATAAAACGTTGAAGGTAAACTACCCCTTTCCCTTAACCGATCTTCACCAAAAACAATAGATCTTGAGAAATGTACAATTCAGGGCTGTATGCAAAAGAGTAGTTGATTCTGTTGGAATTTGCGGCTGTTATCGTTTGCCATAGAAAACAATTACCCTTGATTAAAAAAACCGTTGCTGGTAAACTACCCCTTTCCCTCAACCGATCTTCACCAAAAACAATAGGTCGTGAGTACTCTACAAATCAGAGCTGTATGCAAAAAATGATTTGATTCAGTTTTAACTTGGGGCTGTTATCGTTTGCCATAAAAAAAAAATCTACAGACAGACACAGACACACAGACAGACACACAGACACACAGACAGACACACACACAGACACTTTTCGAAAAACGACTTTTTTCCTTGTTTTGAGTGTAGTACAATCAGAATCTGCAATAATTTCGAACACGATTTTTTTTTGCCATCACCATACTTCCATTTCCTTAAGGAACATGGAAGTAAAAACTCTAGGAATGTGTGTTTAGTGCCTGGATGAAGTTACGCAATTTACTAATGTTGAGGTATGGGTAAAAATAATGAATAATTTAAGTACAGGAGCAAACACACGCTTTATTGAAGGAACAGTTTAGTAGCAAGTATACGTAAACCGGACACACGAAATACGCATTACAAGAGCACATTTAAACCTGAACTGTACTTGTCGAGTGCATCTCTATTTATATAGAAAAACAGCTTCCAGATCTTTCCTTTTATTTAAAACTTCGAGAACATTACTTTTCTAGACTCTCACAGTAAACGTGCATGTGTGCCGGTTGAGGCTCCGCCCAGGCAGCTCTACCGCCCACCGCACGATACAAACTTTCACTTCTACAATGACAAGTACATTTACTTAAAAATGAATGTAGTTTTCTAGTATATTCTCAACACCCTCCCTAAAACTCTACATTCTCACAATCACATTAATTTAAAAAAAAAATTTAATTTAAATAAACAAACTCTGGTTTTGACAAAGCTTTCGTAAGTATATCAGCGACTTGTTCATCACTTTTAACATAATGTACATTAATTTCTCCATTTTGAAAACAATCACGTACATAATTATATTTCACATCAATATGTTTTGTCCTTTGATGGAATTCAGGATTACTTATAAGTTTTAATGCACTCATATTATCTATATATAAATCATATTTATCAGTCTTACAATCGCATTCATTAAATAACTTCTTTAACCACATTATTTCAGTTGTTACTAATGCTGCACTTACAAATTCTGACTCGGTGGTTGATAATGATACAGATTGTTGCTTCTTACTTCGCCAAATAATTGCAGCATTTGCATACATACAAGCTACGCCAGAAGTTGATTTACGTGTAACTGTATCGCTAGCATAATCAGCATCACTATAAGCTTTAAAGTTGCCATCCTTACAATATAGTAATCCAAAATCAATCGTACCTTTTAGATAACGTAAAATTCGTTTAACAATTGACCAATGAGCTACACTTGGTTTGTCTAAAACTCTAGATACAACATTTACAGCAAAACGTATGTCCGGACGACTTACAATTTGCAAAAACATCAAATTGCCGACAGCTTCACGATAAGGTACATTACTTACAATAGTTTTTGATAAATATTCATCATGATTACAATCAATTGGCGTGGATACAATATTAGCTTCTGACATATTAAACTTTTCTAAGATTTTGTTAATATAAGTACTTTGATGAATGAAAACAGACCCATCATTCAATCTACAAATTTCCATTCCAAGATAATTAGTAACTTCTTTAGTACTAGTAATTTTAAATTTTTTACTCAAATCATTCAACAATTTATCAATCAAACTTTCATATGAAGCTGCAATAAGTCCATCATCAACATAAATTTCTAACAAGACCTTATTATTATTTTTGTTATATATGTATAAACATGGGTCACCCGTACTTTGACAAAAATCTAAATTTACAAGAAAATTAGTGAAGTGCTCAGTCCAGCATCTTGGTGCTTGTTTTAAGCTGTATAAACTTTTCATTAATTTACATACGCGTGAGCTTCCATCATCAAAACCTTCAGGTTGTTTCATATATATATCTTCCTTTAAGTCACCGTATAAAAAAGCCGTTTTTGTATCAAATTTACCGATATGTAAATTTTCACGAGCAGAAATACTAAGTATCAATCTTATTGTATCAAAGCGAACAACCGGACTAAAAGTTTCTTTATAATCTATATCTTTCTGTTGCGAATAACCTTTAATAACCAACCGCGCTTTATAACGTTCTGTACCATCTGGATTGAGCTTCTTCACAAAAACCCAACGATTGTTAATCACCCTTTTATCTTTTGGCTTTTCCACTAATACACATGTCTTATTTTCATACAAAGAGTTCATTTCGTCCTGCATTGCAGCTTGCCAACTATCTTTTTCTTTACTTGTAATTGCTTCGTTATAATTAGATGGTAACTTTTCAGCAATAAACGTGATCGGACATCCATAATATTCTGTAGGTTTTAATTTTGTTCTATCGCGCAATTGTCGTCCAGTTTGATTGTTATCGCTATTTGAAGATTGTAAAGGTTCTCTTTCTTCAAACTCATTTGATTCATTTTTAAGTAAAAGTTCATTATTTTTAGGAGTTATAATTTCATTTTCTTCAGTTTCTTTATTATTATTGTTCAAAGAATTCAAAATAATTGAATCAGCTAATACTCTTTCAGGTTTAAAAAGTACATCTCTACTTATAATGACATCTCGCACTTCCGGAACATATACACGATAACCTTTACAATCCTCATGATATCCGACCAGATAACCCCTCATCGATTTTTTATCAAGTTTCTTACGCTTTTCTTTTGATATATGTACATAACACATGGTTCCAAATATTTTAAATCTATCAACAGTAGCTGTTTTTCCATTCCATAACTCATAAGGAGTTTTATTATTTTGTTTTGTTGGGCCTGTTCTATTAATTACATGTACAGCAGTATTCATTGCTTCTGCCCATAAGAATAGAGGTAAGTTTGAATTTGAATATAACATTGATCGAGCAGCCTCTACAATGATTCGGTTATCGCGCTCTGCAATTGAATTTTGTTCGGGCGTATATGGAACATTAAACGAACATTTTATACCTGTACTATTTAAAAAGGAGATCACAGCTTTATTATCGTATTCTTTACCACCATCAAAATGAATTTCTTTAATATTTATTGCAAATTGATTCTCAACCCCGATACAAAATGATTTTAGTTTTTCTATTACTTCAGATTTTTCTCGAATAAAATGAATTTCTCTATAACTTGAAAAATCGTCTTTAAAAGAAACGAAATATAACTTTCTACCGAGAGACTCTACTTCCATAGGACCACAAACGTCAGTATAAATTATTTCGCGAGTTTTAGTGTCACGATCGATCTTTTTGTGAAAAGGCAATCTATGATTTTTGCCATAAGCGCAACCTTCACAAAAGAAATTTTCATCCGTAAATTTTATATTTAGATTTTTCAAAAAATTCTTCACATGTTTTACATTTTGATGGCAAAGTCTTTCGTGCCATAATTGTAAAACATTACCGTTGGCAATGCTCGATCTACTCTTTTGTTCTACCACGTTACATTCTTTTGGAATTAAAGTTTGAATGTCTAATTTTAGCAAACTACCAGGCTCATATTCGGAACCAGTTACAAGAATTTCATTACCATGCTTTGAAGTACATCTCGTAGCATTATGTGTTATTTCATAATCTATACCCCTTTTACCCGCATATTTAACAGAAAACAGATTATACATTGAATCAGGAACATATAATACATTATAGATAGTACCTTCTACTCGTTCACTATTTTTATAAGTTTCAAAGTCAATATTACCTTTACCATATGCAGACATTGTCATACCGTTGCCCATTCTTACACTGACTGGTGTTGTATATTCTTCGAACGTTGAAAACCATTCTCGATGCTTCGACATATGATCCGTCGCACCCGAATCCACAATCCAGAGGTCATCCCGATTGCCACAGCTGCCTTTGTCACCTATTAGTGCTATCCTCGATGTTGATTTCTTCTGTCCAGAAGACGAGTTACTTCTTTCTTGATTATTCGACCATCTTAGCTGTCCATTATTCTTATTCATGAAGCAATTGTTACTTTTATGACCTTTTCTTTTGCACGTATAACACCTGAAGCAGTCCCTTTTTAAATGACCTTGTCTTCCACAATTATAACACTGCTCTTGTTTCAAATCATTCTTCTCATATTTATAAGAGTCATTCTTCTGTTCCTTATGACCGATTTTCAGATTAGCTAGCAACGCTGTCGTCTCTTCGTGTACTTCCTTTTGCTCTTGTAATCTAAATTCTTCTGCCATCAAGCGCTCAGTCAAATTTTCGAGATTCTTCTTATCGTCAGATACCGAATCCCAAGCACTGTGAAAATGATTAAACTTTTGTGGCAAAGATGTTAAAACACGAGTCATCACCATAGTCTTTTCAATTTTTCCACCGAGATTTTTCATTTTTCTAGCCAACTGTTCTATTTTTGAAATATTATACGTAACACTTTCACTCTCTGTCCACTTAAACTCAAAAAATTGTTTTTGAATCATCGACAGATTTTCATCAGATTTTAGATCATATGCTGTATTCAATTTGTCCCACATCTCCTTGGCAGTAGAACAACCCATTATAAGTTCGAGAGGCTTTCTCTCCACTGTTGTAACAATTAACTTTCTGGCAATTTTGTCCGCCTTCTTGAACTTTTCCAACAACGCGTCACGATCTTCTGCACCTGCAGCTGGCTCGGCTAATCTTCCTTCGCAAACATCCAGCACATCATCATCCTCTTCCATCAATGTGCGTACTACGAAGCGCCATTGATGCCAATTATCTTTGTCTCGAAGTTTTTCAATTTTTATATTCGGTTCCATTTTTGCACAAATATTTTATACTTGCACTCCAATTACACACTGCACTCCGATTTTAAAATTCCACTGGGCCCATAACCTGTTGAGGTATGGGTAAAAATAATGAATAATTTAAGTACAGGAGCAAACACACGCTTTATTGAAGGAACAGTTTAGTAGCAAGTAGCCTATACATAAAACGGACACACGAAATACACATTACAAGAGCACATTTAAAACTGAACCCTGAACTTGTCGAGTGCATCTCTATTTATATAGAAAAAAGCTTCCAGATCTTTCCTTTTATTTAAAACTTCGAGAACATTACTTTTCTAGACTCTCACAGTAAACGCGCGTGTGTGCGGGTTGAGGCCCCGCCCAGGCAGCTCGACCTCCCACAGCACAATACAAACTTTCACTTCTACAATGACAGGTACACTTACTTAAAAATGAATGTAGAGTTTTCTAGTATATTCTCAACAACTAATGCCTGTATCGATATCTGACAGACGAAAGAAAGAGGATATGTCGGAAGTCGGAAGACCGTTATAGGTTTGGATTCTTATCAATTGTGAGATAGAAGCCGACTATTTCCTCCTTCCAGTTAAACAGTTGAAAAAAAAACACTCACTGGTAATGAATTATTCTGTTGTGTGTACACCCGTACTTGCTGCGTTCCTACCTCATTTTTATTCCTTTATTTCTATCTCTGTCCTTTTTTATTTCCCCTCTCACGCACAGTATTATAAATAAGGTGTAATTCTATGATTATCTTTCACAGCCTTAATCTTACGCTACTCAAACTGTGATAGACTGATGAATACAGAAAATGTCAGTTGTAGGTCGATTCTTTGTTTAAAGCAGTTTTTTTTTAAATTTAGTTGACAATCATTTCTAACTCTATTTATCTGTTTGTTTTTCAGGTAAGCGACCGTGTCGGGTATGGATTCTACGGACTTAAATAAGTTTGGTAGGCATCGTTATAAATGTTCTCTCTTTGGTCTAATTCAAGGTAAATTGAAATGAATCTCTTCAATTAAATTAATTTCATTTGCCACTACACAAAATTTAAATTCAGAAACTAATGTAAGTTTTTTCAAAAACTTTGTTATGCGAATCTATTTACCTTCTGTCAACGATTTTTTGAATGATTTTTTTTATTAAACGTGAATGTTTAAAGAAATTTTACAACAAAAAATCACTCATGTATGTGTAAGTGTTAAGTGAACAAACGTTTAGATCCAACGCAGTAGTAAAATTGGCACTTACTGAAGAGCGGAAGGAGTGTCAGTAAGCAAATCTGGAGCCGTAAAATCACGTATTTAATATATTTTGTTTCAATTTTGTCGCTACAATTTTTTGGGTTCGCGTGCCGTTATTCCTTACCAAGCGATAATCGCTTCATCCTGGACGTGTCCTTTCGGCGTCTCTGCCATTTTCTATTTCATTCCGATTACCTAAGTCCGCTGTAGGTCTTGAAAACGGTGGAGGCACGGAAAGTTCTGTCCAATACGAAGCGACTGGCGGTTGGGCGAATAACAGTGAGAACTTTTAATGTTAATAGAAAACAAGGAACACAGAAACAACCGGAGGACACTGATTGTCGCTTATGGGCAAAAGGGAAAAGGACGTTGCACGGTCCAGAAGATGAAAATCGGAATAGGCTGCAAGAAAATTGAACGAAAGATATTTCTGTAAGACTGCAAGAAGATGTACGGAAGATATAGACCGCAAGAAAGACATTTAATATTTTTTATGACCAGTCACTGTTTTCTTGTTCTGTGACCGTCGAGTATTTTTTTGACACCACCATTGTTTCAATTTTTAATTAACAATTACTGAAAATTACTGACATTGCATACTCGTAACTTGATATTCTGAAAATGTACATTTTCTTGGACGGGGCTTAGCCACATCGCCGAAAAATGTTGGTAGTTGATTTATGGCGTCGGATCGGACAGCGCAAACTGTGAGATAGCCATCATCATCATCATCATCATCCGCAAGGTATAAACCAAGAATGGTTTGTTCCGGTCTCAAATAGGCAAATATTATAGCTGGTCACTCCAGCGCTTCCTCGGAGGTCCCACACCTCTCCGTTCCATCGGCTTATAGTTCCATAGTTGTTTGGGGATGCGGCAGCAGTCATCCATTCGGCAAAGATGTTCCCACCAATTCAACCGATACTGGGCAATCCTGTCGAGTATACTCATAATATTCAGTTCCTGCCGTATATCTGTGAGTATACCCTGCCACGTGCCTGAGAAATCTCATTTCAGCAGCTTTGATGCGACTAGCCTGGCCTTTCGTTAAAGTCCAATTCTCAGACCCATAAAGAAGTGTGGGAAGAGGCATCACGTAGAATTTTAGGTGTGTTCCTTTGGGTGAAGTGATTAAAACGTAGTGACTACATAGTAGACACTACGGTGTAGTGATAGCATTAATTCAAATCGGTGTGATTAAACAAACGCTAACACTCCATAGTTATAACTACCCCAAGTGGAGTGGTATCCGGGAAAACTGGAGATACAACTATGGGTAGATACAACTCCAGTGTAGCAGTAACTACCTTTCATGTTGGAACATGATCCCCCCACCCACTGCCTCTATTCGCTTCGCTCGTGTTGTTACTCTTTCGTGTCTGTCACCGGTAGCGTTCACTTCACGTTGGTCTGTCACAGCATCATGTCATCATCTGAAGATGAAGGGGGTGTTGAGAAGAAATGTGTGGACAGAGATTTATTTGTTAAATTACTGTCAGAAAGCCCGGTATTATTGGAGAAATCAAGGTTACCAAAAATTATGTTTGAAAAAAGACGGCGTGGGAATACTTGTGCACCATTTATTCCCAAACCACTGGAATTGAAGTAAACACATCTCAAATGACAAAAATGCTACAAAATATGAAACTAAAATAAAAAATAAAACAGATGTAAAAGCGACAGGGAACAAAAAAAATTAAATTAAAAGACTGGGAAAAGAATTTGTTATCAATATTGGGTGAAGTAGAAAACCCTGTTTTTACCAAAGTGTCAGGAAGTTGTACAGTAGGGGTATCCCAATCAACCTTTTCGGAATTAACCGAAAAGAAGAGCAACAATAATAACTGTAGCATGTCTCCTACGCCGACTAGTAGTTCAGGTTATACGTCTTCTCAAGCCGTCCAACAGGCAAATACTCCATCTGCCAGTGCTTATGTGAGACCCAGTGTGAATAAGTTATTGTCCTACGAATCAGATGAAACAAAAGATTTGACAACTCCTCAACTGCAGAGACTTGTTCTCTTGCAGCAATTTGAACTGCAGAAAATAAAAATAGAAAAAGTGAAAATTGAATTAAGAAAGTTAAATAAAAACTGCGCAGAAAAAGGAACACAAACTGATGTAGCCTCAGATTATTGTACTTTTATAAACTTGTAACCTATTCTTTTGTAATCCTTTTTCCTTCCATAAAAAAAAAAAAAAACATAGTTAAGTATATTAACCGCACCTAAGGTTAGTCTAGTTCGTGTGGTCTAGCTGTGCACACGGCGGCAGTAGCTACACATGCCAGCCATGAGTATAGCAGGGCCGGCCGGCCGCGGCCCTGTGATTGTTAGTGGAACCTTGCATAGGGTCAGTGGGATGCCAAAAACAGGTTCCACACTACCAATCACAGGTATTACAGGCCAGTATAGCCTGCTATACTCATGGCTGGCATGTGTAGCTACTTACTACTGCCGCCGTGTGCACAGCTAGACCACACGAACTGGACTAACCTTAGGTGCGTTAATATAAATGGTTTTTTTTTATGGAAGGAAAAGGATTTTTATTTAATATACAAATTATTTCTATTTCTACAACAGAGTTCAACATTTTGACTGTTTGAACATAACATCTTACTTTTAAATAAAGGCTAACATATCATTCCGCTTTTGTTCACCACGAACTTTTGTTGCAGCGTTTTCGTGTGTCTCTCTGCCAACTTCATCCTCAACGAACGCATCTTCATCTTCACCGTGTCCCAAGTCCTCAAAATTTAAAGGGTCTTTAACAGTGGCGGCGCTAACGAAACGGGGGCCCCCCGCGAAACTAATTAGGGGGCCCTATAAAAATGGTTAAATTTTGTATACGTAATAGGGAAAAACACTCAAATGAGTTTCTATTTACGTGTGTTTCACAACAATGGTTTGTGAATACTTTCTCGTCTATCACAAAGCGTTTGCAATTTGCAAAGGACGTTTTACACGTGTACAAACTCTTAAAATTCATTGTTGCTAAATAGACAAAGTTCTATACAAACTATAAAAAAACCAAAATAAAAAGAATGATTTATTTTTACGTCAAAGATCTAAATTCAGACTATGAAACAGTACCGCACACAGAGTGGTAAAATTTTATTATTTAAAAACGAATATCAAAGTAACATTCTAGCTTTTTTCAAACATTTAAATTAGTTTGTAACTGAATTTGTAAAATTCTTTAATATACTCTATACAAGTTCTCCTTAAGTCTAATCCAATTCAATAACACTCGAACTCAAGTAATGTACAATATTTACAGATGAGGATCAACCAAAGTTCACTGTTTTCCTAAGCCTAGTCTTCTTTTTTTAATAGCTAAGAACTTTTCAACCACTTCGTTGATATTAGTTTTCTGTATCTCACATGCTCAATGCTTAACAGTGCCAAGTCACTCAACCGAGTTTGGGCCATGGTACTTCTTAAGTATGACTTAATTTAATTAATTTAAGTTTTGAAAAGCTTCTTTCCGCTGTAGCTGTTGTGACAGGTATGGTTAAATAAAGCTGCAAAGCTGTAGTGAAGTCTGGGAGGCAGCTCATAAGGCAGCTGTTTTCTTCAACCAGTAAATTCATCATTTCTCGAATTCTTTTCTTGTGTACAATTTCTTTGGCCATCAGAGCTTTGAAGGGTATTACTTGGTCAGGCAGTGATGTGGAAAGGTCACCAGGATACACATTTACCAGAGCCTTACTTTTCTCCACTATTGTCTCTTGTGAGAAGTTTACTAAATTCTGAGGCGTCAGGAATGAAAACCTATCATCAATGCAATGCAATCCTTCGAATCTCATTTGTAGCTGAGCTATTACAATATCTAGTGTTGCATTGAAAACTTTTACTTCAAATGATTTCACTGGGTCGTCAATTCTATGGTCAACTGATAATTCAACAAAGAAGCGTTTTACAACTCGTTTACGCTTATTTTTCATGTTTCAAGTTATGTCCCATGACTGGGCCAACTGGGGCCCCCCATGAGGGTCGGGGCCCCCCCGCGCCGCGGGGTCTGCGGGGGGCTTATCGCCGCCACTGGTCTTTAAGGTGTTTAGCGACATTATGCAGGTCAGCACAGCTCACTACTAGTTTTGGTACTCTTTCAAGAGACACTCTTACGCAGTTACCAAGGATTGGAAACCTTTGTTTAAGTTGTCCAAACACTCGTTCTATTATCACCCTTTCTTTTGCGTGCTTCCGATTAAATCGACGTTGAATATTGTCTTGAGGTGGCTTGAATGGCGTGATCAGCCATGGGGCTATACCATAGCCGGAGTCACCAAGCAAACAAGCAGTACCGTCATGTCGTGATATTACGTCCCGTACTGCACTCCTTCTCCATATTCTGGCATCGTGCACTGAGCCAGGCCACTCGGCGCTAATGCTTGTAAACTTTTCTTCCGCATCACACGTTGCCTGAACATTGATACTGGCATAACCCTTACGATTTACGTACTCATCGCCAAACACTGATGGTTTTTTAATTTCGATGTGGGTGCAGTCTAATGCACCCACAACAGTTGGTAAGTTAAAGTGTGTTTGCCACATAACCTTTGCATTATTTATGTCTTGTACTGTACTGGGGAAATAAATCCAGTTGTTAGCTTTTTCTAAAATACGATCCATCACATAATTAATATTTTTACATACCGTGGAGCGGTCCACTCCAATATCTTCTGCTACTCCACTCTGAAATCCTGGATCAGCAGTATAACGCAAAAATATTTCCATATGTTGTCTTGGAGATAGTGCTTTTCCTCGAGTTTCATCAGTATGTGGCAGAAATTCTGATGTTAAAAAATCAATATTGCCTGTTTCAAAACGCATCAGCTCCTTGCACCTACTCAAAACTCTTCTTTCACCGTATGCCCTTCTTTCTCTTACATGCATAAACATTGCCATCGTGAAGTCGACTAACAACTGACAAAAGTGGAGTG
The DNA here is from genome assembly GCA_034769895.1 of Magicicada septendecula. Lineage (NCBI taxonomy): Eukaryota > Metazoa > Arthropoda > Insecta > Hemiptera > Cicadidae > Magicicada > Magicicada septendecula. The sequence continues at coordinate 311,434,754 of CM068373.1, read as the reverse complement.
TGCCCCTTCTCGGACTCCAAAATAATGAAGTTATAACTACACGTAACTAGTTGTAGCTACCTTTTAATCATACTAAAGGAAGTTACAACTTCAAAATACAGAAGTGGTACGTTTTAATCACTTCACCACTTGCTGACTTAAGGGGTGAAGTGATTAAAACGTACCACTTCTGTATTTTAAAGTTGTAACTTTCTTTAGTGTGATTAAAAGGTAGCTACAACTACCCCCTATAGTTGTATCTTGATTTTCCCGGACTGGTAGTTATAACTTCACTTTGAATGTGATAAAAGAGAAGCTACAACTAGTTACGTGTAGTTATAACTTCATTATTTTGGAGTCCGAGAAGGGGCACAGTCCACTTTTGTCAGTTGTTAGTCGACTTCACGATGGCAATGTTTATGCATGGAAGATAAAGAAGGGCATACGGTGAAAGAAGAGTTTTGAGTAGGTGCAAGGAGCTGATGCGTTTTGAAACAGGCAATATTGATTTTTTAACATCAGAATTTCTGCCACATACTGATGAAACTAAAGGAAAAGCACTATCTCCAAGACAACGTATGGAAATATTTTTGCGTTATACTGCTGATCCAGGATTTCAGAGTAAAAAAAAAAAAAACATTTATATTAACGCACCTAAGGTTAGTCCAGTTCGTGTGGTCTAGCTGTTCACACGGCGGCAGTAGTAAGTAGCTACACATGCCAGCCATGAGTATAGCAGGCTATACTGGCCTGTAATACCTGTGATTGGTAGTGTGGAACCTGTTTTTGGCATCCCACTGATCCTATGCAAGGTTCCACTAACAATCACAGGGCCGCGGCCGGCCGGCCCTGCTATACTCATGGCTGGCATGTGTAGCTACTGCCGCCGTGTGCACAGCTAGACCACACGAACTAGACTAACCTTAGGTGCGGTTAATATACTTAACTATGTTTTTTTTTTTTTTTATGGAAGGAAAAAGGATTACAAGGAATAGGTTACAAGTTTATAAAAGTACAATATTCTGAGGTTACATCAGTTTGTGTTCCTTTTTCTGCGCAGTTTTTATTTAACTTTTTTAATTCAATTTTCACTTTTTCTATTTTTATTTTCTGCAGTTCAAATTGCTGCAAGAGAACAAGTCTCTGCAGTTGAGGAGTTGTCAAATCTTTTGTTTCACCTGATTCGCAGGACAATAACTTATTCACACTGGGTCTCACATAACCATTGGCAGATGGAGTATTTCCCTGTTGGACAGTTTGAGAAGACGTATAACCTAAACTACTAGTCGGCGTAGGAGACATGCTACAGTTATTATTGTTGCTCTTCTTTTCGGTTAATTCCGAAAAGGTTGATTGGGATACCCCTACTGTACAACTTCCTGGCACTTTGGTAAAAACAGGGTTTTCTACTTCACCCAATATTGATAACAAATTCTTTTCCTAGTCTTTTAATTTAATTTTTTTGTTCCCTGTCGCTTTTACATCTGTTTTATTTTTTATTTTAGTTTTCATATTTTGTAGCATTTTTGTCATTTGAGATGTGTTTACTTCAATTCCAGTGGTTTGGGAATAAATGGTGCACAAGCATTCCCACGCCGTCTTTTTTTCAAACATAATTTTTGGTAACCTTAATTTCTCCAATAATACCGGGCTTTCTGACAGTAATTTAACAAATAAGTCTCTGTCCACACATTTCTTCTCAACACCCCCTTCATCTTCAGATGATGACATGATGCTGTGACAGACCAACGTGAAGTGAACGCTACCGGTGACAGACACGAAAGAGTAACAACACGAGCGAAGCGAATAGAGGCAGTGGGTGGGGGGATGTTCCAACATGAAAGGTAGTTACTGCTACACTGGAGTTGTATCTACCCATAGTTGTATCTCCAGTTTTCCCGGATACCACTCCACTTGGGGTAGTTATAACTATGGAGTGTTAGCGTTTGTTTAATCACACCGATTTGAATTAATGCTATCACTACACCGTAGTGTCTACTATGTAGTCACTACGTTTTAATCACTTCACCCAAGAGTTCGCCTGATGGTCCCCAAGGTTGAACTTATGCAACTTATTCACCATGTGAGATAGCCTAACTGTTGTTTTTGGGTGAAGTGATTAAAACGTAGTGACTACATAGTAGACACTACGGTGTAGTGATAGCATTAATTCAAATCGGTGTGATTAAACAAACGCTAACACTCCATAGTTATAACTACCCCAAGTGGAGTGGTATCCGGGAAAACTGGAGATACAACTATGGGTAGATACAACTCCAGTGTAGCAGTAACTACCTTTCATGTTGGAACATCCCCCCACCCACTGCCTCTATTCGCTTCGCTCGTGTTGTTACTCTTTCGTGTCTGTCGCCGGTAGCGTTCACTTCACGTTGGTCTGTCACAGCATCATGTCATCATCTGAAGATGAAGGGGGTGTTGAGAAGAAATGTGTGGACAGAGACTTATTTGTTAAATTACTGTCAGAAAGCCCGGTATTATTGGAGAAATTAAGGTTACCAAAAATTATGTTTGAAAAAAAGACGGCGTGGGAATGCTTGTGCACCATTTATTCCCAAACCACTGGAATTGAAGTAAACACATCTCAAATGACAAAAATGCTACAAAATATGAAAACTAAAATAAAAAATAAAACAGATGTAAAAGCGACAGGGAACAAAAAAATTAAATTAAAAGACTAGGAAAAGAATTTGTTATCAATATTGGGTGAAGTAGAAAACCCTGTTTTTACCAAAGTGCCAGGAAGTTGTACAGTAGGGGTATCCCAATCAACCTTTTCGGAATTAACCGAAAAGAAGAGCAACAATAATAACTGTAGCATGTCTCCTACGCCGACTAGTAGTTTAGGTTATACGTCTTCTCAAACTGTCCAACAGGGAAATACTCCATCTGCCAATGGTTATGTGAGACCCAGTGTGAATAAGTTATTGTCCTGCGAATCAGGTGAAACAAAAGATTTGACAACTCCTCAACTGCAGAGACTTGTTCTCTTGCAGCAATTTGAACTGCAGAAAATAAAAATAGAAAAAGTGAAAATTGAATTAAAAAAGTTAAATAAAAACTGCGCAGAAAAAGGAACACAAACTGATGTAACCTCAGAATATTGTACTTTTATAAACTTGTAACCTATTCCTTGTAATCCTTTTTCCTTCCATAAAAAAAAAAAAAAAACATAGTTAAGTATATTAACCGCACCTAAGGTTAGTCTAGTTCGTGTGGTCTAGCTGTGCACACGGCGGCAGTAGCTACACATGCCAGCCATGAGTATAGCAGGGCCGGCCGGCCGCGGCCCTGTGATTGTTAGTGGAACCTTGCATAGGATCAGTGGGATGCCAAAAACAGGTTCCACACTACCAATCACTGGTATTACAGGCCAGTATAGCCTGCTATACTCATGGCTGGCATGTGTAGCTACTTACTACTGCCGCCGTGTGAACAGCTAGACCACACGAACTGGACTAACCTTAGGTGCGTTAATATAAATGTTTTTTTTTTTTTTACTCTGAAATCCTGGATCAGCAGTATAACGCAAAAATATTTCCATACGTTGTCTTGGAGATAGTGCTTTTCCTTTAGTTTCATCAGTATGTGGCAGAAATTCTGATGTTAAAAAATCAATATTGCCTGTTTCAAAACGCATCAGCTCCTTGCACCTACTCAAAACTCTTCTTTCACCGTATGCCCTTCTTTATCTTCCATGCATAAACATTGCCATCGTGAAGTCGACTAACAACTGACAAAAGTGGACTGTGCCCCTTCTCGGACTCCAAAATAATGAAGTTATAACTACACGTAACTAGTTGTAGCTTCTCTTTTATCACATTCAAAGTGAAGTTATAACTACCAGTCCGGGAAAATCAAGATACAACTATAGGGGGTAGTTGTAGCTACCTTTTAATCACACTAAAGAAAGTTACAACTTTAAAATACAGAAGTGGTACGTTTTAATCACTTCACCCTTTATTCCAAGCAAAACGATCGCGTGTAGCGGCGGATAGCGTTAAACAAATTAAATCGCACAACCTTGAAATAACACGTGCTTCGTTAGATGTAGGTAATTACAGCGTTAACACTTCTGTGTGTAATCAACAACCGTCACCCGAGTACGTGAGCTGCATTCCAACCGTACATAACTTGTATACTTACCGACACCAATACGCAGTTCTTTGGTGTCCATTTTTGTTTAGTGAAGACAGCATTGTGAGAAACGTTTCTACGTATTTACAAAAGGGAAATCTCCACACAAAGTAATAATATTGCCACTCAATTTCCCTCTCTATTCACCATTTAAAAAAAAAATGAAACAGTAAGCCCGACTATACGCAGAGTTAATTGTGCAAGGCTATATTTACCTTCTTACGTATTTCAGTTAGAACCATGGGCGTATCCAGCTCAAAACGGAAGGGGGGGCAGTTTTCGAAAATCAACCTCTTTGATTGCGGGGGGGAGGGTCCATAGTGCCATACTATATAATAAACAATACATAATAAACAATAACATAAGGAAGAATAACATTTATTAAACAAAATTTTTTAAACAATAGTTTTTAAGGATTAGTTACAAATTTTCTAACTACAGCTCCTTGTTCCTTTTTTGCGAAAACTCGTTGACGATGAATGCTTAGCATTTGGCTAAGCATTTAGCTTATTTTTACCAATACTTATTCTTAACCATGTTTTAATAAACAATAATAAAAGGAAGAACACCATTTATTAAAAGAAATTAATTCTTGAACAATAGCTTGCGAGGATTAGTTGCAAATTTTCGAATTACTGCTTCCATTAATCGCTCCTTGTTTACTAAAACCCATTCACGGTGAATGCTTAGCATGGCTAATCCATTTAATCTATTTTCACCAATAGTACTTCTTAGCCATGTTTTAATTCGGCGAAGAGAACTGAATGAACGCTCTATACTGCTTGTTGTGCAGGGCTGTGAGAGCAATATCAGTAGCGCCTTTCTAATGGCCGGGAAAAACAATTCGCTCTTTTTTAAAACTTCAGTGATGTCTGATGCTTCTTGTACCTCATTCCACATTTTAAACCACAATTCCCTTTCCCCGTTGATGCCTTCCAAATTGTAAAATGTTGCACAAGATGCAGTACTTTCTTTCCATTCCTCCAATGAAGCATCTCTCATGTTACTCGGATGGAAATGTGTCAATGAAAATGCAAGCGATTTGTCTGAAGAAAATCTAACTTCTAAAGATGATATGATGGAATCCAAGTAAGGAATTATTAGAGACCTTCTCCAAAATTCGGATAGATTTTCAGCAAGAGGATTACTTCTATGCTTTTGTCGGCCAGAAACGCGAGTGGCGGTTATATCAATATTCAAATGCTTTGCAATGTCATATGCTTCTTTCAAAACGTCATCTGTGATGCTCTCTGCATCTTTCCGATGATCTCTTAGCATGTCGAGAATAGTTTGAATGTGCTGGTTGGCTTTGACTATGTCAAGTGTCTTCAATTGAAGTGTATTTGCTATGGGTTGCAGTATAGCGGAATACTTTGCAATTAATGCTACTGAGACAATAAATGAAGATCTGCACGCCGATGCATGCATTTGATATGCTTTATTTCTGGTTGCTACATTTCCCTCTTCAGTTAATATCTCTAATGCTTCAACAATATTGACGAAGTTATCCTTAAAAACATGAATGCTCTTGTACTTTTCTGACCATCTAGTCTCACACAATTTAGGAATGTTTGCAATAAGCTTGCGTCGTAAAACGGACTCGCGAAAAAATGTGATTATCTCCTTGATAGTTCCAACGCAGTTTCGAATTTCTGGGATAAGGTTTAAGTCGTTCATGACCAGGTTTAGCCTGTGCGAGGAGCAATGGAAGTATAAGGTTTTTTTGTACTTTTACCTCAAGATTGCCTGCACACCCCCTTCTTTGCCAGACACGGTGGAACATCCGTCGAAACCTAATCCCACACACTTATCAGGGTCTAGATTTAAGTTTGTAACTAAATCATCAATAGCTTTGGCAATACTTCTGGCATCAAGTCCTTCAATCTCTACAAAGCCTAAAAATTCCTCTTTGATTTCGTTGGCCTTTTCATCAAAGAAACGTAATCCAATAGACAGTTGTTCTTTTCCAGAAATATCTGCGGTTTCATCAGCTAGAATGCTGTAAGCGCAAGCTTCTTTAACCCTTGTGATGATTTGTTCCCTGATTATAGCACCACAGAGATAAATTATTTCATTTTGAATGATAGGTGATCGGTATGACGCGTTTTTTGGTCCATGCCTTTATAAAAAATTTAGTAAGATTACCAAGAGGTATTAATAGGTTATCTAGGTGAAATATGGTACACATAGTAACTGACCGAAAGCACGTTGGAGAATAATTTATACTAAGCTTCTTTTAACTATTATATTTGCATAAGCTAAAAGTAAGCTAAAGTATAATTGTATAATTTTTATAACATTTTTTTTAGAAAAATAATTTTAATTATATAAATAAATGAAACTTCCAAAGTCATGCTTAATCATGTAAAATAAACGTTGATGATTGCTAGAACATACTTAAAGTTGTTCCTTTGTGCAAAATTGGACAAAGTAAAGCACGCAATTTGCCTTTCTTCTTCAACAATAGCTTAACGTCTTCAACGTTTTAACCTCTACGTGATTGTTCGTTTCAGTTCTTATGTTTTTAAAAAAAAAGCCAATAATGTAAGCTCACATTTGTGTTTTAATGATCACCTGAGATCATCTTATAACTAAGCAAATGAACAATGAACTGTTAAATAGAAAAAATAGTTTAAGTGGTTGCTTTAATTAATACTGCAACGCTTCTTCGTCATTCGCATATTAGGAATAATCATGAGTCAATATTTGACTCTGACTGTTGTATAGCTAGATACATCTCGTGTATAATAAAAAGCTGATAATTGTGGGTTTTGGAACGGAATAATTGGTAGGGCTAAACGTGCACTTACGGATTTTATTCTAGCAATTATTTGAGAGCAAGGATAGGTTACACCGTTATAAGCCCCAAAACCTCCCCTGGTTAGGCTCATGAGTGAAACTGACTACAGGAAGTTGGTTATTTTATTAATTGAAAAATATAACTCATGCTTTTATGTACTCATAATGATAAATCATACATTAGCGAGAAATGGGACTTTCCAGGACATTTAGGAGTTTCCGAGACGGTTGTGGATTCTCTTTTACGTAAAACGTGCTATTCCGGAGCCATGTCCCGATTTGTCCACGACGAAATTCGGTTAAAAAACAAATTTTTCGCAAAACCACCGTTTATGTTAGGTTAGGATAGTTTTAAAATACACATACCAGTGAAAAAAAACCTCGAAAAAGGGTGAAAAAGTACTTTGAGCGAAAATTATAGGGTTGAAAAATTAATGTCCAGGATAATACCGTTTCCGTTTTGTACATTTAAATATATATGTAAATTGTAATAGCCTATTGGTTATTTTGCCCACATGCCCAATTTTTTTGCCTAAATAACACATACAAGTGTAGATAACCAAATAAAAGTCCTTACTTACCACAACATTTTCTAATATCCATTTATCTTTCAGTGTATGGCTTCTTCCTGTAGTAAAAATTGTGGTAATTGACTTCTTAATGTCGTAAAAATTGTTACTTGCGAAAGTAACTTCGCCGCACTCACTCTAACGATAAGTACTGTAAGTACTGTAAGAGTTGTGTTCTAATAAGAAAAAGAGGTTGTAGTTCTTATCACTTCTCACTTCTCAGAGATGGCATCATGGCGTGTAACAGTAAGAGTTGCGAGTTACATAAGCTAATCTTATGAGAAATCGTAAGGTTATAGTTCTTATAACTTCTCATAGATGACGCGAGTATAAATTTCGTAATTAGTTTCTTTCATTTTGAAATATCAACAACCAGTCTGTTAATAAATTATTTACAAATTGATTTTTTTAAATTTTTTCCAGTTTGTTGGAAGGGGGGGCAGCTGCCCTCCCTTGCCCCCCCTGGATACGCCCATGGTTAGAACTAAACGAGCAAAGCGATTTCTCAGTTTTAACTCTCGACCGTTTGGCATTTGTCTGTCTGCCTATTTGGGGTAAGTCTCACGATGACTTCTCACGATTGGTCGTAAAACGTGGCACACGTCTCTCTTCTATTGCCCCACAAACCTCTGTTGATTTTGAGATTTGAGATTTTTGAGATTTGGGGGGCGGGAGGAAAAATATGAGGGGACAAAAAAATTGAAAAAAAAACCTCAAAATGTAGGTATATGGGGGTATCAAATTAAAGAGAATTTTATCAAAGCTGAATCAGTAGCAGTCGGTTTTGGAAATTTCAAAATTTTAGAACACCAGGGCCCCAAAAATGGGTCTACACTTTGAAAAACTGTAAAAATCCATACGTAAAAGTATTCATGCGTGACATTAGATTAAAGGAAATATTAACCCAAATCCGAATGTAATGTTTACTCTGCAAATTTACTCTGTACATTGGACGGATTAAGATAGTTAGTCGCAAAATACGCAGTAGGCCTACATTTTGTTTATTTCTTTTCGACTCTTTTCTAGTGTCCGACGAAATATGGATCCTGTCAGTCCCTATTCCGTCACCTGTAAGGTGCATGGTGGTATTCTTTAAAACGTTCCATCATCTGCTAGGTACGTTCGGGATTATGCGGAGTCGGGCGACGAGCTTGTCGATGGAAAGGCGGGACCGAGTTGCCTGCCGCTAACCCTGTGTGGCCGCCGGTCAAGTGTTATAAGATGGCGGTGAGTCGTCGATATAACTATCGACTGTGATCCCCGGAGACCCGCCAGAGGGCAGACTTCGCACACTCGAAAGGCCCGAGCTTCATGGAGGTTCTCAAACTGGAGAGTAACGGATGGATCAAGACCAAGTAAGGGTGCTATAGTGTCACTCAGGTGATGGTCTGGTTGGCTACCCAGCGCACTGACGCCAACGACGATCTCATTAATGGCTTCAACTCTTGGCCGGGTGCAGCGTCGTTGCAAAGCTAAGTGCCACTATGTGGACGGTGATTACAGATATATGTAAATTTTGTGTACAATAAAATATTTGCTATAGAAAAATCTGCTATAGAAGAAAGGATTCATAAGATGGAAAGGGCATATGGTATAACTAAAGATATTTACAATAAAAAGTGCATAGGGCCTATCTAAAAATGTGAAAATAAGGCATTACAGTAGTGAATCCAGAATGCCTATATGCAAGTAAATGTCTAGCATTGAATTATAATTTAGACAAACTAGAAATATTGGAAAGACAAATTATTAGGAAACTATTAGGCTCACGAAAAACTTCAGAAGGTTGGAAATTAACAAGTAATGATGAAATATATCAAAGTATTGAAAATATAACAGAAACAATGAGAAAAAAAAGACTATTATTTTTTGGACATTTAAATACAATGGATGGAAATAGGTTAACAAAGCAGATCTTCAAACATCTGTGGGGGAAGAAGTCAACATCAAGTTGGATTAAAGAAGTCCAAAAGAATTTAGAACAAAATAATATACACGCAGAAGAAGCAATTGAAAGAGACGTTTTTCGGGCAAACGTGTTAAAAATGGAAGGAGTCCAGGGTAGGAGAGAGAAAAACTCAGGTTCAAAGTGGACTGAAGACAGGAAGAAGAGACACATTGAAAAGATGAAAGAATATTGGAAATAAAGAAAAGAACAAAGAATAAAGAATTGAAATTGGGATGTGGTCCTTAGATGGCCGATATAAAAACAAAAAATATTTTTACATATTTTAACATTGAAAATGTTTATAAGGACGTGTCGCACATTTGAAAACGACCGCTGGTGCGTGATAGAAAATGGGAATCAGTGACAACTACTTCTTTGTTGTCAATAACGTAGTACACATATAAAACTTTGCTTATGAATGCGACTACATTTAACTTATAATCTGTACATTGGTAAATGAAGAATGAATTCATTGATTGGTGAATGAAGAATTAATTCATTGATTGGTGAATGGACATAAATATAAATATATATATATATATATATATATATATATATATATATGCCTGTAAATTTTATTTTTCTTTACCTGCCAATCGGACTTAGAAATATACCTAGTATGAAGTCAGATCTAGAAAAGAATCTATCAGGTGGTCTCTAGAAAAATAATCTTTCGTTTATAATTCGGACCAAACTGAACGCACACAAAAACTGCGTGAGTGCTAAATATCATCCGCTATTATTTAAACTGTTCATTCACCTGTCCGTACTTCCTGAGATGTTATTTTAAACGGTTTCCGATACATGTTAAAAGTATTTTTTGCGCGTATTAATCGAATCGAAGTGTTCAGTAATTAAGAACGTAATTAGTGAAAGCTGAGTAAACTGTTGAGATATAGAACACGTTCTTTGTTAACAGAGAAACGTTTATTATACGCCTAGCACGGTTTTGTACACTTGTTTCTGTACGGTTGCATCGCTGGCCTGCTGTTCTCACCTTCACTGAGTAGGTGGCATAGGTCACAACTTCTGGCCGTTTCTAGTTACGCTCCCTAGACAACGATCGCGATTATGTATTATTCTAAATGTATTTCCTAGTTTTCTAAACACCTGTTCTAGCATTTTGGCTTACCTTACACACACACACACACACACACACACACACACACACACACACACACACACACACACACACACACACACACACACACACACACACACACACACACACACACACACACACACACACACACACACACACACACACACACACACACGCGCGCACGCACGCACGCACGCACGCACGCACGCACGCACACACACAGTTGTATTTTCCAAACACTTTTATGAAATAGAAGTGTTTTGTACACTCCAGCTGTTTTATATGACTGTTTGTAATGCTGTCCAGGTTGGTAAGTTTCTAATGCTGTATATATTTACCAATACACCACAGTACTGTGGGCCTGACGTTAACAATCCGCGTTCAGGTAGTCTCGAATTCTTTGAATTCCAGTGATGATGGCAGCCAATGGTGCTGTCGAAACGTTTGGTTTGTCTGTAAACCGTAGACCACGGCCAAACAGCCCGGTAAACACTTCTAGTACAGCTGTATATATTTGTTCCTATATTTTAAAAACATTACTCGTACTATGGCCTATATAGATACATATTTCTTTTAACTTACAACAGCAAACAGAAGTTACAATATTTTCTATAACCTATTTGGAAGGTTCGAAAATGGTCGGTATTAGCTCCTCTTCTAGTGCGATGAGGCTTCTCCAGAGAGAGACCTCCTTTCAGTCTATTGGCCAACGCCTTTTCAGTCTTCTGGCGTGATGCTGTTGCACAAGTGGTCAGAGGAGAAGATTACCATGCGTTTCTAACCTTCATGGTGTTTACAGCCTCTTTCATGGATGACGGATATCGGACGGTTGATATACGGGACCAGAGACTAACGTTTCGCTGTAATGTACCGTGTCAGTTATTGCCAGAGTGATTTTTGACTGGGGATACATTAAATAATGATAATGCCGTTTTACTGGTGGAATTCCATAATTCTACGCCACTATCCAAAAACGCCTAATTACGGCTTTGGATAAGCGGATTTGTTTTCTAAGATGATATTTTCCACTTAGTAAACCGTATATTTTTGTATTCTCAGGTCAATCTGCTTACGTTTCTTTATGACTTGTTTCCTTCAGTTGAGGTTAGTGTCAAGCTGGCCTGAATACAGATATGGCGGCGTAACTATATAGGTACACATCGGTTTTACCGCTCCTGACGTTCCCAATGTCCATCATCAGTCGTTCCACAGATCTTCATCAAGATTCCTCTTCCTCATTTCCTTATCTACGGCTTCGTGCCAGTTTTTCCTTCGGTAGCCTGTCTTCCTTCTGCCTATTTAATATTCGTTTTGAGAATCCATGTTTTTTATTCATCCGTCGTACGTGTCCATACAGAACTAACTGCTTATATGTTCTCTATAACTGAATGTCTAATAACCATACAAGCCTGCATAACCTTTTTCACTACAGACATTCGTGAACCGTTTCTGGCGGTTCACACATATCTCGTTGCACCCAACGACGAAGCAACCCAAGCAAACAAAGACACAGCACTCACAGAAAACTCCAACTTAACTGTAACATATTATCACGACGGTCTACTGATATGGTACAGTGGAAAACAAAATACAAGACACCAATTAAGTCACTAATCACCAGCTTTAATTATCACAATGAAACAGTTTGTAATCAACAAGATAGTCTCTTACAACAAATCAAATAAAAATTGTGCACACGCAATAATAATGTCAACGAGACTCGCACAATTATAAAACACGTAACACTTCACCACAATACTTCGAACCGCACTGGAATGAACCGCAACTCAAACTGAACTAAGCGTCGCTGACGTCTTGTATTTATACCTCGCTGAGATTAATATTCCGTAATAGGCGTCTACTAGAAAACACTAGAGCGTAATTGATTGGGGCCTTGAACACAGCGCGCGCGGACCGGTATGGTCTGGAAAAGTCTCGTTGAGGACGCGTGACAAGTATCACGATGATGATAGAACAGCTGTAGTCATTAATTATGTAGAAATTGATGTGAAGTGAGAAATTGTGGAAAGCGTGATAAGGTAGGGTAATGGAGGCTCAGAAATTTACATTGACAGAGAAACTATGAAGTATCCATGGTGTAGTCGGTGATGTGTAAACTCCCCAAACAACACGGCTTGACTTCGAAATGTCGTAGCCCTTATAGGTTCACATCAGTGGCAAAGTATCAAGACGATGACAAACTACCGAGTGGTATTCTACCAAAATAACTGCCACAATCAAAAGATGTATTTTCGAAATACTTTGATGTAACAACAGTGCACTGGTTTAGCCACATTAAGCTAAATGTCCATATGCCACTAGAGTTTCTACCAGGGGAGCCACAGAATGAATCTTGTTTGTCAGGGGAGCCTTGGGCTCAAAAAGGTTGAAAACCACTGTAACAGTGTGCACCATTTACAATTGTTGCACTAGGATCTCTACACCAATAGACTGTCCCGTTAGTAAAATGGCGTCGTTAAATCAAGTCCACGTGTACGCGGCTTTGCCACAATCGGTAGTCATCAAGCGCAACTTATCACTTTCGATGAAACCGGCCAGTCGTGTTGGCATCATTTTGTTGTTGGTATAGGCATTTGTCCAAGTGACATACAAAAATATGTCAACAACACAACTACATAGCTGGAGTCAGAAAGAAAATTTCTAATGACTGATAACGATTGCTGCTTTGATTGAAGACATTAACCAGGCCCGCGTTTGACAACATCAGCTCGCCCCCCCCACCTACCAGGACCTTTCAGCCCTTACAATAACAACAATGGCACGCCAGTTTTGGTTCGGGAGGGCCTCCTCCCTTAACTCTCCTATGGAGAGCCTTTTCATTATCCAGCACCTCTGTACTCGCCGCCAACTGTAAAAAAATAAACCTGTATTGTTCACGTAGCGATAGCGAGAATATAGACTTATTTTTTTACCTTATCACGGACCTCCCTCCTATAACATCTTAACTTGTGTTACAACATAGGGAACCCGCATTAATTGGTTCTGCCAATTATACAGGCTGCCTTCGTTGTGACGAGCTGAAAATTAATCACAACACCAAAACAATTAATGTAAAAGGAAACTGGGAAGGGGAGACTGTTGATTTATGCACTCAGTTTAGTCTGTACTAAAGATGACATCTCTTTATTACATAATGAGATTAATTGCTCTACTCAAAGTTCTCAACATATATGGTTCAACAGCTTACAGTTTACAAGATGATTATATATTTTATTCTTTCACAAAGGGCCCCCAAAAAAAAGATTGATAAAGATGTACATCAATTTAATTTATTCCACGGATCCGGGATTGAATATAGTATGTTAATAATGGTCACCTCCCCATATACAATCTTGAAAATTGTGCCATTTGAAGAATGGACTTTATTAACCTTTTTAAAACAATAATGCTTTCAGTTTAAACTTTTACTCTTTTACTACAAACAGTTTTATTAGATTACAGACTACATCTTACATATAATGTCTGTTTTAAAAGTCTTAAAGTGGTTAGTTAAATTGTCTTTTGTTGGTTATAATTTTAGTATCTCATAACCATGGAAGACAAGCCTCCATGTCACCTGTAGTTTCCTGTAGTTGATGCAGATTTGGCTCTTCGGTCCTCGGTGTGTTTCCTGAAGGTCTGTCGTTACCTTAGTATCCGGTGACGGTGAAGTTCCTGACGTATGTTAAATCATTCTGGGTGTGGTACTCTCTTCTTAGATGACTGTAGTAATTCTTGTTGTTAGAATAAATAAAGCGAAAGTTTGTTTCACTGGTATTCACTTCACATGATTATTTATTAGTTGAATTTCACCTCATGGTTCTAGTACTGTATTAATTACATACTTTCTTATTTAAGATTTGATAGAGATGTCATCGGCGCACAATTTAGTTATTAAGATATTCTTTAGCGAACTTTCACATATTTATCTCTGCGTCGCGAAACAACGCTGTGCGCAGCTTACGGCGTGAGCGCTCCATTGCAAGTGGGTTAATAGTTAAGGGGTGAGAGTAGTAATCTCGCGTCATTTACTATTCAGCATAAAAGTAGTTCCATGTTCCTTCTTTATTTAAAGGATTAAAGTTTGACTATTTAATTAAGCAGAGATATTCTTAATTACAGACGTTATTAAAGCACATTACAGTGGTCTTGTTTAATTATTTAAATAATGTCAAATTTACAAGTATATTTAGTTTGTTTAGGGGTCGGAATTCAAGTTAATTCCGGTTAGCGCATGTCTATGCAGGATTAATTAACAAGGTTTACCCTTTCTGTACACTCGTATTCCTTTTTATTTTATTATTACAACTTTTTATTAAATATTATTATTATTTAATGATAGCAATAAGATTTATTTTAATTGTGCGATTTTATTAAAAATTTAAAATTTCTCAGCCTTCACATTACCTATTTATTAATTACCATATTTTTATTAATGAAATCGGCACATACTCCGCCGCCTAAGAACAGACTCCGGCTTATTTGGTCAGCAAAGTACCAGGAGTATGCTTGGGATTACCGTGTGAAATTTCTCTCACCCGTTTTTCTTTCTTTCGTGAAGTTCCCTTTATCTCGTTTCTTAAAAGCTAACTTAATTTTATTTCTACTACTAATTTTCGTAACCTCACAACATCGTGGCCCGACTGATTACATTTTGCATACTCTTACTCTAGTAGTTAGTTTTCTGCACTTTCTTTAACCCTTGTAAAGAATTTTCTTTAACCCTTGTAAAGAATTTTTCAGTGCGGCGCCATTGTGACTGTGTTACGTTACATATATAATTCTTAATTATCTCTAATATAACCTAAAGCGGATCCCATACTCCACTTTAGATTATTACTAATCCTAATGAGATAAACGGAACTTCACGAAGGGGAATCTTTATTTACTTTTAAAACGAACAGCGGTTACAAACAATGCAGGAGGGGACAAACACTTTACACAGGGGTGTTGTATTATACACATGGTCGCGGCTATTGTTTACTTCGGTACCACTTTAGGATTTCATAACAATTGGGGTCGCTTCCTACAATACTAAACACGATTATTTCCTTTTACTTATTTTACTAACACACTTTTATAACACGTTAGTATAGTTTAAGATATTATTAAACTTTTATTTAAAGGACTTATCATTTACTAAAAAAAATTTTATAATTTATATTTTTTTAATTTAGGACACGTTTATATACTTCGATTTAATTTTACTTAGTTTAAAGGTTAACATTTTACTTTGTTACGGGGTAAGGGGTAGAACACTTTATTTAACAATAGAGATAGTAGTTTTCGCACACTAAAACTTATTCTACTATTTGCATTAAATTCTATACAACGCTTTCTTTTTTTTTTTACACAAGAAAAATAAAAATATAAATCAATTGTATTCTTACTCTTTTTTTTTTTTACAAATAAACAATTAAAATGTGAACTTTAATCATTTTACATTGGTAGAGAGAGAGAAATCTCACACAGGCTTCAATATACGTTCAACAAAGGGGGAATCCTCGGTTACTAAGCACAGGATAAGACACGCTTCTTATAACAATAGAACTATCAAAGAGGGTGGCGTATTGTCTAACTCAACTTGCGGGAGGGTAACTATGACAGTTTTACACAGGCGGCAACAGGATATTTACTGTCCGAGTTTGTCGTCAAATTGACACGTTGATGAATGAAATTTTTGGACAAGTACGTACATGGTTTTGTTTACGTGGGTCAATATGTTAATATAAGTTTACACATATTATATTTACAATTAAGTTACCTATACTATATTACTATAATAATAATTATGATTTTTATTTTATTTAAAATTTTGACACATTTTAAAGTACATGAGTGAATAGATCAACAGCTTGTGTGTGTGTAATATTGGGACACAATTACTTCTTAAACAACACAAGACACAATTTTTTTTTTTTTACAAAGGAGCAGCAAATTTAAATTTAACAAAGCAGCAGCAGCAGCAGAAGCAGAGTGGCGCAATTTATAACATCTTAACTTGTGTTATAACATAGGGAACCCGCATTAATTGGTTCTGCCAATTATACAGGCTGCCTTCGTTGTGACGAGCTGAAAATTAATCACAACACCAAAACAATTAATATAAAAGGAAACTGGGAAGGGGAGACTGTTGATTTATGCACTCAGTTTAGTCTGTACTAAAGATGACATCTCTTTATTACATAATGAGATTAATTGCTCTACTCAAAGTTCTCAACATATATGGTTCAACAGCTTACAGTTTACAAGATGATTATATATTTTATTCTTTCACAAAGGGCCCCCAAAAAAAAGATTGATAAAGATGTACATCAATTTAATTTATTCCACGGATCCGGGATTGAATATAGTATGTTAATAATGGTCACCTCCCCATATACAATCTTGAAAATTGTGCCATTTGAAGAATGGACTTTATTAACCTTTTTAAAACAATAATGCTTTCAGTTTAAACTTTTACTCTTTTACTACAAACAGTTTTATTAGATTACAGACTACATCTTACATATAATGTCTGTTTTTAAAAGTCTTAAAGTGGTTAGTTAAATTGTCTTTTGTTGGTTATAATTTTAGTATCTCATAACCATGGAAGACAAGCCTCCATGTCACCTGTGGTTTCCTGTAGTTGATGCAGATTTGGCTCTTCGGTCCTCGGTGTGTTTCCTGAAGGTCTGTCGTTACCTTAGTATCCGGTGACGGTGAAGTTCCTGACGTATGTTAAATCATTCTGGGTGTGGTACTCTCTTCTTAGATGACTGTAGTAATTCTTGTTGTTAGAATAAATAAAGCGAAAGTTTGTTTCACTGGTATTCACTTCACATGATTATTTATTAGTTGAATTTCACCTCATACCATATTTTTATTAATGAAATCGTCACACTCCCACCATTTCTCTAAACCGTACGGACCTCCACCGTACGATACGTGAAGGAAAAGTAAAATCTGACCATAGTCACAATCTTTCAAAACGACTTTTCAGTTGCCCTTTCTCAAGTGTTTACGTTTTAGTAATGGGGTGAAAGGGATGATAGGGGATGGTTGGTTGGGTAAAATTGGACCGGGGGGCTGTAAAACATAAATGCGACTCTATCTGGAGTGGCTTACCCCGTTCATAACAGGATTTTTCCAAGAGGTTCTTCTGTTTTAATTCTTTTTTTTCAGAATTAACATCCAACTTGGAGCAGATCTAGTACCATGCCCGTTCCGTTGC
This sequence comes from Magicicada septendecula, assembly GCA_034769895.1. Lineage (NCBI taxonomy): Eukaryota > Metazoa > Arthropoda > Insecta > Hemiptera > Cicadidae > Magicicada > Magicicada septendecula. The sequence continues at coordinate 311,416,989 of CM068373.1, read as the reverse complement.
TACATTGGCCCTGTATTTTACTAATACAGATAAATACGATTCACTCGCATCTTCAGTATTTATCATATTTTTTGTTACTTTAGTTACTTTTTTACTGTTATTTTTAGGTTAACGACTTTTTCTCATTTTGTTTCCTAAGTTTTTCCTTGCATGGACATTGCACCTCCCGCCTTTAGCGACCCTGGGCACGTGCCCAGTGTGCCCGTTTATAAAATCGTGACTGACGTTAACGGTTAAAACGTGACAGTAATAATACCTCTCTAGTTATCCGTTCCGAACCAGCGTTAAACTGTAGCTCCGATGTACCTGTGACACAATCTACAAACGCAAACATCACGGGTACATGCAGACATGCAGTCTAGGATGACGACCTCAGGAGGAACAGAATGATAAATGACAATAGGCACATTATTTTGTATTGTTCTACAATCTAAAGTAACAAATTCATTTTCTCCGTCTCCATTTCGTGGATGGGACTTTAGTCCGTTCTAACTCACTAGCACAAACCAGCATTTCCGTAACCTACCTTCATTCTTTTCAGCTGTCTTGTAGTTCAAAACTGTTTAAGAATGGGTGCGTCATTTTTTGTACACGGGACTTTCAAATAACAACTACTACTATCGTTACTTTTACGTTATAATTTCCTTGCTATTACCGTATTGTTATTATTGTTGCTTTTTTTATAATTATTATTAATCGTTTGATAATCACTTTTATTATTAGTGTTATTATTACTATTATGTAATCATTTGAATTGTTCTTTGTGATTTAATATTGTGTGACCAACACTGCATTCGTCTATGTTTTCGATATTTGGAACCTAATGGAGATACCGCCGATACCTTTATTTAGAAAGTAATATTATCCGGAAGCAAATTAACAAAATATCAATGACTGTCTTTTGATGACGTTGACTTATACATAGAAATCCGCTAAGTGTCGAAGACCCGTTTTTTTAAACTGCATTTTAATGTAAAACTTTGTACTATTGCTGACTCATATTCTGCCATCATAGAAAATAGTGCGGTGCGCACGACATCCTATTATGTGTCATAGACCTCGTCGCAATCGTTAGCAACACATTACGTAAGAAAATCGATACACTTAGACAGACAGACCTGTGACGCCGAAATCGAGACGTTGCAGTGGAACACTGGCCTTCTAAATTTCAGTTCTTTTTTTTTTATCTGTCGGATCGTGTTCATGCAACGCTTGTTCTTCTTGATAACCGAGTCAAATGAACGCGCATTTTTTGCTAATTGGACCAATGACGAAAGGAACTCACAGAGCGGAAGGAACTCGATCAGCAAAATTCTCACAAACTACTGAAGAGTAGACTGTTAAAATTCTGCAACAGGTCTACAAAATAAAAAATTTTGAAGATGACGTGGACGGCTGGGCTTCTTGTGTTGCTAATACACTCTAACAAAACTACCCCAAGCTCCTCCAAATTACCCGACTTTAAAGGAACGTCCTCTCCATCCCAACAAAAATGTTCGTGCTTATTCATTTTAATTTATAATTTGCTTATTATATTTTGATTTATGTTTTGCTTATATTTTCCTTATATTTGTAAATTTCCGTCAAAAAACTGCATTTTTTTTTAAATTGGAAGGAGCCCTGAACGCAATTGGAAATCCAAGCCATCCTGGACGTGTAGTAATCCAGTCTGTCTTAAAAATCGATTAGCTGTGAATACCACAACTAGCGGGTGTCGACGCGTTGTACTAGCCGTGCAACCGACCCTTAACACAAAAGCCGTGCGCTATCCCTGGGTCCTTTACGGGCTGTTGAGCAGAGGTTTTTATTAAAAATCGATAGTACCTCTAAGTTTTTGGATTTCGTTGTCCATGACGTGTCCGTTACTTAACTAAATACAACTATTTCACTAACGACTCGGAACACAAAGTTTTTTATGAGTAAAAACATAAAGTTTTACTTTACAACCTGAACCTCTTAAGCGTAGAATGACAACGGCTTACAGGAATTAGCTAATGGAAGTGTTACTGGTTAAAGAGTTTTAGGAACAAAATGTCGAATACGGCTGCAGAACATTCTTCCGTTATCATCGTGCAGCGCCAACAAATAACGAAAATGTAACATTTTTAAAGAACGTTTACGCTAATTGCACCGGGTAATTAGGGATTTGTCTGCCACCGTGTTTCAATAATAATTGGAAATGTTCGAGGGAATTCGGTAATTACGGTTTTTGTCTGATAAAGAAATTGTGGTTGCTCTAGATCGAATTTTTGTTTAAATTATTGTTGTTGTTGTTGTTGTTGTTGTTGCTGCTGCTTCTAAATTCTAAAATTTGATTATCATTCTGAGTATAACACACGTTGTATGAGTTAGTAATTACAGTATATGTTACACGCCTACATTAAACATAGCTGAAGAGGAAGACAACCATTGGAGTTATCTCTTTATAGTTCCAGTAAGTATTTAGGTTTCCTTAGTTTTCGAGAACGGAGTTCCTCCCCATTAGGATGCTGAGATATTATGACACACTGTTGCTTATTGCTTTATCATTAGGTTGTAAAAATCCATAGTTGAGAGTATTGCCACATTAGGTGCAGAGGTGTGGGAAGAACGCAAAAAAATCCTAGGACAATGGAAAGAAAGCTGACCTAGAAAATTATGGAACGGCAGCCGGCAGCAAGACGGAAAAGGAAGACCAATCTTACCTTCGAATGACGGAGTAACCAAGGCGATTGAGGATCGCGATTTTTCAAAATAAAGATAGAAGATAGACTAAAATACAAAGAACATCTATATTGTACAAAAATGCATATTGTGCAAAAGTACTCAGTGGTTAGAAACAATTATATAAAATAAGTGTCAACGTGCGATTGCTTGAACTATTCAGTCTTCTGTTTTGCAACCACATCCATCCATTTAATCTTATAAATAGAAGAACTCAGTTTCATGACATATCGAAAAGTGTACTGTACCGCATATTTGGCGTTTCGGATTGTCCTTCTGAACAGCCATCTTTACTATTATGTGAGACGTATCATAATAAGCTTCGAGCCCACTGCGGTATTGCCAGTGTTTGCAACAGACGTCCCCTCCCCGCCTTTGCCTACGCATAACCAAGTGTAACGTGCGATAACGCCGGATGGCGAGGGGCGGGGAAGAGCTTGTAATACACTTTTAATAGGCCTTACTACTATTTCACGTTACAATTTTTTATACTACTTGGCCTACGAGGATGTATAAAGTAAGAGTTTATCAAGCTAAATTACTCAATGACAATATTAATATTTATCACATACTAATTCTCAGCAACAGGATGTCACACTTACTTTAGTGTACCGACTCTTAAGAATTATCCCAGGGCGCCGGTAATAAATAAATACAATTTGATTGTTATTAATTAAGTTTTTTAATAACGATTTGCATTCACATATTACAAAATTTATAAGTCAGTACTTCAATAAATTTACTATAAAATTTGTTCGTGCTTATTTCTTGGCAATGGATTCTTAGACTTATTGAGTCACCAAATATGATTGACATACATTTAAAATTAATAAGCAATATTAAAATGAGTGTTCATTTTATTATTTACGTGTATGTTGAATTCACTCTGCGATGCGATGTCATCAATTCTGCAGGTTCCAGGCTGGTGCTCCGACGTTGACCGTTGAATAGTTATCCTTGTTAGTTGCACTATTTTTACACTGGTTTCACAGGTATTACACAATTCACTTAATTAACTTAGTGATAATTACACATGTGCCGTATACTAATAAACTTGTTGAATACTCAGTATATCCTTATTAAAGCTAAGTGCGTCCAACACCCCGGATTGATAACTACTCTCGACCGACTGTCCCGTACAATGATGTTTGACGCATTAAATTTCGCTATGTATTTCGACATTCAACGATTGATGTGTACTAAGTAAAACTTGGATATATTACTCGATTTTAATTTATCTTCTCTAGTTACTCTGAAAATTATTCTTGCCAACGCTTATTAAGAGTTTATGATACGTAACTTCCACAAGGCTTAATATCGCGTTACCGTAACTGACTTTTCCGTTGCGATTGAAATATACTTATATAATTTACTGACAAATTTCTTAATACACTAAATACGAGTCTTTGTATTGTAATCTCCCCGTAGACTAACTTAACTTCCTACACTTCGTTTTTTTATACATTGCTACAAACTACACTCACCAACTATCTACAAAATACACGCCGATTGGTCTGACATACCGCTAATTTCAAATTTACCCAATCTGTCTAGTGAACACGTCCCGCGTAAAAAATGACGCTTTCCGTTATTCGTCAACTATTTGCGCGTGAAAATGTGGTAGGAAACATAGCGTCTCTCTCCATCTCGCTCTTATCGCTCTCTGTCTAACCTAACGGTTCCTTTTATTAGATGCACTTAACTTTTTACAATCTTAGGGAAGTTTTCTGACACCCTTGAAAATAATAAACTACAGTTTTATGACGGTTCGTCCTCTATGTTACTTTTCATAGTTTTTAGCCGACTCACGGGCGTCAACGCAAGGTCGTCTTTATGAACAACTACCGCGCCCTACTACAACATTTTAATATTTCTTACTTTGAAGTACCACCGCTCTAATCGGTAGTTTTAGTTTTATTTTCTCCCCGCTTTCTACGAATTTATATTTCTCACTGGGTACAACATGACTTTGTCCCCGTAAAATTGTTGAGAGTGCAATTTTCACGTTATATCGTCCCCCAAATCGAATTATGTCAAATTTTTATTAAAATTTGGAATGAATTCTATTGCTGCGTCCCTAATTCCATTCTAATTATATTTTACTATCAATGATTAGTCTAACACTTTGCTAGAATATACATTTGTTTATACATCACCTTATATTAAATAATTCTAATTTATATTCTACAACAATGTAACATTATCTACTAACTATTTGTTGTTGTACCCTAAGTGTCAACGGCACTTCAATGTTTGTTTACAAACAGACTCTCCGCCCCTCTTTTGACAACTGGTCAAACTACTAAGTTAAGATATTCTGTCCCACTTTCATTTTCATCCTAACACAATGTTATACAATGGCATTCTAACCTAAGGTTTGTTTACGTTCTAGTTTCCCTTAACTCATTTTATAATGTAGTAAATCTATAACAACTTCGCTAATACCTTTTGGAATTTCTATACAGTTGCGTAATTAACAAAGATTATCCTATTCATTACAACGGTATTCTAATCTTACAATTATTACATACATAGACGTTTGTGTGCTATTACAATCTGTTTTAGTAGCTGTGTAGTGTCAGTGTTCGTGTGTGTAGCAATGGGTCATTGCTCATAATAAGGTTTTAATTGCCGTATGTCACCAGAAACCCTTTGAGTTGTTTTTGATTCTTTGGCTTCCGAAACTCCTGAATGGCTCTAATCTTATCCGGTGCGGCGGTAATACCCTCTGTTGTTAAGCGATAACCCAAATAATTAATCTCTTTACGAAATAGTTGTGATTTTTTAAAGTTGACAGTTAAATTGGCTTGTTTTATATCACGTAATAACAATTTTAAGTGTCGTAGGTGCTCTTCCACGCTATCCGAGATACATAAGCAGTCATCTATATATAGGATAGTAAATGCCTTCACTTCTTCCGATAATACCCGGTCCAAACCACGCGTTAAACTTGCTAGACTAGTCTTCAAGCCAAACGGCGTCACTGTGTACCGATAGCATTTGCCCTCGTACAAAAACCCAGTAAAATCTCTACATTCCTGATGCAATGGGATTTGCCAAAATGAGCTACGGAGGTCAATTGTGGACATGACTTTAATGTTCCCACATTTTGCTAGTATCTCGTTAATTGGAATGGCTCCCTCATGGTCTGGAATTGTTACTGAATTTAATTTACGGGCGTCCAAACATAATCTAACCGTCTGGTCTTTCTTTATGACAGTGACCATAGGGTTGACGTATGGACTCTGGGTCCTTTCAATAATTCCATGCGCCTCCATCTTCTGGATTTCTGCCTTCACTGCTTCCTTGTATCTCATCGGAATCGTCCATCCTCTCTGACAGTATGGTGTCCGATTGGTAACTTCGAATCTATGCTGATATGAGTTAATTCTACCTGGCGTATCTCGGAATACCATTTTATTTTCTATTAAAATATGTTGTAGCTCGCTCCGTTCAGCATCGGTTATCTCTCTGATAGCTTGCACCTTCTGTTCAATCAATTCTTCGATATCTTCATCGGCAGATGAGAGTTCTACTCGTAGTATCTCTGCTGTAGTCCCTTCCTGGTTTTGATCTCCCTGAATCATTAATCGTTTGTTGTTCAGGTCGATCACGCACCCATTTCTTCCAATAATCCCACGTCTAAGATACAGTCTTTTATTAATTCTGGTACAACTACAAAGACACAATCGACTTTTAAACTTTCGATCTGGACAATTAACAAGATTTGTTGTGTGACCCTTTTTGACTTATTGCCGGTTGTACCCTTAATTAAGGTATTTGACAATTTTTACATTTCTAAATTCCCCAACTCCCTCTTATTGTTTTTAAACCACTGTTCCGAGATGGCGTTTACCTGGCTTCCAGTGTCTACCAAAGCATACGTAGGCACTCCATTCAACGTGATTCTTACTTCCGGACATTTATTCACTCGACATATTACGTTGACATCATCATTGACCATTAAATCATCTTTAAATCTAGAAAGGTAGTGTTAATAAATTTATTAATAGTACTGAAGTCTATTTCATATTTACATAACTTATCTAGTTTTTTGGCATAGCGGTATTAATTTTGTTACCGTTTGCACTGCTAGTCGACGGAATAGATTCGTTTTCATTCTTAAACCTGTTTTTTCGTTTGGGGTAGTGTGACGTAGCTGACCTAATTTCACTTTCGCTAGCGCGCCCTTGTTCAGCTGCTCGTTCTCTCTCCTCTTCACCCCTCGTCCACGGCTTACGCTCTCGCCTGCCTTCACAATACACTCGGCTCGCTTCCCTCGTGTCAATTCTCAAACTCATAAATTCTAGTAATACTACAACATTTTAATATTTCTTGCTTTGAAGTACTACCGCTCTAATCGGTAGTTTTAGTTTTATTTTCTCCCCGCTTTCTACGAATTTATATTTCTTCCTGGGTACAACATGACTTTGTCCCCGTAAAATTGTTGAGAGTGCAATTTTCACGTTATAAGCTGTTACTATTGCGTAACCTCGAAGCTTATAATGGTCAGTCCCGTACTTTTTATAGTTATTAATAAAGTTTCCAACTTCTGCCTTAAAGGATCTCAAATCGGTCAATTGTGTGTATGTGTACAATGCAATACACAATTAGCGAGACGTTCGTTATTGGTACAATTTATCGTAGTCGGTCTGTTTGGTTACTACCGTGCGCGCGCGCGCGTTTTGCGTACAACTAATGAAACGAGTCTTGTAAATATGATCGAGAACGAAGTCTTGTGAACGAGTCTTGTGTGGATTTGTATGAGACAAATTGGTTTGTCACAGTGCAACGTGTAGAGGCTACACTTTCACTCGTCAATTAAGTATCGTTTAGTGCATCCACAAAGCTTCATCCTCACCGTCTGTGCAAACGCTTTCTCAGCCAAATTGATTTAATTGCTGCGTTTATTTCAGCAGCTCACAGGCCGACGTCGCTCGACGCTCACAGATGTGTTCAAAGCGTAACACTTTCTGTTTTGATTCCATACTTTCTTTGTCGTTTACGCCCCAACAAGGGTTACGTGAACAATAAACACTGTTTCTTATTGTTTACTTTTCCATCCGTGTATTCTTATCAACTGTTCTTATCAACAGTGTTAAAAGAGAAAGGTATGAAAAGTAATAAGATTAAACGAAAACTGATTGTATCCAAAGCGACACAAGGTAAGATATAAAAACAGACATTGGGGGAATTACGATTGAACAAGTGTTAGTATTCCAATATTTAACCGTTGCAATGGATGAACGAGGATCGCATCATGAGGAAATAAAATAAAGGGTTGGAAAAACAATGAAAATGTATTAAGCCATGAATAATTGTTGTGTGTAGGTAAGAATTTCTAAAAATTTCATAAGTCGGAAGGAAACCTGAAGAGAAACAAAACTTAAAATATTTAAGATCATGTGTAGACTTATATTGAGACACAGGCTGTTTGTTGCATAAGAGAAAAGTGGGATACAGGCTATGGAAGTTAAGTATATGGAAAGGTCTTGGGGGGGGGATAACAAATAACGACAGAATGAGGATTCCTGATACAAGAAGAGAGTTAGACTTACTACCCTGAATTTCGTAAAGGAAAGACAATTGAGTTGTTGGGGCCACTTATAACGTACGGAAGAGTTAAACCCCGTGAAAAGAATTTGGAAAACAAGAATTGCGAAAAACGAAAAAGTAGGAAGATCCAGACATATATTATAACGTATACGTACGAGGTATTGATTGAATTAATTTGTACTACTGTATATGATATTGATTGTAAGTATGAAAAATATTATAAATATAATGTAATTTGCCTTACACCATTGAACGGTATTAAGGTTGTAGATAATAAATAACTCAAGAGTGTTAAATTAGGCAGTGCCACCCGAATACTTTCCCAGCGATGTATGTCTGTTGCACACATCTGATCGCATTTCAGAAACAACTTTAGGGATGTGGCTGGATTCTTTCCTTTTTACTCCCCGAATACGTGGCTGACAAAATGTTATCCCACGGCCTACAGCAGGCCACACCATACCACGAAGATCTGTCGATCGTAATACACCTAGAGTGAGCTCAAATGAAGATCGTGTCACGCAGATCGGTGCTCGATTGTTTCGGAGTAGTTAACTTTAGAAGAAACTATACGTTGCATGTTTGTTACTAGGAATTTTTCAAGTTTGCGATTACGAATCTGAAACCTAAATTTTGAAAAACAAGATAGAAAAGCAATGTGGCGGAGCAATTTATAAAAAAAAATTCTTTACGAAGTGTTTTGAACTCTTAGCCAAACACGTAAAACATGCGTTGTTTTGTGTTCAATTTTCTGCTGTTAATCAGTATCCAAGCATGTAGATCTCTGCAAAGTTCATTTTCTCCATTTAGGTCTTCTTCTTCTTCTATCAGGGATTAGATGAATCATCTGTTCCGGTCACAAAAGAATATATTCCGCTTCCGCTTTCTACGTTTTCCTATACTTCGTTGTCCAATAGGCTTGTATTGCCAAACTTACTTAGGCAACCTGCCATCTGGATCCTGTTCACATGAGCAATCCAGCTCTCTTTGTTCTCTGCAATACGATCAGGATATTAAAAATGTTCATCTCTTAAGAATTTATTCATTGTAGAGTCTATCTCTTCATGTGCTTTAACAGACCACAAGAATCTCATTTCCGATGCCTGTATTTACTCAAATATTTTTTCGCCAGATCCCAAATTTCAGAACCATACAATAACACTGGTACTGCACATACCTTATAAGATTTTAGTGGCGTCTCTTTCCTTGTTTTCTTGACAGCACTCGACGAATTGTGCCACATATTGACTGAAACTTAGTCAGCTTATGATCAACATCATAATCCACATCACAAGTGATGTCACAGCCAAGATAGTGGAAATGTGACACTCGCTCTGTTATCTTATTATTATTCAATTAGATATTATTGGATATCTAGTCCAATACTGAAACTAATACAATCTTAGTTTGCAAGAGGTATTTCCCATAAATGCCATAGTTTTTGTCTTCTGCAGAGAAATTTTCATGTTGTAATTTGAATAGACTTGCTGTAACTGGAACATTGATCTCTGGAGCTCTCATTTCTTGTTTTGTATGATTACTTGATAACCTGCAAACAGCATTGTATTCACTTATGTTCTATTACGTAGGCTATTATTATTTCCGGATCCACTTGTAATTTCCACTCTCTAACTATATCATCAATATAGATATTAAACAGTGTTGGAGACATGCTGCAGCCTTAGCGCACTCCCTGATTAATGTAAATCTCTTCTGTCAAATCCTCTCCTATAAACAATACTATCCTTGTACAATAGTATAAGCTCTTTATAACGTCTACAAGATGTTTAGGATAACCCCTCTTGCACATAATGTCACACAGAATGAATCTGTTTATCAAATGCTTTTTCGTAGTCAATGAAAGCAAGGTGTGTCTCCAAATTAAATTCTCTTCTTTTATGAACCAATATTTTCAAATAGAATACATCGTCAATGCAAGATCGGCCCTTACGAATTCCTCCCTGTTCGTCCAGAAGTAAAATATACGACATAGAGTGAAGCCTTTCATTAATAATTTTTCTATATAACTTGTAAGTTGTGTTTATCAAGCTTATACCTCTATACTTTAATGGGACAGTTCTATCACGTTTCTTAAAAACAGAAATAATCTCGGCTACTCTCCATTCATCCGGGATCCTTCATCTCCTCAATTTAGGTCGTTTTGGTCAAAATTCAAAAGAAATTAAGAAAGAAAAGTGGTTAGTTTTAGAGATTTCCTAACGTCGGCGCGCACGCAAATTTATTTACAGTGTTTTATAAGACGTTGTTATTAACTTACTTTGTCTAATAAACCTAATTTTGTCTAGTATTAACTTGCTTTGTCTGTAAGCAATGTTTCATTCACTTCCCAATGTCCAGTCACTCATTGCACTCTCGTGCATTCCCGATTACAGTACAATATTTAGAGGGTCACAACATACTTACTCCGCCTCCTCCTATGGCGCTACAGCCCAAGTCGGGCCCTGGCCTCCACCAATCTCCGCCTCCAATCCACTCTATCCACTGCAACCCTCCTCCAGTTTCTTATCCCCATGTCTCTCGCGTCCTCTGCAACGCCATCTTCCCACCTCTTCCTCGGTCTATCTCTAGGTCTCGTTCCCTCCCATGTACCCAGCAAAGCCCTCTTGGGGTTCCTGCCATCCTCCATTCTCATAACATGTCCGGCCCAACGCAATCTTTGTATTCTTATAAATTTTGAGACTGGTATCTTTTTTTTTACCTCTGGGGGGGGCTCCGGTCCCGTTATTCCCCCCCCCCCTTAAATACGCCCTGGTTCTTTTCAATTTCGGCTCACTGTAAGTATGTTGTGTTGTAGATATTGTGATTGTATCTACAACACAACATACTTACAGTGAGCCGAAATTGAAAAGAACCAGGGCGTATTTAAGGAGGGGAATAACGGGACCGGAGCCCCCCCCCAGAGGTAAAAAAAGTTGACGAATTTTGTTAATCTCTTAGTTTTTATACTGTTTCATTAATTTTTCAGCTGTGTGCACTAATATAGTAATAACTCTCTTTTAAATATACGGTCAGGTTTATTACACAGCATTAGTGTATAGCCTACGTTTGAAATATGAAATACAGGAAAATTAAGTCAGTCAATAAGTAGGCCTATCTTGTAAACAATGTTTCAAAAACGCGTACTTTTAGTGTGTTATTACCGTTTATTTAATGGGACTGATTTCAGCCACTTTAAAGATAGTTGACTAATTGACGATTAGTTTTAACTTGTTTTTTTTTTGTACGAAGCTGACCCGACCCCAGACCCCCCCCCTCAAGGCCAAATTATAGATACGCTACTGAAGAGAATTGGCCAGGAATTCAATAAATTGGTCAATTCCTTGATAATCAGGTTGTTGTTACGAATCTGGAATCTAAATTTCAAAACTAACATGTGTAGCAATTTGTCAAAAATCTTTTTCAGATATTTTGGGCTTGCTACATATTCGTTGCCGTGGTAACTGTATGTTTAATCGCTTTCCGGAACATTACGTAATTTTGTAACTAATTTTATTCAAGGAGAAACGCATAATATTAGTGCATAATATTAAGTAACCTGTACTAAAACCATGTTTTATAATAATTATTAATAAGTATAATAATATTTTAATTTTAATGTAAGCATTCGCCCACTTGATTTTCTTCTTATAATATAACCCGTAGCGTTTTGTAAGGCGTTAATAATTGTTTAACATTATTAGAAGCTTAGTAAAAAAAAAAACGTGTTCCAATTTTGTGTTTATGTGACAAATTTTGAAATATACATAATTACTGCTACATAGCCAGCTGCACTGATAATGTTAACCACTTATAATGTAGCCTGCAACGCGCTTCTAACCAGGAATATTTATTAAGTTAGCGGAAATTTATTTATGAATATTCCTGAAAATTTATTAATAACAGTTTAATATAATAATTGAAGTGCGGGCGTAACATTTACATTCCCATCAGAATATTAAGTTTGGTTTCTGAAAGTTTCCAAACAACAGGACACAATGATTTGGAAAGCAAAAGCTACTACTCACCTGTTTCACTCGTATACGTTAAGCTTTCGATAAATTATTCGTAGATCGGGTGTGGCGTAAAAACTTAAACTAGAATTTCCACCCCCACTGAAACTACTGACACACTACTGAAACCATAACTCACTGACGGAACCCGTCAAGGCGGATACCAAGAAGAATATTAACTGGAGAAACACGGAGTACCATCCTGAAACTTACAGTTTATTACTGCAGACCTATCCTAAGCCCGAAAAAACTATGACAGCAACTAATGACGATGACACGGCAATTCTGACTCCACATCAAACATACTACAAAGACGCCATAACCAATTCGATAAATGGATTAAACGTTGACGTATAAAACGCAATGAAAATAAATCGAGCAGTTTGAAAAGAGAAATGGAAAACAAAGGAGACGTTACAAGAGATACCTTAGAAAAAATAATTAGGGATCTATCATGACAGAAGATTGAGATAGATAACTCATAACCCGGTTGGGGATGGAATTTTAACAAATCTGATTCTAGTAAGACAGTCTGAAATGTCGATGGAAGGCAAGCAACTTCTCTACACCACTATTTAAGAACTATTTGATTGGACATTATTCCCCTTTGGAACTCAACTATTCAAACACTGAAATTTTACGGACAAGTCGAATAAACTTCCAGCAATAGTAACTGGACCACGGTAAGTCCTAACAGTACTCTATATGCAGACTTAAAGATGCCAAAATTAGAGAATACGTGGCCAAAATTAGAATAAAATTAGACAATTGCTGGAAAGATGAAAATGAAGAAAGTTCTTAGAACGATGAAGAAAGAAAGGGAAGTTATTAACACAGTGAAGATAAGAAAGCTGGAACATCTCATGAGAAATGAACAGAGATTTTACTTATTGCAGTCCATACTACAGGGAAAAGTACTTGGAAAGAGAGGAGTTGGACGACTGAGAATATCGTGGCTGAAGGACCTGGTTTGGCATGAATACAACTGACTTATTCCGTGCAGCAGTACAGAGAGTTAAAATAGTCTGTTTGGTATCCAACATCCGAAACGGGTAGAAACTATCAGAAGAAGATAGAGACAAACTTACAGTTGACACTAATGAACATGAGTGGACACTATTTGAAGACTAAACGATTCAACCAACAGACGTAATTAGATTTTCATAAGCATCCACTAGGATTGACGCGATTAAAGAATATTCACTTAAAATTCGATATTTTTTCCTTGTAGAAATAGTTTGATTGATTGTGTAGTACAAGGAGTCAATAAAAAAGAAAAACGGTCGCGTAGTTTTAATCAGCCTGTTGTTATTCGTTATCGAACTGATAACTGGAACAGCAGTGAAACCAATGAGCATGTATTGTTCTAAGTAATCGTAATATTGTCTGAATGAAAGTAATATCGTTGACGAAGCGTGGAAATTAATGACGCTTTCTACAACTCGGCGCTTTCAATAAATAACGATTTTAAGGAACCCGTTAGCATTTCGTAACGTTGCAATTATTTAACCATATACAGTATGACTAAAGCCGAGTTTATGAGCATATTAGCTCATAAGGCTTTCTCATTTTATGGTTCCCCACATTATAGAAAAACTGTAATTTGTAAAAAATGTGCTTACAAAATACGAAAGGCTAGGTAGGTCGCGTATTATTTAAATCATTTTCCATAAATCCCTCTTGTTTGCAAAAAAATAAATGAATAACCTGATTACGATTATTTTAATAAAAAAGAATATTTTTTCACACTCATCGTCCATTATGTAAAGAGAAAGTTTCTTTAAGAAATTATTTTAAGGTATTAAAAGACGCTGCCATCAAAATCCATGTCTCAGAAACTTACCTTTAACAAGGTTCAACACTTCGTAAGAAAAAGGTATATTCAGAAAACAATGACTCGCGATAAGCCGCCGCTCGTCAGTTAGAGACACCCCTCGTAATCGCACACGCGTGAAGTTAGTCCAGACAGCGGAAGTGAATGCTGAAAGAAGAATTAGATGCTGATCTTACTGATCATGAAAACGAACGTGATGACTTACTTACTTAGTCGCATCCTCTTCTACCCTGGGGTGTCGATTAGTTGCAAAGAGATTGTTTTTTCTCTTTGCTTTCTTTGAATAAGTATGGTCTCGATTGTGCAGGTTATTGGGATGCAGCACCCATAGCTTGGTGGAGGGGATGCCCATTGTGTATCCAAGCCTACATGGAGTTGCTTCAGCAGCCTGATATCATGGCTCAGCCTACTCCCTTTGACGTGCTCTTGCACCAACCACGTTGCAACTCCGGAAAGAGAATGTCATTTCCTATAATTCTCTACTACAAGCTATGGTTATACCGCCAATACTCGGTCACCAGAGCCACGCGGTGGTAACAGGGTGCGCCGGATGAAAAGACATCGTTCGGGAAGGTGAGGTTGACGGTTGTATTCTTCTCCTGATAGTTCCTGTCCGTTTCGGATGTTGGATATGTTACAGACTATTTTAACTTTCTATACTGCTGCACGGAATAAGTCAGTTGTATTCATTCCAAACCAGGTCCTTAAATTTCTCAGCCATGATATTCTCGGTCGCCCAACTCCTCTCTTTCCGAGTACTTTTCCCTGTAGTATGGGCTGCAATAAGTAAAATCTCTGTTCATTTCTCATGAGATGTCCCAGACAGCTTTCTTATCTTCACTGTGTTAATAACTTCTCTTTCTTTCCTCATCTTTCTACGAACTTCAACTAGTTATATGTGCTGTCCATGAAATGCTCAGTATTCTACGGTAAAGTCACAATTCAGAAGTTTCCAATTTTTTAGTTGTGCCTTCAGTCAAAGTGCAAGATTCTACACCGTAGAAGAGGACCAAGAATACGTAGCAGCGTAAAAGTCTCATCTTTGTGACGGTTGTACGGGAGAGGCTATTTGAGGCGCACCTTACACCCCCCGAAAGTGATGAGTGAACAAAAAAAAAAGATTTTTCAATTGAAGAAATAGTGGCAGCTCCAAATTCCTTGTGCTTACAATGAACCCGCAACATCTGTAAACAGTCAACTCTAATGTGCTGCCGAAAGAGGACTAGTTTTTTTTAAGGGCAGTTTAGTGTTTAATAAAACGAAAAAGAAGGCAGTCATGCACTTCCTCAAGGGCAAAAAATAATCCTCTTTGAAAGACTTCTTTAATTAAATCTTAAAATCAGGTCTACGTAGAGTACTTGAGGATATTATTTGGTCACTATGTATTTTATAAATTAAATCTTACGAATTAAACAGTTAAAATGCGGGCCTGACATAGTTATTTTTTAACAACTGTAGCAAGTTCTCTGTTTAATTAGACAGTTTGGCATTTGTCTGTTTATCTATCTATCTGTCTATTTGGGGTATTTCTCACGATAATATTTGAATGCGTCGACCGATTTTCGTACACCTTACTATGCGAATCCATACTGTTACTCTACAGAACCCTATTGTTTTTCAGATTGATTCCTCTAAAAAAAGAGGTGCGGGAGGAAAAAATGTGAGGGGTCAAAATTATAAAAAAATCAAAGAAGCCCATGTGGAGTATTAAATTAAAGGGAATTTTTACCACAATCTAAATATAATGTTCTTTTTTTAATTTAAAATTTTTTTTAACATCAAGGCCTAAAAAGGGGTGAATACACCCCCCACATAGTAGATAGTATTTGATAAAATCGCAAAACTTCATGTGGGGTATCAAAGTAAACGGATTTTAACTACAATCAATCGAGTCCAGGATAATGACAGATCATTAGCACATTCTAAAATAGTTTTAAGTTTTTTATAATTTGTATTTTTTTACTGTAAAAATGTTCGCAATTTCTTTGTACACATACTAGTCATTTTTTGACGACGTCATTTATGTAAACTGTGCCAAACGACAGTGTTTGTGTTACAATTTAAAATACAAAAGACGTCAATCGCTGAATTAAATGAATAAACAACGTTTAAGGATGCAGTGGCCGTCTTCAGTCTAAACTGTTTCTAAAACATAAAAGTGAAATTGAAAAAGTACCATCTCACTCCAGAAACAGAGTCGTGTAAACAAAAGTTATATAAAATGTTAATTACTATACATAACCAAAATGAAACGAGTAACCTTGCAGAATTCTGTTGTCTAATAAAAGTTGCCTCCATAAACCTGTTGTTGGCGAGAGTAAGGTACTTTCACCAGCTTTTTTTATTGTTAATATTTAAGAAATAGTTTTAGCCTGAAGACGAGTTCTTATATAGCCCACGCGTTGCTTTCTCGTAAATTAACTTAGTGAAGGCAGAAGTTCACATTTCAAATTCTAACACAAGTGACATGTCTACGCTTTCATTTGTCCTTACAAAATTTAAGATTTTCTTTAAAACAAAAAGCTTTCACGTTAGTAGTTTTTCCAGTTTTCCTGCTATATTTTAGGTTTACATAAAATAGGTGTCGTAGTTCCACGCTATTATACAACATACTGTGAAGATTATCAATGACATTGTAGATTTCCGGTTAAACATGTTTAAAATCGAATGAGAAAACACGAATAAAATTTCTTTCTGTTTATATTAGAACCAGTTACATAATTTCCGCTCGTTCCTGTTGAAATAGGATTTCGTTTTACGCATAAATCACACAATAAAAGTATATAAAAATCGCAAAAATGTAAATGCGATGTCAAATAAAAGGGAATTTTTGTCGAAAACTGAAAATAGTGTTCATTTTTGAAAAATCATAATTTTGTGTCGCCAGAGCCCAGAAAGTGGGTTAAAATTTGCATAAAATCGTACAAATTCATGTGGGGTATCAAATTAAAGAACTTTTTAATCAAAATATGAATGTAATGTACAGTTTAGAAAATTTCGAAACTCTAGGACACCTGGGCCCAAAAAAGGGATAAAAAAGTTCCAACTTCGGCGTGCTTACTTGCTAAACTGCTACCTGTCATGCTCCGGACGAGGCCCTTCAGTGTCTCCACCATTATCAAGCCCTAAAACACGACATGATTTAGTTCGTGGTTTAGTGGTTAAGTCCTAGGTCGTGGTACGGCTCACAAGTGGATATCAGAATTTTAAGAAAATTGTAAAAATCAAGATATGAGGAACTTTATACAAAATACAAACTCACCATCTTTAATAATTGGACACACTTAATGTCTCTCAACACCCCTTTGCAAATTTTGGACCGCCTTCAAAAAGTATGTAAGCTGTGTTTACAAAAAAAATTATATATCGTTATCAGTTATGTATATATCCGAAAATTATTAGATTTTATAGGTTCAGTATACACGTATGGAAACATACATAAACTTAAAGCTAGGACTTATGTTTTTGTAATTTAGACATGATGGTTATATATTTATTAAAACAAGTCAGTGCAGTATTTGGGAATTTTTAGCGTTTATTGTATGATTGTTTATTGCTTAGTAATTGACACATTCTAAAAAAAGTATAGAGTAATTGGGGTTTCCCTAATTTTTCTGATAATTGACAAATTATCTAATATTGAAATTTGCTGAATATAAATGTATTTCGTTCGAAGTACTGCTCGAGTTCCGCAGCTCAAGAAACCTACTAGTAACAATTTTCTGAGTCTATTTGTACGTGAACTAAGAACGGCACTGAACCTGATGATAACAGAGGTGAACATGCCACATCTGCTAACTACCTCTCTATTTCCCAGCGTCTGTCTGTCTATCTATCTGTCTGTCTATCTGTCTCTGTCTGTCTGTCTGTCTGTCTGTCTGTCTCTCTCTCTCTCTCTCTCTCTCTCTCTCTCTCTCTCTCTCTCTCTCTCTCTCTCTCTCTCTCTCTCTCTCTCTCTCTCTCTCTCCTCCCCACTAATATGTTATACATCCACGAACTTTAATCTTCTCTTCCTCCTCTTCTTCTCTACTTTTCTTCTCTACTTCCACAGTTTCCGATCACAAACCGTTGTCAAAAGTCTATTTGCTTTGTCTAATTCGGTTCCCTTTTTGTTCTTTATAACCTGTAGAAGTGTTCTAGCCTCCTTGATTCTTCTGAGTATTTTTCGTTGTTTGTGTTTTCATCTCCTATCTTCCACATTCCTCCTTAAAATAAAACAAATTTCCGTTACCTCGTTCCTATCTTTATCCATTGTTCCTTTTTCACGTATCTGACCCATAAAAAAAGCCGAGGCAGGAAGGCTGTTTGCTACGTGTTACTACCACTTACACCACATAGGGTATACTGGTGTGTGTGTGCGTGTGTGTGTGTGTGCGCGCGCGCGCGCGTATAATCACAATCTTATCTACTTAAGGTAGGTTTATGCAGATGATTCAGCTAATGTGTTATAAAATAGTCGTTGGAAAAATATTAGAATCAACACGTTGTTTTTTCTTCTTCTTCTATGGCATCACAGTTCGAAGTCGAACCTTAGCCTCCATGATCATCCGCCTCCATTTTTCCCTGTCCTTGGCGAACGATGTCCATCGTTTTATTTTCAGTAAATTATCAGCATCCCTCGCCACTGCGTCAATCCAGCGTGTCTTAGGTCTTCCGACAGGCCTTCTACCCTCGATCTGACTAAACAGTACCTTTCTATGTATTCGGTTGTCTTCCATCCTAATGATGTGTCCTGTCCATTGCAATATATGCAGTCGGATGGTGGTGGCCAGATCATTGTCTTTATACAGTACAGCTTGTACAGCTCCTCATTGTGACGCATTCTCCATATCCCGTTTACCTGGATTGGTCCATATATTCTCCTTTCAAAAGTATTGACTATGTTAGCGGCTTGTTTGTTCAGAGTCCAAGTCTCGCTGCCATATGTTATCACCGGTCTAATCATAACTTTATATAATGTGACCTTGGACTGATGGTGGATATTCCTTGTCTTGAATATAGATGTCAATGATGCATATGTTCTATTTGCGGCCTGTATCCTTTTCCTTATTTCATTTATTTCTTCATTATTTTCTGCCATCCAACATCCCAAATATTTAAACTGATTTACTATTTCCAGGTGTAGTGGTTCAATTTCAAACTGTTCAGGTTTCCTGGTTTTCTTCCGAGTGGTGATCATAACCTTTGTTTTATCTGTATTAACCTGCAATCCTATCTCTTCTGCTTCACCTTTGAGTTCCTGGAATGTCTCTTTTGCTCTTCCTTCGGATCTTGCCTACAATATGAACCATTTTGTGTTCTAATGTTGATTCCTACCAATTGACAAATTCCTGATCAGATATTCAAGTGCTGAGTTGAACAGTGTTGGTGACAGCCCATCGCCCTGTTGTAGCCCTCTCGTGACATTAAAAGGATCTGTCATACCCGTTTGGAATTTTACTTTGGCTGTTGTCTGTATCATTGTCAAACGTTGTTTTTTACTCCCGCGGATATACACACGACTCTATACAGGTATGTATGTAATAAATCTAAACGTAACAATTTCCTATTATCATTCCTGGCGCTACAACTCATCATACCTCCTCCAAATTATTTCTTATACAAGTACTAAATTTTACTATATTCTGACAAACGTTTCACAGAATCGATTTCTGCATCCTGCCCCTCTCATGGCGCTACAGCTTTGGTGTCCTCTATGCTGACCTTTCATCTTACTCTGTCAGCAGTGGAGGACTTCCATCTTCGCACTCCCACAATCTCTCTCTCGCATCTGTGACGATAACATTCTCTCATCTTAGTCTTTTCCCTTCGTACTACCTACCGGGACTCTTATGTTCTCCAACCTCACGATGGCTAGCATTCCAATCTCCTCGGTTTTACGTATGTACATTTCTGTTATTATTTCGCTGAAATAACGGTATATCTCATGGTTGTATGATATATGGGGTCTATCAGAGAATATTTAAAAAGGAAATGGAAATCGACTTTCTATGTCTGTCCGTTGTTCTGATTATCTGGAATGTCCGCCAGTGTAAACACACGCGCGCGCGAGCGCGTGCGCGTACATATATATAATTATAATTATATTATGTAAGTTATTATGTTATATAATTATGTAATTATAATTATATAATTATAATTTTATATATATAATTGAAAATGGTGGAAAACACTGAAAGGCCTCTTCCAGAACATGACATTTAGCTGTTTAGCAAATAAGCACGACGAAGGTGGATATATAATTTAATTCTTCCATAAGAAAGCAGATGTGTTTAGAATATTATAAAACCTACTAAATTACATGTGTGTATGTGTGCGCGCGCTGTGCTGTTTAAATTTTAACTCTTAAGTTATAATTCCAAAGTTTCTTCCAGTTACAGCGCGTAAATAATTAGTCTCTTCTGAAAACGTAGGGCCTAAATTGATTTTCTCTACACCGCAGACTCAATCAATAGAAGAAATTATTAATAGGCTACTTTTGGAAATTTATTTTGTGTTTTTGTATGTTATGTTCGTACACTTGTGTTTTTTTGTGGTGGAGAGAGAGAGAGAGAGAGAGAGAGAGAGAGTGGGACTGGAGTCTGTAAATGTGTGTCTGTGTGCGTTTAAAGAAGACAGAATCTGGCGGTATTCCTCGAAAAAAGTAAGTAACCAAACAGAACAACATGCGTATCCCTACTACATAGGAAGTAAGATTACTGTTTGAGTGGACTGTACACCAGCAGACCATGCAGGAGTATGACAGAAACGAGGCACTACTTCAGTTTAGTATAGTATTATTGTGGGGAGCGTGTACACGTTGCCTGTATTAAGGTTGTTATTTTTTTTTTCTTAATTACCGACTGTAAGCCAAGTATTTACATTTGTCCAGTTAACCGTTATTATTGTTAGTACTGTATAGTATACTTTTATTAAAATTCAATTTTAAGCGCTCAACTTTTGCAAGGTATATGTGATCATTGTAGCCGAGTCTTTTGATGAGTATAGACAGCATTGTCGAAAAAGTGGGAGTGTATAGGTTTTGTGCTTCTCTGTTATTGTCAATTAAGTGTTGTGAATGGAATAGTTTCAGTTTTAAATGGTTGGTGTTAACTTGGTATTTGTGTGGTAAGGAAACCAGATTTCTGACCAGGAGTAACGTAAGGAATATCTTTTATTATCGATCATTGTATTTCTAGTTAACGTCTGATTAAAAATTCGGGTCAAAGGGTGTTGGCTTAGATTGGGCGTTCAATGAATGTCATATCGACCTTAATTCAAATAAAACGGGCGCATTGTGTGTAGAATCAAGTTCTAACCGTAAAATAGAATTTTTGTTTCATCATGGTTGATGTGGTGCAAGGTTTTTTAGGTTAGAGTGTATTACTTCAAACTCGTAAATTTCTAGTAAGTTATTATTTATTCAAGGAAATTAGATTGTAAAACTTGCGGTACCTATAAGTAAGATAATAATTTAAAAATCCTCGACAAATAAAACTAACTTGGGTTTGTGCTTGTAGTAACTGCCTTAACATGTTAAGTGTAGCCTAATAGTACTTCCCCCATAAGAAAAGATAAAAGTAGGTGTATGTTGCTTTATCAGTTTTCATTTCAAGATAAAATTTAATTTATAATTTTCTGTAGTAAATTGTATGTGTACCACACCTATGGAAACTGCTATCTTAACTGTGTTTTATTTTCTTGAAATATTGTTAAACATTTAATTCGGTTTTTGACAGATGATTTTTTGACCAAGCTATTTGTAATTAGTATTTCTGTATACTAGTATTCATTGATTAACAAGAAATCATTTTTCAAAATGATATCGCTAACAGTACTTTTGTCTCGTCTGCAAAATTATCATCGAGTAAGTGTACTTGCAGGTTAGGTATAATTAACTTACAAAATGTTTTACTAATGGTTTCTGATATTTAAAATTGTTCATTGAGTGTATATCGAAAAAGTTACATAACTTACCGTTAACTTTTTCTTCTCAAGTATACAAAACAAAATTGTTTATATTGTGTACAGGTGTAAGAATAAATATTTGGTAGAAGAATTATTTACATTGATTCTGTCTATATAGTTATGATGACAGATTTTTATGTTATTAAAGTGCAAAACAAAAATAAAATTTTTAAAAATTTATAAAAAGGAAAAATTTATTAAAACTTTGTTTTCATGTGGGTACAAAAAGCAAGGTTGTAGCTCTTGAATTTTAAGAATGGTTTTTATTTTATAATGTCATTGTATTTGTCAAATATGTGTTAAGTCTTGCATGTTTATTTGGTTATAAAAGTTGTAAGGTCCCGGCGATATTCCTTATTGATGAATGTATTGATTATGTTGTGGCCAGTTACATATGGAGTAACATTGTGTATTTAAATTCAGGAGTACATTATTAATACCAGAATTTAATAGGACCATTTGATAAATATTCATTGAAGCCTTGCTAGTTATTAAGTTTTGGTAGCAAAAGCATTTAAGGTTTCATTTAGTTGCATTTTTAGTTGATTAAATTAATTAAATCTGCATTTAAGTTTATAGTGCTACTGCAGAAGTTAGTGGTTTTCAGTTTAGTTTAACTAAACATTTGTCCATGTTTTTGTAAGTGCACATGTAACATGTATTTTAGGAATGGAGTTATAGTTCTTTCACTTGCATTTATGGGAATAGGTGGAAAAACAACGTAAAGAGATTGAATCACAATTATCATGCCGATTTCCTGGTTAGTGTTCACCGTGTCATAATGTTATTTACACTATTCTGTTCAGTCTATATTACTGACCTTACACAGAATTACAGGTGTATACCTAATTCTAAATTTTTTAATTCGTGTGCAAGGTAGTGTTAATGACATTACATGTTTGCTTCATCATTCCTTGTTTTGTTTGTTGTTTTTTCGTTATTATTAAAGTCTTGCATATCTACACACGGATTTTAAAATTGTAAGATAATTATAAATACATTTGTTTTATTTTGAATATCATGATTATATTTGTTATATTTTATTTTATTCCACTGTTGAATGAGATGAACATATACAGAAATGTGATTAGGATGTAACAGATTGTGTAAAATTATAAAATTGTTGAGTAAAGTATAGTTAGTGTTACATGATCATCCAAAAAAACTTTATGAAAGTGAATTAAGGATTATTTTGTTAATAGTAGGTACACGAGAACTGTTAACCAGTAGGCCTACATTTTGATTATATTATTTCTGACAGACTGGTTGTTACCAGATATGAGAAAGTATATATAAATATGTAAATTGAATTGATGGATCTTGAAAGATTTAGAGTCTTATTAGTTTTCTCACATTTTCCTGGAGATTGATTTATAAAATTTATCCAGATGTTGAGTTTAATTAGTAGCATCTGTAGTATTAATTTTTTTTTGTTCCTAAATCAGCTGTCCGTTTATCCATTTAACAATGATTTGACTAAACATTTCTTGCTTATATATACTGGTATATTGTATGTATATGCCTGCATGTTAATATAATAAATATTAGTTCTTTTCATCACATTAGTTTTTGTAACCACATGGGTAGTTTCCTAAGTTTTCACTAGAATTGTCTCATCACTGTTTTTAAGTTATTTTAATCACTGAGCATCCATGCAGAAACTCAAACATTCAACAGAAAAGATGCAACAGGGATTGCAAATTAAATTTGAAATAGCTGTAACAGAATTTTTTGGTACTGAATTGTTCTGTTGTTAGGAAAAAATATTATAGGCCTACTCATTATAATCTTGTGCAGCAAGATTTTATAAAAACCTAAATAATTAATATATAAAAACAAAGAAAGTAGCGTCAGCAAGCTTATGTGATTACGTTATTAAGAACGTACCACAATTATTTGGGTTTGAAACATATTTTGTTTTATTAACAAGTCTTAGAATAGCTAATGAGGATACCTAACAAAATACTGAGAGAGGAAAAAATGGACAAAAAGTTTGGGGGCTGTCTATAAAATTACATTTTCAAATTCCAAAATAGTGTTGCTTACAGCAGAAGCCTATGATAATTGCTACACGTCACTATTGCAATGTTTGAACTGTACTGTGGTATATTATAATATTGTACAAGCTCTGAAGAATATTATCTTGCTTAACAGGCAATGTATAAAGTCACATCAGAACCTCTTATTTTGAGGAAAAATTTTATTTGCAATAAACTAATAAATTCATTAAATTCAATAAATCTAATAATAATTTTCATTTAAATGATAGATATTTTGTAATATAGGCCTAAGAATCAATTCTGAATATAACAGTATAGTTTACTACTTAATATACATAACATAATTTAGATTCTGAATTTACTGTAGTTATATACTTTAATATTTGGTTAAAATTCCGTAGTATAGGCCTAACATGTTCATTTTCTTCTTGTCCTGTGTCTTAATGTTTTTTTTTTTTTACTTTGATTATGCTGGAGTAAACCATGGAAATAAGTGCCGTAATTAAATTTAAAAAAAACTGAAATTTAACCAAGTGCTGTGTACACTTAGTGGTGTACTGAATATGTTATTCTCATAAATCAGCAGCAAGCATCAGTGGCGTTGTGTGTATCCTCAGTAAATCTATGATTTTTTTTTCTTTTTAGGTCTGCATAATTGTAGAGAGAGAGAGAGAGAGAGAGAGAGAGATAGAGAGAGAGAGAGAGAGAGAGAGAGAGAGAGAGAGAGAGAGAGAGAGAGAGAGAGAGAGAGAGAGTGTGTGTGTGTGTGTGTGTGTGTGTGATACCTTGTTAACATACTTTCTTTTAAGGTAGGTTCTCTTCGATGCTGAATTAAATCAGTGCCATTTGCCATGAGTTGCAAGTAATTCAGTACCAATTAACTCATGACAGAACACTCAGATTCAGAAAATTACTATTCAGAATTGAGTCTTGTTCATCAGAAATTAATTCTCTTCAGGTGGTTTAAAATTTCAAATCAGTTAGACTTATATTCTCAGTCAGGTTAATTTTGTTAGAGCATTCTTCATTATTCATTAGTACAGTGCAAAGCAGTTAACAGTTCAACAATATTCTTGATAATGGAGCCAGCCTTATAATAACCAATTTTGTAGTCAACAATGATTGTGAGATTTATGTGTCTTTTGTTCAAATTGTTTTCACTAAAATTAATTTAGCAATTTAGCATTTTATGAAAAATTTAATGGTTTGTTTTATGTGTGCTTTTAAAATTTAACTAAGAATTATTATAACACAACAGTATCACTGTTTTGCATTTGGAACAGCTTGTTTTATAGCATGTGCACTTGAATATGCAAGCTATGGAGAGTTGACAAAACATGTTTGAATGCTGCTTCTACAATACAGCTGTGTGCATATGCGCATGCGCGTGCGCGCACATAACTGCCTCAGTGGTATGATTTTCTAAGGTAGAAAATTCCCTTCTTTCTTGTATGGCTTATGTAGTTCAGCCAGATTTTTGTAACTTCATTTTGGCCAGTTCTTGTATAGAGTACACTTTAATTTATTAAATTCTGCTGTATACATAGTAAACCCAACATTTTATAAACACTTCAGAGCTTATAAATTTCAGGCAACAGAATATACATATTTTTATTTCTAAATTAACCGCGTATACATCAGGATACTGAGAAATATTTGTTAAGAAAGGCATCTCATAAAACATTAGGCCTACTGACCTTTTTAAATATTATTTGTACAGTCATAAACATTAGGCCTACTGACCTTTCTAAATATTATTTGTGCGATCATAAACACAGACTGGTTGCCGTTAACAGCAATAATGGAGAAGATGAAGTGATAGTACAAAATTTGAAATTTGATAGTAAAATTGAGTGTGTGTATGTGTGCACGCGCACGCTTGTGTGTGTGCATGATTTCATATACTTTTGGTTTTGTAGTATATGCTCTTAATAAATAAGTATAATGACTAGAAGTTCTATATCAGAGTAAAGATTATTATATTAACGCTAAATACCTGTTAGAATGTTAGGCTACCATTAAATTCAGACCTACAGTATATGGTAACAGGAAATGTAAAATACAAAATTACGTAAGTTACCTTTTTTTAAGGGCAGAGGGAAACTATTTTAAGTCCAAAAAATGTATGTTTTCTAATGTTTTCATGGAAATACAAAAAAAAAAATTCAGTAGTTTAAAATTTGTCAGAACGTATGTAAGTACAGATTCAGTATCACATACTTGGTAGACCAAAAACTAATGGTTTTCATCAGGGTTCCCATCCCCCCTAAGGCCTAATGCGGAAATCCCCCCAAAAGTCTCAGCACTCCCCCCCAATTGAAAAGGCCCCCCCACTGCCCGCCGGTCTACAAGCTTAGCACACGCACACATTTTTACATTCACGATTTATTATTCACGTACCCTCTGACTCATTGACAGGATGTTGCTACAGGCTGCCAGGGTCAGTTTTCCAAATTCCAAAACAAAATTTACTACTAGCTGTACTGGTAGAGACATTTATGCCGCCAGTTCGTTAAAACAATCATAAAGATATGCAATTCCTTTAGTTTTTTACTAATAGCTTAGTTTGTTGCACAAACACGGTAAAAATTTCCATCAATGGTGGATTTAAAATGTTATTCTTGAAAAAATCCCCCCTAAAAATTCTCAATGCGCAACGTGCACTATGACCCCCCCCTGTGGGCACCCCTGGTTTTCATCATATCTTGTTTTGATTGTATATTGAGTCTGATGTCTGATATATTTTATTATTTGGTGTTCTGCTCTAAGGCAGGTCTTCAGATGGTAAAAGCTCTCCAAGCTGCCTATCGCATGCCAGTCTTTTCATTTCTTCATAACACCCTCTGATTTTAATACTATCTATTAAATTCATTCTTCTATGCCCTCTTCTATTTTCTGCTTCTATGACACCCTCCATGGCAGTTGTAAGTAAGCAGTCTCTTCTTAAACAATGACCTAACCAATTCCTTTTCCTATTTTCTATTACCTTCAGGATTCTTCTCTCTTCCCCTATTCTTCTTAAAACTTCATAATTTCTTACTTTATCAACCCACCTGACTTTTTCTATTGCTTGCCAAACCCACATCTCAAATGCTTCTAATCTTTTCTCATCCTCCTTCCTCAGTGTCCATGTCTCTGCACCATATAAAGCAACACTCCACACATAACATTTGGCCAACCTTTTTCTTAAATTCTTATTAATTCTGCCACACAGCAGTCTTTTCTTCCCATTAAATGCCATTTTCGCTATAGCAATTCTTGCTCTAATTTCATGATTGCAGGACATATCTTCACTTATTAAGCTTCCAAGATTTTTAACAACTTCATCTGATGTATAGACTTTTTATTTACAAAGTGACATATTTTGAGATGGTAGATAAATTTTGTAAAAATTTTAATATGTTGATCCTTTATGTGTATAGGATTTCCAGGTACTGATTTCTTCACTTTGCACTGAAAAATAAAACTTAGTTTTTGTTGTAACTACTAGGATGATGAGACAAGTTTTCTGTTGATTATAATTTTTACCTTATCTGTATGTAGCTGTCTGAATTCTCCACTGGGAAAATATAGACAATATTTTTAAAATGTTTGTGGTGTTTGTGTTCATCTTCAATGGTGTGATGCTGATGGTTCAAAAACTGTAGGATCCAACTTTCATCAGAATTATAAACTTATTTTAATGTCTATTTCATGCCTTGATAGTATTTCTATAGCACTGGTATAGATTAACTGTATATCATGAGGTTAACAGCATCTTCTTTTTAGAAACGTTATTTTGCATGTTCTGTCCCAGATTAATGTCTTCTGCAAGTTGTTTTCCTGGTGTAACTTTACACCTTCCATTTCATTTTGTCTCCCTCTTCTCAAATTGCTATCAGTTCTATTGTTTTTCCATCAAGTTCACAGTCTCCTTCGTATAATAACCAGATTGTCCTGAAGATCTTCTCCCTTCAGACAAAGGGGCTACATCATCCATGTGCCTGAACCCTGTATACTTACTTCCCTAAAATTCTCTGTAAAAAGATCAGTCATATGCCCAGTGTAAATTTTGATCGGTAGCAAAATACCAGATATTAGTCATGCATCAAGCTATTTCCTTCTCAGATTCAACATTGTTAATATATTTCTACACTTTGACTTCTACAATTTTATAGAATTTTAATTCATATATCCTATTTATATCTGTGTATTTGAGTCAGATACCTTGAAGAACTCTTAAATGTTTGTATGGCATGCAGGGCCGGAACTAGGGGGGGGCAGACGGGGCATGTGCCCCGGGCGCCGGCTTGGAGGGGGGCGCCGAAGGCGCCAGCCCAGACATGGGGCGCCGAAAAAGCGAATAAATAGTAAAATTATTTTCTATATCGTCTATATGTTACAATTTTTCAAATAATAAAGCATTATTTGTGCGATTTAGTTTTTAACGTCTTCAATTTTATTTTTATTTAATTTGATGTAATTTAAAAAGCAGTAATCATATCACATATGTTA
Source organism: Magicicada septendecula (assembly GCA_034769895.1). Lineage (NCBI taxonomy): Eukaryota > Metazoa > Arthropoda > Insecta > Hemiptera > Cicadidae > Magicicada > Magicicada septendecula. The sequence goes on along the minus strand of CM068373.1, from coordinate 311,388,445 downwards.
AGAATTCATTATTAATTGAGAATTATCCCCGCCCGGTTTCAATTGGCCATATACAAGTTACAACCGATCTTCGTAAGTGCTCGAGTGTGTACGGCTACTTCCGGCTCGTTGCGGTTTAATGCAGATAAATTTTTGGAGGGAAAAGAAAAGATTGTGCAAAGGCAATGCTCCAGATTATTTATAAACATGGGCTTCAATATGCTTATCCAAACTTGACTACGGCATTGAAGATTTTTCTAACTTTACCAGTTACAGTTGCTTCAGCCGAAAGAAGCTTCAGTAAATTGAAAATAGTCAAAAACTACTTGAGGAGCACAATGGAACAAGACAGACTAACTTGAGCATCATTTCTATCGAGCACCAGAGAACATCATCTATTTCTTTTGATGACATTATAAACACCTTTGCTGCCAACAAAGCTCGAAAAGTGACAATTTTTATTTATTTAGATTCAAGAATGAATAAGGACTGTTAGTAAATTTAGTACCCAAAACTCATGTAAAAATCTAATTTGTTTTCAGTGTGTTCCAAATTGAAATAGTAAAGTACTACATGAATACTGTACCAATTTATAACCAAAATACCAAATAAACTTAAGAATGATTTGAAGTTTAACTGAATGTCTCATTTCTTAATGTGTTACCCACTTCTGTAATTTCAGATTAACAAATGAAGAAAAAACCTTTTACTTTTTAGATTCCGTTAAAAATTATTACACAAAATACAATAGAGGAGTGCTGTAATTTCACAACTGAATTTCACTTGATCTGTTTGCACTATAGTGTAGTGTGTTGATGAGTAAAGCTACGAAGCTGTAATTAATAGCATTGACTTAAGTACAGGAAAGTATATGCTTTTGTTTTTTGCTAAATAGTTTTAAATGGAGTGAGTATGGTGTGGAGGGGGAGGAGGGGGCGCCGAAATATACCCTTGCCCCGGGTGAAAGGAGGGCTAGTTCCGGCCCTGATGGCATGTAACTTTGTTCAAAGTTTCTTTAACTCAACAGGAACCAAGAACAGTCAGTTCAGTTGTCTTATATTTTATAGAATCAACCTACTATTTTATTATGTATCCTGTCACATACAATTTTATCACAATTTTTTATGCGTTGGTTAACAGTATTCTGCAGATTAGGTTAGTTTTTAATTTTTCGAACTTAGAAAGAAGATCTGTATCAGTTTCACTTAGCATTAACTATTAAAGCCATCTATGAAAATTCACTAACACACTATATTTATATTGTAACTAGCTTAAGTACCCGTTCTACGCCCGGGTGGCGAGCATTTTTATTGGCACATATCGATAAAGCCACGGCTGGCTATGAAGTTTAATTATTGGGTGAAGTTTAATGCAGATGTAGCGTGATAAATTTGCCCATGGATTCTGTAACAAAAAGGACCGGAACGTCTGGTCACTGATTGGTCAACTTGTGCTCCAATTGAGGCAAAGGCCATTGCACTGTTGTAGGATCTTATGTTTTCCATGGAATTTTTGGAATTTGGATCAGATCCATTCATGTAATTTTTAATGAAGGGATGCATTCGTATTTATTCTAATGCAATGGTCCCTTTATGGCAGCAATTTGACATTAATTCATTTTTGAAATGCTTGGCATTGCAAAATGGACATTTAGCGTCCATTGGGCCAAGATAACTTTCTTCAATTTCGTCTTCATTGAAGTTTTCGGGAAGCAAAGCGGTGTTGCTTGATCGGACATATCTACTCAGACGCCCTGTTTGATGTTGGCGTGCAACCCTTTGTCTTTCAGCGTTTGCTTCGCGCTCCTGTTGAAGTTGATTTTGTGGCATGTTTTCTCTGCGTTGCCGTTGACTTACAGCATTAGCTTGACATTCTGCTTGAAGCTGCTCTTCTGACATGGCCGCTGTATGGTGTCTTTGAGCTTCAGCATTGCATGCTTTTTTTGCTGCAATTTCTTCAGCAGTTGGTGGTTGCTGGCATTTAGGAGGCATATTTGATCGTTTTTATGCTCAATACCACTGTCTTTATGCTCAAAGGCTTTATTTTACACTCAAAGGCTTTATTCTGTGCCCAATGGCAGGATCTTATGACTCAAGGCTTCCAGCTTGAACCGGAGGCTGAGATTCGCCATACGCCACCTACACACAGAAAGTGAAATCAGAGATCTGCCTCGCTACATGAGGTCGCCCTCGCCCTGATTCTACGCGGCATACTGGCGTCGCCCCCTCCAGCGTGCCCCACCACCTCCTCTCTCCCTCTCCATCGCTCTTCCCCCTCACTCCCCCTCAAAGCAACTCCCTATATACCGATGACTGACACACTACCTACCGTGTTATAGATATTTCATTACTTATTCATTGGATCATCAGAAATACGTATAAACATACATTTTACAATTAAAACATATACAGAAATATAGGACAATTACAAAATATATAGACGTATCTGTATACAAAATTACAAAACATATCAGTACAATCGGAGAGTAAAAACATTAAAAACTATAGGAATGGATAAAGGTATACATATACCCGATGTCAGTAAATATCATTTGTTTATTTACTTGTTACTATGGTAATGAATTCTGGTCTCCTATACTGATGACTGACACACTACCTACCGCGTTATTATATTGTAATATATATATATGATAAATAGAAAAAAATAAATATTTTCTGTTCTCTACTACATTGTTTGTCTTTAGGCCTACATGCTACATTTTTACTTCAAGTTAATATGTGACCATATAAGTAGTATTTAGTTATCAGTAAAGCGTGTGATAAGGTGTAGCATAAAAGGAAAACTTTCTAGTAAAAATAATATTGAAAATAGTAAGCCATTATTTAAAAAAAATATATATATATATGTATAAGTGGTAATCTAATCAGGGCTTTTTTGTAATGTTGATAAGCAGTAACCAGTCAGTAATCAGTAAAACTAAAATAAAAATATGTGATTCATCTATACAAATGTAGAGAAACATGCAGATGTTGTTGGGATTGTGTTAGTAGAGTTAGCCGTTTCACATGTGATCGGTAAGCTGGTGAAGGTTAGTGTGATGTCATCCTTTGTAACACCGTACAGGTTGTAAAGGTTTGTGGTTAAACAAATGTGCGCACGGTTGTGTGTGTGTGTGATAGGTACATGATCACTATGTAGTTTTATATGAACAATGTAAATAGTTAGGGGTGTTTTCTTTCTCCTACATAAAAATGATTGTACTATGTACAGTTCTAGTTATAGGTGTATTACCGTAAGCAGTAAATAGAAGATTATATTATAGTAATAATTGTTGGCTCTCTTTTGAATAGTAAACAGTTTACTGATTCCTTCTCTAACTTTGCTTAAATTGACCATCTTCCTAACAGCAGCAAAAGATCTATAATTGTGGATATGTTCCAGGCTCATGTTAACATAAAAAAATGATTCAGCGTTCACTTATTTTCTGATAATTTAGTTTACATAGATAGTGTATTTAGAAAATTTCTGTACTAGATTTTGTTTCAACTAATTTTAATAGAAGATGAAGTTCTATGAAATTAAATGTACTTTTTTTTTGTTAAAAAATAAATACTGTATGTAAGTAATATTAAGCTGAGGAGATTTAATAGTAGCTTAAATAAATAAATAATGCAATAAAATATTTTCTGTGCAATCAGCTTTATGTCAATCAGCATACAATCAATAGGCCTATAGAAATATTATAGATTATACAGTCTTATTGGATTCACTGTGATTACTTGAAATTTCAAATTGTAATTACTTTTTTAGTCCTAATTACTTTCTCGAGGGTTCCTGTTGCACCTCCACCATGCAGAGTTTTGTGACGTATGATTTTTTCTGCCATTGCTTATTGGAATGCTAAGTTTGATATTGTTCAGTATTGTCACAGTAGTTATGTCTATTTATTGGTAATGTAGGTATAACTTTGAGTATTAGTTTATACATTTTTTTTTTATTACTCTAAGGGAACCAAAATATGTAATATATGGATACTTATAATGGAACTGTAAACGACCTTTTGAAGGGCATGTTGATGAGGAGTTGACTGATATAACTAATCTATCAGTGTTGTTCTGCATCCAGATGTTTGTAGTTATTATAAATTAAATTCTGCCATCTACTTTCATGCCCACTGTCCACGTTAAATGGAAGGATATACTTCATATTGAGTTACATCTGTGACCTTCTTGATTTCAACATTTTGCTGATATTGCAATGAGTATCTTTAGATCATTTGGTGCAGACATTTGCTATTATATTTGAAATTACATATTTGATAACATTTTGTATGTAAGTTTGCAAACGTATCACAGGTATATAACTTAATTACTGTTAATATTAATAAATGATATGTTTACAGACATCGTCGACCACCAAAACCACTACCATGACGACACAGGCAGCAAAGTTGTATGGCAAGGATATAACAGAGTATGATGATCTAGACGTTGACCAGCTACTAGCTCAGTTGTCTCCAGAAGAGATCAGCATACTTGCAAAAGAAGTAGATCCAGATGTAAGTCCTTAGATATTTATGTTATTGTAACTGTTCATAAATGTATTATATAAACATTATAGTTAATGGTTCTATTATTTCATTTCAATTATATTTATTTATTTAGTTGCATATGTTTTCCATCTTCTTAAATCAAATCACAAGTCTTTATAGTAGTGAATGCTGAAGCAAAAACATAAGGATTTGATTTCCTATTGCTTATATTTAGTGTTCAGTTTGGGAGTTTATATTGTCACTTTTTTATTCGTCTTGTTTGTTTTTGAATTTTCATGTACCCTTGAAGTCTCTATTTAAATTGTTTGTGATTTTCTACAGTACGTGAAAGCAAAATAATAATAAATAAATAAATAAATTCTGAAAATGAATTGGAAGTCTTTTTAAGAAACAATAGGTTGAGTAGGTAACATGTTGCATATTATCCATTTGTGTCAAGGACAAGTTCTGATTTCAAATAGTGAGATGAGAGAGATTACTCTCCAGTTTTGTCTCTGCATGTTGTAGCATGACAGATAAGCCCATAAAAATGAATGGTGAAATGATCATAAAAATAAAATAATAACATTGTTAAATCCGAGAAAGCAAAATAATATAAAGAATTAATTAAGAACCACCGTGGAATACAATCATTGATTAAAATAAAAGTTCATGTAAAACTAAGGTTACAACGAGTGATGAATCATCAACATAAATTTAAAAAAAAAACTAAATATGAAAAAAAAAGGTAATACCTAGGTAGGATAGGAGTAGGTAAGGAAGAAACCCAGAAAATGACTAAACCCACAACAAGAAAAGAAAATATGTTGCAAGAAACAAGAAGAGTAGGTGAGGAAGAAACACAAAACCTGATGACATCCACAAGAAGATGAAGGAAATAATTTTATAAGAAACAAGAAGAACAGAAGGGATCAATGAAGAAACAAGAACAAGACAGCATCCACAAGAAGAAGGAGTGCTCTTATAAAAAAAAACCAAACCCCAAAATAAATGTAATAATAATAAATAAAAGTATAACAAAGTATCAAAGGTAGAAACCACATGTAAAATAGATGTAAGCCAAAAAGTGTATAGAGTAAGAATTGAAAGTGAACCAATGTGAGGTAATAATATAATACCAAAAAACAAACCTTCATTATATTCTATAAATAGACTTCTTGATTTTAGTAGAACTATATAACTATTTAGAAATAAAATCAAGGAATATAAAGAGAATCAGAGCAAGTTTTAGTGTTATAAAAAATAAACCTTATGTTTCAATATTGAAGTTCACAAACTAAGTAGATGGTGAAATATTACAACTTTAAAGTGCTTTAATTTGTGTTCATGAATAATGTAAATAAAGTAAATCTGAATAATGTATATATAAGGTAAATCAGTAATAAAGTCATGTAATTAGAAATATAAGTAAGGAAGATTTTGTAAAATTATACCCAGAATTATTGTTAAAAATGGAAATGTAAAAACTCAAAATTTAGAGAGGGGAGTCGTATATTACTGTATAATATTTTAAAACATAACCTTTTAATCTAATTGCAAGAAATTAATGGAAGATAAACCTTTTATTACAATCTGAGATATAATATAATCATTAATATAACTTGTAAGATGGCTTCATTTGAAAGACAAGGACAGGAAGTGATTTTAAAGCTTACAATTACAAAATGAAGTAAAAAATACCATTTTAGACCAAAAACTGATTAAAACTACATTATTTGGTATCAAATTATGCAGAATGGACTGAAGAAGATTAAGTATTTACTAGTTAATAAATTTGAAGAATAACAAAAATATAATCAGTTATATAATGTAACTTTCTCACATGCACAGGATGCAAATAAATTTGGAACAATGTATTGAATAATATTGGTTTGGCTAAGACTTTAACCGAAGACGAAGGAAGTGAGTTAAGTTAATTATTAGACGTTGAATAGCACACTCGATGCGTGTACTTGGTAAACCTTAACCTAATTTCTACTACCGTAATGGCGAATGTTTTATAAGCCTAAAGTGCAAAAACGAGAGTTTCGGTAAAAACACATTTTTAAACGGAGACCAAGTGAAATAAATACCTACAGACATTCAATTAATACTACACGGAACGGAACACCAGTGAAAATAACATTTAAACAATTAAAACAGTAATTACACTTCACCACACAAAAGTGCAAATATCAGCCTAACAGACAAAAGTAAAATTGACTTACTACTACACTATTTTTCAAAGTACAACACTAAAACTGAACCAGAGACACTCCACCAACACAAGAAGGAAGAATTGCAGCCACAAGGACGAAAATTCAGAGAGAAAGCATCTTTTATTGAACTTTGAATCAGCGAGGTGAGACCGTCTTTCAACTATACACGAGAGGCAGCCATCACTGATTACCCACAATACAACGCAACACTGCCTTTACAACGGAATGGTTTGAAATCTGCTCACTTACCATTATATATTAACTATTATATCTGTATTTTAATCTTTAAGGTGATATATTTGTAATGTTATACTTTATAAACTTTGCCCTTATTTCTCTGACTTTACCTAACATAACTGCTAAAAGAATCCTTATATAAATAATTGTACAAATTAACGATACCCTGAGAATCGATTTATATATCGATAAAGAGTCGAAATAATAAATAATTGTTGTAACATGACGTAAGGTAGTGAAGATACATTGAGAATTAATTATAAAACAAAGAAGCTGAAGACAAGAATAAAGGTCAAGAACTTATAACTCAGAGATTAATAACCGAATGACAAAATGACAAATGACTAATAAACTGACGATGACTTGACTCAATAGATTGGATAAACACAAGAAAGAACAATGGAACGAGGAAGAAGGAACCAGGAACCAAATGTAATCAAGAAATTGATAACGAACATTGTAATCCCCAAATAATGACCACAAAATGTATGTAAACAAATGCACTAATGTAGTTAGAGCATAGATGAGATGTACCTAGGGTAATAATGACAAATAAGATAGTAATGTTATGCATATTTTATGAATGAAGAAATGTACTTATAAATATAAGATAGGGAGTTAATAATAAAAACACCCAAATGAATAGTGATAAAAATAGTCTAAACCAGTAAACCATACCCTGAGGCAAATAAAGGCCACAGTTAATAATCAAAAGTGATCATTAGTGAAGGGAAAACAAATTAATTACTCATAACCAATAACCACACGATGATGTTAACATAAATAAACAACATAGTGAATAATATCAAGTGAGTGGAATAAAGAGTGTATTAATACAAAAGTGATGACATGCAGTGATAGCATGTTACATAAAGAAGCGAAAGTGAATAAATAAAAAAACCTTCTATGAAGGAAAAAGTGTAGTGGGTGAACATAAAAAGGTATTTTAATTAGTAGACTGTATTAGAACGTATAAACAACCTGTGATGAACTAATTATACTGTGATTAAGTTAAGCGATAGTTAGTAAGAATTATGAAATAAGATAGAAATTAAGTCATTAGAATGAAAGGTAAACAAGAAAGATAGACACTGTTTTCTAGTGAAGGAATGAGGGAATAGAGTATATTGTGTAAAGTACAGTTTAATAGTAGTATAATAAGAGTTTTGTTATTGTTTAAAAACCAATATAATGTAATAAATTATAAGTTAAAACAGATAGTAGTAAGAAACAGAAAGGTAGTTAGAAGTTAATTTCAGGCTTGAACCTGGCAAGAAAATGTTTATTGCTATAATAAGAAGTGTAGTTAGAATCACCAATGTTTATTAATTGTTTCTAGTAAAAAATTGTTTTAATGTACCATATATAAAGGTAAGGAGTTACAAAGAATGTTAGATAGTAGTATAGGAAAATCTAGGCTCTAGGCCTAACAGTTAATGAAGAATTTTGGAAATTTAAAAACAAACACTAGCCCAGTATCAAATCAGAATATACCAAATGTTTAAACAAGTTAAGTAGGTATACCTAATACCAAAATGTATAAATAACATCCAGTTTTTAGATTAAATATATATGAAATATAAATAAGAAAAATAACAAAAATGTGATTAGCTACTCAAAGGTAACCATGAGGGGTATCAAAATGATCCTTATCAAAAATTATGAACAATGGTATTCATGTAATAAACATAGCTACTAATATAAGAAAGAAATCTTAATTTGAAGATATTTTATAGATTTGAACTAAAATAAAACGTTAGAATATAACAATGACATAAATTAACGACCAATGAGAATTAGCATAATTTAATACGTAACCATAGCAACCGAAATTTATTGCCAAAAAAACCGTTGGAATTTTCATTAATCCATTATTGACCGACGCGGAGGGCGGATGTATGCAGCTCTCAACCCAAAATTTACTATAAATACGCAAATTTTGACCGAATTCAGAAGGAAGAAAGATAGTAATAGCAATCTATGGAACACCTGATAAACTAATTATTATTAAAATACTCACAAAATAAAATTATCAGTGGAAATTAAGAAGACTTCAAGAAACATAGCTGACGACTCATCCCGAAGGAAGATAAGGAGTGACCTACTTCAACCTAAGAAGACGAACGATGGCGGAACGAGAGGGAAGCCGAACTTTATGGAAAAACCATCTGAACGAGATTAATGAACATCCGAAGAGGAGAAGACAACTTGACCCATCCGGAAGAAGTAGACGTACATCGAGGAAGCCCCAACGAGAACTGATGAGTATAAAACAATAATTTCACTAAAAAACGAATTCCCATTTTTTATCCATAATAACGAATCACAATTTTCACTTCACTGATCACTATTTTGAACATGAACTGAAGGTACTTACAATATCACTACTATTGAAACTTAATCAATTAATAACCATTTAAACTGATCTATAATAAATTATTAATAAACATAACTTGTTGTCAAAATCCTAACCAAAAACTATTCTAACTCTCACTGATGATTACTTACTTGGATGTATTAATGTATTAAATATTGTGTACCTAGTTTTAAGAAATATTATAAATTTGTGCATTTTAGCCGTTAATCCAAAAACTTCTGTAGTCAAAAGGACTTTTAATACGCCCTGTGACAAATTTTATTGTAAACAAACATTATTCGCCATCATGATACAAACGACTGAGCATGCCAACTGAGCAATTGTAAAAGCCAGTACCAATATAAAATAATGTACTATTAGATAACTGAAAATTATTAAAGGGTTTAATAAATCTTATTGTTCTGCAACGCTGTATGTTTGATTTGTACAAAATAAGGTAATATATAGAGAATTATTAAAGTGAAAACAAAAAACACCACAGTTAGCGAAGTCGACACTGCAAGACGGCGTGCGCCAATCAGGTGACGAGGCGGCAATATTCAAACCGAACGCCGAGAGATACGGTTTGCCCGTAAGTAGTAAAAAAAAGTACAACTCGACTCGCTACATACGAATAACATTCACAGAAGTAACTGAACTGATTAATACCCTCAATTATACACCTATACACCTAAACACCCCCGTAAAAAGGTTATATTACAAAGTGGCGCCCAACGTGGGGCTCGAATAGTTAAGAAATCATACCATTAAACCTTACAGATTCTAGCGGCGACTACAGAAATGGAACCGGCAAAGCACGATATGAGATACCAGACTAAGATATGTGAAAAGGAGGCGGAAAAGGGAGCAAAGAGATCAGAAAAGGAGATCGAGAAAGGCACCGGAATGGAAGAAAGGGAAATAACTTTGGTGGAAAATGTAGAAGAATTATTAACTCCTGTGGAAACAGATAAACCTACACAGCAGGAGGAAACCAGAGGAGACCTGGACTTACTAAAACTATGGGAATTAATTAAAGAAAACTCCAGGAAGCAGAAGGAAGAAATTAATGAGGACAGTGAGAGAAGGAGAAGAGAAGACGAAGAATTGAATAAGAAGTTTGAGTCCTTGAATAAAAAATTCGACCGGAATGAGGAGAGTAATAAAAGGAATATGGAAACATTAAGACAGGAGATGAAGGAGGAGAATAAATTGATCAGCGAAAAAATAGAGAGAAGTAATGAGAATACCAGCGAAACCTTGAGACTAATGAAGGAGGATATTGAAATGTTGAACGATAAAATTGAATACAACCAGGATACATTACAGCAACAATTGACGGAGTACAGGGAAGAATTGAAACAGACTGTAATGGAGATGGAAGAGAAGATAGAGAAAACCAGCGAAGTGGTATTACAAGTCCGAGAAGAAATCTTGATCAAGGTAAATGAAGTTGAAGGTGAAGGTAAAAGGAGGGTTGAAGGACTCCAAAAAGAAACAAATAACAAATTGGAACAAATACAGACCAGAGTCGAGGAGAATTATAGCAAATTGGATGCATCGGTAACAACCCTCGAAAATTGTTGGCGTTTCCCACTCGCCAGATAGCGTTTCCCGTGGGGGGGGGTGGATAAAACTTTATTATTTAATATTTAGCATGTACTGCTACATTATTCATTAGCCCAGTTTATATTCTGATAGTCCCTTATCGAGTTGAAGATGAAAAATAATTGATTAAAAATAATCAAGCTGGACTAGGCTGAGTGTTTCCTGTTGTGGCCACTAACATGGCGCGAAGTCCCGACGAGAAATACCATTTGTCTATTGCTACACCAGGGTTGAAATCTTCTAAGGGTGGTCCATTTACTGCCAGCTGCATTAGATCTCCTAATGAAGTGATGTCCAGGGAAAGTCTCTGTTTCACTTTTGTCCTGTTAACGAAGCTAAATCCCCGTTCACAAGATGCTGTTGTTACTGCCATGCATGCAACGCCGTAAAATACTTTCTTTAGCTCACCAAAACGCTCAGGAAACTTGTACAGAGTTTTAATAGCTCACCCAGTCCTTTTGAAGTTATTTGCTCTTCTTTAACCATCATTTTTAATTGAAGCCATTCCGATAGCAAAACATCCTCATTTATATCACCAGTAATAAAAACATGCGCCAATTGAAGAATCTCCTCATTGCCATATGCAGTTAGGGTGTCATCTTGAGGAAGGCACAAGAAATCCAGAACGTGGCACTTGGTGCCTACTACAGTCTCAAGTGTATCAAGACGGCACTTCAAGTAATGAACTGTGCTTTCGATCAGCTTATTACGGATTGATTTGTATTCTTCCTCCCCTTGAGACGTGTTTGTGAGAACAATTCCTTGGTCGGCTTTGTATTTTGAGCAATTTAGTTTCTCCGAGTCTGAAGTGTCAGAAAGGAATTGTTTCACACTGGATCCTTCAGATGAAAGCAAGAACTGAACCATTTCCACCGTTACCATCATTGACGATCGTACCTGTGAGACCAGTAACTGTTTCAACTGTAAAACTTTACAAAATGGCTCTAGTTTCCCATACAGGTAAATCAAAAAGTTTAATGTTTTTACAAACTTGTATGATGTAAGGATTTTTAGATAGATTTTTGCTCTAGCTGCATCCGCAGCTTCTCCTGTTGTAGCTTTCCGGTTCGTTATATCCTCAAGATGGATGACCAGAGGTACGAGATCACGCCGCAAAGCTTTCAAAGCATCAGATTTACTACATAGCCACCGTACATTGTGAATATTTCTGAGTTTTACTATCTCACTTTCTAAAGTTTTCGCGGTGTTTTTAAGCTCATGGAGGCGTTTTGAGGATCGTTTGTAAAATTTGTATATGTTCTTCACAGTTTCGTCAAGCTTTTCTAGGTAAGGGATGGAATTGGCAGCATCAAGTATGGCCAATTGTAGACGATGCGCGGCGCAGTGAATGTAATTAAATGCGGAGCTTCTTCTTTCAAACGAAGTACGAAACCTGACTTTGAGCCAATCATAGACGACGCCCCGTCAGTTCCCACACTAACTTTTCTCTTCTCCCATCAAGTCCTAAGTTATCCAAGAGCCCAGTAACAGCAGTGAAATACGACTCTGCCCTACCGCTCTCGAGAGGCACAAGGCCTAAAAGGTCTTCTCTTATCTCCCCTTCACACACATAACGAGCATAAACAATCACATGTTCCTCAGCACTTCGGTCCGTGGAACCATCAATCAAAATACTGAAACACTGAGCATTTTTTTATTTTTGAACCACATCTTCTTGTAACTGTTTAGCAATAAAATTAATGAAAACTTGGCAGTTTTTATCGTTTACATATTGTTTTGTCTCCACATTTACACCTAATTTACTTGCAAGGGGAACTTGCTTAGGGAAGTCGGTAAATGGTTTTTCATTGATGCCTATAAAATAGGCTATGCTGAATAAAGTTGTTAGATGCTCAAACATAGAAGACTCTATTTTCTTAATACATTTGGCAAGAGGAGCTTTTCCTGGTTCTGACTCTACTTCAAACAGCGTTAAATTGTCCATATGTACTAGGCTTTAACCATGAAACACAAAAGTTTCCTTTTTCATGGAACCAGAAAATCCTGCTACCCATTTTGGGTCACTTTTTGAGGGTATTTAGCGCATATAGTACATTTTGCGCGGTCGGAATCGTAAGCTAGCCAGGGGAAGATATCCAGCCAAGCTCTTTGAAATTTTCGTTTCCCAGAGGAACCGTGAGTAGGCCTAAGTCCACTAGAACTCGCGTTTCAGTTTCCCTGCTAGGCCCGGCACTTACATCTCTAGCAGTAGACGTCGCACTCGCAGACTCACTAGGCGTCGTACTGACAGTAGAACTTTTTTTAAAGAAATAATTAAGTTTAATCTGTTTCATTATGAATAAAATAACACACGAAAAATAAAATACACGCTGAACACGATCTTAGAAATTGAGAATACTCTTAGTACACGAAACAATAAATCACACGTGTAACACATCCGGTCAACTCAACAATAATTAGCAGACTGTACAACTTGGAAGGAGTGACAAAGGCCGGCGGCCGGCGGCCTGCGGCCGCGCAGAACGGCGTGAAATTTCCGCTCCCCTCTCTCAGCAACACTATTTTGTTCGACGTGTTTTAAGATGTTTATATCCAACAGAGCAGTTTTGTTTATAAAATTCACACGGTGACAGCTAACTTATGGCCTACGACTTCAACACGCGCCTTTACTAAAACAAAAACATGACGTGTTTTGGTTTAATAGACGTCCTTATTTTTTCCATTTTTCATTCTTTCTCTCCTCTTTTCTCCTTTTTTTCACAGTCAAAACCCACTCGCCACTGCGAGTGGGCGAGTGCAATTTTCGAGGGTTGATCGGTAAGTGAGGTGAAGGACACCACAACTGCCCAAGAAGGGAAAATAGCAGAATTCAGAGCAAGAGAATTACGCCTCCAAGAAGAGATAAATGCGTTGAAGGACCGACCACTAATAAGCTCACACATATCATGCAGTGAGAATAGGGAGGTAATCAATTTTAAAAATTACAAACGAAACCCAATTGAGTTCATTGAACGGGTAGAAGAGAACCTAGCCAGAACCAGGGAGACACGGTGGACGGTAATCAAGGGCATGATCGACGAAATGTTCAAGGAAGTTCACGACAATTGGTGGACGGCTGTGGGACCAGACATACATAATTTTAACGAGTTTAAAAAACTGTTTAAGGACAAATACTGGTCGGAGGCGACGCAGCATGTAGTCAGAAATAATATCAGCAACGGCCGATTCGACCCTTACCTGGGACAATCTCCAACCGCCTACTTCTTAGGTAAGGTTAGTGTAGCTAGAAACCTAGAACCTAACATCCCTGAAGAGTGCTTGGTGACCCAACTGGCATACCACTATGACGGGGAAATCACCAAAAGCCGCTTGAGTGGAAGAATAAAAACGATTCAAGAGATGGCCGCGTTATTGGGTGAATATGAACGGGAAAAACATTATGTATTGAACAGGCAAAAGAACACCCCGAATTACAGAAACTATGATAATAGAAATCATCCAAGTGGGCCACAAGGAAACCATACACCGGCTAATCATCCGCCAACCAACCCCAATAATTATAGGAGTTTCAATAATAATAATAATAACCATAATTATCCGAGGAATAATAACCAGAATTACTTCAACAACAGTAATAATCAAAATAATTCCTATAACAGGGGAAATAACCAAAACGGAGGTGGTTACAACAGGCCCAACAATCAATACAACAATAACAACCAGCAGGGGCCGAATCAAACATACAGGCGACGGGTAAATTATGTTAATGCCGAGAATAGAAACGACGGAAGACGGGGTTACAGAAGACCAAGGAGCAGGAGTGTGGAAGAAGATAGGAGAAGCCGGGAGCGGGCGAGATTCAACAATGACGACTCAGTCGAAAGGCTGAGAGAAACGGACAATAACCAACCTAGTAACAACCAGGTAACCCAGATCGTTCGAATAAACCATATCCTGGCGGAGGATAGCCCAGAACATAATACTGGCCAGCAATGAGGATGAAGACGATGATCCACGCAACTACGCCGCAAGGTTATGGCCCGAACAAGTAGTGAGATGGTAATACCATGAAAAAAAAGGGTATAAATAACAAGGGCCGTTGTACAATACAATAAATACCCCTATCTCATTGTGAAAGACAACCACAACAACACCTATGTCGTAAGTGAGATAACGACCAAGAGAATTAAAGGGACTTACAACCAGTCTTCTTTGAAAAAATATTATGAGGCAGTGTCAGAAAAATTAAAAGAATTTGGAGAGTAAGCATGATCTAAATTCAAAAATTAAAGTAAGCACAACTTACAAATAAATATTTGATTGAAACTATTATATGAATGAAAAAGAATTTAGAAGAAAGATTAGCTAAATTCAAAACAAAGTAAGTACAACTTACAATCAAGTGTGAAACAAAATGTGTAAACCCATGTAATTGTGAAAAAATATATATATAATGAAATATCATAAAAAATTGACATAAAATAATAAAATGTTAAACAAATAATGATGACGCTACATAACATCATTAACTAACCCTATTACTAAAGGGAATAATAAAGAATTAACGTTTCACAAAAGAAAAGACAAGACAATCAAATAAAAAATGACAATGACATATTAACTGGACAATCAATGATGAAAAAATATAAGTGAGCCAGAAACCAGCTACAATGTTAATATTGAATATAAATGAGAAATAAAGTGATAACAAATAAAATCACTACCATATGAAGTAAGTTGATGAAACAATGCACAATATCTATTAAATATCGCCATAAGCTTAGAAAAAGGAATCCAAACAAGTCACTGAGAAGAAAAGGTCATGAGATGTATAAAAGAGAGAATAATTAATCCCAAAAGTGTTTTATTGTATTGATATTATATGAGTCGAAAACAAACGACTATTATTATGATTATTATGAATATTATTATGTGATGATTTTATGTTGAGATACGTCCAACAATTATTTATGTTATTGAGCAGATAGGCATGACGTCTGAACTCAAAATGTGTATAAATGGATAGCAGAGTAATAGAGCCACACGTGCCCTCTGGCTAGTACCAATTTATATGAATGGGAGAGAAGAAAATTTTAGGGAAATAGAACATACAAGGGATAACACTCGTAATGAAAGAATAAAGAAAGAAAATAATACCAAATACCATATCATGAACCATGACTTAATACAAATAAATAAAGAAGAAGGTAGCGATTGATGAATTCCTGAACAATAACAACTTGATTAAATGAACTATATTGATGATTTCAGAAAAAACATAATGATCTTTGTTTCGAAATAATCAATTTTGGTGGCGTTGCATTATGTAACATGACATAAGGTAGTGAAGATACATTGAGAATTAATTATAAAACAAAGAAGCTGAAGACAAGAAGAAAGGTCAAGAACTTATAACTCTGAGATTAATAACCGAATGACAAAATGCAAATGACTAATAAACTGACGATGACTTGACTCAATAGATTGGATAAACACAAGAAAGAACAATGGAACGAGGAAGAAGAACCAGGAACCAAATGTAATCAAGAAATTGATAACGAACATTGTAATCCCCAAATAATGACCACAAAATGTATGTAAACAAATGCACTAATGTAGTTAGAGCATAGATGAGATGTACCTAGGGTAATAATGACAAATAAGATAGTAATGTTATGCATATTTTATGAATGAAGAAATGTACTTATAAATGTAAGATAGGGAGTTAATAATAAAAACACCCAAATGAATAGTGATAAAAATAGTCAAAACCAGTAAACCATACGCTGAGGCAAATAAAGGCCACAGTTAATAATCAAAAGTGATCATTAGTGAAGGGAAAACAAATTAATTACTCATAACCAATAACCACACGATGATGTTAACATAAATAAACAACATAGTGAATAATATCAAGTGAGTGGAATAAAGAGTGTATTAATACAAAAATGATGACATGCAGTGATAGCATGTTACATAAAGAAGTGAAAGTGAATAAATAAAAATACCTTCTATGAAGGAAAAAGTGTAGTGGGTGAACATAAAAAGGTATTTTAATTAGTAGACTGTATTAGAACGTATAAACAACCTGTGATGAACTAATTATACTGTGATTAAGTTAAGCGATAGTTAGTAAGAATTATGAAATAAGATAGAAATTAAGTCATTAGAATGAAAGGTAAACAAGAAAGATAGACATTGTTTTCTAGTGAAGGAATGAGGGAATAGAGTATATTGTGTAAAGTACAGTTTAATAGTAGTATAATAAGAGTTTTGTTATTGTTTAAAAACCAATATAATGTAATAAATTATAAGTTAAAACAGATAGTAGTAAGAAACAGAAAGGTAGTTAGAAGTTAATTTCAGGCTTGAACCTGGCAAGAAAATGTTTATTGCTATAATAAGAAGTGTAGTTAGAATCACCAATGTTTATTAATTGTTTCTAGTAAAAAATTGTTTTAATGTACCATATATAAAGGTAAGGAGTTACAAAGAATGTTGGATAGTAGTATAGGAAAATCTAGGCTCTAGGCCTAACAGTTAATGAAGAATTTTGGAAATTTAAAAACAAACAATAGCCCAGTATCAAATCAGAATATACCAAATGTTTAAACAAGTTAAGTAGGTATACCTAATACCAAAATGTATAAATAACATCCAGTTTTAGATTAAATATATATGAAATATAAATAAGAAAAATAACAAAAATGTGATTAGCTACTCAAAGGTAACCATGAGGGGTATCAAAATGATCCTTATCAAAAATTATGAACAATGGTATTCATGTAATAAACATAGCTACTAATATAAGAAAGAAATCTTAATTTGAAGATATTTTATAGATTTAACTAAAATAAAACGTTAGAATATAACAATGACATAAATTAATGACCAATGAGAATTAGCATAATTTAATAGGTAACCATAGCAACCGAAATTTATTGCCAAAAAAACCGTTGGCATTTTCATTAATCCATTATTGACCGACGCGGAGGGGGGATGTATGCAGCTCTCAACCCAAAATTTACTATAAATACGCAAATTTTGACCGAATTCAGAAGGAAGAAAGATAGTAATAGCAATCTATGGAACACCTGATAAACTAATTATTATTAAAATACTCACAAAATAAAATTATCAGTGGAAATTAAGAAGACTTCAAGAAACATAGCTGACGACTCATCCCGAAGGAAGATAAGGAGTGACCTACTTCTACCTAAGAAGACGAACGACGGCGGAACGAGAGGGAAGCCGAACTTTATGGAAAAACCATCTGAACGAGATTGATGAACATCCGAAGAGGAGAAGACAACTAGACCCATCTGGAAGAAGTAGACGTACATCGAGGAAGCCCCAACGAGAACTGATGAGTATAAAACAATAATTTCACTAATAAACGAATTCCCATTTTTTATCCATAATAACGAATCACAATTTTCACTTCACTGATCACTATTTTGAACAAGAACTGAAGGTACTTACAATATCACTATTATTGAAACTTAATCAATTAATAACAATTTAAACTGATCTATAATAAATTATTAATAAACATAACTTGTTGTCAAAATCCTAACCAAAAACTATTCTAACTCTCATTGATGATTACTTACTTGGATGTATTAATGTATTAAATATTGTGTACCTAGTTTTAAGAAATATTATAAATTTGTGCATTTTAGCCGTTAACCCAAAAACTTCTGTAGTCAAAAGGACTTTTAATACGCCCTGTGACAAATTTTATTGTAAACAAACATTATTCGCCAAGCGGCGTATCATGATACAAACGACTGAGCATGCCAACTGAGCAATTGTAAAAGCCGGTACCAATATAAAATAATGTACTATTAGATAACTGAATATTATTAAAGGGTTTAATAAATCTTATTGTTCTGCAACGCTGTATGTTTGATTCGTACAATATAAGGTAATATATAGAGAATTATTAAAGTGAAAACAACAAAACACCACAGTTAGCGAAGTCGACACTGCAAGACGGCGTGCGCCAATCAGGTGACAAGGCGGCAATATTCAAACCGAACGCCGAGAGATATGGTTTGCCCGTAAGTAGTAAGAAAAAGTACAATTCGACTCGCTACATACGAATAACATTCACAGAAGTAACTGAACTGATTAATACCCTCAATTATACACCTATACTATACTACGAACGCAACGAGCGAATTAAAAAACGCTCGTCACGCACACATTTACGATACAAATACAAGATCGGGTGATAGAAACACACTATTTTTAAACACCCCGATAGTAATAAACGTTACATTGTTAATAAAATTTCTTATATATTACATAATTGAACATTTTCTCATTCCTAAAATATAATTAATTTAATAAGTAAATTTAATAGAGTTAACTACCAGAATCTCACCACCCTGAAGGAAGATAACCTCCAAAAAAGAAAAATGCACAAATCGATTGTTATTGGAGACAATTCTATCAAGTGGCGAGAGGATTTAAAAATACGGAAAAGACATAAAATAATAAAAACAAATAACAAAAGATTCAGAACAGAACAGAACATAATTAATTAATTGATTTTAATTAATTATAAAAAAAAATTCTAAACAAAAAAATTTTTTTTAACACAAACAAATTTATAAATATAAATTAATTATTGATTAATTTATTATTGTTACAAATTAGCGCCCAACGTGGGGCTTTAATTAGCGATTGACAGGCCACTACAATTTGCCCAATCCCTAATTGGAGCTAGGCAGCAGCTATAAAGTCAGAAAAAGGGAACAACGACAAGCAAAATGGCAGAACTTACACAAAAAGAAAATACGAATTGGGACAAGATAATGGAAATGTTCATACTATTGAGAGAGGAAACCAGGAAATTGAATAAAAAAGCGGAGGATTGGGCCATAGAAATAAGAGAGGACAGATTAAGAAAGGATAGAACCAAAGAAATAAAAAATGATAGCAAACCAGAAACAGAAGAAATACCAAACGAAAAAACAAAGGAACAAGTAGCAGTATTAACTGAAATTAAGAACAGCAGGAACCAAGAGGATATTAAGCATACGGAAAGGGAATCAAGGAAAAGGGGAATGTATCCAAGGAATTTAATGAAAACGAAGGAAGAGTTGGAGATGATGAACCATGGGTTAATTGATGGCAATAATATCCCAATTACCAATGATAAAGACATCATGAATTCTAGGAATTATAGGAGGAGAATCGAAGTAATTTCAGAAATAATTTACCACAAAGCAGTAGCTTACCACTTGGAAAGGACCAGAGGTAAATGGGAAACGTATAATATGGGGTTGTAATTAATATTTGTGGTGCCCCACTTATATATTATGTAATTATGCTAATTTGTGGAATTTGATCATGTAATTACCCAATTAGGTTAGGTATACCAAATTAATTGAATTTACGTGATATATTAGTTATTTTGATGCTAGTGACTATGTTCGTCAAAGGTTAGCATAATTACTGCAATAGTTGTATAAAGTGATATAAAGAATTTACTACAAATCATTCAATTGACGTTAATGTCTGTTACAAGGTAAATTTGACAATGATGAACGCATAAATACTTGTAAAATAAACACTTATTTATTAACATCATTCAAGTAAAGAAACCTCAATATATGGATATAAATTATGCCCTGTAAATACATTCATAAAAGAGAACACATATATATATGAATCAAATTACAACATGAATTCATTACGTCGTTTGCTGAAAACATACACATACATATATATAACACAATGAACATATATAAACATAGATAATCAACATATAAATCTTACACTAATGCGTTCATTTCTTGCCTCAGATGAATAGCTTTATTAAAATTTACCATGATAATCAATCTAAATTCTCAAAGGGCGATTTCTTTGAAAGGAGTCAGGACAGTAGAGTTATTATAACAGTAATAACATAAAGATTTACTTGTAAAATGGATTATCCAACATTTCCATCGGCGAAACTCCTTTCCACTGATGATCCATATGTATAAGGTTGCGTAGCTTCGATGTCACCATCACTTAACACTCGCGGATCAGATTCACTCGCGGTGTGTGTTCTGTTGATGTCGGTCGTTACTATGAGAGTCTATGAAGTTATGTGTTGCGTGAGTACGTTCATTGTTAATAATCGTGAGTACTGACTATCGTCAAACTTCTTCTTGTATCTATATACGTTAATGTATTGTGTTTTAGATTACGTGGTGTATTGTTCCATTCGGTATTGTAACACTTCGCACTGTACAACGATACATTTCCGTTGTTCGGTAAAGCATTAATGAAAGTTCTGCGAGTCTGTTATTAAATGAAAACTGCGAATAATTAACTTAGTTCTTAATAAGCGGTAGCTGAGTAAGATAGAGTAACTGAAAGTTTTTAACCACTGACGTATACTGCATGATTGAGTCACTGCGGATACACTATGACTGAATAACTTGTCAATATTGAAATGCTGTGTTAACTGATTAAAGCACTGCGTAACTGAGTTTCAGAGTCAAAACTGATATATGTATATTAACTGAAATGTATTAAGACTGAGAATTTATACTGTGACTGAGAAATAGAATAAGATTGAAAATTTTATGAAGACTGCCCTCTCCGCGTGCCCTGTAAACAGTTTTTATTAAGCTTCATTTACCACAATGCAATGTCCTGGCAAACACGCCTTTGGTCAACCATGATAGGTC
Organism: Magicicada septendecula; assembly: GCA_034769895.1. NCBI lineage: Eukaryota > Metazoa > Arthropoda > Insecta > Hemiptera > Cicadidae > Magicicada > Magicicada septendecula. The sequence goes on along the minus strand of CM068373.1, from coordinate 311,366,902 downwards.
AGATGATCTCCTACCCTTATGTAGAACTATGGTTCTCTACCTCTGATTCGTTGTTCGCGTTGCTATCATGACGACGGTCCTCTCCACCTGCGCCCTGGGAAGAAGATGCCGGATTCTGGTTGGTTATCTGGTATCCCCTCAAGTACACGACGAAAGGGCTCCGTACCTTTTCCTAGAATGTAGAGCAATTCCGCGCCTGTCGATCAAGCTTTTGTCTAAGTATACTCTGGAGGGGTCTGCTGCTGTTCTCACGCGAACAATACGTCGCATTTTTGTTATTGTCTGACTATCCATGACCCTTTTCCGTCAATTACTAGCACACTGCGTGTCGTCGTTTCCAAGACGCCACTCCTGTTCCTCGTCATAAATATTAGTTGTCACCAGTAAGATGTCTTCCCACTGTGCGCACATTCGGTCCTATTCACTAGATACATGCTGTTTGTTCTCATACAGGGTGAGTACCATTGTGAGTACTCCTTTTTTTATTGCTGGCACGCTTCAAATCAACCTTACAGCGTGTGCTCGCTACAATTTCTCCGTATCTGGGCCACTGTACTGCATTTCTTTGTCCAGTTTGTTGTGGGCTGTAAATCTCGGTTGAGTCGAGTCTGTCACAGGCGAACCTTACTTCCTATTGTAGTGTTGTGTCAGGCATACTCTTATTGTTCCTGGCAAGCGTCCAGTTGACATTTCGTTAAGTTGCTTCTTTATTTATTGCTTCTGGCCCGGGTTGGGGTGACTTGGCTGGTGTAACGTACTTCTTGATCAAAATTTTTTAAAAAATTAAAATTTTTGGTCATTACAAACGACAAGGGTAGCAATATACGGTAAAATATCAATGATATCATTATTCATTGATGGACCAGTAACACTTTGTGTTGATGAACCATATGGTAGAACCATTCGAAGAAAAATTGAAACAAGCGACAGAATAACTGCAGGAAAAATGAAATACCAGGTAGAAACAGGAGAGATCACCAGTACAGGAATAATTATGAAGACAATGGTCATCCGGACAATGAGGGCAACCGAGATGATGGACCATGGTTAACTCAAATACCACACACCATAAAGAAAAGGGACGGATGTCATGATAACCGACTACGGCAAAAAACCATTTTGAAGGAGACAAGAAATAAATATCATTGAAAAGAAATGATATGAATAAAGAACAAAGAAACAAAACTGGGTTTTATGAAGGAAGATTATGTAAGAAACTGAACCTTACAAATGAAATGATGAGGAACTGAGCGACATAAAGAAAATCATCCATCCTGGGTATAAAAGAAAATATAATCAGGGGCGGTTCGTTCTTAGGGCGCTAAGGCGCGCGCCCCCCAGATTAAATCATATCATTAAACAACCCATTATCACTACTTGTGGAAAGTCATTACATATTTCTTTAATACTTCGGACAAGAAAATGTTTTTGTATTACGTAATAGCAGAAATGTTTTCGGAACAGCATACATTACGGCGCTCTGACAATCGCGCCCATTTCTCAATTCCCCCACTCTGTTCAAAGTTGAACGAAGTTGTAAGCTTAAATACGGCATTTAGACGGTCGCTCGGCGCGCCGGCTCTCGTGCCACGTTTAGCAGAACGTGGCGTGATTCACTCAGTACAACTAATCGCAGACTATTGATAATAATATGAGATTTGCTCTTTTTAATGTTTATAGTTTCTCTGGCGTGGTTAATTCAGTATGGGCATTTGTTTAGGTTTAGGTTTTGTGTTTGCGTGTTTTTTTTTAATAGCTTCACGAATAATTTAGGGAAATATTGTAGTGTCGAATTATTAGGTTTTGTTTTAACATTTAACCCAACACGGATATTTCAGTGCAGGCGCTTAAAGCAATAACTTTTGCAAGATCAAAAAATTGAACTAAAGTCATTACGTAGGCCAACTCCTGAATTCTGCATGATGCAAACAGAAAATAAGAAAAGTGGGAATTGTGTTTTCAGATGGGAACTGCTTTCGAAAGATGCATACCAAAAAAGTGACGATCTGGGTGGCTGCGACGTTCATAAATCTTTGTTGTTTTCCATGGATTTTATTGTCTCCCAGAGACAATGGTGATCCAATAATGTTGGATCCAGCACTAGAATAGGGGATGGAAAAGAAGTATGTGACATCATTATAACTCACGTAAAAGATAGATTTACTTACACGGGTCACCTAGAAGCAGCTTCATTGATGTCCAATGACTTATTTCCACTTTTTCTACAAACTTTCTGGAAGAAAAATTCAGCTAGTGATTCGGCATGAACCTTTCTTTACAAGAAAACAAACTCCGGAGTGAATTGTAACTATTATACAGACGGCATGATTATAATATTAAAGGCGCAATAAAACTTCTTAACTTTATAGAAGAAAACAATCTTACGTCAGTTTTTAAAGAAGTGTTGATACTTCTGAAAATTGTCACAACTACCCACATGACAAGTGCTGAACCTGAGAGCTGCTTTTCGACTCTGAAAAGACTAAAGACTTTCTTGAGAAATACAATGAAAAATGATAGACTGAATGCCCTTGCGATGTTATCTATCAACAAAGAACTTGTTAAAGAAATGAAGGATTTTGATGCTAGAAAAGTTCGTTAATTTAAAGGAAATGCGAATGGACTCTGTATATAAATAAATGGTGTGTTAAAAGTGTAGGTATCTTAAATATAATATAATGTAAATATAGTGTATTACTGTTTTTGTGGAAACAGCATAGACCTTTTTGTGGACACTTTCGACAGTTTGTGGTCATGTTTATTAATAAAGCTGCTGACTCTCTACAACAGCTCACAATATTTGAGTTGAGATCAAATTTTTAAATAATCGTTGCATGCTGCACGTGTTACTATTCTTATTTTATTAATGAATTATGTGATCAAATATTGGCGACATTTCCATTGTGTGTTAACTTCAATATAGATAAATAATTAAGAAGCCTAAAGGCCGTGCCCTCCAGCCTCTCAAGTCACGAGCCGCCACTGAATATAATAATAAGAAAGATAATTTTAAAAAATAATGATATATACGAACTGAAATAAATAGTTTCCGGAAGAGTTAAAGGAGAGCACAACCAAGCCTCCATAAAAAAGTATTAAGAAGAAAATGAATTTATAATAAACATCCAAATTCCAAAATATAGTAAGAACAACTTACCACTAATTTTTGAAAGAAAACATTTGAGATTAAATAAAAAGAAGAATTTGAATTTTGTTAAAAACAATGCAATTCAAAAATGAAGTAAGGACAATTTACTACCAAATATTTATGAAAAAACTTTATGGAAAATAAAAAGAAGAATTTGAATTTAGAACATAAACAACTAAATTCTAAAAAATGTAGTAAGAACAACTTACCACTAATTTTTGAAAGAGAACATTTGGAATAATTAACAAGAAGAGAAGGAATTTTGATAAAACAAATAAATTCTAAAATATAAGTAAGAACAGCTTACACAAACAATTTTGAAGAAAAGAAAAAATTTGGAAATAAATGAATTAAATAGAATTTGAATTTTGAATAAAAACATCAAAATTTAAAAACATAATAAGATCAACTTATTACAAATGATTTATGAAAAAGTTATGGGAATAAATAAAAAGAAGAATTTGAATTTTGTATAAAGCTAACAAAGTTCTAAAAATAGATAAGATCCACTTATAAATAATTTTAGAAGAAAATAATAAAATTAATTAAGAAGAAAGAATTAAAAATAATCCAGAATAAATGTGAATATCTAACATTTGAAGGAGTAGAGAAGAAAAACAAAAAAGAGTGTGATATACAAGAGAAGGCAATAATTTGGAAACAAAGGGAAGAATCTGTTATTATAATAAAATTATAAAAATCTAAAAAAGAAAAACAATAATATAATAAGAACGACCTATGACTAACTACTTATGAAACAATTATGGAAACAGATAATCAAGAAAGATGATTATGATATTACTCAGTTCTGAAGAAACAAAGAAGAACAACTCATACCAATCATATGGAGAAGATGATTTTGAAAAAATAATAATAATAAGACATATATGAAACGCAAAGAGAAGAAGTACCACATGAAATATAATATAAATTAATTAATTTTAATGAATGCAAAGGCGGATTAATAACTTTCTGAGAGAAAAGAAAGAAAAATATGTTTAAATAATATGATCACAATAACAACTTGAAAATCAATTACAAAGAAACAATTTGAAAAAATTAACTAACAAAATAAGACCATTCAAATAATGAATAAGAACCAAAGAGAAAATACATATAAAAAAGTATGCTATCAATGTAAATAACCAGAAGAAAATGTAATGAGAATTCAGATGAAGAAGGAAAAAGTTACACTATAACTAGTAACAAAAATATTAACAAAAGTTTCCAACCATAATTAAAATGAATATATCAGACGAGCTAAGAGTTTAGAAGAATATATTGCGACAACACAAATTACTAAACTATTGGCGCATAGGATATGATAGTATGTGTAATTCAAATTACAAGTCTATATTGGAGGGTTTAAGATTATTTATTGTACAAACACAAGTTATAGTTTATATGGTATATTTGAAATGTACAGAATGTAATGTTTGATATAGAGTCTTTCTTTTAAAGTGTTAAATAATGTTCATATGCAAGACGTGATACGTTACATAAGAAGACTCCCACGATGATGTTGTTGAAGAGAAGGGCCGGTCTTTGCGGTATAGATGGATCGTCAGGTGTGGCTTACAAATGACAGACGTTTCACCAGAAACGTTTACAGCTGGGCTGGCGTCCTGTAACAGCTTGGCTGATGTCCTGTAATAGCTGGGCTGGTCCTATAACAGCTGGGCTGATGTCCTATAACAGCTGGGCTGATGTCCTGTAACAGCTGGGCTGATGTCCTGTAACAGCTTGGCTGATGTCCTGTAACAGCTGGGCTGGCCCTGTAACAGCTGGGCTGATGTCCTGTAACAGCTGGGCTGATGTCCTGTAACAGCTGGGCTGATGTCCTGTAACAGCTGGGCTGATGTCCTGCAATACCCACGATGAATCCGACACTTCGCACACAACGGTACTACGGATTTTATTACTCGCCAAACTTATATAGAGTTTAAGACCAAGTAATATCTCAGGTGACAGTGAGTTTAATCAATAACGGTATATTGAGCTTATACCTCTCCAGCTTCTTCAAGTGTTCTCGCGAATACGAAGGTCTACCGCGATCAGCAGACCACCCTATGAGGAAATCTTGCACTAGCACGGAAACGTCTTGATGGAACTATTGCGTAACAATTTATACTACTGTCACTGCGGAAAATCTCGCACAGTGATACAGTTACACTCACTTCTTACACACGTAATACTACAATAATAATATCGTGTGTAAAGATATAAAATCAATTGTTATGCGACACACGCGTTACTATCCCCGAAAAGTCTTAACAGATCCTTGCAAGCGGTAGAATCTTGTACAAGGAATTGTATGTACCGTTCGTGGTAGCAGCAGTGAAGAACTGCTTGTAATTTTTCGCACAATGCGTTAAAACACTGGTGTGTGCAAATGTACCTCACACACAGTTCTGAGTCTTCCCGTTTCACTAGCGACGAATAGTTTTTACAACACCTTGCAAGCGGTAGAATTCTTGTACAAGGAGTGCACGACCCGTTCGCGGTAGATGGCGTAGAAGAACTGCCTGTGTAACGACAGGCTTAAGAAAATTTCCAACCACCAGTCCGCATTCTATTGGTGGATGGAAGTCACATGGTTAGTAAAAGTGACAATGCACTTTTCATGCATCAGAGTGCATTTACCTTGTAACAGCATGCATAGCGGTAATCAGACTACTCGTATCTCATGCATGCTGCCTACATATTAATAATATACATGAACGTAAACAATAGTCCGACAGGTATAGGGATTGTAGTGATACACACGTCTCAGTTCAGTTAATGGCCACACAACGATAATACTTCACGCGCCACCCGGGAAACGTTTACCCTCGCGCACGCGCGCACATTTCCACTAACACAGTACATGGATCACCATAAATAATAATGCACAGTTTTTTTAAACTAAACCCTTAACCTTACTAAATACAATTGATAACAACCAAACTTAACCATCTACCAAAATATAATATGAATGTCCGTTGTCTGTGTAATATATGACTTGCCCCGCCTATCATGATCCTGTGATTCGTTGCAGGATTAACTCCCTCCCGCATAAAAAAAAAAAATTTTTTTTTTTTTTTTTTAGTTAACAACAAAAAATAAAAAAATTTTTTTTTTAATATAACCACAACAACTTCCTAATCCTGAAATAATAATAATACCCTCAAACTAAAATCAAATAAACATCCTCAATTAATACTAACATTACCAACTGTCACTTTGACAGAAGCATCAATTCACAAGACACGTGGTAACCTTCAAACCAAAACAAACACACATGTTCTTGACACACAGATAACGAAATCTTATGCAGGATCATAGCGTACACAGACAACATTCCTTATCTAAACTAGATTATTGTTCACTCTCAGAGTCATCTTACATACAACATTTAAACCTGAACTTGACATATTTAACATCACTACACATTCTTACCCCTATATCCTGACATTAATTTCTGAGTTTACGGATCCTTTGTATAATACTTCCTCAATGAGGACGCATGGAATTTACCAATCGCACGGTTGGTATTTGGGTTGGTTAAGATAAAGGTATTTTTCCCAACTTGCTCCGACAGGGTATACGGACCATTATACAGCCTAAAAAACTTCGCGGCTGTGTTGTCCTCCCTTCTTCCAACATTTAATGCTCGTAAAAGCACACTCTCTCCAGTCTTGAACTTGACTAGTTTATGTTCCGCATTAAATTTCTCCGTGCGCTCCTCGGCGCACTTTTTAATGCGTCTTCTAGCCTCGATTTTCTTTATCTCAACTGGTATAGGCATATTATGTGTCGCTATCCTTTCAATGTGTTTACCCCAGACCCGGCCTGGCATTTCTCCGGTTTGGAGTTCATTCGGAGTATACCCAGTAGTAGAATTATAATTTCCATTTATAGCATACTCAAAAAATTCTAGGAATTCCGGCCACTTACTCTGGTTAGTATTACAGTACGTACGGAACAACCGTCCCAACTCCTTGTTGACCCGCTCGGCCAAGTTACCTTGCGGTCTCCGGATCGCTGTCAAGACCGTCTGGACCCCGTGTTTCTCAAGCTCGGAGTGCCACTTGGTGTTCGTAAATTGCTTACCTTGATCTGAGAGTATCTTCCTTACGGGACCATTTTTCGGCATGTATTTATTTAGCATAATGTTTATGACAGCCGACGTAGTAGGTCTACCAATAGCATATAGGCTAACATGTTTGGTAAAGGCATCCGTAACAACCACCAGGTTCTTCATTCCACGTGCCGCCCGAGGAAGTGGACCCAAAAAATCAATGCATACAAGGTCATTTTTATTACGGACGACAATGTTACCCATTTCAACCTGCGTATGTTGGTTCGGATATTTCGCTGTTTGGCAGATGTGGCATGAGCGGAGTATGGCCTTTATTTTCCTGGTCATATTTAGCCACACAAAATCCTCCCGCATTGCCAGGTAACATTTATAAGGCCCCGCATGAGCCAGAGTCTCATGACACATCCAGGTGAGGTCTTCCACCATGGCGTCCGGTACCATAATCTTCCATCCGCCATTGATAATTTTATACACTACGTCTTTATATATTCTGTACTTAGGGTTTTCTTGTATCCGGATAGCGTCACATATCCGCTTCAACTTTGTGTCACGCTGCTGTTCCATACCAATATTTCTTAGCTTATTTTTGAGACTGTCTTCTAATTTATATTTGACAGCTAGAATTTGAACCTCCTGGTTATTAGACGCATGACGTTCTTCCACCATTGGAGGGTATCGGCTTAACGTGTCAGCTGCTTGGTTCTCGCTTGCCTTACAGTACTTAATGGTAAAGTCGTACTCTTGGATGGCCATGATCCAACGGGATATGCGAGCGTTTGCTAACTTGCAGCGCAACATGAACGATAAGGCCTGGTTGTCCGAAAGGATTTCGAAGTGTTGTCCAACCAGGTAATAACGAAATTTACTAATGCAGTACACAATAGCCAATATTTCTTTCTCCGATGTGAAATAGTTACGTTCGGCCCCTTTTAGTGACCTACTACTGTGCGCAATTATTTTGTTTTCGCCCTTCTCATTCCGTTGGTAGAGTACCCCTCCAATGGCATAATCAGAAGCATCGCAATTCAGGACATATGTGCCCCTTTTCTCAGGATGAAACACGTGCAGGTTTCTACTATACAAATTTTTAGTCGCGTCGAAAGCATGCTGATGACGCTCCTCCCATCTCCATTTATTACTCCTACGAAGTAGTTCTAACAACGGCTCAATTGTCCCAGAATATTCTGGAGTAAAACGTCTGAAGTAACCAGTCAATCCGAGGAACGCTCTGATATCCCTGGGTTTTGTGGGTTTCGGGAACTCCATGATCGCATGTATTTTTTCCGGGTCCGTTGTTATACCTTCCGCTGAGATAATATGACCCAAAAATTTAATTTGCGATTTCCCGAATTCACACTTTTCAAGATTGAGAGTCAGGTTAGCGGCTTGCAATTTCTGAAATACAATCTTGAGATGTTCAAGATGTTCTTCAAATGATTTGGATATGACCAAAATATCATCAACAAATATGCTGACGAAGTCCTCCACCTCGGGTCCCAGAGCTAACTCCAAACATCTGACCATGGCCGCTAAACTGGTAACCAAACCAAATGGAACTACTTTAAACTGATAGCATTTATTTCGATATAGAAATGCTGTGTATCTTCTCGACTCCTTGGCAAGGGGAATCTGCCAGAATCCACTTTTGAGATCAAGGCGAGACATGTATTTAACCCCTTGACATTTTATGAATAAGTTCTCCGCATTCGGAGCACAGTCGTAGCATTTTTTTGTAATAGAATTTAGATTTCTCATGTCGAGACATAATCGAATGTCGTTATTTTTCTTTTTAACAACAACCATAGGATTTAAAAAATTGCTATCAGTTCGTTCAATCACACCATTCTGAAGCATACTCTTAACTTCGGCATCAACCTGTTGTTGATAGTGAAGGGGGATGGGGTACGTCTTCCGTACAAATTTATTTTCATCCGTGACCTGAATACTGTGTTCATAAACATTCGTGACGGTAGGATTTTTGGAAAACACAGATTCAAATTTATCAAGCATACTTTGCAGCTTATCTTGCTCATTGCTCGTTATCTGCCTGCTGTGAGTCCGCAGGTTATGTGTTATCTTATCGGCAAGTTGAACCGCTGGGCGAGTTATAGTAATAGGTTCACAATCAGACCCCGTCTTACCCCTCCTGCGTCCTAACCTGATATTGTGTTTACTATTATTTACTGTACATTCTAGTAATTTATTTGGAAAATCAATGGTCGCGTGCAGTTTATTTAATGTGTCCACTCCCAAAATAACATTATACACGAGTTTCTTGACCATAAGCACAGTGACCTCTATTTCCATTCCCTGAATGGATACTGTTATCATAGCTTGACGGTCAACCCTCTGAGATTCACCCGTCGCTGATTTTATGATTTTGTGGGCTGCTGGCAGAATCGGGATTTTTTTTAAATGTTTCCTGTGCCTCTCTAGGAATCGCTCATCCATTAACGAAATTTTTGCGCCGCTGTCAAATAAAACTTCGCCGACACATCCGTTAATTTTCGCGTTGACAATGAGGTCAGTGTCATTTTCAACGCTAATACCTTTCTCATTTTCCTTACTATGGTTATTGCAAATTAAACTATCTCTAATTACGGCAGGATATAGGCCGGACACTACAAAGTTTTTCTTATAATTAACATCTTTCACATTTGATTTATTGAACTGCTTTTTATATTTACACCGGGCTTTTGAAACTTCATTCCTACCTTTACGTGTATTAGTTATTCTGTTGCACGGACTCACGCCGTGCAGCCTTACACGTTTTTTGACTGTTCTATATCGGAATCCTCTTCCTCTACTACTGCTACTTTATTGGCACTAAATTTTTGATTGGTATTTCTATTCGACATCTTAGGTCTTTGTTGTTGTTGCGACTGTGTTTGCTTAGTTTGATTTTGATATTGAAAACTTTTATGCGGTGTTTCATTACTGTTACCATTGGTAATCGGGTTGTCGATACCTTCCCATTTTGCAAGTAATGTGAGTAGCTCATTCCACGACTTAACTCCTTGCGTAAGGACGGCCACCTGTATCCCGCGTCCAAAGTGGTGCGCAAGTTTACTTACCATGTCAGGTTCGGTTAAGCTAGGCTCAAGATATCTAGCTCTGGATATCAACTGCATCACATATTCATCTTTAGGACCTCTGGTATTGGAATATTTTCCAAACTCCAGCTGCGTACGTATCTTCCGCTGGATCTCCTCATTCCAGTATCTAGCTCTGAAATGTCTTACCAGGTCTTCCAACGTGTTGATTTTATCCTGGACGATACTAAACCACTCCGCAGCGGTACCCTTAAGTCGCCGCACTATGAAATTAATTCTATCCGCTTCACTTAAGGTATCACCAATTTGCTCCAGATCCCGCTGGCAACTTTGAATGAAATCCATGGGGTTTTCATTCTGCCGTCCGTAAAATCTTTGCTGTGAATTAACGTCATCCAAAGTCTTATATACATACGTAGTACAGTTTAGTGGTGACGAGGTACTTTGCAATCGTGACACTTGCTGTTGCAGCTCTTGAATCCGCACGTCTTGCTCGGCCATTAATTCACTCACCGTGGATCTGTGTTGTATTACCTGCTCCTCCATTCCAGCGAGTTTCTCACCATACTCATTAAGTCGTGACTTATTAACCTCCAAACTCGCCTCTATATCAGCTTTCATAGCTTCCACGGTCTCGCTAATACGCTTTTCTGCCGCTTCTATCATTTGTTTGCTTTGTTTAGATTGCTCCTGCACAGCCGCGTATAATTTCTTGTTCTCATCATGGAGTGACTTGTTTTGTTTCCCGGCTTCTATTTTACCAGATTTAATTTCTTCTTTACTGGCTTTCTGCTCTTCTTTAATTGCTTTCATTTCTTCTAATAAGGCCGCTAAAGCATTCTTGATTTCAGCAGTATCCGCCATAATGATTAAAATTTAATTTAAAATTTTAGTAAATTTAAATTTATTGATTTATACGCAAAGCAAGTTATTATTATCACAACAAGATTAGAACATATGGTAACCAGTTTATATGCACACAGAAAGCAGTTCAAAACATCAACATGTAAATACCTTATCTAACATACAACAACTAATAATCTACCTCCAATATACTGATAAAATCTGTTCATATATGATATACAAGAGAATATGCACTAATGAAAAATTATACCCTCAGATTTTCATATGAACAATACACATACAATTTTTATGTTAATTATATTTATACGTCGGATTTTTCCAACAAATTTTATATTCATAGACAAATATGTAATAGCGTAAATTTACCGCTATTTAACGAGCCCTACGTTGCTAAGCGCCAAAATATCTCTATGCGACAACACAAATTACTAAACTATTGGCGCATAGGATATGATAGTATGTGTAATTCAAATTACAAGTCTATATTGGAGGGTTTAAGATTATTTATTGTACAAACACAAGTTATAGTTTATATGGTATATTTGAAATGTACAGAATGTAATGTTTGATATAGAGTCTTTCTTTTAAAGTGTTAAATAATGTTCATATGCAAGACGTGATACGTTACATAAGAAGACTCCCACGATGATGTTGTTGAAGAGAAGGGCCGGTCTTTGCGGTATAGATGGATCGTCAGGTGTGGCTTACAAATGACAGACGTTTCACCAGAAACGTTTACAGCTGGGCTGGCGTCCTGTAACAGCTTGGCTGATGTCCTGTAATAGCTGGGCTGGTCCTATAACAGCTGGGCTGATGTCCTATAACAGCTGGGCTGATGTCCTGTAACAGCTGGGCTGATGTCCTGTAACAGCTTGGCTGATGTCCTGTAACAGCTGGGCTGGTCCTATAACAGCTGGGCTGATGTCCTGTAACAGCTGGGCTGATGTCCTGTAACAGCTGGGCTGATGTCCTGTAACAGCTGGGCTGATGTCCTGCAATACCCACGATGAATCCGACACTTCGCACACAACGGTACTACGGATTTTATTACTCGCCAAACTTATATAGAGTTTAAGACCAAGTAATATCTCAGGTGACAGTGAGTTTAATCAATAACGGTATATTGAGCTTATACCTCTCCAGCTTCTTCAAGTGTTCTCGCGAATACGAAGGTCTACCGCGATCAGCAGACCACCCTATGAGGAAATCTTGCACTAGCACGGAAACGTCTTGATGGAACTATTGCGTAACAATTTATACTACTGTCACTGCGGAAAATCTCGCACAGTGATACAGTTACACTCACTTCTTACACACGTAATACTACAATAATAATATCGTGTGTAAAGATATAAAATCAATTGTTATGCGACACACGCGTTACTATCCCCGAAAAGTCTTAACAGATCCTTGCAAGCGGTAGAATCTTGTACAAGGAATTGTATGTACCGTTCGTGGTAGCAGCAGTGAAGAACTGCTTGTAATTTTTCGCACAATGCGTTAAAACACTGGTGTGTGCAAATGTACCTCACACACAGTTCTGAGTCTTCCCGTTTCACTAGCGACGAATAGTTTTTACAACACCTTGCAAGCGGTAGAATTCTTGTACAAGGAGTGCACGACCCGTTCGCGGTAGATGGCGTAGAAGAACTGCCTGTGTAACGACAGGCTTAAGAAAATTTCCAACCACCAGTCCGCATTCTATTGGTGGATGGAAGTCACATGGTTAGTAAAAGTGACAATGCACTTTTCATGCATCAGAGTGCATTTACCTTGTAACAGCATGCATAGCGGTAATCAGACTACTCGTATCTCATGCATGCTGCCTACATATTAATAATATACATGAACGTAAACAATAGTCCGACAGGTATAGGGATTGTAGTGATACACACGTCTCAGTTCAGTTAATGGCCACACAACGATAATACTTCACGCGCCACCCGGGAAACGTTTACCCTCGCGCACGCGCGCACATTTCCACTAACACAGTACATGGATCACCATAAATAATAATGCACAGTTTTTTTAAACTAAACCCTTAACCTTACTACATACAATTGATAACAACCAAACTTAACCATCTACCAAAATATAATATGAATGTCCGTTGTCTGTGTAATATATGACTTGCCCCGCCTATCATGATCCTGTGATTCGTTGCAATATATATAATGAGAATAATAAATATTAAGAAGAATAATTGAGATAGAAAATGTGAGATAATCTGAGAAACAACGAAGTGGAGAATCCAAAGATATTTTTAAAAAAATAGTCATAAGGTGGACTATTTTTAGGTAATTTTTATTCGATGACTGTCTGTAGATAATTCCAGCAGCATTATGTTTTTGAGCAGAGATGGATTTGCCTCTGGACTCAATTTGAAGTGATGTATGGCCAGCAGAGTATGTTGCCCACAGTGCCTCTCTGGACTGCCCCAGCTCACATGTTAGGGAACGTTAGGGAATTAATATCCCAGGGATAAAACACGAAGTTTATAAGAAAAGAAAATATATAATAATAATAATAATAATATATCTCAGAAGACACTAACTATCCAAGAAGAATCAAAGTCAAATAAGTGACTATAAAATTTATTAAGCTCAAATATGAAAAAGTCGATATAGAAATGGAGAGGAAAATAAAGAATAAAAAATAATAAAATTGTCATAAGCAATTATTTCATCCATAATCAAGTCTGAAATAATCACTTCTGGAGGAGAGCAATCTGTAGCATGACAGATAAGCCCATAAAAATGAATGGTGAAATGATCATAAAAATAAAATAATAACATTGTTAAATCCGAGAAAGCAAAATAATATAAAGAATTAATTAAGAACCACCGTGGAATACAATCATTGATTAAAATAAAAGTCATGTAAAACTAAGGTTACAACGAGTGATGAATCATCAACATAAATTTTAAAAAAAACTAAATATGAAAAAAAAGGTAGTACCCAGGTAGGATAGGAGTAGATAAGGAAGAAACCCAGAAAATGACTAAACCCACAACAAGAAAAGAAAATATGTTGCAAGAAACAAGAAGAGTAGGTGAGGAAGAAACACAAAACCTGATGACATCCACAAGAAGATGAAGGAAATAATTTTATAAGAAACAAGAAGAACAGAAGGGATCAATGAAGAAACAAGAACAAGACAGCATCCACAAGAAGAAGGAGTGCTCTTATAAAAAAAACCCAAACCCCAAAATAAATGTAATAATAATAAATAAAAGTATAACAAAATATCAAAGGTAGAAACCACATGTAAAATAGATGTAAGCCAAAAAGTGTATAGAGTAAGAATTGAAAGTGAACCAATGTGAGGTAATAATATAATACCAAAAAACAAACCTTCATTATATTCTATAAATAGACTTCTTGATTTTAGTAGAACTATATAACTATTTAGAAATAAAATCAAGGAATATAAAGAGAATCAGAGCAAGTTTTAGTGTTATAAAAAATAAACCTTATGTTTCAATATTGAAGTTCACAAACTAAGTAGATGGTGAAATATTACAACTTTAAAGTGCTTTAATTTGTGTTCATGAATAATGTAAATAAAGTATTATTATGACCGATAATACATGTGTTTTTTAGATAACTGCCAATCTTTTTATATAACATTCATTAGAATGATAAAAATAAAACAAGAGCAGGCCATAATAAAAGTGAAGTGACAAAATATCATTACCCCAATAACAAAAAGAAACAGATAAAAACTGATATTTGAACCTAGTTTAAGAAATAGAATAAGATTATAATAATTATGTTTTGTTTATATAGAATAAGGTATTAGAAATAAGCAAGTTTAAAAATGTGAGAACAACATCATTTATTTATAATATATTTATTATGTTAATCATTGAGTATTAAATGTCTGATTTGGAAAGACAAATATTAATTTGAATTAAGTGTTATGTATTAATAGTATGAACCATATACTAATTGTTGACTTGTTAAAGTAAGAAAATGTTAATTTATGCCCAATAGCAATGAAAGTCAGAGAGGGTATGAATCAATATGTATTATTTAAAAAACTTTGTATGTAAAAACTGTTAGAAATCTAGGCCAAATGTTAAAAACTAAACAGCATCAAATTTGATGAAATAAGTACAGAAAGACAATTAAACTGAAGGAATTTATATAAGGTAAATCAGTAATAAAGTCATGTAATTAGAAATATAAGTAAGGAAGATTTTGTAAAATTATACCCAGAATTATTGTTAAAAATGGAAATGTAAAAACTCAAAATTTAGAGAGGGGAGTCATATATTACTGTATAATATTTTAAAACATAACCAATTAATCTAATTGCAAGAAATTAATGGAAGATAAACCTTTTATTACAATCTGAGATATAATATAATCATTAATATAACTTGTAAGATGGCTTCATTTGAAAGACAAGGACAGGAAGTGATTTTAAAGCTTACAATTACAAAATGAAGTAAAAAATACCATTTTAGACCAAAAACTGATTAAAACTACATTATTTGGTATCAAATTACGCAGAATGGACTGAAGAAGAAGATTAAGTATTTACTAGTTAATAAATTTGAAGAATAACAAAAATATAATCAGTTATATAATGTAACTTTCTCACATGCACAGGATGCAAATAAATTTGGAACAATGTATTGAATAATATTGGTTTGGCTAAGACTTTAACCGAAGACGAAGGAAGTGAGTTAAGTTAATTATTAGACGTTGAATAGCACACTTGATGCGTGTACTTGGTAAACCTTAACCTAATTTCTACTACCGTAATGGCGAATGTTTTATAAGCCTAAAGTGCAAAAACGAGAGTTTCGGTAAAAACACATTTTTAAACGGAGACCAAGTGAAATAAATACCTACAGACATTCAATTAATACTACACGGAACGGAACACCAGTGAAAATAACATTTAAACAATTAAAACAGTAATTACACTTCACCACACAAAAGTGCAAATATCAGCCTAACAGACAAAAGTGAAATTGACTTACTACTACACTATTTTTCAAAGTACAACACTAAAACTGAACCAGAGACACTCCACCAACACAAGAAGGAAGAATTGCAGCCACAAGGACGAAAATTCAGAGAGAAAGCATCTTTTATTGAACTTTGAATCAGCGAGGTGAGACCGTCTTTCAACTATACACGAGAGGCAGCCATCACTGATTACCCACAATACAACGCAACACTGCCTTTACAACGGAATGGTTTGAAATCTGCTCACTTACCATTATATATTAACTATTATATCTGTATTTTAATCTTTAAGGTGATATATTTGTAATGTTATACTTTATAAACTTTGCCCTTATTTCTCTGACTTTACCTAACATAACTGCTAAAAGAATCCTTATATAAATAATTGTACGAATTAACGATACCCTGAGAATCGATTTATATATCGATAAAGAGTCGAAATAATAAATAATTGTTAATAAAATTTCTTATATATTACATATTTGAACATTTTTTCATTCCTAAAATATAATTAATTTAATAAGTAAATTTAATAGAGTTAACTACCAGAATCTCACCACCCTGAAGGAAGATAACCTCCAAAAAAGAAAAATACACAAATCGATTGTTATTGGAGACAATTCTATCAAGTGGCGAGAGGATTTAAAAATACGGAAAAGACATTCAAATATTAAAAACAAATAACAAAAGATTCGGAACACGACAGAACATAATTCATTAATTGACTTTAATTAATTTTCAAATTAAAAAAAAAATTTCTAAACAAAAAAATTTTTTTTAACACAAACATAAATTTATAAATATAAATTAATTATTGATTAATTTATTATCGTTACAATGTAAATGCTGTAATCTGTGAATGCATACAGTTTAAACATAAAGTCTGATATAATGTAACATCTTGTGGCTTGTAAATGTCTTGTGTGAGTGAAAGAGAAAGAGAGAAATATTATTCAGTTTTATCTTTTTTTTATTTAGTAGAGATTGTTAAAGACTTCCACATAGGCTACAGTTTTTATATCAGACTGTAAACTTAATGCAAATTTTAAAGTACCACATATATTGTAAATGATGCTGTGTGATGTAGCCCAAATTTGTTGGTATTGAATTTTTACCAGTTTTGACCCTGAAATGTTAGATGAATCATCAACACATAGAATCATATTAAAAGCTGTTTGAAAATACAGTAACAATATAAAACTCTGTGTAATTATGTTTTTATGAACAAACTGTAAAAACTTATAAATTTTATATTAAAGTTTATTTTACATATATATTGAAAATTTTAACACTTAGGTTTTACAAATTATATATAAAAGTGTGTAAATAATTTATGCTTCTAATTAAATTTTGTTTGCAAATTTTAAGTCTTTAAGTACAATTTAATTGCAGTCCTGTAAGATTTCATAACCAAGGTCAAAAAAAGAATATAAAAATAGTAGAAAATACAAATACAAACACAATGTTGTAGTCACAAGATAAGTAAAAACTTGCAATCATATATATATATATATATATATATATTGTAACGAAACAGAACGCTGTATAAATAATTATAAATGATAATAGTGAAACCCTATCCAGGGATGGAACTCAAAACAATGCTCAATAACTAGTCAACAGAAACTATCAAATTTTGAAGATCAGGAATGAACCAAATATGACTCAACAACATCAACCATTGACCTAACTAATACTAACAAAACATAGCCAGACATTACCCAGTAGAATAGGGCAGTAAACAAATAAAAATAAAATAAAGAACTATAGTAAACAATATTCAATAGATCAACCAAATAAATCCAATAAAGAGTACAAACATTCCATAATGTAAAATTGTATTAACTATATGTATAATAGATCAATAAAAATTGGTATAATTATAAACCAAAGTGAGAAAAAGGGCACAACCCCTTACAGTGCTATAAGTGATGATAAACACAAAAAAGGTGGCCTAATAATAATAGTTACATAAACTACAGTTGAAAGGTGTACTATTATTTAGAATAAGAAGTGGTCAATTATCATTGACAGTAGTGATGAGGGATTTATCACACAAACAATTGTTAAACAGTGTGCATAAATTATAATTGTTAAAATAAGTAGTATCATTAAGAGTTTTGTTTTATATTATAAGAGTTTTATGTTACTAACTAATTAATTTAAAATAATGTAATATCAAGGGGTCATAATTAACTGCCATCAACCATTATAAATTGTTTCATAAGATATCTGGAAAATCCACTAAATAGTAAATTTTACAGGACTAAACCAAGACATGTTTAGTACCAAATTATTTGTAATTTTATAATTAATAACCACATAAACATTGTATTAACTATTAGTGTATAATGATAAAATAATAAATTACAGGCAAATTATAAAATCTAAAGTAATTAAGGGGTATTGGTCATGTAACATTTTAACTGTGCATAAGGGGCCAATCAGAATCTAAGAAATTTTGGTCAGTTTGATGACAAAAAGAAGAAGTGGGACTTGATTGTTAACCACGAGTGAATACGGTTGAGTAGTGCTCGCAGATTTATTATGTAATAAAATTTTAAAACCCAGGAACCGACTTAGAAGAAAAATTATAAACACATCAGAAGATACTGAAATTATTAACCAAAATCATATCATCGAATAGGAACGAACATCAGTAAGAAAATATCAAGTGATTAACAAGAAGATGCACAGCTAAATCCCACACAGAAGTGTAACGTATAACAATTATTATAACTGACAACATTAGTAATCCAACACGAACAATCACTAGTAACACCAATAACTCACACCACAATTAATCACTGGTGGACATTTCATAAAGAGAAAAACACAGTATATAAGAATCAGTGAGTACAAGGTGAACACATTTATTTAAAATACATTGGAACAACTTCACGCATTATCTGACGATGAGGCGGCCATAGTTATGACGTCATTTCAGGACCATCATGCATTGCACACAGCGAACTAAATATTGCCAGACATTTTTGCCGACCTTAATACTTATTTATATTCTCACATTAGATCATAAGCATTAGAATTATTTGTAACGTACTCTATATTGTTTGTTAATAATTAATGGAACCTTTCGTAGCAGCCAAAAGAATTCCCACGTTATATGTTTAATTCATTTTTTTACTATTGACCCTGAGGTAGATAATCGATTATTACCAGCGTGTGTATTGAATGCAAAATTCTATTAACTTGAATTAAGTTTGCAAAAATTAAACAATAATATTAACAAAATCATATCCATGCGTTTTATTTCTTGAATGTAAGATACAATCAGGATTCGTTCTACACTCATGAAGATTAAGAAGACGTCGGGGAGTCGTTGGAACCCTAGAAACTACGAAACCAAGATTAACCTCAATGAGTAGGGTTAAGACAAATATCGAAAGTGAACGTTGAGAATTGTTGGAACAACTCGACCGCTACATTCAATTTAGAACAGATTAACTGAAGAATTATAATAAGTCAATTCTAATTAATAAACAAGGAAAAGTAATTCAGCCTTTACAATTATATTTGAAATAACTTCACCCAAAATACGCAACATAAATGTCAACAGAACAACCGATACACTTAGAGCAAAAGTTTTTTTTTATTAAACAACCAACTTTAATTACACAATTGAACATTTATGAATACCTGAAATCACGTTTTCTAACTATATATATATATTATATAACATTGCCAAACCCTGATCATATTTGATATCAATAAGTATGTAAAAAATGCTAAGAAATAATATATTTTGATAAATAAATAATAACGAGAATGAAAGTAGTAATTATAATTAAGAGTGAAGGAGGAAGTATAGTAAACCAAAGGTGATTATTAAATAAGAAATACAAACTAGACTGACAGACAAATGACCTTGACCCAACCCCAGAGATTGGCCAGATATTAACCAAAATAAAGCGAGACAAGATGGAAGTGAAGGAGAAGAAAAATGAATTTAAATAATGGACCAAACCAACTGCAAAGAGAATAAAATGAACCAAGGTGATAAAACACAGACAAATAATGTAGAAGAGGGAAGGGGGAGATGATACCATCCAATTTAAAGGAAACGGAACCGGTGATTAACCAATATAAAAAAGAAATGTTAATATTATCTATGTGACAAATATGACTCATAATTAATAAAAACCCATTAAATAAAAATACACTAACCCACGAATTAATAGTATATGTAAATAAGAAATCTAGAAAGAGACATGAACTCATTAGATACAAATAAAATTTGTAAAGATAGTGAGATAGTGAGAAATATAATGAAAATAATTAAGTGACAAAGAGAAATAATAATAGGGTTTACCCACAAATAAACGTGTAAAATAAAAAGTGATAACAGTGAAAGTGATGTGTGACAAAGGATATTGTAAACAATAGTATAATTAAAAAAGATAGTGATAGATAAGCAAACACTCAATAAATCAATGATGGACCAATGAAAGATTTAAGAGTGGAATTGTAAAAAATTATATAGTTAAGGGTAATTAGAGATAGTGTTTAGATTAGAAATAGGTAAAGAATACAATATTATTCAGGGGAGAAAGCCCAGGTAAAATAAACTGTTTGTGTTAACATGGGATGTAGAAAAGTAGTAGTAAAGACTTAAGTAATTAAAAATATAGTTGGTAAATACCCTATGTTATGAGGGAAATTAAGTTAAATAAGTTTACAAGAAGTAATGATGTTTATTACTCAGAATAGTAGCAAAGAAGGAAATTAATGTTAAAAACAACAGTTAATAATAACTTGTAAAGAATTGTTTGTTTCAGTTATGAAGAGGATATGGCTGGAGGGAACTTACAGTCCATAGGCCTAAGTGTTATATTTTAAGTATTAAGACATAAAAAATAATCCTGACATATGATCAGAACAAAAAACAAACTCAAGACACAACAACCACTAAACAAATCAATTATAACAACAGAACAAAAACTTTGTAATGAGATGAAATATAATTAGAATAATTTAAATAAAAATAATCAATGGCTACTAAGGCCTAGGAAATGTATAACTGTCAATGATAAATAATTGCAAACTATATAAAAACAACCAGGAGATTAAGAAATTCAAGGCAAGTAAATAGGCGAGAATAATTTATAAATCAGTTTAAAGAAAAAATATTAGAATAAGAACTTAGTTTAAAGGAGAAATGTAAATACCAAATATTAACAGATTTGTACAAACATTGATATTTCATAAAAGCATACATTATAGGATACCAAATTAATCTTTGAAAGGAAATAATAACAGTGGTGATAATATTTAATATGTAGGGAAGAGGACAGAAGAATATAATCAATAAGAAGATATGCAGTTATTTTGAATAAAAATTCAAAATTTGATAACAATAGACTACTTCAGAATTAACCAATCGGGATTAATTGGTTACTATGACAACAGTCGTTTGGTGTCTAATTACCGTTAGATTTCATTACTCGTTATATGACGCTTTCGTTGAATAGACGCTAGTTTTCGAATGACCAAAATTGTCAATTAAAACATCAAAAATCTCAAAAGAAGTTACTAGCAAGTGAATCCCAAGAAGGAAGACGATGACTGGAACAATATAACTAATGTCGAGGACGCATTAAAGAAAAAAGAAAATAAAATCCTGCCAATTAACTTGGAAAAGGTGTCCGAAGTCCCGAACCAATACAAATTAAAGACGATTGCAGCATAACCCATTAATACCAGATTGAATGAGCTCATCCTGTCTACTGAAGTGATAAGTACCTATTAAATTACCCAAATTTCTAAATAAACTCACGTTCATTATTTCTCACTAAAGGTCGAAATCTCACTAAACTGAACATAATTACTTTCAAAGATTAAAAAGAATACTAAGTCACTGAAAATTTATAAACTGACAAAGATAACCTGTTGTTAATTACCAATAACTTGTAAACACTTTTACTACACTACACTAAACAAATTATACATACACAATATATTATTTAAGTTTAACTGATGTAAGGGTGTGTATTTTTATTGTTTTAAACATTTGTAATCCTTTTAACGTAATCTCAAGAACCTGTGACAAACGAATACAAATCATCTTGTGTATAATTTCCAACAGACGCCATTACTGAAAGTCTGTTTATCAGTTCAAATATCGATTTGTCAAACCCTGTAGTTGTCTCATATATATAACCGGAGCATTTGTAGTAGAATAATTTGTATTAAATGAATAACTAATCATTAATAAAAAATATATAAGTATTGAGTGTAACCACGGTGTTATAATTTCATTAGGAGGTGGACAATAATTTATGTACATTTTAGCAGACAAGTAGTGTTGACGAATAGCGATTACACAGCCCACGCAACGAACTACTGGTCGCTACAGATGGCCGGGGCTGGCGGAAATATTTGAATTATTCAAACCGCCTGAGCTGCGCTGGTCATACACATTTGAATTTTATTTTAATTGTTTTAATAAAACAATTTGGCGCCACCGGGATTTTCACACCCCTAGTGAACAACAGGTAAGAACATCGAGACCTGGTTATTCGTACGTTCGCAACGGACGAAATCTGCGGAAGTTGCATGCATTTGAACGACGGATAGAGAAGACACGTTACACCCATTACACACAAATTGTATACTATTCACATTTTACAGAGTAAAATGGAAGAGGACACACGACTCCTTAACAATATATATATATATATATATATATATATATTGTGATGTAGCGAGGCGAAGATCTGCTTTCGGCGCCAGCCGAGACGTGACACGAGAAGGCGAGGCGAGCCAATCAAGGATCAGCAGCAGCTTGATTGGCCTCGACGTGACCATCTAACGTGCTCGAGGCGAGCCAACCAGGGACCAGCGGCACTCTGATAGGTTCATGGCACACGACTTGTCAGGGCATAAAAAGAGCGCTGCTAGAATTTTTGGCGCACTCCACTGGACGCCTTGAAGTCAGCCGGAAGAAGAGGAAGAAGGAAGAATGGAGAGCACAGGAGAGCCAGTGATGGAAATCGACTGGGACAGCAGCGGGCTCTACATACCGCTGCTGAAAGAAGAGGACACCCGTACGCCCGGAACAGCGGACGCAGCCACCGAACATCACAGCGCGTCTCAGGCGGCGTACGCAAATGATGTAGCGTCCTCGACAAACGGTCCTTTTAAGGACCACAAAAACGATAGCGTGTACGATTGGCGCCATTTGTCCTGTGACAATATATATATATATATATATATATATATATATTGTAACGACAAGACTCGGTCGTCTCTGTAAAAGTGTATGTGTTTGTGTGTTCGCCTCACACTGGTGTCGTTACTTCTATGTTTTGCGCTAACGATGTCCGTAGCGATCCTTCAATTACCAGTACAACGCGAGTGGAAACCTTACCTGTTGTTTCATAGGTGTTTATAAATCCCGTGTGGCGCCAAATTGTTTACTTAAAACAATTAAATTAATAAATAATATGGTTTAGCGATCGTAGCTATGACGGTCTGGAGTGTTCAAATTTATTCCCGCTTTCGTTCGACCTTCTTAATCAAGCAGGTAGTTCGCCGAGTTTGCGACGTGAGCGCTTACCGTCATTCTCGCTCTCTTTGCTAAACAATACACAATTTATACAATACACTTCCCTATGGAATAAACACAATGGTTACACTCTGTACTAGTTTCTTTAATTTGTGATTGGTAATTACTCAGTTTGACATTAAAATTATATTTGGTTATTCAACAAATTTGCACCGACAATTATTATGAGACTAATATCTCAAAGGGTTTGGCGAATCGATTTTGAACGAAATATACAGTCAAAGATGGCGACTGTTTTGTTGTTTGCAGTTTGTTCCGTTCAAAATCCAGATTCTTGTGATTATGAGAAAAATATTAATAATGATTACAATAAAAAGTACACTACCTTACATTATTTGTACTTAAATAATATAATGTGTATTTATAATTTGTTCATGTAGTGTGTTAAAGTGTGTTTCAAAAGTTCGTAAATTTCGACAGGTTATTTTATTAGTTAACAAATTTTCAATGTTTTATTATTTTACTTAATCTTTGAAAGAAATAATATTCAGTTTATAGTGAGAGTTCAGATTACTGTGAGAAATATTTAAAGTGAGTTTATTTCTGAAATTCGGGTAATTTAATACTTATCAAATCAGTAGACTTGATGTAAACAGTCGTTCAGATGAAATGGAATGGGGCTTCAATAGTGGTCAATTTTCAATTATCTGGGGCTTCTGGCATCTTTTTCATGTTAGTTGTATCAATTTATTCATTTAAAATTTATTTAAATTGGTCCTTGGCATCGGTTAAATGTTCTCGTTCCTCGTCTGCTTCTTACGTTTCCATCTTTTTGAATTTTGATTACTTTTTATACATTTTAGATTAAAATTTTGGTCATTCACGGTCTGGCGTCTATTCTGGAAGAGCGTCACTTATTGAATACTAAGATTTAACGGAAAAATCTTAACCAACGGTCTGTTGTCATGGTTACTAATTGATTCCGATTGGTTGATCATGACTTATAACCATTGTTATCAATTTTGAATTTTTATTCAAAATTACTGTATATCTTCTGATTGCTTTTATTCTTCCGTCTTCCTTCCTATGTATTAAATATTATCACTACTGTTTGTATTTCCCTTCAAAGATTATTTTGACATCCCATAAGGTTGGGTTCTCGAATGTATTATTGTTTGTACAATTATGTTAATATTTGTTAATTACATTTCTTTTCTATTTTAAGTCCTTATTCTTACATTTTTCTTTTAATATGATTCACCAATTATCCTTGGCTAGTTATTTGCCTTGGATTTGCTAATTTCCTTGTTAATTTTTTACAATTTGTAGTTATTTGTTTTTGACAGGCATTTCATAGGCCTAAGTAGTAACTGATTATATTTACTTATTTTATACAAATTACATCTTATTTTACCCTAATGTGTTTTGTTTTGTTATTAAAATTGATTTGTTTATTTGTTGATGTGTTTTGGATCTGTTTTTATACTAATTGTATGTTATCATTATTTTCTACATCATGGCTTGTTAATTATTTCCTAACTGATTTTCCAGTGTTATTAGATCTGTATTGATTCACCTTCTTATTTATTTATTTTGCCATTGTTAACAGTATGGCTATTACTTACTATTCTTTATTACATAAAACATAACATCTAGGCCTGTGGTCTGTATAATTCCTTCAGGCATATCCTATTCATAAATTTAATTGAACAATTTTTTAACAGCTATTAAGCAATGTTTGTTAACAATTGGTTTCATTCTTATTTATTTTTAGGTGATAATACATCATCACACCATTTAAACTTACTTAATTGATTATCCCTTATAACATGGGGTGTTTATTGATTTTGTTTTTAATTTCTTTACTATATTACTTCTTAAATAATCTCTACCTTCTATCCATGGTAACTGTTGACATTCTATGGGCTTCCTCCCCTGAATAACATTGTATCCTTCATTTATATTTAATCTTAATACCATCTTTAATTACTATCATTAACAACATTCTTACTTACTATTCATGTTCACCATTAAATCGTTTAGTGTTTGTCACTGATTTATTAAGCGTTTTTTATCTATCACTAGATTTTCTAATTCTATCATTCACAATATTTTTATTTATTGATAATATTCACTTTTAAACCATTTAGTGTTTATCACTGATTTACTAAGCGTTTTTTATCTATCACTAGATTTTCTCAT
This sequence comes from Magicicada septendecula, assembly GCA_034769895.1. Lineage (NCBI taxonomy): Eukaryota > Metazoa > Arthropoda > Insecta > Hemiptera > Cicadidae > Magicicada > Magicicada septendecula. The sequence goes on along the minus strand of CM068373.1, from coordinate 311,341,046 downwards.
TATTTTGGGGGTTTTACACTTTCACTTTTGCACTTCTTAAATTTTTATTTTAAGTGTTTATTAGTGGGTAATCCCTACCATTACTGTCTCTTTGTCACTTAGTTATTTTTATTTTCTCACCATCTCACTATCTCTCTCTTTACAAATATTATTTATACTATTAATAAGTTCACGTCTTTATAGAGTTCTTTATTACATATAACTCTAATTCTTGGGTTAGTGTACTTTTATTTATCGGGTTTTATCAATTATCATTTACATTTATCATTTAGTCAATACTAATACTTATTTTTTACATTGGTTAGTTACTGGTTTCATTTCCTTTATGAGATTTGAGTGTATAATTTCTCCTTTTCATATTCTATGTCATTTGTTTGTGACTCTTTTTATTTGATTTCATTTTATTTCCTTTATACTTGGTTTGTTTCATGTTCATTTTTCTTCTTCTTCACTTTCATTTTCATTTTGTTTCATTTTATTTTGGTTTTCCACTTTCTCATTTGATTTTATTTTAATTGGTAGTATTGAGTCAATCACCTCCTTATTTGGTTTCGGTTTTCCCCTTCTCCTTTTGTTTCCTTTTATTTGGTCAATCACTTGGGTTAGGTCATGTCGTCGTTTGTTGCGTCATTGTCATTTTATTTTCATTAGTTTAAACATTTTATATTATACGAATTACTTTTTATATTGTTGATTCATCTTTTTTGTCCCTGGTATTGGGGTGGCTTATTTGTGTTGTAACAATATATATATATATAGACTACAAATAACTAGGAAAGCTAGGAGTTATACAAGAGACTCAGCTTACAATACTGGACCCTAATCATTTTGTATTAAACAAATATTTTAATAAAATTATTTCAGTATTTTAGTATTTGATAATTTTCTGTGACAGACGATAATTGTAATTTTTTTTTAAGGATAACCTTTTGCCACCATCTCAGAGATGCAGCTATGAGTGTACAAAGGATCCAACAGGACCATTAAATCGTAGAAAACTAATAGATCATATCAACAAACAGGCCCTTGAAACGCCTGATAAACCTGAAGTAAAGCCATATGTCGCTGGAGTTATTCGTGGTAAAAAGGTAATTAGACTTAATTAGATTAACATGTCTTTCAAGTTATATATAGACATTTTCCTAAGTTATTTATCATCTGTAGTTTTGATAGCCGCTTTTTAAAATATGAGTTTTTAATCTTTTCAGAGGACTCACAGTTTTTTAGATGTTCATGTTTTCTTAGTGGTTTCTCAAATCAGATGGTACTCTTAATTGTTGTTATTAATATTAATCAGTGTATACAAGGAATGGTGGTGAAGATATATCATTCACCTCAGGAATACCTATTTTCCCTTTAAATCCTTTCTGCATGCTCGTTTGGACTCAAAGTTGAAGTGTAAATTTCTATTTATCATAATATATAAAAGGAGAAGCTGTACTTGTACCCTACAGCATATTCAGAGTGTTAATAATATAGATTACACCATTAAAATATAGAGAGATGTGCTGATAATAATCCATTGGTCAGTTTTTCAGTACAGAGTAATATTGGTCTATTTATTGTAGCCAGCTTATTGACTTGCGTCTTTACATGAGCCATAAGATTGTGTTGAGCCTGTAATCTGGCGGCATGGTGGGGCGATGACCGAGCTTAGCTGATTATGGTACGAATTTTAACGAAGACGTCCAAACATTTTACCGCGCTTATTATTCTCGTCGTGCTTAGTATAGCCTAAACTACTGTGCGAAAGGTAGCCTAAAACACTGTAGGCGCTTAAAGGTAAGAATTGCTTTATTTTATTAGCACAAAATAAGTGATATTCAAACGTAGGTAGACTTTCTAAATTTCTGTAGGTAAAAAACGGATCTTGAGTGTTTTACAGCAGCCAATACAATTCCGTATTTTTACTTCTTTAATATCAGGCGAAGTGATCCTTACAAAAAATCGATTTTGAAATTCCAGTAGAAATAATTGTTTTGATGTATTGATATAGTCCCCCCCCCTCTCTATCTCTCTCTCACACACACACACACACACACACACACACACACGCGCGCGCGCGCGCGCGTACTATAATAAATGTAATTTAGTAAGTGGCTTAGCAGTATAGTAAAAATTAGTGAATTAAACATTAAATGTAATATAAAAATAAAAAACAAAAGCAATTAAAAGTAACAAAGCAATGTAAAGTTATAAGAATAATTTGTTCATAAAAACTTAGTTGTCAGATCAGAGGTAAGGTTTATATACATGCTGTGTTTGCGTGTGTGTGTGCGTGCGTGTGTGGAGGGGGTACACAATTTAATTTGATAAATGTACTTGGTAATCTAGTTAAAAAATATAGCGAATGAAATATATGAAATGAGTTAGGTTAAGTAAATACAATTTTATAAGCACTGTTTATTTTACTCAGCTGTCATTACAACTGGTATTAATTTTTAAATCTGTCTGAGTACTTTACATGTAAAAATGTAAATTTTACTTTTTCCATGTGTCTTTGATAAATGTAGATAATGTAGGCACATCAGGTATAAAAAAGTACCCTCTCACATCAACAATAAATTAATTATCTTATTTATCTAAGTGTCTGCAAGTGAAATTGGTGCAAATGCCGTTGTTCACAACTGGCAGAACAGTGTGTGTGTGTGTGTGTGTGTGTGGGCGCGGGCGCGCGCGCTCGCTCGCCTACATGATATTTAAGCAAGAAACGGGATGTGTAAGTTGTATGCATTGTAAATGACATGATGTGCAGTGTTTAATACGTTTAACAAATATAATATGGCACAGATTATTTTATCCACTCGTTTAATCCGTTTTCCTTTTAGATAACAATATTTTAATATTTTATTAAAATTTTCTATTGACATGTTAGTGTTTATGCCTAAATGAATCCAATAACAGTAGGCCCATGATCTGTATTGTTTCTTATTAATATATTGTTTTATAAAATATTCATAAAATGAATGTGTTTCTTCATCATTAAACAGTCTTCTTAAAACTTCATGGAGCATTTATAAAAAATTAGTGTTCCTAGTCAGTAGTGATATATTTATAATCAGTGGACAACAAAATCCAGGAAATCAAATTACATTACGGTACTATATGAAAATTGAAATTTGTATTATTAAATAGAATAATATAATAAATGTTAAAGTATGATTACGTTAAGGTAATATTTATTATTAAGAAAAATCATTCCAAGAAAAATCGCTGCATGTGCCAACCAACTAAATTTCTTATAAAACCGCCAACTAAATTTCTTACAAAAACGCCAATATCTCAAAAACGAAAAAGCCGATTTTATTGAAACAAAACCAAAATAAAATTTGGAATTTTCTATAATTTTCACTCGCTGACACCATATAGCTATCTCTCATAAAACGAAAGTTTGTCGCATGCCGAAAATTTCACTACACGAAAATTAAAAAAGAAACTTCATGACGTGGAACCGTCTGAAGACTCTGTTTTTGAAAATTGTTAAAACTATTGGTTAAAATTTATGCCTAAAACCATCCTCAAACTTCAAGAAACATGGTGGTGAAAGAATTTTAAAAATCAGATCAGCTGTTACTGAACTTATGTTGGGCAATGAAAGACATTCGCTTTCTCTCGCGCTCTCCGCCCTACCGTGCGACTCGGTTCTCACCCCACCATGCCGCCAGATTACAGGCTCAACACAATCTTATGGCTCGTGTACAGACGCAAGTAGCTTATTGGCCCTATTTTTTTATTATTCCTTCCCAAGTAGAACTTTTTCCATTACCCATTCATACTGTTTTTAGATTGGACAATTCCAAAATGTGTTTCCAAATATGTTTAAAGTTCAGAATACTGGTCATTTTATTATATTTTCCTGTAAGCCCTTAAGTGTGTGTGTGTGTGTGTGTGTGTGTGTGTGTGTGTGTGTGTGTGTGTGTGTGTGTGTGTGTGTGTGTGTGTGTGTGTGTGTGTGTGTGTGTGTGTGTGTGTGTGTGTGTGTGTGTGTGTGTGTGTGTGTGTGTGTGTGTGTGTGTGTGTGTGTGTGTGTGTGTGTGTGTGAAATACAATGTACAAAATAAAAATTGTTGTTATTTTTGTTATTACTGAAAATTGAAATGTATCTTTCATAACATAAATGTGATTAAAGAGTTTCCTGTGTAAATTAATATAGTGTTTTGGGAAGTAATTTACAGTAAGTATAGTGTCATTGATGTCATTATATTACAATAGGCAAACAATATATGCATAGTTTGTTTAGAGCATTAGGTAATAATAAGGTAATGTATGCAGTATGTAATAGGATGGACGGTACAAGGTCTGTTCAGAAAGTTTCCAATCATAGGCCAGGGAAAACGAATTTACCTAGTAGCTTCTAATTTGGATTTCCTCAGAAGAGGTCCCCTTGTGATTTCACACTTTAAATACAGCAGGCCTTCCATTGTTAAAAACATTTTTTGTAGTCATCTTTTGATATGGCTACCAGTTGTGCTTTTGCATTTGTCATTATGTCCACAAGCCATGGAATCGCCACCCTTTCAGTCGAATGATCAGTTTGAGGAATAGACAGAAAAATCATTGGGATTCACATCTAGTGAGTAAAGAGTCTGGCAAACTTGTGGAATTGAATGCTTGACTAATAATATTAGATTAAACATGACACATGAGTGGGGGCATTATCTTGATAGAACTGTCACATGTGTGATTCCCACACTCCTTGTCTCTTGCGATGAACTGTATTGAAAACATTTCAGGACCTCCATATAGTATTGTTTGTTGTAAGTTTGAACTTCTGGATATATATTGTAGCATAACAGAAATTTTGCCTTATTTTTACAATTTAATATCACATAGAAAAAGAAGGGAAGAAGCAATCTGGAATGAGTAAAATAAACTTAAATAAAAGTAACAGAAAAGAAGCAATCACAATAATAAATAAAATGCCTTAACAGAACTATAAAAACTCTCGATTCAAAGAATTTATATACATTCAATTTAGAACAAAATGTGTTAAACCGTATAGGATGATTATTATCCCAGTAACATCATCAGTATACCCAGTAAGATAACGAGCAGTAAGGAAATATAACCAGGAACAAATTGATTAAAATGAAAAATCTCCAAGGTACCAAAACCTATTTTAAAGACACTCTATAAGAGTCAATCAAAATAAACCAATGAACTAAAAAATGATTATTATACAAAAATAAGAAACCCATATAAAAAAGTAAGAGAATACAATACAAGTAGTTTGATCTAATGTAAACATAATTATAAATAAAACAGTGGAAATTAAAAAAGGATTAAGGATAATAAATAGTGTGTATAAAGTGAAATTCCTTATTCTCCAAAAATTAGAAACCTTATGACAAACTATGTGAGAGAATAAAGTGAATAGTGTATAATTAAGGGGAAACGCCCCAAACCAGTTTTGAAAGGACAGCAAAAGTCTGTAAATAGGCTTAGAATGTAATTTGTTATTTTGTTTAATTATTATCTGGGTATTCAATACCTACCATGTTGATATTAGTATATATTAGATGTTAGAAAATAAGTGTTTATTGTATTTAAAGAATCGTTTATGTCAGAATTTTGTTAAGGAAGGAAAGGCAAAATATTAATTCAAACGTCCTATAAATAGTGAATCAGGAAGGATAATAATAATAATGTGAAATGATTATAATATTGATAGGAAAAATGAAAGTTGATAATCATGCCAAATTCAGCTTTGACCCTGTAATCAAATCAGAGGAGATAAATTAATGAAAACTAGACCAAATTGATATAAATTATTCCCTTTAGCATACAAATACTTTATTATAATTATCACAACAATCTATAGTAGTAATTAAAAGAGTCAGAGGGTAAAATTGACTTAAATAAGAATGGTACCAGATAATACCTAGGCAATGAACCAAGTATAAGTAAAAAGTAAATAACTCAGTAAATGTTTAGTATAATGACACAGTAGTGAAGGCAAATTATAATGATTTAATTAGTAATCTTATTTGAGTACAATGATAACATGAAACATAGTGTAAACCATTTAATGGGTAATTATGTGAATCATGATAAGGCCTAGAAGTAAAGTTCAAGGAATGTAAATTTTGAGTTTAATTCAAACCAAACTAGGTCATATTTAGTATTAATTTGTATAAAATCAAACCAGGAATAAAGTTATGTAATTAAAATTTCATAAAAATACTAAATAACTAAATTATAGCCAGTAAAATATAAAAATTGTCATTTATTTCCATAAAATCGAAATATGAAGGAAGCAAACAGCTGATTGTAAACAATGAAAGGTGAGGCCAAAATCTTACAGAATTTTCTATATGAAGAAACAAATATAGTTAGTTGATTGTTAGACTCCAAGCAAGACGGACGTGTTAGAGTATTGAAAAGAAATCTGAATTAAAAAATTTGAACTAGCTCAAACCAAGATGTTTTATGGAATTATGAAAGAATGAAGAATATACAGTAAATTAATAAATCCAATTTAAATAGTCATTGGAATAATAAAACAGAATTGAAAAACACTAAACTAACTCCCAGAACGAATGGTCATGACGGAATTATAATCTAACCTAATATACAAACAGCAAACTGATTTAATAAACCATTCAGCACAATACACGTATTACCGGACGAAATCCAGTGGAGGATGAAAACCAAACACCACAATTTGAAGATCTTGTAATAACTACATCACAGAAGAGGAATTTATCAACTACTGCACTTTATTGAAGTAAAATCTCAGAGACAGATGCTTAGCGTGGGACAACACATGGGAGCAGCCATCTTTTAATTTCAAACCAGCTCGAGATGACGAAGGCATGACGTCAGCATAATCAGCTGGCAGTTCAAATATCATTTTACTATATACTATATTTTTTTTAATGATTATCTGTTAGTGAATGTCTTTTTTATTTTCTAATTGTAAGTATTGAATTCTCTAACTTGCCTTTCCTGACTATTTCGACAGTTCAAAGAATCCATGTTAGATCATAATTTAATTTGAAATAATTTTGGAATTTGTATTAATCGACCTGAGATCCAGTCTCGACTCCGAGAGCAATAGTCGACGCAAGTCGAATAATCGCACCATTCACAATAAACTTAATTATTGGTGTTAAATTGTCGTTTTATTGATTAGTTAAGAACTAAATTAAAACACATTAATTCTTAATTTATAAATGATGACTTCTGAGGGAAAAGGACGAGCAGAAGAAGAAATAAAGACACAGAATTGACCGCGACCATCAATCGATTTGGCTACGACAATCTATTTAACGTGGTGAAACAAATATTTCTTCAAGAAGTCATACACAATTACTAATTATTATTTTAATTAATTGAATAATAATAAAAATAATAAAAACACTTAACATAATTAAATAATAAAATTGATAAAAAATAAAAATAAAATAAAAAATAAAAATTTTATTAAACAATTCTTATACTCATTTGAAAATAACTTCGTTTATTTATAATATTCGTATGCACCACTTTGCTGTAGTTGAAAAACGACATTTTCACTTTCCCTTGCTTGCGCCAGCCTTATAAATAATAGCGATTTTCACTGTGATGACTGAGCCTTGGCTTTTGGGTCATACACGTACCACCCTAGACTTGTAATCATATGTCACAACTTGTAGGAAGTCAGGATCACAATAATTAGCACAACAGTCCAGCAGGTCTTATGCAAAACAGATCTCTTTTTTGCTCAAGTGAAAGCAGCTTTATCATAAATTTTTTGACCACTCAGTTTTGTGAATGGATTTCATATTGTCCTTTAAAATTGTGTGTGCAGAACCCTCACTAATCTCATTGTCATTTGATATTTCTGTGATAGTCAGCTGATAATTTTCCATTATCAAACTGTGAACATTGTTAATGACAATTATTTCATAATAATTGGATTATTTCATAAATATGAATTGGATTTCAGCTTTTTGATAACCTACTGGTACTCTGGTCACCAGTTGTAGTTTGGCCATTTTTAAATCAGTTATGCCACTTTATAATTTATGGAATCCCTATTGAATTATTTCTACTTAATCTTATGGTTTGTTTTGTTTTGGGTATCACCAGTTTATAGGGAGAATTTGATTTAGTAACATTGTTCATTGTGTTCTATCATTTTGCACAAAATAAAAATACAACAGGTACCTGTTAGGCTGCGTTTTCACTGGAAGAACAAACGAGTGAATTGCTCTCAACGTATTCTTGCTCGTTCGGCTGTTATTTGGAAGAAGGAAAAAGGGGCATTTTCACTAGAAGAAAAAACAAGCTAATCATTCTGAATATTTGCTCAGCTCATTCGGCTGTTCGGAAAATTGCTGTTTGGGCTGTTTAAGACAGGTTTGATCTCTACGTTAACGTATTTGGATTGAGAATGAACAAGGAAGATACTTTAATTGTGGCTGATGCTGCAGTTATTGTTATAAGTTTATTATTGAAGCTAGAAATGATAAAAAGAACATGCTGGGGTCGAAGTTTTTTAATGCATAATATCTATATATAGCTATTGCCGTATAAATGTTCCGTTTACATAAATATTGAAAATCAAAAACAAATTATTTTTTTGGTAGCTTGCATTCTCTCTTAATGTACAGTGTTATCAGTTTAATGTAATACAAAGGCTTTTGTTAATACAAGGTTTGTTCATTATAACGAAGAGATAATTGAGAAATGTAATTAATTAAAATGAAGCAAAAATTAAAGATGTAAAAGCTAATGTCCAAGCATCATTTTTTGTAGAGATCATGTAATGAGGATGCTGAAGATCCCACAAACAGGATTTGTTCCTGTACATATCAGTTATTTTTAGTGTTTTTTCTTGCATCCACTCCATGTTGTAGAATTCCGAAAAAGATTGGATAGCAATCGAGCACTAGTGACACAGAGCGAATGCACCAAATAACTGTTCGCTCGACAACACTATAGCCATTTTCATTAAACGAAAATACTGAGTGAGCGTTCGCTCTCCCCATCTAGTGAATCACTCTTGAACGGAAATGTTCACTCAGCTGTACCATTTACATTGACAGAGCAAACTAAGATTCGCCTGTTCATTAGCATTTGTTCACCCAGTAAAACGCAGCCTTAAACTAACATAAAAAATGGCTGCTGAACAGCATCTGACTCACAATATGAGTTTACAGGAAACTCATGCATTGCACACTGATACTACTTCTGAGGTCCACTAAATTTCACCACTCATATCAAAATATTCTTCCAGAAAAGAAGTATGGTCAGATTCTTTTTTAACAGACCTTGTATATTATGTAAACTGTTGTTTTGGTATCAGTTGTAAACTCTAACTGATCTGTTTTACTTCTAGAAACTGACATGTTAAGTGTTTGTTATACTAGCATGTAGTACTGGCATACTATATATTATGATGTTCCAGTAACACATTTTGCATGTACCTGCAGTACATGTTTTATAGGTTTATTAAAATTCACCAGATTAGACAGTTAACTAATAAAATTAAAGTTTCTAAACAAGTGTAGAATGAAGTTGTGTGCATGTGCGTACGTGTGTGTGTGATAATGAGGTAGGTAGCTTATGTCATTAAATGCACTTTAGTATACATGTAATAGTAATCAAAGGGTAAAATTGTTGCAGTGGATTCCGCCAGAGCCACTCCCTGCGCAGAAAGAAGCAGAGGAGCAAATAGCCATTGACATGGGTGAAGAGTATGAACAAGCTTTGAATGATGCTACACAAGAAGAAATTATTGATTTAGCAGGTTAGTTTCTGTTCTCACGTATAATTCTTTGACTATTATATATAATTCTGTTCTAATTATTCATTCTTTGACTATGTAAGAACTACATAGTCAAAGTACTTTCCACAAACAATAATTTCCTTAACCACTGGGTAAAGTGCATTCCATGTGTAAGGAATAATGTTCAAGCCACCCAGAATATCTTGTTGAACAAGCCATCCAACTTGTTCAACATATTAACAATATTACCTGATAACTTCAAATCCTGATTCCTTCATTCCACAATCATCTCCTTTATCTCTGTCTTGGAACTTTCAGCTGGAACACTTTACTTGGTCAGTAATTTTCTGGCATTGTTAGTGTGTGCCAGGATCATTTTGACTTTTCCTCGTGTTTCATTCTACCATGTTGTCTCGTGCATCCATTATTAGCCTTCTCCATTATCCAATGGTTCTTACTCCATCATTATAATAAGGTCATTATAATCTTTAAACCCTAATTCTTATTTTCAGGTATTCCATTTTTATGACAATTGTCTTCTTTCCAAATTCGCATTTGCAGTCAATAGCTCAGACCGATAAGTACATACCAATCCATCAGTCATTTGCCCAATTCTTTTCTTGTTTTCTCCTTAGATTGTTGTGATCCTACTATTAGGAATGTATGCAGACAAAATACAGTTACTATTCCCATTATTATTATTATTATTATTATTATTTTTAGAATTGTCAGTGCTATATGCTTTGGTTGTTAGTGCTACATGGGCATGTGCATACTGAATGATTAGTGGTTCTCCATGCATATTTTGTAAAACACACAGGTGTTTTCCCTGTAGTTTACATTATTGTGTACATTGTTTTTGAATAAGCAAATCAAAGTGATGTGTATTTATGTTTTAGTATTCTTTATATTTAACTTCATTCTCATGTAATGATGTATCATTAAGTGAAAGTCACCAAACTTATGTTCATGGCATGAATCCTATTTTGTAATGCCGTAGGGACAGTAACAACATAATATCGTTGTGGTGAAAGCAGTACGTTATAACTCTGATGTGTATAATACGCAAATTAAACATTTGACTCCACAAAAAATGGTAAACACTTCGTCTTCATATATGGCAGTTTGACAGTATGTCCTCTGTAACCTACAGTGTGACAGTTCCTAACAGTGTTTTGTTCAGCTCTCTAACAGTAAAAAACTTCTGTTGAAAGGCTTACTTCCTTCCATTTACTGTGTTATACCAAAATATGTTACTATTGCTAAAAACATGACTAAATATTTTTCATGTTTGTGTAAAAATATTTGCTTTTTGTGATATACAAATCTTTTCTTTCCTAATATATGTCCTGAAAGGTCTTTGTTTGACTTCAAGAAAGCCAGTTATTGAAAGTAAACAGACAGTTGTTTGTTTAAACTAATGTTTCCACTTAGACTGGGCCAGTGATATTTCATAGAAAGTTTTCATTGTTAAACTGTGGTCCTTGGTTGAGCCAGGAAAGGATATGAGGGGTCTTCTTGCTACAGGTGGAACCTTCAGAATTCCATGTTAATGTGAGTGGGAATAAATCAGCATGACAAAGCACAGTATAAGGAAATGCTTTGTTGATCGAGACAGGATTGTCAGTTGGAGCAGTCAGGGAAGTAAGCAACTTCTGGCTTTTTTCATGATCATGTGGTGAACATAAAGAGCCATGCTTGCGGCATGAGAACTTGTCAGCCAAGTTTAATTAATATGTGATATTGTACTGAGAGTTGATTTTTAGTACACAAGCACATAAACAGTCTCAGTAGGAAGCAAGAGGCCGAGCAAGGCTTTGTACCCTGTTCTGCAGAGATTTTGGATTGTAGGAGTAGTTATAATATCAAATCTAGATCACAAGCAAACCAAAGGAGTAGTCAAGCTCATGGTCATCCAGAAAGTATTCTAAGTACACAGTCCATGTGGCTCAGAATGTCATGTTGTCAGTTGTTAGAGGAGCAGGACCTAGACCAGTATAGTACTACCGATCTCGCCTACCAGAGAAGTAGCTAAATGTTTTGAAACAGTTAGTGAAATTTACTGAGGACCACAGGTTAACAGTTCAGTTGTTCTTAATGAAATTGACATCAGTCATACAAGTTTTAATTCCTTTGTGATTGTTCATATGTCTTTATAGTTCAAAGACAATAATATTGAATCATATCATAGTAAACTGTTAAAGCTTGAATAGTTGTTTCAGTATTTTTCATGGGAAACTTTGAGAAACTGTGGTTGTGCGTGTTTAGTGCATGTAAGATAACGTAATTGGTGGTGTGTTGGCTTGCTATGTGGTTTTAGGCTCTATTCCTGCTGCTGGGTTTTATACAGTTACTGCTCTCTTTCAAGGCTTGGCAAACCAAGTAGGGACATCTTTGTCTAAAATACCTCTCTGTGTAGCTATTCTGAGGGGGCGTTAAAATGGGATCCTCATATACCTGTGAGAGAATATTCAAATACACATTTGATGATTATGTGCAGAGACATAACTAGATAACCAGTCCCAGACTGTTAGCCAGAGAGAGAGAAAATTGGATACATTTACTGTTGTTGATATTTCTGAAAGTCCCATTTAAACAATATTAATTTCATAAAATATAATTTCCAGGTTTTAGCAGTGAAGAAACTAGCCTGTTTAGTGCATTTTTTCTTTTTATTAAGATGTAGAATAAAGAAGAATTTACAGTTTTATCTAAGAAAAGTAATGTGGAAATTGCATTCAGAATTTTTCCAGTCTTTGATATCTGTGTTAAACATTCATTAATTTCTCACGTAGAAAGCTAACTATTCATAAAATCATGTTCCTTCCTGGAAAGAAAACAATAATAACACAGAAAGTTCTGTAGAACAGTGTCTTTCTCCCCAAAACAAGCCTTAATTGTGTATGTGAAAACTATATGTAGGCCTGACAAAATTAAGTTATAATTAACTTCCATCTGGAATGTCATTCTTCTTTGAATACAGATATATTTGCATCTGTTCATTATACTAGTGGTTAATTAGATGAAATGAAATGTGATGACACATTAGTGAATGAAAAGGAAAATATTTCTTACTTCTTATTCGCTCTTTCTTAAATTATCTTGTATTCATTGGCAAATCTGATATTATTTTCTTATGGAATCAAATTAACAGGTGTAACTGTTGTAAAGGAATCGTTCGAGTGGTGGTGTGGCCGCTACCGTTTAAACCCCGCGATGGAAGCCACTTTGTAAATAGATGTTTATGGGGTGTTGTAAAAATTAAAATTTTAAATGTTGTTAAACGTGTCAAAATGTATGCTCTCAGTCGTGTACGGGTAAACCGTATTCTGCTCTGCCGCATTCAAACGTTGCCGCCTCGCCACCTGATTGGCGTACAGCTCTCTGCAGTATTACCCAGCTTGCGTCTCGCTTTAACGCCTTCACTTCAATAATTACTAGTCGTAATTCTAAATTAACGGAATCAAACATACAGCATTGCAGATTGAGAACATTTATTAATCCTTTAGAATATTTCACTTGGTTTATTATACATCAAAATTCGTTTTCGGCACCGGCTATTACAATTGTGTAGTTGGTACTTGCTCAGCTCAGTTGTTTACAATCAATCAATAACGCTAGTTTACAGTAAAAATTATCGTTTTTTCTCAGGGGTGTAAAGTCCTTTTGGCTACAGAAATATATACTTACGGCTAACACACAACAAGTTATAATAATTCTTACAACTAATTACATAAATAAATCGATATCTCATTACATTTGACTAAGTAATCACCAATGAAAACTTGTGAAGCAATTTATGGTTATGTTTCATTTGCCAGAAGTTCGTTATTAGAAGATTCGTTAATTATTTATCATAATTTACTTTCTTAATAATTGTTAATTTGTTATAGTTAAATAGTGAATTTAAATAAGCATTTATTTTGACTCGGAATAGTGATCAGTGATTTTGAAATAGTTATATTTAATTCAGACCAAAATTTGTGAATACGCTTTAAGGGATAATGTTTATACTCATCAGTTACTTGTTGCTGAAGATCCTGATGTCGTCTTCTTCGATAGATAACTCCTGGACTGTCGTCTTCTTCTATGGATAATTCCTGTCATCTGTTTCCCTCGTCTCGGCACTTTTCTTTGCTACTTCAGGCCTCGTAATTCTTCAGTTGGTGTCGTCTTCTTCTTTTAGGAGGTTCCACTGATCTTCATATAGTGTCCGTGGCCGTCTTTCTTCGTCACGGCATCGCTTCGTCTTCTTTGGATCACTACGGTTTGTTAAATTAATTTTTTATAAATAAAATTTACGTTCAGGATTCCCTGTACTGTTGTAATTGTCTTCTATTAGTTTTAAATAGTTTTGAAATTGTTTGAAGAATAATAATTTAATGTTAATACGAGAGCTACTCGGTCCACCCTCTGGCGTTGGTTAATAATGACTTACTGAAAATCTAACGGTTTTTTGGCGTTATTTTTCTTGTTGCTATGGTTACTTCATAAATTATGCTAATTTTTCATTGGTTATTAACTCAGGTTATTGTTAGGATTTATCGTCTTTTTTCGTCTATTTCTACCAAAATATCTTCAACTGAAGATTACTACTTTGTTCTAATAGCTAGGGTCATCACATTAGTACCATTCTTCCTAATTTTTTATGATGAACATTTTGATACCCCTCATGCCTACTTTTGGTTAGCTAATTACATTTTTACTATTTTCCCAATTTTACATCTTGCACATATTTTATTCAAAATTAGTTGTTAATCACATATTTTGGTACTATGAATACCCACTTACATGGTTTAATCCTTTGGCACGTTCTGCCTTAACTTTGGATTATTATTTGTTCTCAAATTAATAAATTTATGTTCAACAGTTTGGCTTAGAGCCTAGATTCCATTCTACTTCCATCTAACATTTCTTACTAACATTCCTGGTAACTCTAATACAATTTACAAACAAAACAAACAATAAACATCAGTATCCCTAACTCTAATTCTTACTATTAAACATTTCTTTTCAGGTTCTACCCTGAAATAACTTTTAATTGCTGTTATCTGCTTACCCTACAATTTACTCTATGCTATGATTTTCTGAACACAAACAAAATTCTTAATACTTACTTAAAGAAACTTAAAGAAACTCTTATAATACTATTGACAAACTGTTCCTTGTATGCTATGTCCTATCTACTATTCCCTTCACTTAAACACAGTGTTAGTCCTTCTTAATTTGCTATACACTCTGATACCTTAACTCTTACCTTAATATATAATCTTGGTATCTTATTACCTAAATTAACAATATTACAATTAGTTCAATCTTACCTACTAGTGCACAGTTTATCACAAATTGTTTATCTGTTTAACATAGTTGGCTTACATAATATTTAGTTCTACACTCTCACTACACTTTTTCTTTCATTAGAAAGTTTCTATTATTACTACCCTGCTCACTTTGTTTCATTATTTTATACCTATCACTTCACTACTTATTTATTTTTACACACACACTTTTGGGCTTATTCACTTGTTTATTCATGGGTTGTCTGATTACCTTAAATCACTGTGTGATTATGGTCATTTATAACTATTTACCTCCAAATCACACTGATCACTTTTGGTCATCATTCTAATATTGCTTTTGTTTTGGGCTCAAAGTATTGTTTATAGCCTTTGGCCATTACTACTACAATTAGTTTGGGGTATGGTTAGCTTCTAACCCCCCTACATTATATTATACAATTACATTCTTTAAATAATAAGATACATGTGATACTATTACCCTTCATTAATCTTATTGTCCTAGCTACATCTCATATGCTACAGACATCAATTCATTACTAAATTTACAATATTCTGTTCACTTTTTTGGGATGACTTGATTGTACTTAAACTTCTTCTTCACTGTCTCTTGGTTTTCTTTTGGTTCCTATCCGATCTATTGTGTCAAGTCTGTCGGGTTAATAGTCATTTGTCATTTATTGGGTTACTGGGTTATTGATCTTTAAGTTCATAAGTTTTTTGCCTTTTACTCTTATTTTCAGCTGTTTATTTTATAATTAAATACCATTGAATTCTTGCTACCTTATGTCATGTTACATAATGCATCGCCACCAAAATTGATTATTTCGAAACAAAGATTATTAGATTTTTTCTGAAATCATCAATATAGTTCATTTTATCAAGTTGTTATTATTCAGGAATTCCTCCATCGCTACTTCTTCTGTATTCATTCTTTATTAAGTCATGGTTCATAATATAATAATTGGTATTATTTTCATTCTTTATTATTCCCCTTTATGTTCTATTTCCCTAAAATTTTTCTTCTCTCTCCTTCATATAAATTGGTAATAGTCAGAGGGCACGTGTGGCTCTATTACTCTGCTATCCATTTATACACATTTTGAGTTCAGAGGCCTTGCCTATCTGCTCAATAACATATGTTGGACGTATCTCAACATAAAATCATCACATAATAATATTCATAATAATTATAATAATAGTCGTTCATTTCCGACTCACATAATATTAATACAATAAAACATTTTTGGAATAATTATTCTTTCTTTTATACAACTCATGACCTTTCATTTCAATAACTTATTTGGATTCCTTTGTTTTAAGCTTGTGGCGATATTTAATAGGCATTTTGTATTGTTTTAAGAGCTTATTCTATATGGTAGTGATTCTATTTGTCATCACTTTAATGCTCATTGATATTTAATTAACATTATAGCTGGTTTTGACTCATTTATATTTTTTCATTGATAGCTCAGCTAATCTGCCAGTGTTATTTTTTATTTGATTGTTTTGGTTTCTTCTTTTGTGAAACATTAATTTCTATTTATCCCCTTTTTGTGATAGGGTTTGTTAATGATGTTATGTAGCGTCATCATTATTTGTGTAATATTTAATTATTTTATATCTCAATTTTTATGATATTTCATTATACATTTCCAAAATTTACATGTGTTTACACATTTTGTTTCACACTTGTTCGTAAGTTTAGCCTTACTTTGTTTTGAACTTAGCTTATCTTTCTTCTAAATTCCCTCTCATTTATAATAATAATGGTTCCAATCAAATACTTACTGTAAGTTGTGCTTACATTACTTTTGAATTTTGATAATAGTTACTCACAAAATTCTCTTTAATTTTCTGACACTGGTTCATAATACTTTTTTAAAGAAGACTGGTTATAAGTCCCTTTTATCTTTTTAGTTGTGATTTCACTTATGACATAGGTATTATTTTTATTATCTTTCATTATGAGGTAGGGTATTTATTTTGTTATATAATGGACCCTGTTATGTACACTCCTTTTTTCTTGTAGGTTAATCTTCTCATTTATATACTAGTTGGTTTGCATGGTCGGTTTACTTAAAATCAGTCCCATCTCTCAGTGTTCCTCCACACTTGGTTTAGCCATTGTCCATGATTATATGAGCTGCTTCCGTTCGGATTACTGTTGTTTTCATAATGACTGCTGTTCGTGTCCACTTTCTTGCTATTATTCTGTATCTAAATGGTTCTGTTATAGAATTCTCACTGGTTTCCATTGCTATCGCAATCATTTCATTGTTTTGTTTATACAATGAATAGGTCAATGCTGTTTCCATTGTAGATGCTATCGTTGATATTGGATTATGCATGTCTATTAAGTGTCTTCTCCTTCTTATTTTGTTACCCACTATTTTGTAGTGATTCCCTTCTAAAGTTTCTGGTAATTCTCTTCTGTTATTTTTAAAATTCATCATTTCATTCTGGTCGTTAATTAGTACATTAAACATCTCAAATAGTCCATTCTTCATCATCTCCAACTCTTCTCTGGTATTTATTATTTTCCTTCTATATATTTTTCTTATTTCCTTGGTCTTCATTTCCAAGTATTCATTCTTCTCAGTTGTCACCTCCATGATTTGGGTATTCTCCTTGTGGCTGTTATTTTTATTTGCAGGTAATAGTATGTTTTTGTCTTCTTTTAATTCTGTTTCCTTCTTACTATCTTCTATTTTTGTAATTACTGGTTCCTCAACACTGTTGGAATTCCTGTCTAGTGTTTCACTCAATTTCTTGGGACCCTTATCCAAAGTTTCACTTAATTTCTCGTTAAATCTGTCAAATTTTTCCATCATTTCTTTGTGATTTTTGTCCATTTCTTCTTTATATAATTCCCAAAATTGCCTTACGCTCATGTCACGTCTGGCTTCCTTCTGTTGTGTAGGTTCTGGCATTTTCTTCGGTTGCTTCTCTTCCACGTCCTTGACTATTTCTTTTTCTGATTGAACATTGGGTTGTTTCAGGTTTTTATTATTTGGTGTTTCGCTGAACCCTTTTATTTGATTATGTTTCTTCCTCCAATTGCACATATCTTCTCTGGATAGTTCGAACATAACCCTTATACATTCTCTTAGCTCTGTGTTTTCTGTTTATATTTGATGTTCCGGTTGTCTTATAGATTGTCTCCATTGGTCATATTCCTCCTGTGTAAATTCCTCTGTCACCCGTGCGTATATTCCCGTTCTTTTGTTTTTCATTTGTTCTCCATTACTGTAGAATCTCTCCCAATCTTCTTCAGTCATCCTTTCCACCTTGTTATCGCCTTTTCCGTGGGCTGTCCCGATAATCTCTTCCTTGCTGCATTTGGTTTCCAGCTTCCACATTTCATCATGAATTTTTTCCCATGACATTTTGTTGTATGGCGGTTCCATTTCATCCGCACGACTCATTTGTGCTCGTTCATGGTCAGTGGTGTTCCTTTCGATGTACTCCATCTCTCTGCTAAATTTTTTAAATAGTGCTGTCATCCATTCTGCATAGCTGACTCGTTTTTCTTCTATCTCCTTTTCCGATCTCTCCGTCTCCTTTTCCGCCTCCTTCTCGTGTTTTGCCGGTTCCATTTCCGTAGTCGCCGCTAGAATCTGTAAAGTTTAAAGGTATGTTTCCTTACCTATTCTAGCCCTACTAGTTGGCGCGCCACTTTGTAATGGCATCGTTTATGGAGTGTGGCCGCTACCGTTTAAACCCCGCGATGGAAGCCACTTTGTAACTAGATGTTTATGGGGTGTTGTAAAAATTAAAATTTTAAATGTTGTTAAACGTGTCAAAATGTATGCTCTCAGCCGTGTACGGGTAAACCGTATTCTGCTCTGCCGCATTCAAACGTTGCAAACGTTGCCGCCTCGCCACCTGATTGGCGTACAGCTCTCTGCAGTATTACCCAGCTTGCGTCTCGCTTTAACGCCTTCACTTCAATAATTACTAGTCGTAATTCTAAATTAACGGAATCAAACATACAGCATTGCAGATTGAGAACATTTATTAATCCTTTAGAATATTTCACTTGGTTTATTATACATCAAAATTCGTTTTCGGCACCGGCTATTACAATTGTGTAGTTGGTACTTGCTCAGCTCAGTTGTTTACAATCAATCAATAACGCTAGTTTACAGTAAAAATTATCGTTTTTTCTCAGGGGTGTAAAGTCCTTTTGGCTACAGAAATATATACTTACGGCTAACACACAACAAGTTATAATAATTCTTACAACTAATTACATAAATAAATCGATATCTCATTACATTTGACTAAGTAATCACCAATGAAAACTTGTGAAGCAATTTATGGTTATGTTTCATTTGCCAGAAGTTCGTTATTAGAAGATTCGTTAATTATTTATCATAATTTACTTTCTTAATAATTGTTAATTTGTTATAGTTAAATAGTGAATTTAAATAAGCATTTATTTTGACTCGGAATAGTGATCAGTGATTTTGAAATAGTTATATTTAATTCAGACCAAAATTTGTGAATACGCTTTAAGGGATAATGTTTATACTCATCAGTTACTTGTTGCTGAAGATCCTGATGTCGTCTTCTTCGATAGATAACTCCTGGACTGTCGTCTTCTTCTATGGATAATTCCTGTCATCTGTTTCCCTCGTCTCGGCACTTTTCTTTGCTACTTCAGGCCTCGTAATTCTTCAGTTGGTGTCGTCTTCTTCTTTTAGGAGGTTCCACTGATCTTCATATAGTGTCCGTGGCCGTCTTTCTTCGTCACGGCGTCGCTTCGTCTTCTTTGGATCACTACGGTTTGTTAAATTAATTTTTTATAAATAAAATTTACGTTCAGGATTCCCTGTACTGTTGTAATTGTCTTCTATTAGTTTTAAATAGTTTTGAAATTGTTTGAAGAATAATAATTTAATGTTAATACGAGAGCTACTCGGTCCACCCTCTGGCGTTGGTTAATAATGACTTACTGAAAATCTAACGGTTTTTTGGCGTTATTTTTCTTGTTGCTATGGTTACTTCATAAATTATGCTAATTTTTCATTGGTTATTAACTCAGGTTATTGTTAGGATTTATCGTCTTTTTTCGTCTATTTCTACCAAAATATCTTCAACTGAAGATTACTACTTTGTTCTAATAGCTAGGGTCATCACATTAGTACCATTCTTCCTAATTTTTTATGATGAACATTTTGATACCCCTCATGCCTACTTTTGGTTAGCTAATTACATTTTTACTATTTTCCCAATTTTACATCTTGCACATATTTTATTCAAAATTAGTTGTTAATCACATATTTTGGTACTATGAATACCCACTTACATGGTTTAATCCTTTGGCACGTTCTGCCTTAACTTTGGATTATTATTTGTTCTCAAATTAATAAATTTATGTTCAACAGTTTGGCTTAGAGCCTAGATTCCATTCTACTTCCATCTAACATTTCTTACTAACATTCCTGGTAACTCTAATACAATTTACAAACAAAACAAACAATAAACATCAGTATCCCTAACTCTAATTCTTACTATTAAACATTTCTTTTCAGGTTCTACCCTGAAATAACTTTTAATTGCTGTTATCTGCTTACCCTACAATTTACTCTATGCTATGATTTTCTGAACACAAACAAAATTCTTAATACTTACTTAAAGAAACTTAAAGAAACTCTTATAATACTATTGACAAACTGTTCCTTGTA
Organism: Magicicada septendecula; assembly: GCA_034769895.1. NCBI lineage: Eukaryota > Metazoa > Arthropoda > Insecta > Hemiptera > Cicadidae > Magicicada > Magicicada septendecula. Next base: position 311,320,341 of record CM068373.1, on the reverse strand, counting down.
TGCTATGTCCTATCTACTATTCCCTTCACTTAAACACAGTGTTAGTCCTTCTTAATTTGCTATACACTCTGATACCTTAACTCTTACCTTAATATATAATCTTGGTATCTTATTACCTAAATTAACAATATTACAATTAGTTCAATCTTACCTACTAGTGCACAGTTTATCACAAATTGTTTATCTGTTTAACATAGTTGGCTTACATAATATTTAGTTCTACACTCTCACTACACTTTTTCTTTCATTAGAAAGTTTCTATTATTACTACCCTGCTCACTTTGTTTCATTATTTTATACCTATCACTTCACTACTTATTTATTTTTACACACACACTTTTGGGCTTATTCACTTGTTTATTCATGGGTTGTCTGATTACCTTAAATCACTGTGTGATTATGGTCATTTATAACTATTTACCTCCAAATCACACTGATCACTTTTGGTCATCATTCTAATATTGCTTTTGTTTTGGGCTCAAAGTATTGTTTATAGCCTTTGGCCATTACTACTACAATTAGTTTGGGGTATGGTTAGCTTCTAACCCCCCTACATTATATTATACAATTACATTCTTTAAATAATAAGATACATGTGATACTATTACCCTTCATTAATCTTATTGTCCTAGCTACATCTCATATGCTACAGACATCAATTCATTACTAAATTTACAATATTCTGTTCACTTTTTTGGGATGACTTGATTGTACTTAAACTTCTTCTTCACTGTCTCTTGGTTTTCTTTTGGTTCCTATCCGATCTATTGTGTCAAGTCTGTCGGGTTAATAGTCATTTGTCATTTATTGGGTTACTGGGTTATTGATCTTTAAGTTCATAAGTTTTTTGCCTTTTACTCTTATTTTCAGCTGTTTATTTTATAATTAAATACCATTGAATTCTTGCTACCTTATGTCATGTTACATAATGCATCGCCACCAAAATTGATTATTTCGAAACAAAGATTATTAGATTTTTTCTGAAATCATCAATATAGTTCATTTTATCAAGTTGTTATTATTCAGGAATTCCTCCATCGCTACTTCTTCTGTATTCATTCTTTATTAAGTCATGGTTCATAATATAATAATTGGTATTATTTTCATTCTTTATTATTCCCCTTTATGTTCTATTTCCCTAAAATTTTTCTTCTCTCTCCTTCATATAAATTGGTAATAGTCAGAGGGCACGTGTGGCTCTATTACTCTGCTATCCATTTATACACATTTTGAGTTCAGAGGCCTTGCCTATCTGCTCAATAACATATGTTGGACGTATCTCAACATAAAATCATCACATAATAATATTCATAATAATTATAATAATAGTCGTTCATTTCCGACTCACATAATATTAATACAATAAAACATTTTTGGAATAATTATTCTTTCTTTTATACAACTCATGACCTTTCATTTCAATAACTTATTTGGATTCCTTTGTTTTAAGCTTGTGGCGATATTTAATAGGCATTTTGTATTGTTTTAAGAGCTTATTCTATATGGTAGTGATTCTATTTGTCATCACTTTAATGCTCATTGATATTTAATTAACATTATAGCTGGTTTTGACTCATTTATATTTTTTCATTGATAGCTCAGCTAATCTGCCAGTGTTATTTTTTATTTGATTGTTTTGGTTTCTTCTTTTGTGAAACATTAATTTCTATTTATCCCCTTTTTGTGATAGGGTTTGTTAATGATGTTATGTAGCGTCATCATTATTTGTGTAATATTTAATTATTTTATATCTCAATTTTTATGATATTTCATTATACATTTCCAAAATTTACATGTGTTTACACATTTTGTTTCACACTTGTTCGTAAGTTTAGCCTTACTTTGTTTTGAACTTAGCTTATCTTTCTTCTAAATTCCCTCTCATTTATAATAATAATGGTTCCAATCAAATACTTACTGTAAGTTGTGCTTACATTACTTTTGAATTTTGATAATAGTTACTCACAAAATTCTCTTTAATTTTCTGACACTGGTTCATAATACTTTTTTAAAGAAGACTGGTTATAAGTCCCTTTTATCTTTTTAGTTGTGATTTCACTTATGACATAGGTATTATTTTTATTATCTTTCATTATGAGGTAGGGTATTTATTTTGTTATATAATGGACCCTGTTATGTACACTCCTTTTTTCTTGTAGGTTAATCTTCTCATTTATATACTAGTTGGTTTGCATGGTCGGTTTACTTAAAATCAGTCCCATCTCTCAGTGTTCCTCCACACTTGGTTTAGCCATTGTCCATGATTATATGAGCTGCTTCCGTTCGGATTACTGTTGTTTTCATAATGACTGCTGTTCGTGTCCACTTTCTTGCTATTATTCTGTATCTAAATGGTTCTGTTATAGAATTCTCACTGGTTTCCATTGCTATCGCAATCATTTCATTGTTTTGTTTATACAATGAATAGGTCAATGCTGTTTCCATTGTAGATGCTATCGTTGATATTGGATTATGCATGTCTATTAAGTGTCTTCTCCTTCTTATTTTGTTACCCACTATTTTGTAGTGATTCCCTTCTAAAGTTTCTGGTAATTCTCTTCTGTTATTTTTAAAATTCATCATTTCATTCTGGTCGTTAATTAGTACATTAAACATCTCAAATAGTCCATTCTTCATCATCTCCAACTCTTCTCTGGTATTTATTATTTTCCTTCTATATATTTTTCTTATTTCCTTGGTCTTCATTTCCAAGTATTCATTCTTCTCAGTTGTCACCTCCATGATTTGGGTATTCTCCTTGTGGCTGTTATTTTTATTTGCAGGTAATAGTATGTTTTTGTCTTCTTTTAATTCTGTTTCCTTCTTACTATCTTCTATTTTTGTAATTACTGGTTCCTCAACACTGTTGGAATTCCTGTCTAGTGTTTCACTCAATTTCTTGGGACCCTTATCCAAAGTTTCACTTAATTTCTCGTTAAATCTGTCAAATTTTTCCATCATTTCTTTGTGATTTTTGTCCATTTCTTCTTTATATAATTCCCAAAATTGCCTTACGCTCATGTCACGTCTGGCTTCCTTCTGTTGTGTAGGTTCTGGCATTTTCTTCGGTTGCTTCTCTTCCACGTCCTTGACTATTTCTTTTTCTGATTGAACATTGGGTTGTTTCAGGTTTTTATTATTTGGTGTTTCGCTGAACCCTTTTATTTGATTATGTTTCTTCCTCCAATTGCACATATCTTCTCTGGATAGTTCGAACATAACCCTTATACATTCTCTTAGCTCTGTGTTTTCTGTTTATATTTGATGTTCCGGTTGTCTTATAGATTGTCTCCATTGGTCATATTCCTCCTGTGTAAATTCCTCTGTCACCCGTGCGTATATTCCCGTTCTTTTGTTTTTCATTTGTTCTCCATTACTGTAGAATCTCTCCCAATCTTCTTCAGTCATCCTTTCCACCTTGTTATCGCCTTTTCCGTGGGCTGTCCCGATAATCTCTTCCTTGCTGCATTTGGTTTCCAGCTTCCACATTTCATCATGAATTTTTTCCCATGACATTTTGTTGTATGGCGGTTCCATTTCATCCGCACGACTCATTTGTGCTCGTTCATGGTCAGTGGTGTTCCTTTCGATGTACTCCATCTCTCTGCTAAATTTTTTAAATAGTGCTGTCATCCATTCTGCATAGCTGACTCGTTTTTCTTCTATCTCCTTTTCCGATCTCTCCGTCTCCTTTTCCGCCTCCTTCTCGTGTTTTGCCGGTTCCATTTCCGTAGTCGCCGCTAGAATCTGTAAAGTTTAAAGGTATGTTTCCTTACCTATTCTAGCCCTACTAGTTGGCGCGCCACTTTGTAATGGCATCGTTTATGGAGTGTGGCCGCTACCGTTTAAACCCCGCGATGGAAGCCACTTTGTAACTAGATGTTTATGGGGTGTTGTAAAAATTAAAATTTTAAATGTTGTTAAACGTGTCAAAATGTATGCTCTCAGCCGTGTACGGGTAAACCGTATTCTGCTCTGCCGCATTCAAACGTTGCAAACGTTGCCGCCTCGCCACCTGATTGGCGTACAGCTCTCTGCAGTATTACCCAGCTTGCGTCTCGCTTTAACGCCTTCACTTCAATAATTACTAGTCGTAATTCTAAATTAACGGAATCAAACATACAGCATTGCAGATTGAGAACATTTATTAATCCTTTAGAATATTTCACTTGGTTTATTATACATCAAAATTCGTTTTCGGCACCGGCTATTACAATTGTGTAGTTGGTACTTGCTCAGCTCAGTTGTTTACAATCAATCAATAACGCTAGTTTACAGTAAAAATTATCGTTTTTTCTCAGGGGTGTAAAGTCCTTTTGGCTACAGAAATATATACTTACGGCTAACACACAACAAGTTATAATAATTCTTACAACTAATTACATAAATAAATCGATATCTCATTACATTTGACTAAGTAATCACCAATGAAAACTTGTGAAGCAATTTATGGTTATGTTTCATTTGCCAGAAGTTCGTTATTAGAAGATTCGTTAATTATTTATCATAATTTACTTTCTTAATAATTGTTAATTTGTTATAGTTAAATAGTGAATTTAAATAAGCATTTATTTTGACTCGGAATAGTGATCAGTGATTTTGAAATAGTTATATTTAATTCAGACCAAAATTTGTGAATACGCTTTAAGGGATAATGTTTATACTCATCAGTTACTTGTTGCTGAAGATCCTGATGTCGTCTTCTTCGATAGATAACTCCTGGACTGTCGTCTTCTTCTATGGATAATTCCTGTCGTCTGTTTCCCTCGTCTCGGCACTTTTCTTTGCTACTTCAGGCCTCGTAATTCTTCAGTTGGTGTCGTCTTCTTCTTTTAGGAGGTTCCACTGATCTTCATATAGTGTCCGTGGCCGTCTTTCTTCGTCACGGCGTCGCTTCGTCTTCTTTGGATCACTACGGTTTGTTAAATTAATTTTTTATAAATAAAATTTACGTTCAGGATTCCCTGTACTGTTGTAATTGTCTTCTATTAGTTTTAAATAGTTTTGAAATTGTTTGAAGAATAATAATTTAATGTTAATACGAGAGCTACTCGGTCCACCCTCTGGCGTTGGTTAATAATGACTTACTGAAAATCTAACGGTTTTTTGGCGTTATTTTTCTTGTTGCTATGGTTACTTCATAAATTATGCTAATTTTTCATTGGTTATTAACTCAGGTTATTGTTAGGATTTATCGTCTTTTTTCGTCTATTTCTACCAAAATATCTTCAACTGAAGATTACTACTTTGTTCTAATAGCTAGGGTCATCACATTAGTACCATTCTTCCTAATTTTTTATGATGAACATTTTGATACCCCTCATGCCTACTTTTGGTTAGCTAATTACATTTTTACTATTTTCCCAATTTTACATCTTGCACATATTTTATTCAAAATTAGTTGTTAATCACATATTTTGGTACTATGAATACCCACTTACATGGTTTAATCCTTTGGCACGTTCTGCCTTAACTTTGGATTATTATTTGTTCTCAAATTAATAAATTTATGTTCAACAGTTTGGCTTAGAGCCTAGATTCCATTTTACTTCCATCTAACATTTCTTACTAACATTCCTGGTAACTCTAATACAATTTACAAACAAAACAAACAATAAACATCAGTATCCCTAACTCTAATTCTTACTATTAAACATTTCTTTTCAGGTTCTACCCTGAAATAACTTTTAATTGCTGTTATCTGCTTACCCTACAATTTACTCTATGCTATGATTTTCTGAACACAAACAAAATTCTTAATACTTACTTAAAGAAACTTAAAGAAACTCTTATAATACTATTGACAAACTGTTCCTTGTATGCTATGTCCTATCTACTATTCCCTTCACTTAAACACAGTGTTAGTCCTTCTTAATTTGCTATACACTCTTAACTCTTACCTTAATATATAATCTTGGTATCTTATTACCTAAATTAACAATATTACAATTAGTTCAATCTTACCTACTAGTGCACAGTTTATCACAAATTGTTTATCTGTTTAACATAGTTGGCTTACATAATATTTAGTTCTACACTCTCACTACACTTTTTCTTTCATTAGAAAGTTTCTATTATTACTACCCTGCTTACTTTGTTTCATTATTTTATACCTATCACTTCACTACTTATTTATTTTTACACACACACTTTTGGGCTTATTCACTTGTTTATTCATGGGTTGTCTGATTACCTTAAATCACTGTGTGATTATGGTCATTTATAACTATTTACCTCCAAATCACACTGATCACTTTTGGTCATCATTCTAATATTGCTTTTGTTTTGGGCTCAAAGTATTGTTTATAGCCTTTGGCCATTACTACTACAATTAGTTTGGGGTATGGTTAGCTTCTAACCCCCCTACATTATATTATACAATTACATTCTTTAAATAATAAGATACATGTGATACTATTACCCTTCATTAATCTTATTGTCCTAGCTACATCTCATATGCTACAGACATCAATTCATTACTAAATTTACAATATTCTGTTCACTTTTTTGGGATGACTTGATTGTACTTAAACTTCTTCTTCACTGTCTCTTGGTTTTCTTTTGGTTCCTATCCGATCTATTGTGTCAAGTCTGTCGGGTTAATAGTCATTTGTCATTTATTGGGTTACTGGGTTATTGATCTTTAAGTTCATAAGTTTTTTGCCTTTTACTCTTATTTTCAGCTGTTTATTTTATAATTAAATACCATTGAATTCTTGCTACCTTATGTCATGTTACACTGTATATATAAAAATAATATTCTCAATTGTAGCTTTGTGTACAAAATAATAATATTATGAGTCATTGTTATTGTGATCATAATTATTTGTCTCTTCGGGTATTATTGTTCAATTTTGTATTTAAATGTTATAATATGTTTCTTACAGCTATTTTGGGTTTCCATTCAATGATGAACCAGGACCAGTACCACGCTTCACTGTTGAACAAAGGGCAGCCTGTAGGTTTGGGTTGGGATGGTATCACAAAGGCTTCACAACCAAAGCCATTCCCAATGGATCCACCTAACACAACAGATCCTGATGAAACTATCAAACAGGTTCAGGAAGATGACTATAAACTTAAAGACCTGAATTGGAATAATATTAAGGTAAAAAATATAAGTAGTAGTGCTTTGTAATGTTTTCAGTGTACTTATTTATTTTTAAATTGTTTACATTTTCTTCAAGCTGCTGTTCTGCAGCCAAACCCATCTTGTACCATTAACCACAAAGAGACAATCTAAACCTGTCATGAAGGTGAACAAATGTTGAAAGAAGGTGGACACTCATTTGATATATTGCTACATTGTACTATTGAAATTCATAAAAACAAAAATAAATTATTGTTAATCTAATAAACACATCCAAAACAAGAAGTAATCTTAGCTGATTTATTTTTATCAGAACTCATCCTCTGAAATAGACCAAGAAGTCGTACAAAGTTTCTTATTAAAATCTCACTTGCTTGTGCTTTGACTATTGTTTTCTTGGTTTTTGGAGTTTCTCTGCCAAATGTAGCTTGCCTGGCTGCTAGATTTCTGAAGATAATTTTTGTTTAGGTAGTAGATATATCTACAGAAAGTAAAAGCAGCCAGACAGCTGATACAGTATAGGTTCTTATACTGCACAGTGTTTTGTTTGTGACCCACAATTACATTTGCTATTCTGTGGTCGAAGGATCACAATGTCACAGCTCAGTTTGCCTGGCCACTCCTGTAACAAGGGGGTGGGGGGCACAATAATACAGAAGTCTTGTCTGATATACCTGGGCTAGATAAGTAACAAATGCACACTTACACTACATAAGCGTTGAATGCACACATGCGTGCGCACTCACAAACACAACTCCATCTCTACCATACGACTTGCAATCACACACAGTTAGTTGATGGCTAATTTCTCTCTTGTGATGGTGGAATGTGAATTGTACCACAGCTAGTGGGCGAAACAGGTCATAGGCGTAATACTTGAAATACGAAGAACTCGTACTAATATTTATCTGTCTAACTTTATATTGTCTTTACATGTGTGTTATCTTACAAAAAACAACTAAACTTAGCAGATGTAAAACCATGAACCAAGAAAATAATATTCAAAACACAATCATATAAGATTTTAACAATAAACTTTGCACTATGAATCAATTTATGAAGTGTAATTACTACTACACATCTACATTAACATTTTTATCCAGGGAGGGAAAGCATACCAGCACTGGCCCAGCAAGTTGCATGGGGATACCGTATATTCTATGCCACTTGACATTTGTACAGTCAAAGTAAAACTTATACAAGACTTGAAAACCTATTTCTCCAAAAATTAAAGTTAGAGCATTATATTACTTAAATTTTATGGTGTCAGAATTGTTATTCTATATCGTTTCAAAAATTTTGTTATGCAATTATGGAACTTTCTCGAACAATGGATAGTGCCGTTCTATTATGTTTCTGGGCTATCCCAGCTATAATATTTGTGTGCGAACATATTGCTACTTTGAGAAGAAAGACAATTATGTGACACTTATAATGCGTCAAAATCGAGGCTGTTCCAGACCTCACCGGTCGGCACACTGTGTTCAAGGCCAGACACGACACTGTTTCTAGTGGATTCGAGAGCGCCTATAATAGGCACTTGTTTAACACGTCATTCAAAATGTGACAGATTATTGTGGCATCTCAGTGGGGTAGAAATATAAGCATCCAGCGACGATCAGTTCAGTTTATGTCGGGCAACTTAGTCAGAGCGTCTCAAGTGGTTATTAGTGAAAAGTGATTATTGTGTGGGACTCTATTAGTTGACATTATTATTGCATGCGGACAAATTTAATTTGAATTATTGAACAAGTATAATCTTGTTTGTTGATTACAAACTGTTATTTGTGATTAATTAAAGCTGGTGAACAGTGACTTCGTTGGTGTCTGTAATTTTGTTTTCCACTGTACCATACATCAATCGGTTAGACTGTCATAATAATTTTTTAATTATTTTGACCATAAACAAAACTGTAAGTAACATGTAAGCAATAAAGTACACAATTTCAATAATATATTGAACCGTAAAACGTAACTAGTTGTGTTTCCGTTGTTCATCAACCTAAGTGGATAATTTTTATTTCAGTTTGTAGCTTAATATGACAATAAGATGATGCAATATTAAATTTTTTCTGTAATCTTCATAGGTGTAAAAAGTTATGTTACTTTAATCACAATTTTTTCGAATTACAACCTGAAAAGTTAGCTGGTAGAGAAAGTTTTTGTTATTACAAGCAGGTATCTAATGTAATTGAATGAAGTTATGAGGAACAAGTGAATTTAATTTCTATGTGAAGAAAAAAAGTAATTCAGATAGCAATTTTCTGACTTGATATTGTGTTGTAAAGATACGAACATGTTTCAAAGAACCGGATTGTAATGTAGGGATGTGCTTCTTAATAGTGTAAATATAATTCAATTCATAAAGCAAAATCATTTAAAATAATTTTCCTTGTACTATTTCCAGGTGTGCTCAGTTTTGTACTAGTTGATTTTGACATTTCTACCCTTTTCCGTATTTTACAAATTGTCGTCTCTGACTTTCCTGTTGTAGCTTCTGCTCGTTTTGTTGCGTTGTTTATTGTTTACTTTAATACTTGCACAAACATTAATGATAGGCCTAACGCTAATCGATGCTCACGATATTCACAGCTGGGAATCATGCATTCAGATGACAAACTTTTGAGCGTCACTGTAGACTGCTCGGTTGTGTGAGTTGTGCGTGCACGTTTGGCTCTGAACTCTCATAGTTCCCCTTTTTTTCTCATCCTTTGTTAATTTTGTCTAGTAGTAAAAGTCCATTCTATTTGTCCTTTAAAACAGTGGTTCTCAACTTTTTTGGGCCTGTGCCCCCCTTTGCGTCCTCGAATTAGGCCACGCCCCCCTAGACCTAATGAATTGAAGTAAAAAAGTTCTACTGTGCTCTTAGGGTTAATAAATCTAACTCAAAGAATGTTTTATAATGCTTTTATTATTACAGATATAAAAAAATACTATTACTTGTTTTGTTGAGAGAACATTTTAATTAATTAAAAGTACTTAATAGGACTACATTACAAAGGATTCTGCCCTCACTGCAGTTAAAATTTCAGGCTACATTATTTGGTTTTATTTCTTAAAAACACAATTAATGAGAGGGCTGATACTGTTTTTCTTTCACAAGTTTTTGAATGTTTGGTTCCAACTGTGATAATGCACACCTCAGATAACTTTCAACATCCAGCCGTGCTCGGTATTTTGATTTGATGTAAGCCAGCGTAGAAAACCCAGACTCACATAGATACGTTGATGAAAACTGCACCAACAACCTTGCAGCTTCTGTAGCAACTTGTGGGTACACAGGAAAATAGCTGAACCAAAAATCTTCAACAGTCATGTTTGGAAACTCCGCTTTTGCTTGAGAATCACATTTTAGGTCGATTGCCTGCTCCTGAAGGGAATCAGGAAGCATGTCCACTTCGATTTTGAATGGTTCTTGTGTCAACTGAAATTGCCAGCTATCTGAAGAAAGATCTGGAAAGTAGCATCCAATTTCGGTTTTCAAGGATACCAAATGTTCTGAAATCAAGTTCTTCAATTCACTTTTCAAATTTAATGGAAGATTTTGTGTGTCATCAAGAATGTCATTAATACGTGGGAAGGACGAAAAGTTGGGTCTGAACTCTGAAGAAAGGCGACGTTGCTACAAAGATATTTTTTCCAAGAAACCTTTCATTGCATCATAAGTCTTCAAAATGTTTTTCTGTCCTTGCAGTTTCAAATTCAAAAGGTTGATCGATTCAAAGAAGTCTGATAAATACACCAAGAGGTGGATACATTTCTCATCTGTAAATTGCATGTACAGATCTTCTTCATTTGAACTCATCAAAAAGATTTCAACTTCTGATTTCAGATTGAGTAGCCTAGCGAGCACATTACCTTTTGAGAGCCAACGAATTTCAGTGTCCTAAAGAAGAGTTTGTTGGTCACTATTCAATTCGTAACATAAAGTCTCAAAAAGTCGTACAAAGTGCCCTTGTATTCAGAGCACTAGATTTGACAAAGTTTACTACTTTGATTACCAATTTCAAAACAGTATTAAGTGTTTCAGGCAGAGTCTTACAAGCCAAAGCTTGTCTGTGTATGATACAATGAGAACCAATGATGTTAGGCGTTTTTTTTGCAAGCACAACAAATCCAGAGTGGCATCCTGTCATGGCTTGTGCCCCATCAGTGCATATTCCAACAACATTCTCCCAAGGAAGATTATTAGCTGTCAAAAGTTACACAGAGCAGAAAAAACATCCTCAGATTTTGTGGTTGTCTGAAGAGTTTGGGAAAATAATATTTCCTCTACGAAGCGTTTTCCGTCAATATATCTACAGTAAAACAACAACTGAGAGTGCTTTGAAATGTCAGTTGTCTCATCACATTGCAGAGAAAAGAACGGAGATTTCTTTAACTTTTCTATTACTTGTTTTTTTAAATCTTGTGCCATTTCATTAATTCTACGTTTTACTGTGTCATTTGAGAGCGGTATTTTTGCAGTTTTATTGCAACTTTCCTCTCCAAGGAAAGTACTCCATGCAGTTAGTAAACATGGTTTTATAAGTGACTCACCAATGGAATGTGGTTTCTTGTCTTTTGTTATAAGCAACGCGAGCTTGTAAGAAACTTCAATGGCCTTTTCGTTCTCCACTTGCAAACTTCCAGTTGAATCGAGTTTCATTCATTCAAGCGAGTTTCTCTTTCCATCAAAAAACTCCCTTGGTTTGTCTTTCAAGCCGGGATGAATGGTAGTCAAATGGCGTTCTAAACGCCCTGGTCGCATTGCGTCTTTACTCAGAACATTGTGACAAATAACACACTGAGGTAAATGACAATCGTTCTTCTCAATGTACGTAAAGCCGAACCTTATATAGTCATCACTGTACAGTCTTTTCTTTGGTAATGATTTAGCCATGTTTAGCATGACAATCACTCGCACAAACGACTGGAACACAATAACAATCATCAATCGTCTGTTTTGTGCAGTGTAGCCACCAACCGGTAGTAAAATTACCCTAGCCACGGTAGTGTTTTCCGTAGAAACACTGTTTGTCTGCTTCCAACAGAGATGCAGAGGGATCTAGCAGTATTGGGGCGAACTATTTGGGTATAGGCCAGTATAAATAAGACGTGTGCCTGAATGCAGTTAGATCTAGCGGTGACGGAGAGAACTATTTGCAGAAGTTCCTTTTCTAAGCCCGTGCATGAGTGGTTTGTGTTTGTTACAACCTTTTATTGTTTGGCTTCTTTATGTATATTTTCATTGCTTACCACGCCTCCCCTGAAATTATCCTACACCCCCCAGGGGGGCGCGCCCGCCAAGTTGAGAACCCATGCTTTCAAACATGGCTGTAAATAATTAGATGTCGTTCTCCTGTTGAATGTACATGGATATGCGTTTGTATTGTATAGTACCTATGAAGATACCTAATGTTTAACAGAGGGAATGAAATGTGAAGATACATGTTAGAGAAGGATAGGAAAAATGTGTTTTTAATATAATATTTTATAATAGAATAAATTTTTTTCTACTATGACATTTACAATACTATACAAACTGGCAATAAAGTTACAACTTCGTGTATTATAGCTAAGGTTTATGATAAGAATATAGTATTACTCATCCCACTCTTTGTTTAAAATATATATAAATGGAGTTGTTACATAAATGCATGTTGTTAGAGGCATAAATGGTATAATATGGGCGTGCCAATCAATGACAGGGTTTACAGTTTGAATTTTGCTGACAAGTAATTATGACCTAAATGAAATGGATATCCATTACATGTTGAGAAAATTGCAGGAGTCCATGTATGTATGTAAACTAGTCTTCAACTGTAAATCCATCTAAAATATAGTATGTAGTGATTGGTGGACAGAATCAGAATTTGGATTTAGGGTTGCATATTGTTACATAATGCAGGAAAAGTGTTGTGTCATTACGGAATGTTCTGGTACATTGGAGAACGATCCTGCAGCTGTAATGCAGCTGCAATGACAAGGAAAAGACCGCTTTCTCGACCCCAAGTGGCTTATTCCAATTTAACGTCATGCCATTTGGACTCTGTAATGCACTGGCAACATTTGAAAGATTGATGGACCTGGTACTCCGAGGCCTGACATGGAAAACTTGCCTTGTTTATTTAGACGATGTCATAGTCATCGGGAAGACTTTCAAAGACCATTTGGAAAACCTTAAGGAGGTTCTAACTAGAATTCACGGTGCCCAACTGAAGCTGAGCCTGAAGAAGTGTTCTCTATTCCAGACGGAAGTACAGTATCTGGTAACCTGGTGTCAGCAGCGGGTGTTAGCATGGATCCCAATAAAGTAGACGCTGTAAGAGACTGGCCAGTGCCGAAGAGTAAACACGAAGTTCGGAGTTTCCTGGGGTTATGCTCATATTTCAGACGTTTTGTGAAAGGCTTTTCTACTGTTGCTAAACCACTACATGAGCTAACAGAAAATAAACGAAACTTTCAGTGGTCGAGAGAGTGTGACCAACCATTTAGGACTTTGAAGATTGCATTATGTTATTCTCGCTTTTCCAGCTTCTGAAGGGGCATACATCGTAGACACAGATGCAAGCAATACTGGTCTAGGAGCAGTTTTGTCTCAGGTGCAGAACGGTGAAGAACGGGTAATAGCGTATTACAGCAAGACACTTTCTAAACCAGAGAGAAATTATTATGTTACAAGGAGAGAGTTGTTGGCAATTGTCAGAGCTTTGGAGCACTTCCATAAATACCTCTATGGGAGAGAGTTTTCACTATGTACCGACTATGCCGCGCTTGCATGGCTCTTGAGATTTAAAAATCTGGAAGGACAGTTGGCAAGGTGGCTCGAACGTCTGCAAGAGTACAACTTCAAGGTACAACATCGGCCGGGGGCGCCTGCACGGTAATGCAGATGGCTTATCACGAAGACCGTGCCCGGAAGACAGCCGACATTGCCACAAAAAGGAAGAACAAAACTCAAGCGAACATGTTCAATCCATCACTGTAAATTTCCTGGTAGATGGCTGGACAACACAAGACTGTCGACAAGAACAGATGATTGATGAAGACATTGGACCGATCTTGACAGCAAAAGAGGAAGGTCGCCGCCCGGATTGGCAAGATATCTGCCATGGTTCCGAAGGGCTACTGGGCACAATGGGAATCTCTTACCTTAGAATACGGATTGCTGAAAAGGGCTTGGGAAAGTGCAGATGGACGAGACGTAGTCATGCAGTTGATAGTTCCCCGAAGTAAAGTGCAGTCTGTTTTGAAGGAGATGCATGATGGAACATCTGGAGGCCATCTTGGCGTTAACAAAATCCTTGACAAAATACGGAAGCGATTCTATTGGCTTCATCTTCGCATGACGTAGAGGAATGGGTTCAGATGTGTGAAATATGTGCTGCAAGCAAGGGCCCACAAACCAGAAGCAGGGGAAAAATGAGACACTATAACGTTGGACTGCCTTTTGAGAGAATTACTATAGACATTGCTAGACCATTCCCAGTTACTGACAATTGAAACCAGTACATCATGGTTGTAGGTGACTACTTTACTAAGTGGAGAGACTACTACTTACTTTACTTTACTACTTTACGCAATTCCAAATCAGGAGGTTACCACTGTGGCAAAGGAGTTAGTTCACATCTTCTGCTGCCGTTATGGAGCCCTATGGAAATCCATACGGATCAAGGGAGAAATTTCGAATCAGGAGTGTTTAAAGAATTATGCCGTCTACTCGGAATTCGAAAGACCAGGACAACGCCTGTGCATCCTCAGTCGGATGGAATGGTTCAGAGATTCAATATCACACTTAAGCAGCATCTTTCGAAAGTTGTTGACGAGAACCAAACAGACTGGGACCAACATATACCACTATTCCTTATGGCGTATAGGTCATCAGTACACGACACAACCGGCATGACTCCAGCAAAATTGGTGTTTGGGCGGGAGATTTGTCTTCCTGGGGATTTGATGTTTGGATCACCTGAAACTCAGTCCCAAGAGCCAAAGAACTATTCCTCGCAATTAGAAAACCAACTGCGAGAAATGAATCACTTGATAAGAGGACGACTGAAGATAGCCAGTGATAAAATGAAAACTCGGTATGACATTCGCAGTAATAGTGTGGGTTTCCAAGAAGGAGATCAGGTTTGGTTGTTTAACCCAAAGCGCCGTCGTGTTCGTTCACCTAAACTTCAGACTAACTGGGAAGGACCCTACACTGTAAAAAAAAGAATCAACGATGTTGTCTATCGGATTCAACAGGAAGGACAGCGGAAGTTCAAGGTCGTCCACTTAGATCCCCTGGCCGAGTATTACTTCAGAGACGGTTTGCCAGTTCGGGACGAATAGGCTTAGGGAGGGGGCAGCGTTACGTAATGCAGGAAAAGTGTTATGTCATTATGGAACGTTCTGGTACATTGGAGAACGAACCCGCAGCTGTAATGCATATGTGACACTTGACATGTGAGGCAGTATTACGTAATACGCACGTCTCGTGCGTTCTAGAAGGATCTCAATTAGCCCAACAGTGCGTGTTTCTGCGAAGGTCGCGCTGGCTGAAGTGTCTTCTAGAATTTTTGATGGCTTGTTAAGGACGCATGTTATGGAACACTGGAAACTATAAATAGCCCATACCTGCTGCTTAGTTTTTAGTTATTGTCGGGCGATTACAAGCGATATTACTGCATGCGTTCAAGTGGTTAATAGTGAAGTGTTGTGATTTATAATCGGGTGGTATATTGTAATACAATTGTGTTTTAATATTAGTTGACATTTTATGTATGTGAACAATTTTTTATTTGATTTGTTGTAAGAGACTGTGTTGTTAATTACGAACTGTTTAACTGTAAAAATTAAAGCTGATGATAAGTGACTTAATTGGTGTCTTGTATTTTGTTTCCACTGTACCTACGACGATCAAGTAGACCATCGTAACAATATGATATATGCGAAAATGTGTAAATATTTGGGTGTGAACATTTCTACCAAGGGTGGAAGTAATGACAAAATAAATTCCATAATAGTAAATAACAAATAGTACAATTGCATATTATGGAGTGGAAAGGTAACAAAAGCTAGTAAAACATATTTCTGTAAGTTCGCGATGAAAAGCATAACAACATATGGCTCAGAATTGTGTGATATCAATGAAAAGAATATATCCAATGTAAATGTGGCAGATATGAACTTTTGGAGAAAATGGTGTAGAAAATTTTAAGTATACCATAAGAGAGGCCAGACAATTGTGCTGGCATCAGAAGACAGATGGCCTCTTAAGTTCCCAAGGGCAAACTAGAAAAAGAAAAAGGCCAAAACATTCATGAAGAGATGAAGTTAATGCTCCAGTGATGAGTAGGGGACTGATGATGGATGTGGATTGGGAAGACAAAAGTGATTAGAGACTAGGATGTGAGAAGTGGGAATGTTTATTCTTTGTAGTTTGAACATTACAAACGTTTGTAGTTATTATCAAATGTTCGAACATGATGATAATTGAAATGACACTTTCAGATTGTTGTTATTTTTAGAAATTCTTTGCTCTCTGAAAAACAGGACAATAAATAATGTGATGAAAGGTAATGAAAAACTTTTTATTGTCAAAAAAGTAGCTGATTTTGTTATATTGTGTTCAATTCTTCCTTTAAATTATTAATTATTTATATGCACCATTTTTATATTAGCTGAGAGGTTTTCAAAATTTTCATTATTTGTGTTGACATTTCGACAATATTCATTTGCATCCAAACCTGTGTATGACCAGCAGAGAAAAAATCAAACAAAATATCAATTATTTGAGAGAGTGAGTGTATGTGTGTGTGTGGGGGGAGCTGAGACAGTTTGTTTAAATCAGCAAAATAATTACATTTATTTTACAAAGTAATTTTGCTGATCTAAAATAGACTGTCTCAACTCCCTCACTTACACACACACACACACGCGCGCGCAAACACATTCACTCAATTAATTTATATTGTTGTTTGATTTTTATCTATTGTCCATACACAGGTCTGGATGTTAACAATAATTATTCTCAACACAAATGATGTAAAACTTTTGTTATACTTATTGACCGATCCTAGCAAAACCTTCCATCATTAAAATTTATTGGTCGATGGTCACTACTAAATTAAGGCGTGGTACTAATCTCAATTAGCTACTAACGTATGTAGGCTGTGAAGATAAAAATATGTATGTTGTAGTGTTACGAAAGATGCCCCCTGAAACAACCCCAAAAACATCAGAATACCCGAGTCAGTACCACATTTCAACAGGCAGAATATGGAAACCGCAAGCATTTATAGACACTTGTGTGTGACGTTTCTTCGCCAAGCTATCTTTTTAAGTTTTCACAAATTTATTATGATTTCATGTTTTTTTTTTTTAATTGAATAATAGTGCATTGTTCCAGGCTTCAACACATATCTTCTTTGCTCACACTTCCAGAACAAACCATTGACTGAGAGAGATTAGTATTTGTTCCTGTATATCAGCCAGTCCTACCAACTTTGGCATTTGTTTCTTCCATTTGATGCACAAACCAAATCATAATTTAAATTTGAACACTCCTTGTGTTTTGAAAAGTCAGAGTTTTTTTTTATAAATTGAGTTATAAGTTAAATGTAATCACCTCCCCAAACACTGGATTTCCAGTTAAATAATTTATTTATATTTGTATTAACGAATTAATTGACATATAACAATATAGTGTATTTTGTACCACCAACATATGACTTAAAAAAAAAAAGAACACGATTCTCAAAAATACAATCCTCTTGTAATATATTTGCAAGAGGATGAAGAAAATTTACAGGCACTGCAAAACTGACAAATAACCGCGTGTGTCTTTTTACATGAATCAGTCCTCAAAGGGTTAATATGGAGCATTTGACTGTTGTACAGTAACTTGACATGTATGATATGCTTGCAGAATATTTCAGAAGAAAAGTTTGCACAGCTGTTTGCAGCACTGCCAGCAAATACACATCTGGAAACATTAAGCCTGACTAATGTTGGTCTCACAGATCGTACAGCCCTCAAACTAGCCGAGGCATTAGAGAAAAACAATACCTTGCGAGTTGTCAAGTGAGTAGTTCTAATTATTCATATCATACAGTACGTCATCATAAAATAATCATTTCGTATCAAGATATTTTTAATTAATTTTATATTCTGTTGTTTTTACAATAAAATTGCTGCCTCCTATAGTATTTGTTTTCACTTTACAAATTTAAAAAATAATTATCTTAAAGTTTATGAAGCTATTTTAGTGCATATTATTAGTTGCTGTTGATTGTTAATTCTTTATCAGGCATTGTGTACATAACATTCTGCTTCACTAAAACTTGAAAATTCAATGCCTATAATAAAGTATGACACCAAATTCTTTTGTCTTATTTTTTATTGTTAATTAAAAATAAATGTTTGATGTTTTACAGTGTGGAGACAAACTTTATTAGTCCGAATGTAACTGTACGCTTGATCAAATCACTGTTGAGTCAGAAAGCCATAGAGGAATTCAGAGCATCTAATCAGGTACTATTTGTGTTCTTAAAATAATGTATAAAAGTAAAATTGTAAATTCTTTAAAATTGTATGATTAGGTTGTGTTAAAATTTGTTCTTAAAGATTCTGAAAGTATTCCAGTTATGATATAGGTCTAATTTAAAACTTTTTTATGTTTTGTTGTGGAACTCTAGGGGAAGTCAATTGTTTTATAACTACTGATGGCAGACAAAAGCCCTCTTCTGTATATTACTTTGGATTTGCTTGGTTTAGCAATAATAAGATTATAGCATTTTTTCTGCTGCAGATTACATGTGTGTATCAGTGTAAAAATAGAGTTGTTTGCTGTGTTTTATATAATATTCCTAAATTATGTAACATATTTTACAATGAAACATAGTATTCTTGTGTATGTGAAGTTTGGTAAATGTCGGTTTACTCAGAGTGACCTGTACATATCCTTTTGTCTTTTTGCCAATAATGAAATGTTTTGTTACAGAGATCACAAGTACTGGGAAACAAGATAGAGATGGAAATCACACACCTTGTTGAGCAGAATCCAACATTATTAAGGCTTGGCTTACACCTCGAATACAATGATGCTCGCCACCGTATTGCAACCCACCTTCAACGCAACATTGATAGGAGTGAGTACTATACATCACTCCTATTTATCATTAAATTTACATTAATCTGGTATTTTACAGGAAGATCGATTTCATGGATCTGAAGTATTGAGAGCTGGCATTCTGCTGTGGAATACCTCTTCTGACAAGTTTATTTATATATACGTGTTCTTAATGTGTAGATTTTATCTTGTTATTATTTAAGTATAATGAATGTGTGTTTTAGTACACTCAAACTTTACTTCGAGGAAGTATGTTCAGTTTAATTGGTTATTGTTGTTTCGTACACTTCATTATTATCTCTACAGCCACAGACTGATTCAGCTATTAACTGAATCTCTGAGCAATCAGAAAAATGTTTGCAGCATGACTGTTGATGAGTGTCTGATTAGCAGCAGAGTGATTTTCCAAGCTTTGATTGGAGAAACCAAGGAAAATTCTGAGACATTTCTACCATGGATTTGTCAGAATTGCTTAAAAGTTTCAGCAGTACTTCTTCATAAGCTATCTCTTATTACAATCTAAATTATCCAAGTGAGCCATTTTTTGCTACACTCACTGCTAAATGAATTCGTCATTTGTCCACTGTATAAATCAAAGGATTATGAAAATTATTATTCTTCTCTTTGTTTTACTGTAAGATACTATATAATATGAGATAGATTCAAAGTTGCCGTAATTACTATATTTCAAAAAAAAAACTGTATACATAAAATATTCTGCCAGTATTCATAAACTTTTTGGAAACCCTCCTGGAACCCATTCTGAGAAATCTTGAGCTGCTTTGTCGCTTCAGTGATAATCTCATCAGCGTCCTTATACCTTTTTTTCTTTTAGAGCCAATTTCGAATAAGGAAACAAGTAAAAATCGGCTGGTGCCAAGTCGATAGAATTTGGTAGATGGTCAAGAGTTGCACATTGTGGGATGCAAGGTACTGTTTGACCAGGATTGATCGATGTGCTGGCTAGATGCTCAAGAGTTGCACATTGTGGTGTGCAAGGTACTGTTTGACCAGGATTGATTGATGTGCTGGCTAGATGCTCAAGAGTTGCAAATTGTGGTGTGCTAGGTACTGTTTGACCAGGATTGATCGATGTGCTGGCTAGATAGTCAAGAGTTGCACATTGTGGCATGGAAGGTACTCTTTGACCAGGATTGATCGATGTTTTGTCACATTGTCATGTAAAGGAATCCATTTTTTTCTCCATTTTTTAGGACGCGTCCTTCTGGCTACATTCTGTAGATGAAGAAGGATGGATGTTGAAACCCTTTCTTTGTTCACTGTTTTGCTGTGTCTAATGAATTCATAATGGACAATTCCTTGCAAATAATTTTTATTTCAATCAGTCATCGTGATAAGGTCTCATGCCAGTGTCATGTGTGTTTCTTCTTGATCTGCAGGCAGCATTTTAGGAACACTGTGTTGGCAAACCCGATGCATTTTCTGATCATTATGAAGAATACTGTGACAACTTGATGTTATTTCCTCAACAGATTTCCTCCTGTCGTCTCGAACTAGCCCTATGCTCAATGATGTCATCATTTGTTACAATAGGTGGACTCATGCTATGGATATTATTGTCACACACACACACACAAATGAACATCGCATTCAAGAAACATAAGCTGTGCTGCTGTTGATAGGAAGGAAATCACAACGTATTTGCCAGTGAAACAGATGTCCTCTGCCATAGAGCATGGTATCATATTGCAAGTTAAACGCGTGCGTGCGTGCGTGTGTGTGTGTGTGTGTGATAAATAAAACAATATATAGGTTATATATATAGTGTTTATGAGCAGTAACATGAACTAAAACAATAGTATGTCAATGCAAGGAAATTTTTAAAACTTAACAGTTTGAAACGCATAATGGGTTTTTGTTTTAAAGTAATCATTTTCTTTCATGAGTGCAAACATTTTTCTATAGAATAATTTATTACTAACATAAGATTTTAAAGAGATTATTCTATGGTTACTACATTTTATTATGCCTTTACTTTTCTTGCCATAATTTAGAAATTCATAAATATGTATAAATGTTAAAAAACATTATATTTTGTAATAGGGAATCATTTAAATTCTAATGTTAGCCCTGGGACATTGGTTTAAAAGGATATATTAACTTTAATTAAAATTACACTTGTTTTTAAATTCATATAATGTTTAATTCCAGATCATTTTACAACTGATATTTGTCTAACAAATATTTTTAGCAGCTTGTGACTTGTGAGCTTACAGTCTATTGCCAATCAGGTGGCACAGCAGGTGGATATATAATTAATATATCCTATATTAATTACAATAATTTTTGCTGTGTGAATTTCTTTTTAGGTTGGAAGCTACATGATGTTCTGGAATTTCAGTTTTAAAAACAAAGTTATTGATTTTTTGTGTTAATCAGTTGCATTGGTTGATATTTGTCAAAATTGTTTATTTTTAGTTTTTAATTTTATTCATTGTGAGCATCTTTCTTGGTGTTAATGTGCTAAAAGATAGTATTTATTGTTACCCTTGTGTGCGTGTGTGTGTATGCATACGCACACGTGCATGCTCATTCAAAAGAGTGAGTGATTATATTCCCGATTATGAAAAAACTGATTATGCTATTTTTCTTATAACATGGTTTATTGTAGTTACAAATAGGTTTCAAAACAAAATGTCTTGGAAGTGAATCTGTTTTCATCTCTATCGACATAAATTAAAAGTAGTGTAGCCATTGCTATCCAATTTGAAGACAGCTATACACCAATGGTATAGTATAAAATTAAAAATCTTAAAGTGACCTGTATATGCTTTGTAAACAGTTAACAATATTCATTTAAATACAGTTCATAAGAAAATTTATGCATAAAAATACAAGTAACTTTGACGTGTATCTCAATAACACAGTTGCATGTGTAATAGACATTCAGAATTCTATTTGGAACACTTAATAGGGAGTATAAGATACAGATATCAGAGCAGTCTGGTAGTTTGTTAATATGGGTACATGGCATGTCATCTCCCTCAATTGTTTCGTATTATTGGTAAACTTCAAGAAGCTATTTAATTGTGTTGCAGTAAATTCATTCTTTCTGTGACATTGACTTTTATAGGTGAACGCATATTGCCAGAGTCCGGTACAGGTACACCAGATACCATCTATGGTGATTATATTATTTGCTGTTCTTTTTGAAATTGAATGATTTATTTCTATTTTTTTCATTTTTCTTTTTTATTGTTTTGTGACAAAATTAGCATGTGTTCAATTTATTACATAAGTATACCAACTTATGGTTGTTTTATCCTACTTTTTTTTAAATAAAAAATTAGTTTAATATATTGTAACATTTTTGTACATAGGCCTACTCAATACTTTTTTTCTATATATTTTTATGTACATATTCAAATAATAAATGTATAATTTATCAAATAATATTTTGATGTATAATAAAGTTTAAATATTTTAAAATTTTGTTTACCTGTGCTCATTATCATTTTGTATTTAAACATTCATCTTTTTTTGAATTTGTCATTTTCATATACTCTTCTTTTTAATTAAAATTATATTATTCTCTGTTGTAAATAGTATTAAATAAAATGATTTCATAAAGTGGTCTTTTCATAATTCTTTTTTTAAATATACACACTACATTCTGTTTTAAAAGTTTTTACGATTAACAAAAATGTAATGAATACGAGTTAATAATTTGCCATTAATGTTCAATTTTAGATTAAACAAAAAAAAATTAAGTGACCAAAGAAAAAAATAAATGATAGTTTATGTCTATACTATAAAACAGTGAATCAAAATAAACTTAAATGACAAATTACTTAAATGAAGTGTAATTTATTGTATATAATTCTACAATACATTTAAATTTAGTGTGAATAGAGATACTTGTTTATTTTTTTGTAAGTGCTCGTTGTCTAAAGTTAGTATAAAATGATTCAGATGATAATTTGTGGGTTTCCAATGAACTCACTCGTGCAGTCATTATAGTCCTTTCTATTTATCTGTATTTAAGTTGTTTATAACATTCCTCCAAATTTCATTTCATTTATTTCATGGAATTCATTTAATTATTTAAAAATTTACAAATGTTAATGCCTTGTAATTTTTGTTAATGTATATAAAATGTTTATTACTTTTTAAGAAACATTGGTTTACAGAGAGGCGAGGGTTCATGATTGATCACCAGCTAAGCCTAAAAATCCTTGTTCCATCTTACTGATTTTGACTGAATCGTCCTTGTTAAACATCCACTCCTGTGTGCTCTTTGCTTTAAGTGTATGTGTTACATGTAGGAAGCATGAATGTATTATCCTTTCTCTAGAGCAAAAAAAAAAAAGAAAATGCTCCTTCAAAGGAATTGTGACCTGTTAAGTAATTTTTACCATAACTTTTTATAAAAATCATAACTTTTTACCATCACTATTTTTATTAACTGTAGTTTGTTGTATTCAGTCGTAGATATTAAAATTATTGTCCAGTCATTAAATCTTTAGACAACTCCAAGTGGTTTGTTAATAGTTTTTGTACTGTAATTTCATTGATAAATAATTTCAAAAAGTAATAACTAACGTAGATTTGTAAATAATTTAGTTATATATGTTCCATCGTCAAGACATCTAACAAAATTTATATTCTTCTTATTTATTTTGAATTGTTACAGATTTATTTACCATTACCTTTTTTAATAAAAAAATATCAAATTTAGTTAGTTATTCTAACAAAGTTTCTTCTGTTTGCCAGACCAAAAAAAAAAAAAACATCAAAGTGAATTTATAATCAAGTACAGATTACTCCAAGATTAATAAAGTCATAATTGTAGTTCGGTTTTATAGCTGTAGACAATGCCCTGTAGCATGCATTGACCTCAGTAATGTGTATTTCACACCATTGTTTGCTGTTTCCATATCCTTTCTTTGTTTAACCTTCTTGTATATTTTTCATTTTGTTTTCATTTTTATATGGGTCATTTGTAATTTTTGTGTATATTGGTGTGGTGTAGCAGCATTTTAAAACTTTATACAATTAAAAAATTCCGTTTTTGTGTTGTTACAAGATTGCGTTTGATGTATTTTTTTAATGATTTTTTTTTTATTTATTAATAAAGTTAATGATTTGGCAGACAAATAAATTATAATGGGTTTTATCAAAAATCTTAGAAGTTGTAAAGGAAAAATCCAGGCGGAGGTAACGTACATGACAATTGAACTAGGCTAATGATGTGACTGGTATGTAATAACTGTTGTTAATTGTAACAAGTTCGGATATGCTGTGAAAAGTACAGTCTCAGTGTAGTTGAATAATAACATTATAACAAAAATGGTAGTAAAAATAGCATCTCAAATATATCTCAATGACCAAATTTAAAAAATCATCATTTCTAGTTAAAAATTTTCTTGTAAATAAGCTTTGTATTTATGTTTGCTGTAAAGAAAGTAAAGAGAATAATGGTTTAGCAGAATAAAGTCATGGAATAATGCACAGTATTTGCACAGATTTTGATACCCTAAACATATAGAATATATTTATTTATAACAGTTGCATAAAAAATGGACTTAATTTCTTTACATATACATGCTAACATTATAATACAGGTGCAAAGTGTTCATTATTATGTACAGTTTATAAATTTGGTTTCATTTTTTAAAAAGTTGGTACTTAAGGCATTGTGTTACTTAACTCTATGTTTTAAAGTGCTGTATTTCTCATTATGTGTACTACATTGTTATTATTTATTAAACATAAAGTTAGTCGATGTTGTTGTTAGACTGATAACTGATAACAGTATATGCTGAGGAGCTTTTTTTGTGTTCTCTTACCCATCCCATCACACCTCGCCTATCTGAATCCTCATCTAGATTGCCGTCTGAACGCACCAAAGGTTTTGAGCACCAGAGCAAGCTTTTCTATCAGCCGACGGGCAGACGGAACTGTTCGTGTAATCAGTGAAATGTGAAGAACACCATTGTCGTACTCTCTGTTTGTACTCTATCTCTGTCTCTCTATATTTCTCTATCGTGTTGTCAATCTTGTGAGTTTATTTATATTGAAAGGTTTTTTTCTAGTTTATGCTTGTGTTATATAACTTTTTGTGCTTCCTGTATAGTACTGTACACTTGGCAAATATGTGCATTTGATTACATTTTCTGAAACGTCAAAAGCACATATTCTTCCAAATAAAAATATTGTATTAAAAGTATAGTAAAGATGCCAGATTCATATTATGTGTTATATTGTTTGCAAATTTCTTTACTGGGATAAACTGCCAATTGTACAGTAGCTCTAGATTTCCTGGATTGTCTAGAAAATCCTTAATTTTAGTTTTGTTTTTCTTTGAGGTGCGTTTAGCTACAGGACACAGGTTGATGTTCAAAAGCATTTTGAAGTGTGCATCTCCATGTGACATGTGTCAGTGTTTAAAATGTGTCTGTTCTTTTTCCCTAGGATAGATAGCATTTTGTTCCTTCCAGTGTTCGTTTGAATGCCATATCATATGTTGTACAGTATATCTTTGTGTTTTCCCTTAGGTCTTTAACTAATATAGCAACTTCATTTAGTAAAACTAAATATTTTTTGTAGATCTAGTAAACAGCGGAAGCAAATTTGTGCAGTAAACAATAAAATAATACAAAGAGAAGTTTTAAATAACAGTATAGTTTTGCTAATCTTTAAAATTAAAATAAATAGTATAATGTAGATAGTAAAATGATAAAAAAGATTGTTATGTAATAGTATTCAGGAATTAATCGTTTTGTAACTCCAAGTAGTTGATCTACATTACAGAAAATGATACCATCTTTTCCTTACTTATAGTGCACCCATTGCTGTTCACACTTTCCAATTTCCTGTCATTACCTTAACCTAGAATTGTGACTTTTAATAATAATTACAGCGTGAGTTCCTGAGCAACTGTTTTTCTTCACTTTTGTTAAGTGCCTAGGATACTCATGGTACTGTTTATAAATTTAAAAAAAAAACAAGAAAAACTTTTTAGAAATGATTTTGTTTGTTTTTGTGCCTTGGTGTGACAGTACGCAAGGACCTCACGCTTAGACTTCAGTTCAGGTTCTTTAACAACCTTCACAGGAAAAACATGATCAAGTAGGCAATGAAGCAGCGTTGTTGTGCTGCGTCAAGGTAGACATTATAGAAACATATAGTACATACAAGTTCTTTTTCGCTTCTTGTAGCTTTTTAACGTACAGATCACAAGGTACGCATAACTTTGTTTGCTGTGGCTTTGTTTTTACTCTCAGTTTCTACATTTATTAAGTTTATTTAAAAAAGAGTTCACATTAAATCATATACAGGTTGAATAATCTGTGAAATGTATTTGAGAAAGATGGAACTAGTTGTACCCATTAGTGTAAATGTTCAAAAATTTGTAATGAAGATTTTTTTTCAAGAATGTCAAAATAAAATCCAATTATTCCGTTAAGAACACTGTTGTAAAGTTGTCGGTAGAAAATTAAGGTATTTATTTGCATTTTGCTTATACTCTAATGTTGCATCTTCAATAATAACAATAACAGTTAAATACAGTCTTCAGATCAGATTTGTACTGCGATTACCCACTATTAAGTAGTCTATTCGTGTGTCTTTGAAGTTGCACATCTGTGTATCAAGACTCAATTTGTACATCTTATTACAAGTAAGTTAATAATTTCGATTTTGGTTTTAGAAACTTCAGACGAATAAAGTCAGTTACAGTAATCTCTTAAAGCATTCAGTTCACTTAAAAACATGGTTTAGAATATTGTTTAAGATATCTGTTATCAGTAATTGTGAGTATTTTTTTCTTTGGAGAAGGTAGGCCTTAAAAGTTAAATTCATAAGATAGCAGTTTTGTGGAACATACTGTAAATACAGAATCCATTAATATCTGCAGACAGTACCTGTGATCTGTGTAACCACAAGCTTCGTCTGTATTAATGAGTACAAAGTAAGCATGGCTCCTGTTCTCATATAACAATTTTTTATGTTTATAATGTGTGCGTGCAGTGTAACTGTCTTTATATGATAACACAGATTAGAGTTTTTAATTTGTTCTTGTTGAGCATAGTTTTTTCCATATGTGCACATGCACATGTCTGTATGGGTCATTTGGGCTTACTTATGTTGGGAAATATTACAGTCTTAATGATGTTCTTACATTAAGATAGTATCTTATATGTGCTTTCCTAAATCGCCTACTTTTTTTGTGTGTTGAAAATAATAACAAATCTAGTCACTTTTAAACACTATGTGTTTGGTGGGACAAAATTAATGTTTACATTTCACAGTGAATATGTTTCTCCTTTGTATGCATTTAGGACCTTTATCATAATGACATTTTGGAGGTAAATCTATTAAAATCTTAGGTTAAAATCCACAAACTCTGTCAATTGAAGTCCAATAAAATTATGTGGATAATGTCGTTTGTGTTTTATACAACAAAATAATGTACATGTTGTTTAGTCATAAATGTATTAAAATTATAGGTCAGCAACATTTGAGTATTTTCTTTTTTTTTTTTTAAATCTTCAGTAGGCTTTCTGTTTGAATTAACAATTTTCTGCTACTAACATGAAAGTATTATGTCTTTATTTGTTATTTAAGGAGGAATAATCAAATGAAATTAGAATTGTTTATTACAAAGAATGTTTCAAAAATTCAGTTCTTGATTAAATTTGGTTAGGTGCTTTTGTCAAGTAACCAACATAAATTCATGTTTCACTAGTAAGAATCATAACTAAAAAGATTAAATATAAATGTATACCATTAGAAAGAATTATTTTTCCATCTGTACATTGTAATAAAGTTATACATCTAATTTGATAAGTAGAGAACACTCTTAACATCAGCTAGAAAATGATATGGTTATATCCAAATGATAAATTGTGGTGTAGGTTGTGAGCTCTGAAGACAATCCAGTTTAAGATGAAATGTTACAGGGCTTCTTTTGCCTAAATTTAGATGTGACTTTTAAAGAAGAATTACTTATTAACTAAAAAAAAGTACATTAACATGTAGTAATACTAAAAAAAATATATAGAGGAAACCAGGACCAAATTCATTATCTTTACAAATAAACATACATATATGAAAAAATAATGCTGGTGTGAAATTTTATATTAACACAAAAAGCTTCATCAGTCATAGAGAAATATGTGTAATACAATGCAAAGAAAAAGAGAAAGAGAGACAGGACACTCCTCTCATTTTCTTTATGTTGTGTATATATCTCTTTATGACTGATGAAGCTGTTTATGTTTGTGAATATTGCAAATCGTTTAATTTTTGTAATTAAAAATCTAAGTTATAATCACCAAATTGAAGAGATTTTAATATGTAAAGAAATAATTCATCAGCAGCTAACAGCTAACTGAACAGCTAAAAGAAAATAATTCCATACTTTTTTGGTTATTCGTCACTTGTTTTTGTTTCCAGGCATCGTGGAGTGATTATTAATAATTCACAGCGTGACTAATAAACAGCTTTAATTAACTTGTGTGGTCATATTATCTTTAGTAACCTACATATGTTCCAGAAGTGTCTTATGTTTGTTTTTCAGCATACGTGTGACTAACATTATGCAAATCTTCTTCACCTACTTGTTTATATTTAGCAGAACACTACTTGTAAATTCAAACAGCACACGTACATTTCAGTTATTTGGTATACAATACAATAAAGTAGTTCAGTAAATCCTGTTATTATCTCTGTATACCTTTCCATTCTTTTCCTCAACTTATTTTCGTAAGTCATAAAAATATAGTAGACTTTTGATTTTCTCGTTAGATTTAAATATTAAACAATTTATAAAATTCAAAAAATGTTTTAATATTAAAATTAATCAATAAAGTTCTGTCATATTTAACACATGATTGAACAGAAATCATTATAATCATTTATTGCGATTATTTATGAATCTGGCAAAGTGTAAATATATTTTTTGATCTATACGGTAAATGTAAAAGCGTTATTGTTCCTGCTTAAAGTAAGAAGAAAAATGTGTAAAATTATTAAAAAATTATAAAATGAAAGAAATTCAAACGACTATGTAACCAACAATTATTTCCACCTTTTAAGGCTTTTAAAAACTGCTGTAGTTTGCTTACAGTACTTAACAATAAGAATCCATTTTATCAGCATCTCATTTCTATCAGTGTTGAAATTACAGAATTCGTCCATATCGCAAGCATCTGATATTTGTGTGGGCGTGTTAATGTAAATAAAATGGTTTTGACTGTGTGACAGCAGATGAACCACTTTGTTAAGAAAATCACTGCTTTAAAATCTGGAATGAATGAAAAACAATGAAATTATGAGAAGATATGAAACCTGTAATCGATGACTTACAGAGAAATTTTTTATGTATACTGTTTTGAATTTCCTGTTGCAGATGTTATGTTAAAAAATATTTCTGTGTGCGCTGTTGGAATTTATAAGTAGCTTTGATTAAAGATTTTTCCTTCACCAAAAACCAGTTATAAACAACTGTGTGATTTTGATAAGTGATAATTGTTATTCTAACCTATTTTATTGTTTAGCATGATGTGTGTTGTTTTCTATTTTAGGGTCAACTTTGTTTTTCTTTGCAATTTCTGTTGTTTTATTGCCAAATACTTTGTGACTTTTTGTGAATCCCCTTCTCCAAAAAGATTATATTCTGTTAATGCATGAAAATTACAACAAATTTCTGATGTTGCCAACTTTGTTTATAGATTTTAATATTAAGTACTTGTCGAAGGAAAGTTAATAATTTAATATATTGCCATTTTGAGATGTGTTCTCTATGAACGTCTTTAAATCATAACTAAAGTGAAGTAATGAAGGAAATTATTGTTTTTTAATTATGTTTTAGAAAATCTTAATACAATATTTAAATATAACAAAATTTTTAAATATGAAATAATAGAGAATTTTCATGTTGTCCCTTATTGCTTGTACAGTAGTATAGATTTGTCTGTCAGTGAAGTTGGCAACACTACTATTGAGTGTGAGTTTGTAAGACTGACTTTTTCTGCTCTGTGTTTGCAGTACGTCAGACTCGTGTGGGCTCAGCCACCTCATAGGCATTGGCCAATAGGTACTGAATGATCCTTATAACTATCAGACATAGTTGAGTATTTTGTATGCCAACCATATATTATAAATCTTTGCTTTGTTGTATTACAGCCACTGTCTGCTGTGGGTGTCAAATTGAACCTATAGAAATTTGTATACAAATCTATATTTACTTCTTATGTTCTGATATTCTGTCTCCAATAATAAAATCTTACAAGACAATTGTCCATTACTGAAAATGATCATAAAAATTATTCATTTCTTGTTACATATATAAATTGTTTGTTTAATATACATTTCACAGACGTATACATGCATCATATAAACTGACTGTGTCAACAAATAATTGATTTGAATTTGTGTTATACAAGTCTGTGTCACACTAAGTAACTTTATGCTTGTAGAAAGTGCTTATTATTTTTATGATATATGCAACAGATGACCAAAAACATTTAGATATTAAGAGTGATAGTAGATTTATCAACTTTTGTTTTTATATTACAGCAAAGTCTCAACCACTTCAAACTTACTAAGTTATTAACTTTTCACTTATAACTGTTGAAACCTCTTGAAGGGTATGAATAATATATACACAACACAAAAACTGTAATTTAGTAATTACTAAGTTTTGTGTCCCTCAGTTTTGGTGTTATGTTTCACAGAAAAGGTGTGTTAAATATAATAAATTTATGACCATTTTATTAGAAAACCAAACATGGAAGCATAATTAATCATGGATTTAAACTAGTAAGTTCCCTGATTTGCAGAATACACTAACTGTTTTCAACAAAACACATTTATTGTTATATCCATTTCATATTAGATAATTTTTTAATTATCAGAAAAATTGTGTAAACTCTCCTATTTACTTAGGAAAATAACAGTTGTAAAGCAAACAATCATTATTACTTTGTTTATTATTATGAATTTAATAAATAATAAAAATTCCAACCTCTAATTGGTTTCTTTGTTATATTTATAACCATAATGCCTAACAACATTTAATTTAGTTGTAGCTTTTAGTTTAACATATGTTTCCATAGATATCTATAGAAAATATTGTATCTAAGTATTCACAGACATACATAAGTGATAGCAATATGTAATGTTTTTTTTTTTTTTCAAAACAATTGGTCCAAAATTTGCAAGAGATATTAATTTTGTTGAATTATTAAAGACACCAAACTTATACAGCACTTATGGCAAGTATAATTGCGTCTTAGTGGTTGCAATACTAGTTTAGTCAAAATTAGACTTGCCCATTAAATTGTGTTTATCTTTTAATTGTATAAGTCTTGCAGTGTGAAATGGAAGGTAGTTTGTTGTGTTCCATCTGAAGAATAAAATTCCTCATAATCTCTGTCCTATGTAGAGTTTTACATTTGTTTAAAATCTTTATACCTTTTTTGACTCCTGGTGTTATAAAATTTTTAAATTTCTAGAACTGTATTCAGATTTTTTAGTTTGATGCCTGACAGTTGTTTGTGATTTTTCAAAACATTGACCCCTCACATTTTTGCCTTCTGCCACAAATCTCCAAAACAATAGGGGTCTGGGAAGTAATATTAAGAACATGTGTGACAGGTTTCACAAAAATTGGTTGATGCATTCAAAAGTTGTTGTGAGTCATCCCCTAATCAGACAGATAGACACATACCAAATAGTTAAGTTAAAACTGAGAACTCACTTCACTCATTCAAAAAGAATTTAGTATTCAAATAGCAGAGTACCATCATACATGACATAGTATACAATTCTGCAGTTGTTTCTTGCCAGTGACATAATTCATCTTTTTATATATTACATTATTTTATCAACCACTTTACGTAACGGTGATGATTGATTTTCATCATCCAGTGTGAGAGCACCGTGGTAAACAATAATTAATTGTAAGGAAAAAAACAAGACTCACTGACAGTTCAGGACATATCTGCATGAGTGGTGTAATCTGAAGAAATTCTTCTTCCAATTTCTTATGTGAAATTTGTACATGTGACAGTTTTAGGAAGAACAAAAATTGCATACATGTTTTCAGTGGTAACCAAGTCACATGTATGAATAGATAAACTAACCTTTTTCAGTCTGCCTTGTGACTTCTTGTTTATAGTTGATGATGTGTTCCAAACCATATGCTTCATCAGATCTTAAAAAAAATTCCTCATGGGAGGCTGTCACTGGTTAAAATGTAGGATTCACATTTGGTTGACCACTAAGCGGTTGTTCGTGTCTTATCCGATAAAGAAGGTTCAAGACGGTATCATAGTGGATTGGATTTAAAATTCAGCTGGTCATTCAGAACAAAACTGAAGATGATTATGTTTGTGTATGTTGTATAAATTTCGAACACCTCGTGGGCATTCATGATTCGGCCCTTCTCACAATTGTGTAGCGGTTCCAAGTTAGACTTGAAGTACGTGTAATTATGGTCGTGTGAGACCATACAACTTTGGAAAAGAAAACGGGCATGTACAAACTATTATGTAATAACTGTGTAATTATTTTTATATTGGTCAGTGGGGAAGGGTTTTCTAAAACGTTTTCTTGAACATAAACCTAAGTAACTACAAAATCTTGATCCAATCTTGATGAAGTCTAACTATGCTTGCCACTTGGTCTCACATGGTTTCCACCTGTTCTGAATTTTTGCTCAGCACAGATGTTTTTTTCAACCATGAGCCTGTATGCCCTTCTATTTTACTCTTCAGTGTCAACTGAAGCATATGATATTGATCACCTTTCTTTACAAGATATCCTAGTTGTTGAGTGTAAACATGTTGTATACACCTCTAAAATTGAAGACAAATTAGAGTAATTCTTGAATTGATGAAGATTAGTTTCAGTTTTCGGCTGCTTTCTGAACCTTAGAGTCTCGTATGATTTACAGTATACCACTAAGCAATGTTATATTAACCAAATGGGATGGCTCTAACAGGCATCTTCTTTGTCTTCTTCAATTTTAGGACTCTAGTCAGGTTGAGGGGTCAGGTGAGTATAGAATCTAGTTTTGTATTGACCATTTGAAATAAATAAAAAAAAGGAACGTAAGAAATTGCTTGAGATTAGATTAATCATTGACCAAACCTGTTACAGCAGATAGTATATTTTTTCAAAAACAAACAAAAACTTATAAAACAAACCAGTTAAGTAATACAAACCAGCAATAATATCTGGTTGGCATTCATCACATAGATCAATTAAGTTAGTACTGTAGTGTTAGTGTGTCTTCTGTAAATGAATACTGTAAAATGCTGTATACATTATTGTCTTAACTCAGCATGCATCCGTCATTGTCACTTTGTGCATTAACTAATATTTGTCATATGATATTAACATACAAGTCAGTCCTTTACTCAGTGCCTGTAAACATTATTTACACTGTAGATATACAATGTTTAATTCATTTACATAGGTTCATCTGTATTATGAAATATAAAAATTGAAGTATAATTAAATTAAGGTCATCAGAAACTGGTTATTAAGTTTATAAGTTTTGTTGAATTTTGTGTTTACATTCTTAAGGAAGAAATGTACAAACTTAATGACTGTGGTTTATTATGGAAACACAACTTGTACATAGTTTTTTTGCACTTATTTTGTATACACAAGGCAGTTTTATTTTACTTTCTAAGTTAAATGAACAATTCTTGTAATCGGTAAAATTGAATTTTTTATCATTTTGGGTAGAGTAAAATTTGATATTTCACAGTGTGTAAATATTGCTGTGAACAGTAAATACTAACACCATACCACTGTGATTGTTTTTGAAGCATAACACAATAACTAAGCTTTAAACAGTTGGTTAATACGAAACATTTTTAAAAGAGTATTGTATGGAGGTTTTATTATTATTATTAACCTTTTTTTGTTAACCTTTCACACACAGGCATGCGCACCCACATACACACACAGTTTGTAAAAAGATTAGAAATTAATTTTAGGAATAACTGGTGCTTTTTGACTGTCAATGCACAAATGCGCAACAGTGTCCAAATTGATTTGTCTAGGTACAAAATGGCAGCCTATGTCGATTGCCCATATCGTTTTATGAGACGTGAGAAAAAATTGTAAAGATCGGTAAATACTTTTAATTGCAATACTGTCCAGTAAAGAATGGATCCATTTGTTTCTACATTGACGATCCATGAATCAGCAGAGTCAGAATCAAGTGTTGATTTGAGTAATCTTAGTACCAGTAAATAAATTTCAAGTACTGTGCTGGTAGGCAATGATGTGTCTTTTTAGTCTTGTTAGTTTGCTAACTCATGTTGAATTCTGTTGTAATATCGATGATTGTAACAAAAATCCTGTTTAAAATCACTGTATATCATTAGCCTAAAAGAGCAGTGTGATCTAAACAGCAGACAATATATTGCCTTTTATTGTCATTCAATATCATCACTATTTACCCTTGTGTTATAACTGATGTTTACTCAAGCCTATATTCAAATATGCATCGGTGTATTAATTGAAAGGAAAATTAAATTTTTGTTGTTTTCCATAAATAAATCTTTATCTGCGAATAGATGAATGTCATGATGCCATGCACAGTTTTCATTGTGTTATTTACCATTTAAAATCTTCTTACAATAAGATTACTGATAACAATATTACCCACAGTTGAAGATTGACTGAACTTTCTGTCCCCAAAAATTAATGCGCAGAATTTCAGCACTCAGACGCAAAGTCATTACGTTGTATTACTTAATGGTGACTGGTACATAGCTGAGCAAAAAGTGAGGGTAGTGGGGAGACTCAGTGTGCTCAGTCCTAACACTTCATTTCAGTTGGATCATCAACACAACAATTGATGATACAGTTACATTCTCCAGCTGTGGGGATGTTTCTCTGTCCACAATTGCTTCAACACCATAAATGTGGCTACCATCATCTGAAGAAGATTCTGTGCTTGACAGGTCATCTTCGTCATCATCATCTCCAAGTTAACTACAAACCTAATTTACATTTCATCTGTTAATACTTTTTTTTATAACACTCATCTTCAGTTTTAATTACATGCTCACACACTGCTATACATTGTTATTTTTCTATTGATTGGCATGCTTGTCTATTCAAATTTATTATGTTTCTATTATTAAAAGTGATTTTTTTTTGCAGTGAATGTTTACTATATGGTGAGCCCAATTAAGTTCTGTGTGCATTAGGTCAGGGTGATAAGGAGTTTAACAGATAACAGTGTGACCATGATTTCATAGAATGCTGTCTATCTTATAGGGTAACTTGTTTTACCCTTGTCTGTTTTAGGTCTATTCATATTTACTAACTTATATAGCTCTGACTGCTTTTCAACTACCCATTTCTCTAAATATGTACTGTTCATATCACTATGAAAATCACCTGTTTTCGTACCCAGTTTAAAAACAAATATGCACCATCGATGAACCTTGATCTGTACTTGCATGAACTGTTATAAATATGTCTCCTTTATTTAACAGTACATTCGCTCCTTCACTACTTTCATTGTACCACAACTTTTTTACTGTATGAGGTATGTATATCTCATCTGTAAACGATTTTCTGCCTAAATTGTTTTGCATTTCTAAAATATTAAATTCTTTTATTTTCATCTTGTGACATTCATCGTAGGTACAAACATTTACTATAGTAGTATTATTTTTAATCTTCTTCCACTTAAATACTAAGTTTATAATTACTTACTTTTCTTATACACGAAAAGCCACCTTGGAAGTTTACACTAGTTTTCGTGGGGTTGGGTATGTTTTTTCTGTTTTCATAAAATTATAAGTTGTTCTTATTATTACATGTTTATGAAAATCATCAGTATTAGATTTCGTTGATCTCGTCTTCCTTCCATTACATGGTGTTGTAAAATGTGTGGACTGTCCATTTTTTATTGTTACCCCATCACTTTTAATATGACAGATTGTCCTGTCAGAAACTCCTGTTGCTGATTCCTTTCATTTTTGAACCTGCTTTAGTGGAATTTTTATTTCAGTTTTCACTCAATAGGAGGCATTTTCCTATGTAATTAAATAAAATTAGTAAAGGAGTAAGTAATTAAATAAATAAGGAACAATATTTTTCAAGAAAAATAAAGTGTTAGTTTAACAAAACATGATATCTGAACACACAACCACAGACAGTATTAAATGAAAATTGAAATGTAAGTAGATTATTTAGCACACAACACAATCCTGCACTAAACACTATAAATGGTACAAATTAAAACAAGTCAAATAGAGGTGTTTATGTTTGACAGTAAATGCTTTTGGAAACGCATCAGAACTTGATGCACTCAATGAAATATAAGGTTGCACATGCACAAGGTTGCAGAAAAAAGAACAGGCCACTGCACATGTTGTTTTCACAAAGATTGCCGTACACCATAAAATAATGAAGGAGTACTTATGATTTCATTGCAAATGAGTAGAGAAAATGAGTTTATAAGCACGTGTCAGTGTAAACATTAATATATTGTTGACTATTGATGTTATTAATATTAAAACATAACATTCTGACTACAGATTCTATACAGAGTCTAGCCTTATCTCACAAGTCATCACTTACTGTTATTGTGTAAGGGGAGCAAATACAGTAATAGGAGTGCTGTTTTGTTTTCAAAGAATTTTAGACATGCAAGAAACTAATTTTATTTCAGTATCATTATTATAGTTACATAAAATTCATACCTGTCACAGTGTACCTATGTAATTGATATGTGAAAATGAGAGACATATTTTGTTCGCTATTAAAATTTTTGGTTGGTACAAAAACACAATGAAAGTTTTAAATATAAAAACGCAACAGGACGATTTTATCACAGATGTTAATGACATTACTCTTTCCAACATCGAATCCAGTAGACAGTCCAATAGAGACTGAGAGTGTAACGTTATTCTAAACTTTCGTGTTCATCAAAATATTAAACCTTTATGGCCAGAGAGAATTTCATTAATATTCTGGTCCAGGTGGTTCTGTTTAAAACACCAGACATTATGATTACTGCTGCCAGTTGCCAGACTAGCAAGGGCTGAACCACTGTGGTGGATAACTGCCATGGCAGTAGTCAGTATTGCTGGTGTTTTAAACAAAGGTCTACAGCCAAATGGTCCAGAACAGAATACTGATGAAATTTTCCAATGTTATAAATGTATATCTGTTCTGATTTATGCTCGTTCAATATTCAAATAAAATTGTTCATTTTCCAGTTCCCATAACTTGTGAAGATCGCTGAGAATTGAAAAACCGTATCAAAATCTGAACTGGAAGTGAAAAAATGTTTTAAATAAATCAAAATTATTGATGATGAAACTCTGGCACTAATTAATAATAACTAATAGAACTTTTTGGATAAAACATGAACAAATAATTTAAACTATTACATTATTAAAGTTGCAAGAATTACGTATTTTATGGAATTATCTTTTAATTCGTACAAATTATATTACACTAAAA
This sequence comes from Magicicada septendecula, assembly GCA_034769895.1. Taxonomy (NCBI): domain Eukaryota; kingdom Metazoa; phylum Arthropoda; class Insecta; order Hemiptera; family Cicadidae; genus Magicicada; species Magicicada septendecula. Next base: position 311,282,677 of record CM068373.1, on the reverse strand, counting down.
ACTTGTTTATCTGAATCACATTTATCCGAAAATCCGGTTTATCCAAAACAATTTTTAGAAAATTTTAAAAATACACAAAAGCATTTTCTTGTCCTTTCGTATTCGGAGCGACAAGACGAAACTTCTCCTGCAGAACTTCTAACAATGAAACGACTTTGAGATCCGGCAGCCAGCAAACGAGATTCAAAGCTTAGGCAAAAAACTATGATTGATTACTGTACAAACAAGCAATAAGACTGTTCCAGTACTGTAGAAACTATAATTTACAGAGCGGTGCTGTTTTATAGTTTATTCACTGTATGCAACTTTTAAATTATTATTATTATTATTATTATTATTAAACAAAGTTATTGTACTTTCATATATATTATTATTTAAATACAAGTTTCAGTTTATCCAAAATTTCGCTTATCCGAAACGGGTGCAGTCCCATCAAATTCAGATAAACGAGTTTTTAGTGTATTTAATTAGAATTATTAATGCATATAATATAAACCAATACTCACCTCATACTAATAATTCAGTAATTTATACATACAAACATTATGTGTATAAACAATTGTCTAAAGAGTTGATAAAGAACATGCACTAATTACATTGAATGTTAATCATTATTGATTGCATTTTGAATTGAAAAAGCATGAAGGTTATGATCACTTAAATTTTAAAAATTATGAATCAGTAATTACAATAATGACTAATTTAATCTTGTTTTTGAACCCCAAATATTCTTAATATTTTTTTTTTTTTAAATCAGTAATGATCACTCATGTATGCACTGGCCAAATGAGGTAACACATTATGGACTGCTGTTTTTTCATTTGAATCATGTGTTGCATGTTCCAGTAGAAACACAAAGATTGTGTTTAACATATACATATTTTGTACACACAAAACTGGTTGTTTCAATGTAGATTTTTAAAGATCATAGTTAAAACAATACTGTTCAATAATTGGTTTATCAGTGAAGTTAAACTGATTTGTAAAACGATAATTCCAACTATAACAAAAGTACAACATATATATGACATATAAACATTATACAGGTGTTATAAGTATGTGAAAAGTACAAAAAATTAGTTTCATTACTAACTGTTCATCATTTTCAGTAGTGGTTTGTTTGTAAATGTATTCTGTTCTAATTAATGTACATAAGAGAACCATGGTAACACCCAACAGACACTAGATCATTAACATAATATGACATGTGAATCATTATACTATGTACAATGAACACTTGTACAGAATTTACAGAGTGACTACTACAATGTTAATACATGTTACTGTTACTAATTAAAATTTATAATTAATAATTTTTGTGTCTTTAAATTATTACAACAGGACAACAAGGATACAAGCAGGATATACAGCAGACTAATTGTCCATTTGCTTTTTAGGTTTAGAAACTGCATCTGCATGTTTTCATTTATAGCTTTCTGTTAATTAATTTTTCATTTAAACTTGTTTTTTTTGCCTTTTTTTATAAGTCATCAAATTCCAATGTTTTGTTTTACTGAAAAAACATCTGTGTGGGTATTATTCATTAAAGCATTAAAGTTATAAAAATCTGAGGGATAATTTTTATATATTTGTGTATTATCTGAGTTAGCATGATTTGTGTGGGTGATAGCTTAGTAAAGTATGTTGTTACATTGTAGTATTAAATACATTCAGAATGAAGAAATATGGCCAAAAATTGTCTTCTCCTTCTTCTCCATGCATGTATTGGATTTTTATCTTTTACAGTGATACGTAGCATCACTGCTCAGTTCTGAATCTACAATTTGATCTCTCTCCATTGTTTCATAGGTGATCATAAATTTCTACGATTTTCCCAGACCCAGTCAGTTGATATGATGTAACCATTGATTGTTCTTTTTACAAGCTGTTTATAATTTCATGCTGTTTCTTATGTAGCATGCTACTGATCTTAAGAATTCATTTGTGCATTTTGGGTCCTTCTTTTATTTGCTTTAGTTAGTGTCCCACTTTCATTTCCCTAAAGAAGGCCAGGGAAAGACTCTACATTATGGAATTTAATTTTTGTTTCTGGTCAAGCTTTTTTTTTTAACATAAAAAGCTTCATAACAGAAATTGTAGAAACCAGAGTTAATTTTTTCATGCATAATATGAACCATCATATTCTGTGTATGGTAAAACTTGAAAACTGGTCAAAGATCTTTGGTGTGTTTTTTTTTTTTAGGTGATTTAATTACGGCTGGTGCCGCCTCTCGCATCCTAGCTTCCACTGGTGCCGGTCTAAACATTCTTGTTCTGTAAGTCCTCTTGCATTCATTGCATCTTCGACGTCCATTTTCCATGAATGTTTAGGTCTTCCTTTTTTTCTTCTAGAGGGTGGAGTCCATTCCCATACCTTCCTTGGCCATCTCTCATCCGACATTCTTTTTAGGTGTCCAAACCAATCCAGTCTTCTTGCTTCTATTGTTTCTATAATGTCAAGGTCGATTCACATCGCTTGTCTCATCTCTACATTTCTCACTCTATCTAGTCTTGTTAGTCTACAGCACCTTCGCCAGTAATCCATCTCCATAGCTCTTATTATGGATTTATTTCTTTTATTAATTTTCCACAGTTCTCCTCTATATAGGCCTATACTTTTGACTATAGTTTTATATATTCTGATTTTATTGTTTTTTGTCTTGTCTTGATATCACAGAAAAAATTCAGACCATGTTTTGTTTTGTTTCCACATTTTTTATTTTAATCGATATATTAGGTGCCACTATAAAGGGACCACAGTTGTAAGAACCTTCAATGAAAACAGCCCGTGCGTCATTCCCCCCCCCATTCATTCAGTACTTGACCCCCCCACTCAACTGACAGACAGCTTAGTACTACATATATCTGTTGTGCATTTCTTTACATGGAGTGCGATGCTGCTACATGCGCATGTGCACTGTGCAGCAGTCGTGTTTCAGTGCTTATAACTGTGGTCCCTTTGTAGTAAGACTGCTGTACAATAAAACATATACAAGCAAGTCCCCTTATTTAAGAGGATCTTAACAGTTCATTAAGGGTATGGATATAGCTTTGTATATAGGCTACCTCAGTCTTTAAGGTGCTCTGAATTTCAACCGTGTCTTATTACATACATTGTCCTTCATAGTACAGATTATGAGTTTTGCTTTTTACCACATCCTTTTGAAACCATCACTTAATGTGCATTTAAAAACTCATTATTTTATATAATATTAAACATTGTTTTGAGATTGCCCTTTCAGATATATGTACTCACCAAAATGTTTCTGCCTTTTAATTGTTTTTTTTTTTTTAATCTAAAGGTTATATCACTTCTCTTTTACATGGCGTTGGTGTCCATTTTTCTTATTCTTTGATTACTTACAGCTGCTATTATTGTTAAGTCAATATTTCTATAAACTGTCCATTGATATGACGAGTCTGGTTAATGTAGTTTTCCTGGAAACTTTAATTACAAACAGTTGGTAATAGATATTATCATGTTCAAAGTCAGTCACTAATAGGTATTACACAGTTTAATATTTTAATTATTCAAATAATGCAATTTGATGGCTTGTAGAAAAGGCAAACACTTTGTTGTCATCAATATTTATTGGCACTTAGAATATTAGAGAAAATTAGAGGCATTTAAATGTAGCTTATAGTGTTGTGTGTATGTGTAAGTATGAAGCAAGTAATTGATGTTGTTTGTGTTGAATATTATGTGTATGAATATGTGCATTGAATATGTTTTACAATATTTAAGCGTCCACACATGTATGTTTTCAATAGTGGCTTCTGTCTGAAAAAGTGGGAACAGCCCAGGCGTGAGAAGTGCTGGACGACATGAATGAAGTGGCAAAAGTACATTTCTGGGCAGTGATTTAAAAATGCATATTTAAATTCTGTAATTTCACAGTCTATAATCCAAATGTCGTGATGGGATTTGCATGTGGAAGTAGTTGGTCTTATGGGAGATAGATTAGGTTAATGGTATTCATTCGGTAGTTTGTGTGTTCAGATTACACACCGACACGCGCACGCGCGCGCATGTACACGACTTTAATGTAAAACAATCAAAACTGCATTTTCAAGTGGTACAGTAAGTTGATAAAGCCAAAAAACAAGCAGTATCACTTAAACCAGATGTCATAACAAACTGTACGTACTCCAATAACAAACATAAATGTCAGTGACAACTATGTTGTAGAGCTGCGTAGACTTATATGCCATTCTTGAATCTCACTAGAATCCACACAGTACTGTCGGTACAGAAACCATGTGCACTCAAGTTTGAACCGTGATTCTAAGTTAAGGATTACACTAATCTTAAATCAAATAACGCCAATTTTTAGCTTATTTTATTGTGCGTTGAATCGTGGTAATGCAAATTTTTTTGTCAGAGTTGTGTTGGTCAGAATTAAAAAAGTGCCGGATTCATGACAGTTGTGACGAAAACACCATTGTGACTCACAGGGGCAAAGTACGGCCAGCAGCCAGGGCAGTACTACCCAGACTGTACTACCATACGCAGAAGCTCATTGACTTCACGGCTGACTGTACACTACCTCACTTACAAATAAAAATCATTATAAAATACAGTTATCACTTTATGTTTTTAGTAATTTATGAATTGATACAAAAAACTTATGATCTTTAAAACAAGCTCAAACGCAATTTATTCCGATTATTCGATAATGAGATGCTTTACAAAATTGATAACGTCTTTTCTAACACAGATAACAACTTCTAACTTTATGTATGTGTTAAAAACATCCCATTCCATAACATGTCCATATTTCGTTACAGTCGGACGATTTTATGTATTTTTGTTTTAAAGTTGCGGTTTCTCTAGAATATGTAGAAAACGGGCACTTTTTTCATTCCGACCAACGCAACTCTGACAAAAAAACTTTTGATTACAACCATTCAATACACAATGAAATAAGCTAAAAATTGGTGCAATTTGATTTAAGATAAGTGTAACCATTAACTTGGGAATTAAGGTTCAAACTCAAGTGGACATAGTTTCTGCACCGACAGTAGGCTCCAACTAGGGTTGTTGCTGCTCAGACTTTTCAATACTTTTTATATCCTGACATTGCTGTTAATTTATGGCTTTCCTTTTAGTTTATTCTGGAAACCCGACAACTTCAAGTATTTAGTTATTTTGATAGCCATTCCAATGGTATTACAAATATAAATCATACCCAAATAAGACACATCTCTTAGAATTAGTCAACCAGATCCTGACCAAAGCAAATGTCACAGGATAATTAAAAAATTTCTGTCAAGATTATTGCTTACAACTATTGTTCTTCTGGGTAGAAGTTGATAGATTTAAAGGTGTTCATTTCTCAAAAGAAAATGTAAACAACAATATCTTATCGGGTACCTTCATAAGTCCAAAGAGATTTTGCAGGTATGACTGAGATATAAATTCATATGTTCACAATATGCTTTCTATATGTTGACACAATATGAGAAAAACACTTATTAATATCAATGTTAATGTCATATACTTAGTCTAGTAAATGTGCATATTAATTTATTTTATAGGAAATAACTTAAGCTTTCATGCCCAGTATCAGTTGGTACAAAATTATTTGGGTTGTTAGATCATGGTCCAGTGTTATACAGTATATTGATGTAAACGTAAACTACAGCGCCCATGGTAGACATCCACAATAACACAGAAGATGAGGTCTCGGTATCCTCCCTCAACTTCTAACTCCACTGAGAATATCTACCATGAGCACAGTCAGAACGTTTGATTTTACTTCAAGCTACAGTACTGAGCCGTGGCCTAGTAGCTGGGATATGTTTATACTAGTTATTTTGTAATCTACTAAAATGAACTTGTTGCCTCCCCTTTCACATGGCCACCGGTGTGTCTTACATATATGATAGCAGTGGTTCTATACAAATCATAATAATTACATTTTGTTTCATCTGACCTGGCACAGTTGGGCTGTTCCTACTGGCTCTAAGCCATTAATGATGTGTGCATTACAATCCATAATCATATGCATTTAAGTACATGTTGTCCTTACAACCTCATTTGGTTATCATTTTGACCTTTTGTCATTGAATTAAACTGTATTGTTATGTCCATTTTCAAGTTGTTATAAAAAAATTAACTTTTGGGTTACTATTAATTTTATATAACTGGTGAATAAATTCATAATTTTATAATTATCATTCATAATGTTAATAACTCATTGGACATTTGTGTTTAATAATACTATGTGTACTAACAAATCAAAGTTACTGATTTAGTCCACATAAACTATTATGATTCATTTTTTATAAAGACTTTTTTAATCATAACAGAAGATTGTTTAATTTTTTAATCTACTTGACAAATATTCATCAACACATTTTTTTACAAAAAAAATGTTGGAAAGTCATTTGTCAATATTGCTGTATATATTATTCTATACACATAAATTTGAAAAAAAAAACGGTTACATTCTGATTTAATGATTATGAATTCATATTTTATTGATTATGGCAAATGAAATTTTATTCCAGTAAATGTTTTGCAAGTAAGAAAAATAAAGTATTTATAAAAACAACCACACATGTACTTTACGTAGTTGAACAAGCATATAAACATAACTTATAGAACTTTTCTTCTTGATGTTAACTTTTGCGAACATTTATGTCATAATGTCATAAATTCGAAGATACATGGACAAACCTTACTGATCATTTTGATGGCTACTTTTTAGAAATCAAAAAAAAAAAAGAATGTTAGCCAAAATAAATTTTGCATATTAATATGTGGGTTACCTTAAATTTAGAGTCACAGATTTTTTTTGACAAATGGCTTTCTGCAAACCTATTATTAACAAAAAAAATGTATAATATTGTTCTGTTGTCCAATTCATATGTATCCTTCTTTCAGGTCGGTTACGCCGTTTGGGACATTTCTCACGCAACTTCTTTGGCGGATGGATCAATTAGTTGCAACTTCAATTCCAGCCTGCACTTAAAATGTAGTAATTTCTGCTTAGCTTTTCACATATAAAAAACTGTCATTGGTACTGCCAGTCCCGTTTGAAATGTTACATTTATATATCCTCATTTTTATGATCCATCTGTGTGTCTTTAGTAATAAAATAACTGTTCACACAAACAGTTGATGTTCATATGTATGAAAGACTGCTGTCATGTTTTATTAATTAACAGATTTATATCATTTTGTAGTTAATGTTATAAAAAGACAATGGTCCACAAGTTTCACCAATTGACTTTCAGTATTGACACCATTATTTTTATTTTTGTGATTTAATTAGTGTAGGTAATTCATTATTTCTTTCTAAATTATTATTGTTTCCAAGAACTAAATAATATGTGTGGGTATTAAGTAAACTGTAAAATGTGTGTAATATAAATTAAAAGTTTAATATGTTTATGAACAGAAACTGTTTGATATATTTCCATGTACTGTTGGAATTGAATGTTCACTGTTCAGTGGTATTCGCTTACTGTTGGTGCAAATGCCGAGGTGGCAGTCTTCATGTGACTACAGGACTATAAACATAAAAGAGTACTGGTGATTCATTTTAATAATTTTTCTTTTATTCTTACTGTTTAAATTGTATTTTATATTATTTCTGAATTTTTCTCTGCTGTGTATTCTGTTCATGAATATCTTTTGATTATTCAGGAGTCAAGACCATTAATGTATGCCATATGTACTACTGTCATAGTTGTCTTGAAATTTTAACTGTGATTGTAATCGACATACACTTTATTGGTGCTAGAATGTTATTGGAGATAAGTTCGAGAAGTATTGTACATAAAATGCTTAAGAAGCACTCAGGAAATTAATAGTTTCATAAAAATATTTTGAAATTTGATTACTTCCTGTGTCATTAGTATTATTAAATAATTCTGTGAATAGAATCAAATAAGGAGGAAAGTGAAAAGTACTAGTATTACTCTGAAATTGATTTTGTATAAATAGTAAAGTCTTTAATTTGTACAGAAAAAAAAACTTAAACCCCATTGTCCTATGAAGATGTTTGCATGTACAAGTATGTTTGTATTAATAAACTGTTCTCTGCACTTTTCAAGCGGACACTCTTTATATGATTTCTGACATAGTAGGTAGTGAGTGCTTTATTTTTTGGATAATGGGGTAGAAGTTTATGTATCTAAACATTACCTAGATTTACACAGTTCAAACTCATTTATTTACAAAAATGGTATAAAGTGGAACTTTTTTATTATACAAATGACAGTTTATTGTTAATGATGTTCATGTTTTTATTGTTCAGTGTCTGCACTTATGTGTAATTATGGGAGATTGTAAATACCATATTTTAAAACTAGGAAACACAAATATTTTCAAGAAGTGTGACCATGTAACATAAGTAAAATATTTCTTGCCTGTATTATCATCAAATATATGTTTTAAACTTAGACAGACATGTTGTTTACTTGTAAGACTTGACTTTGTACTGAAACGTAACCTGTTTTGTTAAGTATTTGTTAGACCTAAACTGAATCCACCATGATGCTCATTGTTCTATATATCTATAGTTTAGTTATTCAGTCTTTATTTTGTAATTCTATAGCATATTAACTACACTGGTATTGTTAGAAAAGTTAAAATCAAATATATATATGTATGTATAAAAAGTACCTAATTTTTTAGGCATTTCTGTATCGAGAATTTAACATTAATTTAAAACGTATATGTATATATTTTAATGACTATAAGTTTATTATTATTATTTTACTATTATTACTTATCATTTCATGTGAAACTGTTTTAGTTCTATTTATAGATGTGATGTCTTATATTGTGTTCATTTTAATATATACACAAATAAAAAACAGGTTTATTTTTATTCATGAATTTTTCTTTGAGACTAGTATTTCCTTGTTTGATTTGTTGATTTATACAGTGAAATTTTTAAAATGGAATTAATCAAAAATTGTTTAACCTGTAATTACAGGTTTTAATAGTATCAATATATAGATTGTGTGTGTCTGTGTGTGTGTGTGTGGGGGGGAGAGAGAGAGAGAGAGAGAGAGAGAGAGAGAGAGAGGTAGTAGCAAGCTGATGTATAAATTAACAAGATTATTCATTTTGATTTAATTTTATTACTATATTTGCTTCACTTGTAAATGTTATGTTTATATATGTTTTGTACTTTCACTGTCATATTAAAATTTTGTCATTATAACTATTAAAATTGTATATTGCTTTTTTGTAATTGTATATATATTTCAGTGTGTATAAAGAAATCGAAATAATACATAAATAAGTACGTATGTCTTTATTTAAAACTTGTAATTGTGTCTTCACCAAAAACTTATTTCTATGAGTCATAAAAATCAGAAGTATCTTTAAAAATTTTGTAACAAATTATTGTGATGTTGCACTTAAAAAAAATATATTTTGTCTCTATTAGTCAAAGATTTTTCTATGTTTATTATATTAATTACACAACCCATATTTAAAGTATTTGTTAAAATAAAATGTTGTTACTTTTTATTTTTTGTGAGCATCTTTCCTTACAAAAACTAACATTCATGTATAGTGTAAATTCTGCATATTTGAATATTCTAGTTTTTTATGAGTTTTTATACTATGCTGAACTATAAGTACCATTGAAAAAAGGTAGTGTCTGAAAAGTTGTGTTGTGTAAGCTGCCATTTTATACAGATTATAGTATTACTATAGTATGTTCACTGATAGAAAGTGATATGTTATCGTTTACTATAAATGCAGTATGCAAATATGGGCAGGTGTGATTGGGAAAGTACATGCCTTGAGAATGTGTAATATATATTGTACATATATATACAATATATATTGTATATTGCTTCATACTATAACAGCTGCTTTATTGCTGATTCTGTGAGCTTGGCCTTGAAACAGTTCCAGTTCCAGTTCTGATAGTTTCCGTTGGAAGAGGGGCCGGATGTGATGCTGTTGGAACTGAAACATAGTCCACTGTCAGTGCATTGCAGATAAAGTGGTCTTATTTTTAGTTGATGTCTAGACATTGGAGAGTGAATCGTGTGCTTAAATTTGTGTGCCTTGTAACTGTAGTGTGACTTGTGTCACAGGTAATTTATTTTTAATTTCTGTGTATTTGTGCTTCACAGTTGTGACAAACATGTCAAGAGTTTATGTCAAAACTAGCTGGATACCCGTGCTTCGCTACGGTGATTATCAGAAGAAGAAAAAACAGAATTTAAAATCAGAAAATAGAAATAGGTTATTTGTGAAGCTTAGATACCGTTATTTTGAAACTAAGAGAAACTATTTAAGCTCGATCAATTTGAAGATGATCAAGCTTGAAGATGATCAGTTTGATCAAACTAGGTCAATCAACAATTAAAGCTTGAAAATTAATGAGTTGTTGAAAATGACACTGTATTATTTATACTGGAATTTTTACAGGAAAGGGATTGACATTTCCAATGACATCATCACCATGTTGCCACTTCGTAACCATGTGTCTGTTGTAAGTAAACGTGTCTATACGGTGTAATTAATTATTTATAAGCCACACGTTGGTGGCGTCAATTTGCAATTACTCCGAATCGTACTGTTTTAATTATTAGTTTATTTACTGTATTTAAATATTTTAATTCGATTTTGATGTTTTTGTTATTTATTTATGAGTAAAGATTTAATTGTAGATCCGTTGATGAATGTACACAATTGCATAGATCTCTTGGTGTTAGTTTACTCTCCTAGTTAAAAGTGTCGTCTGTGTATGTCAGTGTATTGTCTTGACAAGGTTATTATACATAAATCAAACTTTCACGTACCTGTGATGTAGTACTAGTTGTTCAGTTGATCACAGGTGGTTAATAAACTGTCAAGCTTTTGATTGAGCAGTATATTAGTGCTGTAAAAGCTTATTCTAAACACTTTTAATTTTTATTTGGGCACCATATGGGCTTTCGAGAGAAATATCGCATAAAAAGAATTCTTCTGAATAAATTGATAGTTAATTCTGATATTTAATTAATCAATAAATGATCAAATGGTTAGATTGAGATCATGCATTAAATTTCTGCTTGTTTGTTTACTATCAAATGCACCTCAGTAATTAGTAATACTGATTAATTACTAGTTGGAATAATTGTTGACAAAGGTTGTTACTTTACAATACTGGTATTTATTATTCGTTATGGAATAATTTCAATTAAATACATTCATTAGATAATAACTAACGGATCACAAATCGTCCGGTTTCTTTACCTTTTCTAGCTCAGTTTAGTTAACAATGAAAACTCTAATTATGATTGATAAATTATTTATTATAGTTATTTATCTCAAGGGTGGCTTCTTTTAAGCTACAGAATAGAACGCCACTTTATTTCAAAATGCTATTATGATATATCATATGGTTAGGTTTGTGACGTTTTAAATATAATTTATTTTTATTAAATAAACACAAACTCCCACTTACCTTTCATTCGTTATCTTGCTTGCCAGAACGTCTAGTGGTGGAAACCCTTTTTCGTATAGCGAATTTACCAGCACAGAAAATGAAGTTAGGTGGTTGAAATGATTATTCTAACGCACATATAGCAAGTTGGAATAAAATATTATTTTATTATATCATAGTGTGACATTCTTTGTTCTGATCTCAGTTACATAGTTTACCCTCTCCTCTTTCCTCTACATACTTTTTAGCTCTGCTACTGACGTCATTAGAACATATTTGGCAATACCACTTCTATACTTATATCAACATTATATATTTACTTATTCTGCTTAGTCTAACTATATTAGATAAGGCAACCCAGTTTGCTCATTCTCTTATTCAGACGTTATTTCTTTAGATTAAGCGCTTTAACAACTTAGCAGCATTATGGGCAAAATTTAAGAAGAAAATAACACTGGTTCTTGTCCTTGTCGACCACGTCGCACTCGGTGGATTTATTTACTCAATTGTCCGAAATCAGTTCTCACAGTTTTAATTTTGACGCCATTGAATTTTAATTAGTTCTCACATTTTTTGATCACTGCCGAACTGTTCAAGTTTAATTTCTTCCCTCGTATGCCGGTCGGTCTACATTGTTGAAATATAATCGACCCGCACGCCGACGCAACCGCGCTGTTTATATGTTATTAGCCGAACTGTCTTTGACCTACATTACCATTTTTATGTACGGGCGAGATGAAAACTGCCCAACCGGCGGACGCACACAACTGCTCGCGTCCGTTGTCTTGAGATGTTATTTTCCGACTGCCTTTGTTCTCTGCGCACTTAGGCAAGAAGGAATTTATTCGAACGTGACATTATCGTGAGAATGTTGGCTGACGTTCGCGCTCTTGTGTGTGAACGCGCACCCCTGTTGCTAGCTTTACATTCCTTTACCAAGTCACACCAGTCTCGAAGATATAGTCCATTCACAAAATATATTCGGGTTAAATAAAATTGAAAAGATTTAAATTGCAAATCCTCATAGTTTGTACCGTTACAATACTCCCCCCCCCCCCCAATGAGAGGTTTTCTGTCGAAACAGAAAAACTCTCATTGCTAACCCTAAGAGGATCAGCGAGGATATGGTGCCAACAACCCCCTTTAATTCGTTAACACATCATGGGTAATCTACCCCCCTAGCTCTGCGACTATGGCTGCATCTGCCCGACATTACTGGACTTCTCTGTTCGAGATCCCAACACCGTAAAGTCGGACAGGCACTCACCACAGTACCACCTAACCATGTAACATTCTAAATAAAAGCAACAATTAGCCTTATACCATACCAGATCCTCAACCGATATATCTCCCCTTACATATATACTGGGTTGCCTTTAGCAAAGTACTGGGTGCGTACACATATTCATTACTAGCTGAAACACAAGATCTCTACATACTCAACGTTAATATAATATTCACATAAACATTTCATATTTACTTTTCCATAAAATTCCCTCCCATTTCTCAACCTTTAATTTCTTGCTCGACATTATTATTTCAAATCAAATCAAATTATTTAAATTTTGCTCAACTAGTGAAATAAATCTAAGTCCCTTACCATGGTTACTATTTTAATTTAACTGACTTCATTACCTTTTAATGACTCATTTAAATTTCAAACTTCAAAATACTTTAACTTGAATTTAAATTTCCTTAACTATATGTTAACAATCATTATAAAACGAACAACTTATTTCTATCATCTATTCAAATACAATTACACATGGTTATAACAGATAACATAAACATCATTTATCAGCTGATACATTGTCAACCTATGACAAACATCAAAAAATAAAATAACATCTTTACTGCAAAGAACAATTTTTTCCCCAAAAAATTTAATTTCCAGAAATATCTATTTTGACAATTAATAGAAAAATTATTTAATTAAATTAATTAACAAAAGGATCTATGATTCAATTACAAAAAACATACTACATCTCTAACACCAGTCATCAGCTGGTGTCTCATTCCCAGGTGAATGACCTTACTTTAGTTACACTAAATACAACTAACACAAATACACAAAATTATACAATGTAAAATACATAATACATGTTTATAATTCCTACACTCTAACATAGTATCACATAATAAAACATAAACATTCATAAATAATACAAATCTCATTCCATTAAAATAAACATTTAATTTGCATCTGAATAAAATTTACAAACATTTCAATTTTAGGTGTAGTTTCAAATTCTATTAACTCTTTACCTTGTTACATTTTATTATTACATTTAAATTATGAATTTATATTAATCATTTTCATCATCAATTGGTTTGGGTGTTTCTCAGTTATCCACAATGATCTAATTTATCAAGTGGGCATGAAAATATAACCTTACCCCCCTTCTTCCTTCTAACAACCATTTACGGATTTATATAGGGTGACACCAATCTCTCAAAAATATTTACCAATAATTCTCTAACTCCACTTAAATCATTCTCCTCTTATAATAAAATACCTGATACCCTCTTTGTACCTAGGATGTGTGTTCCCTTCCCGTATACTCATTCCCTTATCAGTTCCTGGCCCTTTCCAGGTAACTCCACCAAACCTCATTTAAAACTATTCACCCCCCGCCACAGCGTCTTGCGTTGAGGACTCCTTACCACACCACCCTCACTACAAAATTTCACCACCACCTATTTACTCTCCATTTACATCACTCTCCCTTTCTCTACATACATGTACTATCGCTACTGTGTCCCTACTACTGACCCGTCTCTATTATTTTTATTCCTGAAACATATTTTGTCTAACACCCATTTAAAATTAACTCTGACTGCCTCAAATGCCTTATTGAAATAATTATCACCCAAACTCTATCTTTTACAACATTTTACATTAATATGATTATTGTAAATTACACTATAAAATTTATAACTACCTCAAATTAATTTAATCACCTTATTTAAAACCTCTTAAACACATTTAAAATTTATTATTCAAACATTAAACATTTTACTTTATTTCAATTGCATTATAAACTTCATACTTACATTACATCACTCAATTGAATAAACACATGATTCCTGTCATAGACACAAAATTATAAACATTCATTACAACAAATATATAATACCCATATGTACTTTCTGAAACATTATAACAATCATATGGCTCCACAACTAAACACATTTTACCTTTATTCATTTACTATTTATTTTAAAGTTCAAATCTCAGAAACATCATTTAAATTCATTATCAAAATTTATTTCTACCACATTTAAATCAATTAATTCATCTACAATTTATTTTAATTCAATCAGTTATTTAAAACACAATTTATTTTAATTACCTTATTCCAAAACAATTACAATTCCTTTATTACAAACTCTCATTATTTATTTAGTCTGATAAAATATCATTATTATTAAATCAATTTCTACTACATACACACATTGTTTACATCACATACATTTCACAACACAAACACAATTGATCTCGCTATAAATTTATTTACAATTTTTTGTCATTATTTTCCTGTGTACCATACCTCATTTCCTAAGTTAGCCAGGTCATCACCATAAACTAAAATAATTAAAATGTTCATTCACTGTTTCTAACCCCCATCATCGTAAATTAGTCTTACTTTTACATAACAATTATCATCTTTAACTACACTCCTATCGTTATTATGATTTATATAATAACCCTTGAATATTAATATATCCTCTCTATCACAAGAATAATGCACCAGATTATTCTCCCCTATTAACTCATAAAACCCGTTTACTTTGGTATTTTTGGTCCAGTCACGCTTAGTATTTTTGGTCAACATCAGGTAAGTTATTTTATCATATTCTACTATATTAATCACATCATAAGGTAAGTGTTTATCATCTACAGTGGTATCATCAAAATAATTATCAATATCTACTACAACCGTCTACGTAGATATCTACGTATTTCATATCGTCTATTTTCTCCAATTCTAACTTCTCTATCAACTCTTTATAACTTCTACTTAACTTAAATACCTCTGTCATTCTCTCTCTCTCTCTCTCTCTCTCTCTCTCTCTCTCTCTCTCTCTCTCTCTCTCTCTCTCTCTCTCTCTCTCTCTCTCTCTCTCATAATATCTCTCACCATAACACCGGTCACAACACCACTGACCTACTTCACTACATACAAAGGGCACAACAAACTTACTACACTTCTTGGCTCTTCCAAGAACACCACAAAAAATTAAGGGATTATTTGAAGACACCTTGTCTTCCACACAACTACCAGAGGAAACTCTGTCCTCATACAACACTTGTGAAAATTCCATTTCACAATATACTTGGGGAAAATCTGCCCTTTGCCCACCTAACCTTTCATCACACTCTCTCTCAATTTCATTAACACTTGCTAACATTTCGTTATTAAATTCGACTGCAACAATTCTTCATTATCAGTCCCAATATTAACCACCTTACTCTCTAACACCACATTTTCAATTATATCATTGTTATTCTCACTTTTTACTTCAATATTAGACTCATTACTATAATTACCAATTACCTTGTTATTAATTATTTCTTCACTATTTTTGTTGTTGTTACACTCACCTGTATTTATTCTCCACACTCCCATTCTCTCAATACTCTGTTCTAGTTCGTTAAATTTACTTTCAAATATCTTGTTATGTTAATTACATTATTAATATATTAAAATCAGAAAAATATTTTGCTCTCCACTTACCTTTAAATTTTCTTCTCCGCCCAGAGTTCGTCACATGAACGTTGAAATGCAAGAGTGATCATAAGGTTATATTAATAACGTACGCAACTTGCATTTATAAAGAGAAATAATTAAAACTTTATTTTACTCTTTAAACTTTCAAACTTCGAATTATTACTTATTCATTTCTGTACCTCTTACATCAATCTGTTACTTCTTGCCAAAAATTCAAGCTACATAAAACATTCTTATAATATTTATGACATGATCGGATACTACTAAAATTCTATTATACATCTTACCTTAAAGAAGGCCGCCCAGCCTGCTCACTCTCACATTCCACACCATAAAACAAATTTACCCCTTTTAATTAGATAGGCCCCATTTTACTCAAAATTACTTATATATTTGTTGGATACATTACTCAATACCCCTGCCGGCAACGTGGCGCCTCCCCGACCTCGTGGCACATCACTTACGAAATTCGTTTTAAGTCCGAAACAAATTATTTCATTTTTTCTTCCGAAAACTGTAATCACTTCCACATTTTTTTAAATTGCACTCACTTTTACTTGATACTGAAATTTTATTGTTGAGCCCCGTTTGGCGGGCTACCTGGCCAGGATAGCGTCAGTGAGGTACTGCAAGTAGCGTCCGCTAAATACCCCACTACCCAGGTTTTTTGGACAAGACGGAAAACAATGCCTTATGCGTTAAAGTCTTTGTCACCGCACATTTAACAAGTGCAACTCCCGTGTGTTGGACGTCGACGAAATCTCACTGCCTGTAAATACGTCACATAAATGGGTGTGGCTTACGATTATGTTTCCGTCATGTCGAGAGCACATGTTGAAAAAATATCGTCTCCAGGCCATATTGTTTTAACAATTCGGCATCGGTTGCGCACCTGCTGGTGTTTGCGCGTGTCACTCAACACTACAGTTCCTGGAATCGTATTCCGTCGTTGCACGCCGGACGCATTCCTTGTTGGCTGGTTGTTAGCCACGAAGGTTTTTTGGGCTGTTTTGGGCCCGTACAATTTGTAATAAACCCGAATGAAATTACAATAAAAAATAATACCCCTTTTTGCCCCGTTACAATACCCCCCCAATGAGAGATCTTCTGCCGAAACAGAAGAAATCTCATTGCTAAACCCCTAAGAGGATCGGTGAGGATATGGTGCCAACAACCCCCCATTAGTTCTTATACATCATGGGTAATCTACCCCCCTGGCTCGGCGACTATGACTGCACCTGAACGAGATTACTGGACTTATCTATACGGGGTCCCAACACCATAAAATCGAACAGACACGCACCACAGCGCACCTAACCTTCTAACATGCCGCCCTAAACTCCAAATCCCTGGCCTTATTCCATGCCAGATCCTCAACCGATATGTTCCCACTTTTCATGCATACTGGGCTGCCTTTAGCAAGTACTGGGCGCATACATATACTCATTAATACGTTCTTTTATTAAAAATTCAGAAAATATTTATCGTCAAATTAAAAAATCATGTAAGTTGCTTCCTCAAAAATAAAAAAAAAACAAAATCTGTTACATGAATTCATCAACTCTAGTAATTCTCTTCAATGCTAATAACACTCCTAACGAAAACAAATTGAATACCTTACTAAAACATGAATGCACTTACTCTAACATTTGTTCACACATATATTCTAAACAATACAATTCAATAAAACACTACTGATACACATAAACAATAATATACTTAAAACTCAAACATCACCTATATGGCAGACGGAAAAACCAATTTTTTTTTTCAAAAAAATTAAATTTATCAAAATATTATTTTTATCAATTTCGGAAAAAATCAAAATCATTGAATTCACTTAAGCAACCAGATTGCATCAATCAATTGCCAGAAACAGGTCTTGCCTATAACATCAACCATCAGCTGATCACACTGGGTCAAGTCAACGACCTTGACCTACATATGTTATACATAGATCTACATCATGAATTATATAGAACATCTTCAAAAATTTTTTTATCTTTAACCACAATACAACATAATAAAATAAGACATTTAAAATTAACATAGTATTATTACAATTAACAATAAAACTGACATTTAAATTAATCAAAATTACACATTTTATAGCTTTACATTATTCTCAAATTCTGTTAAAATTTGTCACTTGTATCAATTAATTTTTTCATTTTAACTATGATTTACTTTCTTTAACATTCTCAATCTCCATTAGTTTGGGTGACTTAATTATTCATAATAACTTGATTTACCACTTGGCCTGTATACATTTATAATCTTCCCACCTCTGACTTTAACATCACTAACAGCTTTAATTAACATGACGCCCCTTCTCTATCAAAAACATCTATCAAACATTCTCTAAACCCACTTACTACTCAACTCATATCGCATCATTCTATCCTTCTATATATAAAAAAAAATACTCTCTACCCCTTTGTACTCAGGATGTGTATTTCCCTCCCAAAGCTCACTCCCTTATCTGGTTCCTGGACTTCCCCTAGGCAACCCTTTCCGGCGCTAATTGGTTCCTTCCCGTCCCAACACCTTTCGTTGCGGACTCCTTATCACACCACCCCCCTTACAAAATTCCCATCAACTAATTACTCTCCCAATACATCACTTTCATTTACAAAATATCTCCACTTCTTTATTAACTCAATATATCAATCAATACTCTACATATTTTCCCCATAGCTACTGTGTCACTATTACATCTCAAATTCTACATTACTTTTATTCCCACAATAATATTATTCTATTCAACTCCACTTCTAAACTCAACATGGACTGATTTAAATGTCCTAACAAAATAATAATCACCCAAGATCTCCCATTACTATCTTTTACAGACCATTTAAGATTCTTAACGCCCTCAAATTACTTCCATCATTTAAATTAAAATCTTTTAACCCATTGAAAGTCTATTATTCAAACATTTAACTATATTTAAATATTTAACTACATTGAAAAATTGCAAATCACTATCCGTGATATACTACATCTGATCAGCTGATTTTCTTAGCAAGGTGAATAACCTTACTAGAGATACACTTCAAAATTATACAAATTACACATTTTCTCAATCCTTACCTCTAACACAATAACTAATACATTTAGAAGACATAATAAACACAGTATAATAAACATCTACTGCACCCCTTTTCTCAAATCAAAACAAAATTACCCAGTCATCTCAGTATTGAGTCATCATCATTAAGTTACCAAATTTTAATTCGTTACCCCTCTGAGTAACCTCCTTAACCACACACACTATTGTTTTCTGATGGTGGACTGTTGCGCCCATTTGCATCCACAAGGACTGCATTGGTGGAGGAATTTAACATCTCCTTGTCCTTGCTTCTGCATTACATTTTAAAATATTTAGATATCATCATATCTAATGTTTCATATTTACAAGCCCTTAATGCGGGTCTACCACCTGGTTTACTGTTCCCACGCGAACAGAGTGGCAGCCGCTGTTCCATAGTTCCGGGGATTTCCCCTAAAGTCACCCCCCTTTAATTTCAAATCTATACCAATTTCAAGCACAGCTATGGTCAGGTTTACAATTGTTGGCCATAGCTGGCCGCCATCCAAAGCCACGATTAGTGCTAGTAAGGCAGTAATCGCCCGAAAAGGCGGGGAAATCATCTCTAAATTCAGGCATGTTCTCTTCATCATTATGATACACGGCACGGCAATAAATCAGCATATAATATAAAATTATATAAAAGTTGTGCCGTGTATTTTACGCCAGTTTGGCCTCCGATGGAGGTAACACTCTCTGTTACCCCCAACACTTAACCGCTATCTACAGTGGCACATGCCACCACTGTACTAGCCGACCTATAACTAAACTTAATGTCCTTCTACAGTTGCAGTCTCTACATTCCCTAAGTATATCACTTCTATTAATACCACACAACCCCCCAAAATTACCCACTTATCTTGTATGAGAACATAACATAATAAACAAATAGACATTAACATTGATCATTAGCATTGTTACATTCACATTAAACAAACAATTCTCTTTTGAATAATTTATACAGACAATTATAAACATTATAATTTGAAATTTTCATTAACTCTTCTATATATCATCATTTCATTATTTATCACTTACTACAACTAGATTCCTCAAAAATTTCAAACTTATTATTAACCTATTTATTTTAACAATTATGTTATTCCACAAACTAAACAATTTAACCTTTATTTATTTATTAATTGTTATCAAATTGAAATCTCATAAAATAATTTAACTTCATTATCACAACTCAATTATATAACATTTTAAATCCCACAAAAAATATTTAATCATCTCAAATTATTTACTTCAATCAATTATTGAAAACAACATTTTAATTACATTACTTCACAACAATTACAAAATTTATTTATTTAGTCTACCAAAATAATATTATTATTATTAAGACCATTTCTACTACATACACACATTGTTTACATAACATCTTACAATACACACAATTAATTTCACTATCAATTATTTACAATTCTCTATTATTAATTGTTCAACTTACCACACTTCATTTTCTAAGTAAGCAAGGTCATAACCACAAATTAAAATATTTAAAATGTTCATTCCCTGATTTTTTAATTCAACCTCCATCATCAAAAATTAGTCTTGTTTTCACATAACATTTTTCAATTTTATGTATGCACATCATATGGCTATCCTGTGTGTAATAACCATAAAAATTTATTTTATCCATTTTACCACAATAATCATACATAGGGTTACCTCCCATTATTATTATTTTGTCATAAACCAAGTCAACATCAGTTATTTTTGTCCAGTCTCCATTAGTATTTCTGTTCATTCTACCACAATTTATTTTCTCATCATATTCATTTACCATACTCATTAAAACATCAGGTAAGTTGTTATTATTTATACAGGTATCCTCAAAAGAATTATCAATCTCTGTTTTACAAGGTAAGTATTTTATATCATTTATCTTCACCACTTCTAACCTCTCTTTCAACTCATTATACTTTCTTTTCAACTGATATAATTCTATCTCTCTATCAATACACAACTCTCTCTCGAAACATCTTTCATCAACATAACACCTGTCACTACCCCCCTGAACTATCTCATTCCATGCAAAGGGCCACACAAAATACTTATTACATCTCCTGGCTTTACCAGCTAAATCACAAAAAACTAAGGGACCATTTTGAGACACCATGTCTCCCACATAACTACTGGAGGAAACGCTGTCCTCATCAACAACCTGTGAAACCTCTGTTTCACTATAAACTTGGGGAAAATTTGCCCTTTGCCCACCAAAATTTTCATTACACTCTCACACTTTCATCAGCACTCGCTAACAACACTTCGTTACTAAATTCTACTTCAACATCTTACTCTCTAATACCACGTTTTTATACATATCATTATAATTTTCACTTGTTTCACTCTTACCTTTATTTATCACACCCACTCCCATTCTCTCAATATTCTGGTCTAATTTATTCAAGTTATTTTTAAATATTTCATGGGTATTTTCTACATGCTTATTAGTCTCATTGATAAGGTTTTTTAACTCATTAAATTTAATCTTTTGTTCGTCTAATTTCTCATTGACACTACTTTTAATTTCTTGGATTTCGTTTTTCTGTTCATCGAATTTACTATCCATTTTATTCATATCCCCTCTTAGTTCACTGAAATTACTATACATCATATTATACAATCGTGTTAACACATTGTCCTCATCGGACTTCTTATTTTGGTTGACTGAAATAGGTGTCGATTGATGTTCGACATCTTTCATTATTTTTTCTTCGGTTAATTGGTTTTCTACTTTCCTGTCAGTGAAGCTGACTTCATCATTACTTTCACTCGTTAACAGTGACTCTGTTTGGATACCTGAATCGCTATTTATTTGACTTTCTGTCTGGCTGTCATTGAAGCTGACTTCATTGTTACTATTTTCGTTAGTATCCATTATTTATTCTTTATAATACTTGTTAATTTAATCTAATCGATTTACTTGATCATAACACCATTTCAGTCTTGTAATAATTTCAGTAATTATCGTATAACATATCGTTCAAGCTGTACGTAATTTACGCACTTTTACGCAACCCTGAAATCAACTTGCATTTCCGTAGGTGTGGTCTTTATATTTTAATTTATAAAAACTGTCACTGCTTCGGACGCGCCATTGATAAGTTAATTATCTTTTAACACATTAAATCATAAATATTTTGCTCTCCACTTACCTTTAAATTTTCTTCTCCGCCCAGAGTTCGTCACACGAACGTTGAAATGCAAGAGTGATCATAAGGTTATATTAATAACGTATGCAACTCGCATTTATAAAGAGAAATAATTAAAACTTTATTTTACTCTTTAAACTTTCAAACTTCGAATTATTACTTATTCATTTCTTTACCTCTTACATCAATCTGTTACTTCTTGCCAAAAATTCAAGCTACATAAAACATTCTTATAATATTTATGACATGATCGGATACTACTAAAATTCTATTATACATCTTACCTTAAAGAAGGCCGCCCAGCCTGCTCACTCTCACATTCACACCATAAAACAAATTTACCCCTTTTAATTAGATAGGCCCCATTTTACTCAAAATTACTTATATATTTGTTGGATACATTACTCAATATCCCTGCCGGCAACGTGGCGCCTCCCCGACCTCGTGGCACACACTTACGAAATTCGTTCTAGGTCCGAAACAAATTATTATTTCATTTTTTCTTCCGAAGACTGTAATTACTTCCACATTTTTTAAAACTTCACTCACTTTTACTTGATACTGAAATTTTATTGTTGAGCCCCGTTTGGCGGGCTACCTGGCCAGGATAGCGTCAGTGAGGTACTGCGAGTAGCGTCCGCTAAATACCCCACTACCCAGGGTTTTTGGACTAGATGATAAATAATGCCTTATGCGTTAAAGTCTTTGTCACCGCAGATTTAACAAGTGCAACTCCCGTGTGTTGGACGTCGACGAAATCTCACTGCCTGTAAATACGTCACATAAATGGGTGTGGCTTACAATTATGTTTCCGTCATGTCGAGAGCACATGTTGAAAAAATATCGTCTCCAGGCCATATTGTTTTAACAATTCAGCGTCGGTTGCGCACCTGCTGGTGTTTGCGCGTGTCACTCAACACTACAGTTCCTGGAATCGTATTCCGTCGTTGCACGCTGGACGCATTCCTTGTTGGCTGGTTGTTAGCCACAAAGGTTTTTTGTCTCTTCTCCACAACGAAAGCGCAGGCATGTGCGCACTGGAATTCTGTGAATTAACTCTTGTTGACCACACCGCGCCCAACGCACTGAGCCGTTCTATGTAGGTGACTCGCTGTTTTGGGCCCGTACAATTTGTAATAAACCCGAATGAAATTGCAATAAAAAATAATACCCCTTTTTGCCCCGTTACAATCTCATTTGTATTTTCCAAATGCTTATTTGTTTCATTAATATGGTTCTTTAACTCACTGAAATTACTTTCACATTTGATTTTTTCTTCGTTAATTACATTACTTAATTTATCAAATTTGCTATCAAACTTTTCATAATTGGCATCAAAACGTTTATTTACTACATCAAACTTATTATTGAAATCACTATTTTTAACCATGTTTTCAGACATAGTTTGCACCAGGTTGAATATATCATTCATCGACCATTCTTTTTCTTTCGTTTTTGTGACTACGGGAGTAGATTTTGCTTTAGCATTATCTATTATATAATCAGTTACGTTACTTTCCGTCACTGATTGACTGTTCGAATCAGCCGTTTGAATTGACTGACCTACTTCACTTACACTCAGTAACGTGTTCATTGACCCAAGGCCACTACCACTCGTAGCCGAGTCTATCAAATTAATTTCTTTTTCGTTCTCAGACATTTTTATTGTTCTTTTTTACTGGTCTACTAAATAATTATTAACTCTTACTTGTAATTTAACATGCACAATTTATCAACACCTCGTAAACTTTACCTCACAAAACCTTATTCTGCATATGTTACGTAAATTTTTACGTAAGTTATTCTCGATTTCCGCCAACCATATTCCATTCTCTGTGCTTTAAAATAGGCCAATTTGGAATAAATACAATATTTATTCCAAATCCTGGTCACGCCGCACCATTTGTGACGTTTTAAAAATATAATTTATTTTTATTAAATAAACACAAACTCCCACTTACCTTTCATTCGTTAACTTGCTTGCCAGATCGTCTAGTGGTGGAAACCCTTTTTCATATAGCGAATTTACCAGCACATAAAATGAAGTTAGGTGGTTGAAATGATTATTCTAACGCACATATAGCAAGTTGGAATAAAATATTATTTTATTATATCATAGTGTGACAGTCTTTGTTCTGCTCTCAATTACATAGTTTACCCTCTCCTCTTTCCTCTACATACTTTTTAGCTCTGCTACTGACGTTATTAGAACATATTTGGCAATACCACTTCTATACTTATATCAACATTATATATTTACTTATTCTGTTTAGTCTAACTATATTATATAAGGCAGCCCAGTTTGCTCATTCTCTCATTCAGACGTTATTTCTTTAGATTAAGCGCTTTATAAAACTTAGCAGCATTATGGGCAAAATTTAAGAAGAAAATTGCACTGGTACTTGTCCTTGTCGACCACGTCGCACTTGGTGGATTTATTTACTCAATTGTCCGAAATCAGTTCTCACAGTTTTAATTTTGACGCCATTGAATTTTAATTAGTTCTCACATTTTTTGATCACTGCCGAACTGTTCACGTTTAATTTCTTCCCTCGTATGCCGGTCAGTCTACATTGTTGAAATTTAGTCGACCCGCGCGGTTTATATGTTATTAGCTGAACTGTCTTTGACCTACATTCCCATTTTTATGTACGGGCGAGATGAAAACTGCCCAGCCGGCGGACGCACACAACTGCTCGCGTCCGTTGTCTTCAGATGTTATTTTCCGACTGCCTTTGTTCTCTGCGCACTTAGGCGAGAAGGAATTTATTTGAACATGACATTATTGTGAGAACGTTGGCCAACGTTCGCGCTCTTGTGTGTGAACGCGCACCCCTGTTGCTAGCTTTACATTCCTTTACCAAGTCACACCAGTCTCGAAGATATAGTCCATTCACAAAATATATTCGGGTTAAATAAAATTGAAAAGATTTAAATTACAAATCCTCATAGTTTGTACCGTTACAGGTTAGACACCTTTAGTAATCGAAAGTTCATAAACGAAAAGTAACGTTTGTTCTGAATAAACTTGAGTTTAGTTATAAAAACGTTAACATATGAAATCTTAATTCGGAATCTGTTAATTCCTCTAAATAACATTGATACAGTGTTAGATACTTATAGTCTTATTGTTTTTTGCATCAGTACAATTGTGTATTATGCTCTACTGTTATTGGCTTAAATGTAAACAAGTAATTATGAGCACTGTACTACCTGTTGATTAATCGTAATGATTAATTTATTAACACTTTAACGATCTTTTTCTATGATCGTGTTTACACTTCACTAATATTTGCACTGGAACGGGTTAATCTTCTTCTTAAATAAGCTACTGCTTTTTTGGTTATGTTGATACTTAACCCCGTTCGATCACACGCACTACTGGTTAAATTTTCACTACTATTTTCGATGCACAGATTGAATTACACTTCTTCTTTATCGTTGATTAATACAATTTTGATGATTATTTGGTCTGGATTTGTTGTTGCTGGTTGAGTGAATTTAGACAAAATGTTCTTTTGTGTTTACAACGGTCCTCGCTTATACAGTTTTTCCATCAACCTGCGTAGAGCGCTCGAAGTCTTACTAACATCGTTCGTGATTGGTGTGAAATTATGTCATGATGACGTAATTCTATTAATAGTGGTGCGTACTGGAAGCTCTTGAAGTCTTCTTGAGTTATTCCAGGAAACGCTGAATGATGAGGGCTGGTTTGAAGTAAATAGAAGTGAACTGTATGACTTTTAGATGATGTTTTATTGAATGATTTTGAATTTGGATACTGTTGCAGACACACGCAGATGTTTACGCGACATGACGCCCGTTTGGTGATTAATAATAGAAGTCGAAAGACATGATAATAAGCAAGATCGTTGAATACAACTAGTGCATGCTGCACATATTAATAGTTTAAAAAAGAAAACTGAAAGCCAGTAGCCGTGGCCTGGAATATTACGAGTGAACGACTCGGAGCCTTTTGTAGAACTAACGAAAATATCGTAACAGACAGCTGAACTGCGCCGGCTGTAGGTGATAGATAAGAAAAACGTGACGTCATCCGTGCGTGTCGCAGTGCAGTAACATAGGAATACAATAATAAAAACTTAATAATAATACAATACAAACAACCAATAAAAAACATGATAAATGTTCAGAGCAATGATGCATGATAATGCGAATTAGTCCGAGTCCACCGGAAGGGGACATAATTTATGGATGGGTCGACGTAGGATACCCTGTGCGGTGCGAACTTCGGCAACGCGCACTATCGAATCCTGACCCGCAAAAACATTTGTAATTACCCCGCGCTTCCTTTGAAGGGGGGGAGGGAATTACCGTCCAAAATAAGGACGAGCTGTCCGACATTTAAATTCCTTGAGGTGGTGCGCCATTTGTTGCGCTGCTGCAATTGGTGCAGATAATCTTTGGACCATCGTTTCCAGATGGATTGTGTAAATCTTTGGAGTAGCTGCCATCTGCCCAAACGACTAATACTGACTTGGGTATAGTCGGGCTCCGGCAGTGCAGTCACTGGAGAACCGACCAGGAAATGAGCGGGAGTTAAGGGTTCAGGGTCCCTAAAATCATTAGAAATAGAGAATAAAGGGCGTGAATTAAGGCAGGACTCTATTTGAGTTAAATGGTAGACTACTCCTCGAAATTCAAAACGGTACAGCCAATCACGCGACGTAAATGAAATTTGACACTTTTTACTCCGCTTTCCCACAAACCACCGAAATGAGGGGCAGAAGGAGGAATAAAGGACCACTTGATGCCCTGGGAACTGATAAACTCCTGAATTGCTTGCTCAAATCCCTTAGATTTAAAAAACCTGTACAAATCGTGTAATGTGCTGCTAGCACAACGAAAATTCATACCATTGTCTGAAAATAACAGTGGGAATACCTCTACGCGCGATGAACCGTTTTAAAGCCACTATGAAGGCGTCTGAAGTAAGATCTGATACAAGTTCCAAATGAATGGCTTTAGTGCACATGCATATGAATAACGCAATATACGCCTTTGACGTCGATTTTGAGTGCTGCCCGCCATGACGTATAAGTACGGGTCCGGCATAGTCCACCGCAGATTGGGAAAATGGTTTAGCAGGCGTGACCCTGGAAGAGGGTAACTGTCCTAATAACTGGTTCGCGCCTCTAGCACGATAACGGAAACAAGTAATGCACTTATGTATTACCGAGCGTATATAGGACTTATCATTAACAATCCAATATTTCTGTCTTAGAGAAAACTGGGTTAATTGAACACCAGAGTGCAATAAACGACGATGTTCGTATTCTATGATTAACTTGGTGAGATGGGAATGCGGGTGCAAAATTATTTGATGTTTGCTAGCGTAATTAAGCTGGGAGAGCTGCAGACGTCCACCCACTCTCAATATACCTGACTCATCAAGGAAGGGGTTGAGAGAGAGAATTTTACTGCTGTTGGGGATGCAGCGATGTTCCTCAAGCACCTTAACTTCAATGCCGAAATGCAATTGGAATAAAAACTAAAAGAGTATCATGTAACTCCTGGGCTGACAAAAAAGAAGTTCCCCTGTCCGCTACAGAGAGCCTAGAGTTACGAATGAATATGAGAAAACGCGAATGAGTCTTGTAAGGGAGGAGTATTTTTCAACATAACTGAAGGTGGATAAAGCGACAATTAGTGAGGTTGGGACCTGCTTGCGTTGCTCTTGTTCCAGGTCGGGATAAGTGCGAATGAATATCGAAGGCACTGATGGGCCATGATGATGACTCATGGGATAACCAGGACGGACCATGCCACCACTGAGGGTGGTTGTGTAAAATGGGAGGGAGGCAACCGCGCGACAAAATGTCGGCAGGGTTGTCCAGTGAAGTTACATGGTACCAAGTTCCCCGGGTAGCGAGACGCTGTATTTCAGCGACACGGTTGGCGACAAACACCTTCCAACGGGAAGATTGCTGATGAATCCAATGCAAGGCTATCATCGAGTCCGAATAAAAATGTAATTTGTCGAATTTGTAGTTGACAGCGTTTATTACCTTGGAAGCTAACTGTGCCAGCAATAAGCAAGTGCAAAGTTCAAGCCTGGGTAGCGTTATCTGTTTCAGCGGAGCGACCCTAGACTTTGCACATAACAAGTTTGATGATATGGCGCCGTTTGAATAGACCGCCCGCACATAGATACAGCACGCGTAACCCTTAGCTGACGCATCGGCGAAACCATGAAGCTGTAATGACTTGATTCGGCAATTGTTTAGACTCTTGACAGACCTCGAAATTTTGAAATGAGTGTCCGAGACCAATTGAGAATAGAGTTCTGACCATTGATCAGACAATGAACCTGATAAGGGTTCGTCCCAACTCATACCCGCTAACCACAATCGTTGTACAAAATGCAGTAGGGCCAAGGAGGCCCAAAGGGTCGTAGATCCCTGCAACGACCGATAACACACTCCTTTTGTTGACCACCGCAACGCTAACATTCCTCTGGACGTTATAAAAAACTGTCTTCGTTGACGTTCCATTGAATGCCCAATGTACGCACATTTTGGCTTTTGTTAAAGTCATGGGATACGTGGGCGCGAGAGGCCATAATGGTCTGGTCATTTGAAAACCATTTATGTAGGGTAAAACCATATCGGCCAAGCAAATTTATGATGTCAGATTTCATCTTAGATAGGATGTTCTGGTTGTCTGAGCCCGTCATTAGATCGTCCACGTAGAAGTCATTGGCTATGGCTAAGCAAGCTATAGGGTATTCAGATTTGTTTTCTTGGGCTACTTGAGCCAGACATCTTGTAGCAAGAAAAGAGGCACTTGCAGTCCCATACATGACTGTTCTCAAGGCGTAATGTTGGAGCTCCTTATGCGGGGCGTTGCACCAAACAATACGCTGCAAATTGGAATCCTTCGGATTAACTAGAATTTGCCGATACATTTTTTCAATGTCAGCGATGAGGACGTATCGATGAGTTCGGTATCGAGTCATAATGGAGAACAGATCCTGCTGGATCATGGGACCGACCATCAGAATATCGTTCAAAGACAAATTATCTGTCGTCTTAGCGGAGCCGTCGAAAACAACTCGTAACTTGGTAGTTACGCTGGAACCTTTAAAGACTGAGTGGTGAGGCAAATAAAAGGTGTCTGAATTGTCAAGCGACAAATCGTACTCATTAAGTAAAGACACGTGACCAAGATTTACATATTCACGCATGAACTCGCTATAGCCCTTGTGAAGGGCATGGTTCTGCTTGAACTTAAGTTCTAATGACTGAAACCTGCGGATAGCCCCGCGCAGCGAATCACCCAAATGAGACTTGTCCGCCTACCGAGGTAGGGATACCACAAATCTACCATCGTCATTACGGACAGTGTTGGACACAAAATGATTCTCGCATATCGAGTCCTCAGCAGAGGTATCACGAATCGAAACTTCCTCCAACTTCCAAAATTACTTTAGTTGCGAGGAAATTGCACTGTCATTGTCACATACCATAAAGGATGAAACCGGTTTCGTCATGTCGGCATTAAACGGCAAATTCCCTGCGAGAATAAAGCCTAGTTTTGTCTCCTGAATTATGGGAAAATGTGGGCCACGTATAAATTTAGTAGGTTCAATCAACTGCAAATAATATTGAGCACCGAGCAATAAATCGACTTGTGAAGAAAAGTTGAGTTGTGGGTCGGCTAAAAATATGCCCTTGGGTAAATTTAAAGATGCGACATCAAATGATTCCGCCGGGAGATTATTGGTGATGCTGGGAAGTACGTTTAAACCACAATGTACGTTTAAACCAAATTTTTTATAGCGAGACTGTAACCTGACTCGGGGTACTGAAGTCAGCTTGTGATAACGAATTGTTTATACCCGTTATGGGCAATTGAGATTTGATTAGTTTCAGACCCATACGGCGTGCGAAATCCATTGTACAAAAGTTAGCCTGCGAACCAGAATCCAGCAAATTCTGACAGGGTGCTTTCTACCTGCACAGTCAGTAGTCATGCAGACTGCTGTAGATGATAATATGGATTTATTTGTTTGCAACTTCAGCGAACACGGGTTGTTACTGGACGATTCGGGTTTGTTAGACATATGAATCATAGTATGATGACGTTTCGCACACATTCTACAAGAAAATTTAGACAGGCAATGGGCGCTATCGTGGCCTGCGCGAAAGCAGTTTAGACAGTTTGTTTTTGAGTATAATGTTTTTTCTCTCGTGAGTGTTAAGCATTATAAATTGTGGACAAGCAATAATTCTGTGTTTACCCTTGCACAGTTGACATAGATTATCTCCGAGATGGGAGTGGAATGTGGCCTTGGCCGCATTCACCGTTTTTATTGACTTGCGATAATGGGACTTATCGCAAACGTTTATCTTGTTCTGTGACGATTTAAATTGTAACAGTAATCGTAAAATAAAAAAAAAATTTAAAAATTAAGTTTGCGAGCGATTAAGCAATTTTAAATCTCACTATAATACCTAAAACCCCTGTATGTACTCAGTATGAGAATAAGAAGTAATTTAGTCCAAAGAAACACTAATAAAAAGGGCAAATTGTAAAAAGTTATTATTGTCATATTTAACCCTTTGCTTGTTATCATGCGGTGACCTGTTAATTCCGGACTCGACGTGTCTACCGAGTCGTCTGTAATTTAGAATAAGATAAAAATCGTAATGTTTATAATTAGAAATCTGAAGACACAAATAGTCGTTAAAATAACTCACTTAAATTATATATGTATAATTAAGGTATAGTTTTTGGTAATAAGAATGTTAACTTAAATAAAGATAGGGACTATATTGTCGCGGAGTAGTTGCCCCTCTCCTTTTGTTAAGTACCAGTCGAAGCGAGCAGAAAAACTCTCTCTCGCTATGTTGACTTCATGGAGTGCAGACGTACGAGCGAAAGCTCTGCCAAAATGTGGTTAATTTATTTGTTTTAATTTAAATGTAGTATACTAACTACCACTGCTAAAAGCGTGTGTCATGTACCAATAAATATAAATATGTGATAACAAGAAGACATAATATGTAACACAAAAAAGACAGAAATAGTGTTAAACAAGATGACGACTCCCTTCAAGAAGTAACTCCATTTACTACATCACTCCTGAAGATGTGATCTGCAGGAACTTCATAAAGACACTTATACCAGGCATAAGAAGCTGTTTAGGACATCTGAGAATCTACAAATACTTACACCAAAGAAGCTTCAATCTCCTTTGTGAACATCCGACCTTTTCTTGACAAAGACGCGACCCGGCCCGGAAGGAACAGCCGAAGAATAGAACCGCCGTCGTTCTTGCGTCTTCGCACTCCCGTTCCGCGCCAGCGATGGATTTCGCTGGGCCGGCAGCCGACTCTACAACCGGTGCCGAAAGAAGAGGAGGACTGCAGTACGCCACGATCAGCGGGCGCAGCCGCCGAACACCTCAGCGCGGCACGACCAACATCACTGTTCTCGCCACTCGGTCCTTTTTAGGGCCACCAAAATAACTAGAGTGTACGATTGGCGCCAGTTGTCATGCGGCAAGCCTTTTGTCCGGTGACAAGTGGCGCCCAACGTGGGGCAGCGATCATCTTGCGGATGCTAGATCCAGCCACGCCAGCGAGCTACCAGCCGGCACACCAATCAACATGGCGCCCAACAGACACCTCCACAACATCCGGAGAAGAGCAGTAGACTGGGTACCGGAGAGCATTCAAGACCCGGTGGAGTTGTGACGGCAGCGGTATGCGAACATCTGCTCTCCAGTACCAGCGGTGGACACAGCGAGCCAATCAAACAACGTGCTCGGAGCGAGCCAATCAGCGATCCCGGTTAGTCAATAAAACCCGGGCTGGCAGAAAATTTTGCACTCTTCATCGCCACGCCATCGAACGCACTTCATCTCCTCTCCTCTCTCGGACGACATCGGGGCGGAGTCAGCCGGAAGGAACAGCCGAAGAATAGAACCGCCGTCGTTCTTGCGTCTTCGCACTCCCGTTCCGCGCCAGCGATGGATTTCGCTGGGCCGGCAGCCGACTCTACAACCGGTGCCGAAAGAAGAGGAGGACTGCAGTACGCCACGATCAGCGGGCGCAGCCGCCGAACACCTCAGCGCGGCACGACCAACATCACTGTTCTCGCCACTCGGTCCTTTTTAGGGCCACCAAAATAACTAGAGTGTACGATTGGCGCCAGTTGTCATGCGGCAAGCCTTTTGTCCGGTGACAAAATATATAGAAAGTAAACTCGGATCCGAGGTATAAGAAAATAGAATCAATTTGATCCCAAAGTTTTATGAGAAGTATAATATTTAAATATTTTAGTTTAATTAATGATGTCATGGGATTTGTCAGTAACTGTTGTTAAATAAAGAGAAGTCGTCTTGTTACACATGAAAATGAGTGCATAAATCAGTAAAATACCTTCCCTTGCTTCCTTACACAGATAGTAAGTAATTTGTTCAGTGAATTTGATTTGAATACAGTTCGTTACAACGTAGGCAGCCCATGTAATTGGAAGAGGTCAGTTAAGATGGGTTCCCTGGATTTGTAACGCGGGAATACGTTACAGTTCATTGAAGTGGTTTCACTATCCAGATTTTGCAATAGCTGCCTACGTGCATTTAAGAATTTTATGAAATTATTAAAGTTGGGAAATCGTTCTTCTGACAAGCTTTCTTTCCACAATCGACGCTTGTACTTATCGAGTTTTTGGGCCAAATAATGAATAAGAATAATTTCAAAGGTATTCACTGGCAAGTTTAAGGTGTTTAACGCATTGATATTAGCGGTTATCTCGTCAATAAATCTGGCAATGCTAATTTTAGACTCGTGTTGAACGGCTTGCACACTCAGGACATTTCCCACATGATGGGCTGAGACAAACAACTTACTGTCATATCTGTTCTTTAGCAGATCAATAGCTACAGCGTAGTTTTCATGAGTAATCGGCAGCGATTTTATCACGTTCAGCACCTCGTCACTTAATGACGAGTGCAAGTAGTGTAGCTTTTGAATATTCGTCAAATCGGTTCTGGCATGCACCAACTCGAGAAATATGTTATAATAGTGTTGCCACTCAATTACATTACCCGAAAACCGAGGTAATTTGATCGGTTCCAATTGTATAGGGGGGGGGGTTTAAGAGGCGTAATTTCGGTACTAATCAGCGGTTTTTGATTCACCTGTTCCACCTGCTCTAACAAGTGTTGCAACTTACATTCGATGCTGCAAAGATCGTCCTCAGTCTGGACTCTATCACTTGCCAATGCGAAATCAGCGTCATCGGCTTCAATTTGAGACTGAATGTCATCGTATTTAGTGGATAATTCCATTAAATGTCGTAGCTTTATTTTTAGTGCGTGATGATCGCTGGTTTCCAGATCGAAATTATCCGCGAACGTGTTCACGCGGGATATAGAAGCTTTAATCGTGCCCCGTTTCTTTATCAGAGCTTTGACATCGGCCATGATTGCGATTGAAAAATGTAATTTAACAGAATTTATACGCAGAGCAGGTGAATAATTGTCGTAATTTTGACAAAGTTTGATATGACGCGGGAGCTATTGATCGTACTATAACTTAACACCTTACTTACTATAACATACTTATTGTCTCTATTAAAAAACAGCCATTAGCGTTATTGAAATTATGAATTTGAATAATAATACATATGGCCTTATCTCGGCACTTGAACTCTCGATGAGTTATTAAGAAGTTATGAAGATATGCTCATACTATAATTATATATGTGTACATAAAAACATCAATAATAGCATATTGAATATAAAATATAGTTCAGATTGCCTATTCATGTGTTGTATGAACGATTATATTAATAAATGAAAGTTTATAGTCACGTGGAATCCTGGCGTGTTCAGAACTGCTTCGGTCTTGTTGATTCCGCTCTGATCCTGTCCGTGAATCCTGTTATGTTGGTACCTCGCCTGTTTGTGCTGGTTGGATGAAGGTTGTCGTCATATCTCAGTGTGCTTTACCGTTGTGGAATTTGTTGCTGTAGAGTAACTGTCTTGCCTTTCCTGTTGTGTTAGATCTGACGCTCTGTTGAATCTTGTATGTCACTCCTGTAGGTCGTCTTTTGCGGCAACAAAGGACGTGCCACGGCCAGCAATCTCAACTTGAAAATGTTTTAAAATTTGAACTTGTTTGGGACACAGACTTTTGTGCCCATCAAATGACATGTTTTGAAATAGTGGAGCAAAAAATGTTGTCGCTTGTGGACGAAAATGCGGTCGCTTGTGGACCAAGAAATGCCCGTAAGGCAAAAATAATATCCGTCCCGTGGGGACCAAAAATGTTGCCCGTAAGGCCAAAATAAAATGCGGTCGCTTGTGGACCATAGAATGCGAAATCCTGCCCGTGAGGACCAAAAATGGTGCGTACTGGAAGCTCTTGAAGTCTTCTTGAGTTATTCCACGAAACGCTGAATGATGAGGGCTGGTTTGAAGTAAATAGAAGTGGACTGTATGACTTTTAGATGATAATGTTTTATTGAATGATTTTGAATTTGGATACTGTTGCAGACACGCGCAGATGTTTACGCGACATGATGCCCGTTTGGTGATTAATAATAGAAATATCACTATAATGTAGTGATATAATATAGTGATATATATAATTATAGTGATATTTAGTTAAGTAACGGACACGTCATGGACAACGAAATCCAAGAATTTAATAATAGAAGTCGAAAGACATGATAATAAGCGAGATCGTTGAATAGGCCTACAACTAGTGCATGCTGCACATATTAATAGTTAAAAAAGAAAACTGAAAGCCAGTAGCCGCGGCCTGGAATATTACGAGTGAACGACTCGGAGCCTTTTGTAGAACTAACGAAAATATCGCAACAGACAGCTGAGCTGCGCCGGCTGTAGGCGATAGATAAGAAAAACGTGACGTCACTGCGTGACGTCATCCGTGCGTCTCGCAGTGCAGTAATTACAATACATAGTTTAACAGTTCAAAGTCTGAACAAATAGGCATTACATATTTGTATTTTGGCGTCTGTTTTCAATGTTGATATTATTTGTCGTATTCAATCGTAATTTCCAATTTTACGATGCTAACGTTAATATCTCAACTATTACAATTCCATTTCGGGTTCTACTACTATCATTGTACAGCTTATTTATTTATCTTTATTTTGATATGGCTTGATGCCAGTTTAGCCACAGTTTTCATTAATATTTCATTAATTTAAACTTACTAGGACATTGTTTACATGGGTCGTCTGCTAAAAGTGGCAAATCCGACTATTAACTTTTTTCTAATATTTGTTTAATTATTCTTAAATTCTACTATGAACATGATTAATTGATTAAAAAGAATACCTTATTATATATAAATGCTGCATTCAGCTGAAAATATTAATTATTTGTCTAATTTGTTGATTTACTAACATAAACTTTCATATTTTACTATGTATATTTTAACATGTCCTTCTCATCTCTTATTTGTATAATATCACCCATGTGGTGGTACTTTACATTCTTTTCATCATAGTCATGATTCTACTGCATTATGCTTAGTAGGGTTTCTATTTAACTCTTTGTAAGTTGATAATTTGGGACGAGTGCACCATGGGTCACAAGGGAGGAATTGAAGCTTTGGATAGAACTCTGCAGGACATTAGAAGCAATAAAAACCTGATGGGTGGAGTCACACTTCTAATGGCCGGAGACTTCAGACAGACTTTACCTGTTGTAGCTAGGGGAACTCGAGCGGATGAAGTTAAAGCCTGTCTAAAGAGTTCTGTCCTGTGGCCTAAAGTCCAAGTTCGTTCCTTGAGAGTCAACATGCGGGTGCATCTTAAAGGCAGACGAGTTTTCAAGTTTACTTTTACAGATCGGTAATGGAAATCTACCTGAAGAAAATGGCAAAGTCAATATTACAAAAGACTTATGTGAAGTTGTATGCGACTTGACAACGTTGGCTGAAAAAATTTACCCAGATTTAACTAATTTTTACTTGAAAGATGTATCTTGGCTGAAAGAAAGAGCTATCCTTACTCCAAAGAATGACACTGCTGCAAATATCAATAACACATTATTGGAAAAACTGCCAACTGAGATTGTCCAGTACCAATCTGTGGACTAAGTGGTGGAAGTAGAAGATGCGGTCCATTAACCAGTAGAGTTCTTGCACACGATTAATCCTCCAGGCATTCCACCGCACAATCTTTGCCTTAAAGTTGGAGCTCCAATAATGCTGCTACGAAACCTGGTACCGCCTAAGCTTTGTAACGGTACTAGGCTGCAGATTAAATCGTTGCACAACAACGTCATAGAAGCAACAATATTCACTGGATATGGTCAGGGGGAAGCAGTCTTCATTCCACGCATTCCCTTAATTCCATCGGATTACCATTTTCAGTTTAAAAGACTCCAGTTCCCTGTCAAGCTCTGCTTTGCTATGACAATAAATAAATCTTAACAGACG
Organism: Magicicada septendecula; assembly: GCA_034769895.1. Classification (NCBI taxonomy): domain Eukaryota; kingdom Metazoa; phylum Arthropoda; class Insecta; order Hemiptera; family Cicadidae; genus Magicicada; species Magicicada septendecula. Next base: position 311,245,834 of record CM068373.1, on the reverse strand, counting down.
TTTAATGAAGAAATTTGTGTTAGTGGTTGCAATCACAATCAGAATGATCAATATTGCACACCACTATATAGAAATTATTCCGATTAGCGCTTTCAAGCTTCACAGCTCATCGTCAGATCAGGAATAGCTATTCCTGCTATATATAGCTATTGAAAGCGCTAATCGGAATAATTTCTATATAGTGGTGTGCAATATTGATCATTCTGATAATAAATAAATCACAAGGGCAGTATTTGAAAATGGCCGGTGTTGATCTGAGGGAAGACTGCTTCTCCCATGGCCAGTTGTATGTTGCTTGCTCACTAGTTAGCTCTTCTGAGAGTTTAACTATCCTTCAGCCACAGGGTCAAACAAAGAACGTTGTCTACAAGGAAGTTTTATAAGTGCCGTATTTCGTTTCACAAAACGATTTCAGTAGACTTAGTATTAGCGCCCATTTATGCTTTTAAAAATTTGTAAATATTACATTTATACAATGTGCTTGGTTACCCAAGGTTAAAAAAAAAAACCACCGAACCAATGTGTTTATTCAGTAAAAACCGTAGCAAAGCACAGGTATACAGCTAGTTACCCCATAAATATAAAAACAGATAAAAACTGAAAGTAGAACTTAGTAAGAAATAGAGAATAAGATTATAATAATTATGTTTTGTTTATATAGAATAAGGTATTAGAAATAAGCAAGTTTAAAAATGTGAACAACATTCTTTATTTATAATATATTTATTATGTATTACTGTTAATCATTGAGTATTAAATGTCTGATTTGGAAAGACAAATGTTAATTTGAATTAGGTGTTATGTATTAATAGTATGAACCATATACTAATTGTTATTTTGTTTACAATAAGAAAATGTTAATTTATGCCACAATAGCAATGAAAGTCAGAGAGGGTATAAACCAATATGTATTATTTATAAAACTTTGTACGTATGTAAAAACTGTTAGAAATCTAGGCCAAATGTTAAAAACTAAACAGCATCAAATTTGATGAAATAAGTACAGAAAGACAATTAAACTGAAGGAAGTTATATAAGGTAAATCAGTAATAAAGTCATGTAATTGGAAATATAAGTAAGGAAGATTTTGTAAAATTATAGCCAGAATTATTGTTAAAAATGGAAATGTAAAAACTCAGAATTTAGAGAGGGGAGTCATATATTACTGTATAATAGTTTAAAACATAACCAATTAATCTAATTGCAAGAAATTAAGGGAAGATAAAGCTTTTATTACAATCTGAGATATAATATAATCATTAATATAACTTGTAAAATGGCATCATTTGGAAGACAAGGACAGGAAGTGATTTTAAAACTTACAATTACAAAATGAGGTAAAAAATACCATTTTAGATCAAAAACTTAATAAAACTACATTATTTGGTATCAAATTAAGCAGAATGAACTGAAGAAGAAGATTATGTATTTACTAGTTAATAAATTTGAAGAATAACAAAAATATAATCAGTTATATAATGTAACTTTCTCACATGCACAGGATGCAAATAAATTTGGAACAATGTATTGAATAAGATTGGTTTGGCTAAGACTTTAGCCGAAGACGAAGGGAGTAAATTAGTTGATTATTAGACGTTGAATGATACACTTGATGCGAGTACTTTGTAAACTTTAACCTAACTGCTAATACCGTAATGGCGAATGTTTTATAAGCCTAAAGTGAAAAACGAGAGTTTCGGTAAAAACACATTTTTAAACGGAAACCCAGTGAAATAAATATCTACAGACATGCAATTAATACTACATAGAACGGAACACCAGTGAATATAACATTTAAACAATTAAAACAGTAAAAACACTTCACCACACAACAGTGCAAATATCGGCTTAACAGACAAAAGTGAAATTGACTTAATACTACACTATTTTTCAAAGCACAACACTAACACTGAACCAGAGACAATCCACCAATACAAGAAGGAAGAATTGCAGCCACAAGGACGAAAATTCAGAGGGAAAGCATCTTTTATTGAACTTTGAACCAGCGAGGTGTGACCGTTTTGCAACTGTACACGAGGAGCAGCCAACATTGATTACCCACAATACAACGCAACACAGCCTTTATTACTGAATGGTTTGAAATCTGCTCACTTACCATTATATATTAACTATCATATATGTATTTTAATCTTTAAGGTGATATATTTGTAATGTTATACTTTATAAGCTTAACCCTATTTCTCTGACTTTACCTAAAATAACTGCTAAAAGAATCCTAATATAAATAATTGTACGAATTAACGATACCCTGAGAATTGATTTATATATTGATAAAGAGTCGAAATAATAAATAATTGTCAATAAAATTTCTTATATATTACAAAATTGAACCTTTTTCATTCATAAAAGATAATTAACATAATAAGTAATTTTAATAGAATTAACTACCAAATCTCACCACCCTGAAGGAAGATAACCTCCAAAAAAAGAAAAATACACAAATCGATTGTTATTGGAGACAATTCTATCAAGTGGCGAGAGGATTTAAAAATACGGAAAAGGCGTTAAAACACTTAAAACAACAAAAGATTCGGAACACCACAGTACATAATTAATTAATTGATTTTAATTAATCATAAATAAAAAAAAATTATAAAAAACTTAGTGTTCCGAGTTGTCAATATTATAGTGATATTTAGAAGTTTATTTATTTTTGGGTAATAGTAGCTTTTCTATAATAGTAGCTATAAATGTGTTGTCGAATTGCATTTTCTTGAAAAGAATCTAACTTCGTAACTCTTTTGTCTACATTTTTAGCTCTGTATTACTAAAATCAGTGAGAGGATCGTCTTATCCTTTTGCTATACGTAGTATAAGATTCTTCCCTATTATTCACGGAAATTAACGCCCCCTCCCCTGTTTGCTTTTTCTTTTTCAAAATATTCATGTACTGAACAGATAAGTTGTCTTGACTTTCCTTTTTCTTGTCTTGCGTATAGCTGAAGCACTCTTATTGGTGTCGGCCATAGCTGAATGGATAATATTAACTATTACGCTAAATATTTAAATTTTACTACAAAATCACTTCTGAATATTAGACTAATAATCACTAAATTTAAAAATATTACTAAATCATACAACACGTACTAAAATATGACAATAAAGGTACGCCGGTATATACGGAATTGTATTGACTGGCAAAAAACAGAAGAGACCCCAATATTGTACATTTTTAAACTCTTCAATTTCAGTCCATCAAGTAAAAGTAAATGCACTAGGCCTGCTATTCATTTTAGTATGCGCACGTGGTAAAGCATAAACAGCGGAACAACAACTACAAGTTGACAACACTGTGGTGTATAGTTTCGGCCAATCAGACCGCACTAAACACCACTTCCCCACTCACTTGCAAACAGCTGTCAGTCCCTCTCCTGTAAAAATTTAACTATAGTTAGGGTAAGCTAAGTTTCTGTTAGAGATTAAGACAGTCCTTTATTGTAAGTCTAACAACAATAAAATAGATGGGCTTAAGCCCTTTGATCCCACCCCCATTAGTTTTTTTAGGCTAATAACTTGCTTAACATATACTTTCAGTTGCTCCCTCAGATTAAGTGCTCAGGACCTCCCTGTAAACAACATTCCTGGTTTTGCTCTCTGGCTGGAGGATGACCAGGCTGTCAGGTGAACTGACTATGGAGAACGCCACGTACAACTGGCCATGGGAGAAACAGGCACTCCTCAGATCCACACCAGCCATTATGAAACTCTGCCCCTGTGCTGTATTGATGGTCATGGCATAGCACATCTTAACGGGAAACTGCAGACATTTGAATTGAAAGTGGTAGTCTGATGAGATCAGAGGAATTTAGGGGATGGTGACAGTTTCTCCCTTACCAACGCATGTGAAAATCGTGGCTTTGATGACATGTTTGTGCAAAAGCCTGGTGCCATTGCACAGTTTCGGAGGGATTAGATTGCGCATCAGCCAACCTTGAGGTAGAGGACGTGAAGTGGTACTACTGGTGGGTTGAGAGTATGCAAGAACTCCACAGGGTAATCTACAACATCCTCGACCTCCACCACAGAGTCCACAGACTCATACCTCATTTGCTCAGAGGCAGCTTCTCCAACAGACAGTTGTTCATGCTGTTGGCTGAGTCATTTGTTGGAGTGAGAATAGCTCTTTCCCTCAGCCATTAAGTGCAATCCTTTCAAGCCTGATGAATTTTAGGGTGTATTCTGTCACTGAAGCTGATCAGATCTCCCACAACATTGCAAAGGTTACCAGGAATATTTATTCTTCCCTCCTCTTCCAAAATCTTGCAATCACCAATGTCAAGCAATAAGTTAGGAAACTCCTCTGCCCACAAGTCACGTTGGAGGTGGATACGTATGTTAACTCTCAAGGACAGGACTTTGACATTAGGCCATAAGAAGGATGACTTGAGACAGGCCTTGACTTCATCTGCACGTGTCCCCCGTGGTACAACAGGCAAAGTCTGTTTGAAGTTACCAGCCAAAAGCACCGTAACTCCAGCCATAAGACGGTTGCGGCCCCTAATGTCCTGGAGCATCCTGTTCAGAGCCTCAATACCTCCCTTGTCAACAGCCATGGTGCACTCATCCCACACAATAACTTTGGCTTCTCGAAACACCTGAGCCAAGTCACTCTGCTTAGAGATGTTACAAAGTGCAGACTCAGAATGATTCAGGTTGAGAGGTAACTTGAAGGCAGAGTGAGCTGTCCTGCCTCCGTCGATCAAGGTAGCTGCAATACCTGAGGAAGCAATGGCAATGGCGATGTTCCCTTTGCCCCTAATTGTGGCTAGCAACAGATTGATCAAGAACGTTTTGCCAGTGCCACTAGGAGCGTTAAGAAAGAACAACTGCCCAGAATCAGAAGCAATGATGTGCATGACTTCATCGTAGGCTTTCCTCTGTTCTTGATTTAAATTGGAACATTCACAGCAACTGTTTGGGACAGCTGAACAGTATCATAAGACAGTTCCCTTAGGTGTTCACGGTTGGCGACAACGGCTGCTTGCTCTCGTGAAGGTGGTGGAAAAAAGTACTGCAGGGAGGATACAATTAAAAAAGCGGCATTATCAGTGTTGTGTTTTTCACGGATAGGCGTTAAAGCTTTCAAAATTCTTTCTTAGTGAGCACCCAGAGGCCAAGAGGAATATATATATGCCGAACTTAGAACTAAAATAAACCCTCAATGCCATATAGCAAGGAATAGAGGCACAGGGTAAACTATTTCGCGATTATTTTTGGACCTCCTCGTGGTTATAGGTTAGATGAAAAAAAATACTGTTTTAGTAACTCCCCAAAAGCCTAAAGGAAAGTATAAAAATAAACATTAGACTTACAGGAAGCGTACATTGGAAAAAAGCTGCATTATAGTGTCACGGTTTTTAGCGTTTTTTCGCGGTTAGGCGTTAAAGTTTACAAAACCCTTTCTTAGCGAGCACCTAGAAGCCAAGAGGAACATGCGTGCCGAATTTCAAGTTTGTAGGCTTTATAGTTATGGAGATTTTGTGATGAGTGAGTAGTATTTGGCTTTTATATATATATATACAACCACAACCACAACCACACACAATAATGCAACTTTAAAAGACCAAAGACCAACAAACTACATTAATAACATCCAGAAGCCAACACACAAATACTTCACCAGAAACAAGATGGCGAAGACTGAAGATGAGAGTACAGGAACTCTCGAAACATGTTCCTAATAGGAAAAAAGTATATCTTGAGGTAAATTTAGTTATAAATATTAAAGTATTATATACATCAAGAAACGGACTGTAGCAGAAAGTGATTGAAATATATATATATATATATATATTGTAATGATTACAAATATAAATTTGTTTAATTAATAAATGTTGTTTGTGTAAAAAAAAATTTTTTTGTTATTGATTTTTTTTTTATTTATGATTAATTAAAATCAATTAATTAATTATGTTCTGTGGTGTTCCGAATCTTTTGTTGTTTTAAGTGTTTTAACGCCTTTTCCGTATTTTTAAATCCTCTCGCCACTTGATAGAATTGTCTCCAATAACAATCGATTTGTGTATTTTTCTTTTTTTGGAGGTTATCTTCCTTCAGGGTGGTGAGATTCTGGTAGTTAATTCTATTAAAATTACTTATTATGTTAATTATCTTTTATGAATGAAAAAGGTTCAATTTTGTAATATATAAGAAATTTTATTGACAATTATTTATTATTTCGACTCTTTATCGATATATAAATCAATGCTCAGGGTATCGTTAATTCGTACAATTATTTATATTAGGATTCTTTTAGCAGTTATTTTAGGTAAAGTCAGAGAAATAGGGTTAAGTTTATAAAGTATAACATCACAAATATATCACCTTAAAGATTAAAATACATATATGATAGTTAATATATAATGGTAAGTGAGCAGATTTCAAACCATTCAGTAATAAAGGCTGTGTTGCGTTGTATTGTGGGTAATCAATGATGGCTGCTCCTCGTGTACAGTTGCAAAACGGTCACACCTTGCTGGTTCAAAGTTCAATAAAAGATGCTTTCCCTCTGAATTTTCGTCCTTGTGGCTGCAATTCTTCCTTCTTGTATTGGTGGATTGTCTCTGGTTCAGTGTTAGTGTTGTACTTTGAAAAATAGTGTAGTATTAAGTCAATTTCACTTTTGTCTGTTAAGCCGATATTTGCACTGTTGTGTGGTGAAGTGTTTTTACTGTTTTAATTGTTTAAATGTTATATTCACTGGTGTTCCGTTCTATGTAGTATTAATTGCATGTCTGTAGATATTTATTTCACTGGGTTTCCGTTTAAAAATGTGTTTTTACCGAAACTCTCATTTTTCACTTTAGGCTTATAAAACATTCGCCATTACGGTATTAGCAGTTAGGTTAAGGTTTACAAAGTACTCGCATCAAGTGTATCATTCAACGTCTAATAATCAACTAATTTACTTCCTTCGTCTTCGGCTAAAGTCTTAGCCAAACCAATCTTATTCAATACATTGTTCCAAATTTATTTGCATCCTGTGCATGTGAGAAAGTTACATTATATAACTGATTATATTTTTGTTATTCTTCAAATTTATTAACTAGTAAATACATAATCTTCTTCTTCAGTTCATTCTGCTTAATTTGATACCAAATAATGTAGTTTTATTAAGTTTTTGATCTAAAATGGTATTTTTTACCTCATTTTGTAATTGTAAGTTTTAAAATCACTTCCTGTCCTTGTCTTCCAAATGATGCCATTTTACAAGTTATATTAATGATTATATTATATCTCAGATTGTAATAAAAGCTTTATCTTCCCTTAATTTCTTGCAATTAGATTAATTGGTTATGTTTTAAACTATTATACAGTAATATATGACTCCCCTCTCTAAATTCTGAGTTTTTACATTTCCATTTTTAACAATAATTCTGGCTATAATTTTACAAAATCTTCCTTACTTATATTTCCAATTACATGACTTTATTACTGATTTACCTTATATAACTTCCTTCAGTTTAATTGTCTTTCTGTACTTATTTCATCAAATTTGATGCTGTTTAGTTTTTAACATTTGGCCTAGATTTCTAACAGTTTTTACATACGTACAAAGTTTTATAAATAATACATATTGGTTTATACCCTCTCTGACTTTCATTGCTATTGTGGCATAAATTAACATTTTCTTATTGTAAACAAAATAACAATTAGTATATGGTTCATACTATTAATACATAACACCTAATTCAAATTAACATTTGTCTTTCCAAATCAGACATTTAATACTCAATGATTAACAGTAATACATAATAAATATATTATAAATAAAGAATGTTGTTCACATTTTTAAACTTGCTTATTTCTAATACCTTATTCTATATAAACAAAACATAATTATTATAATCTTATTCTCTATTTCTTACTAAGTTCTACTTTCAGTTTTTATCTGTTTTTATATTTATGGGGTAACTAGCTGTATACCTGTGCTTTGCTACGGTTTTTACTGAATAAACACATTGGTTCGGTGGTTTTTTTTTTTAACCTTGGGTAACCAAGCACATTGTATAAATGTAATATTTACAAATTTTTAAAAGCATAAATGGGCGCTAATACTAAGTCTACTGAAATCGTTTTGTGAAACGAAATACGGCACTTATAAAACTTCCTTGTAGACAACGTTCTTTGTTTGACCCTGTGGCTGAAGGATAGTTAAACTCTCAGAAGAGCTAACTAGTGAGCAAGCAACATACAACTGGCCATGGGAGAAGCAGTCTTCCCTCAGATCAACACCGGCCATTTTCAAATACTGCCCTTGTGATTTATTTATTATCAGAATGATCAATATTGCACACCACTATATAGAAATTATTCCGATTAGCGCTTTCAATAGCTATATATAGCAGGAATAGCTATTCCTGATCTGACAATGAGCTGTGAAGCTTGAAAGCGCTAATCGGAATAATTTCTATATAGTGGTGTGCAATATTGATCATTCTGATTGTGATTGCAACCACTAACACAAATTTCTTCATTAAACGTCTGTTAAGATTTATTTATTGTCATAGCAAAGCAGAGCTTGACAGGGAACTGGAGTCTTTTAAACTGAAAATGGTAATCCGATGGAATTAAGGGAATGCGTGGAATGAAGACTGCTTCCCCCTGACCATATCCAGTGAATATTGTTGCTTCTATGACGTTGTTGTGCAACGATTTAATCTGCAGCCTAGTACCGTTACAAAGCTTAGGCGGTACCAGGTTTCGTAGCAGCATTATTGGAGCTCCAACTTTAAGGCAAAGATTGTGCGGTGGAATGCCTGGAGGATTAATCGTGTGCAAGAACTCTACTGGTTAATGGACCGCATCTTCTACTTCCACCACTTAGTCCACAGATTGGTACTGGACAATCTCAGTTGGCAGTTTTTCCAATAATGTGTTATTGATATTTGCAGCAGTGTCATTCTTTGGAGTAAGGATAGCTCTTTCTTTCAGCCAAGATACATCTTTCAAGTAAAAATTAGTTAAATCTGGGTAAATTTTTTCAGCCAACGTTGTCAAGTCGCATACAACTTCACATAAGTCTTTTGTAATATTGACTTTGCCATTTTCTTCAGGTAGATTTCCATTACCGATCTGTAAAAGTAAACTTGAAAACTCGTCTGCCTTTAAGATGCACCCGCATGTTGACTCTCAAGGAACGAACTTGGACTTTAGGCCACAGGACAGAACTCTTTAGACAGGCTTTAACTTCATCCGCTCGAGTTCCCCTAGCTACAACAGGTAAAGTCTGTCTGAAGTCTCCGGCCATTAGAAGTGTGACTCCACCCATCAGGTTTTTATTGCTTCTAATGTCCTGCAGAGTTCTATCCAAAGCTTCAATTCCTCCCTTGTGACCCATGGTGCACTCGTCCCAAATTATCAACTTACAAAGAGTTAAATAGAAACCCTACTAAGCATAATGCAGTAGAATCATGACTATGATGAAAAGAATGTAAAGTACCACCACATGGGTGATATTATACAAATAAGAGATGAGAAGGACATGTTAAAATATACATAGTAAAATATGAAAGTTTATGTTAGTAAATCAACAAATTAGACAAATAATTAATATTTTCAGCTGAATGCAGCATTTATATATAATAAGGTATTCTTTTTAATCAATTAATCATGTTCATAGTAGAATTTAAGAATAATTAAACAAATATTAGAAAAAAGTTAATAGTCGGATTTGCCACTTTTAGCAGACGACCCATGTAAACAATGTCCTAGTAAGTTTAAATTAATGAAATATTAATGAAAACTGTGGCTAAACTGGCATCAAGCCATATCAAAATAAAGATAAATAAATAAGCTGTACAATGATAGTAGTAGAACCCGAAATGGAATTGTAATAGTTGAGATATTAACGTTAGCATCGTAAAATTGGAAATTACGATTGAATACGACAAATAATATCAACATTGAAAACAGACGCCAAAATACAAATATGTAATGCCTATTTGTTCAGACTTTGAACTGTTAAACTATGTATTGTAATTACTGCACTGCGAGACGCACGGATGACGTCACGCAGTGACGTCCCGTTTTTCTTATCTATCGCCTACAGCCGGCGCAGCTCAGCTGTCTGTTGCGATATTTTCGTTAGTTCTACAAAAGGCTCCGAGTCGTTCACTCGTAATATTCCAGGCCGCGGCTACTGGCTTTCAGTTTTCTTTTTTAACTATTAATATGTGCAGCATGCACTAGTTGTAGGCCTATTCAACGATCTTGCTTATTATCATGTCTTTCGACTTCTATTATTAAATTCTTGGATTTCGTTGTCCATGACGTGTCCGTTACTTAACTAAATATCACTATAATTATATATATCACTATATTATATCACTACATTATAGTGATATTTCTATTATTAATCACCAAACGGGCATCATGTCGCGTAAACATCTGCGCGTGTCTGCAACAGTATCCAAATTCAAAATCATTCAATAAAACATTATCATCTAAAAGTCATACAGTCCACTTCTATTTACTTCAAACCAGCCCTCATCATTCAGCGTTTCGTGGAATAACTCAAGAAGACTTCAAGAGCTTCCAGTACGCACCATTTTTGGTCCTCACGGGCAGGATTTCGCATTCTATGGTCCACAAGCGACCGCATTTTATTTTGGCCTTACGGGCAACATTTTTGGTCCCCACGGGACGGATATTATTTTTGCCTTACGGGCATTTCTTGGTCCACAAGCGACCGCATTTTCGTCCACAAGCGACAACATTTTTTGCTCCACTATTTCAAAACATGTCATTTGATGGGCACAAAAGTCTGTGTCCCAAACAAGTTCAAATTTTAAAACATTTTCAAGTTGAGATTGCTGGCCGTGGCACGTCCTTTGTTGCCGCAAAAGACGACCTACAGGAGTGACATACAAGATTCAACAGAGCGTCAGATCTAACACAACAGGAAAGGCAAGACAGTTACTCTACAGCAACAAATTCCACAACGGTAAAGCACACTGAGATATGACGACAACCTTCATCCAACCAGCACAAACAGGCGAGGTACCAACATAACAGGATTCACGGACAGGATCAGAGCGGAATCAACAAGACCGAAGCAGTTCTGAACACGCCAGGATTCCACGTGACTATAAACTTTCATTTATTAATATAATCGTTCATACAACACATGAATAGGCAATCTGAACTATATTTTATATTCAATATGCTATTATTGATGTTTTTATGTACACATATATAATTATAGTATGAGCATATCTTCATAACTTCTTAATAACTCATCGAGAGTTCAAGTGCCGAGATAAGGCCATATGTATTATTATTCAAATTCATAATTTCAATAACGCTAATGGCTGTTTTTTAATAGAGACAATAAGTATGTTATAGTAAGTAAGGTGTTAAGTTATAGTACGATCAATAGCTCCCGCGTCATATCAAACTTTGTCAAAATTACGACAATTATTCACCTGCTCTGCGTATAAATTCTGTTAAATTACATTTTTCAATCGCAATCATGGCCGATGTCAAAGCTCTGATAAAGAAACGGGGCACGATTAAAGCTTCTATATCCCGCGTGAACACGTTCGCGGATAATTTCGATCTGGAAACCAGCGATCATCACGCACTAAAAATAAAGCTACGACATTGCTTCGACATGAGTGCACACTCAGGACATTTCCCACATGATGGGCTGAGACAAACAACTTACTGTCATATCTGTTTTTTAGCAGATCAATAGCTACAGCGTAGTTTTCATGAGTAATCGGCAGCGATTTTATCACGTTCAGCACCTCGTCACTTAATGACGAGTGCAAGTAGTGTAGCTTTTGAATATTCGTCAAATCGGTTCTGGCATGCACCAACTCGAGAAATATGTTATAATAGTGTTGCCACTCAATTACATTACCCGAAAACCGAGGTAATTTGATCGGTTCCAATTGTATAGGGGGGGGGGTTTAAGAGGCGTAATTTCGGTACTAATCAGCGGTTTTTGATTCACCTGTTCCACCTGCTCTAACAAGTGTTGCAACTTACATTCGATGCTGCAAAGATCGTCCTCAGTCTGGACTCTATCACTTGCCAATGCGAAATCAGCGTCATCGGCTTCAATTTGAGACTGAATGTCATCGTATTTAGTGGATAATTCCATTAAATGTCGTAGCTTTATTTTTAGTGCGTGATGATCGCTGGTTTCCAGATCGAAATTATCCGCGAACGTGTTCACGCGGGATATAGAAGCTTTAATCGTGCCCCGTTTCTTTATCAGAGCTTTGACATCGGCCATGATTGCGATTGAAAAATGTAATTTAACAGAATTTATACGCAGAGCAGGTGAATAATTGTCGTAATTTTGACAAAGTTTGATATGACGCGGGAGCTATTGATCGTACTATAACTTAACACCTTACTTACTATAACATACTTATTGTCTCTATTAAAAAACAGCCATTAGCGTTATTGAAATTATGAATTTGAATAATAATACATATGGCCTTATCTCGGCACTTGAACTCTCGATGAGTTATTAAGAAGTTATGAAGATATGCTCATACTATAATTATATATGTGTACATAAAAACATCAATAATAGCATATTGAATATAAAATATAGTTCAGATTGCCTATTCATGTGTTGTATGAACGATTATATTAATAAATGAAAGTTTATAGTCACGTGGAATCCTGGCGTGTTCAGAACTGCTTCGGTCTTGTTGATTCCGCTCTGATCCTGTCCGTGAATCCTGTTATGTTGGTACCTCGCCTGTTTGTGCTGGTTGGATGAAGGTTGTCGTCATATCTCAGTGTGCTTTACCGTTGTGGAATTTGTTGCTGTAGAGTAACTGTCTTGCCTTTCCTGTTGTGTTAGATCTGACGCTCTGTTGAATCTTACTGTCACTTGTTCATCCTCGCTTATGTCATTGTTAAGCTCACAGATTCATTGCAGTGAGTGTAGCTGGCAACTGAGCACTCCATGTCTACAAATACCTCACTAGCTGGGTATTGTCATCGTTGCCATGTGTAGTGATGATATTTTATGATATTGCTAAATTGTGGTATGATAAACTTGGGCATCTGTATTCTTTGGAGATAATATGCTGATTGCCACAAAGAACGTACTGCTGCTATTAATTGTGGTCAGTACAGTTTTTACCAACAAACTGCTATTTTTCTCAGTCCAGCTTGAGCGTTATTCTTCGAGGTATATCTTAATGGAGTCAATATGTGCTCAGGCTGCCCTTGAATTAGGGAAAGTAACAATAAAGGCCGTGAAGAACAAGATTTATGTATTAAATTTTGCTGCAGACTTTGTGAAACTTTAAAATGACATTTCATTCTGTTCTAAAGTCTTTATTACCATTTATATTGGCAAGCATTCTCTAATGGATTTTAAACAGTGGCGAAGTTACATGGAGGCAATTGAGGCAATGCCTACACTAAAAAATTCTGTAGAATAAAAATTATAAATACGTATGAACTACATAACGTAAAGATTATACATTGTTACCGCGACTGTCGAATTTATTAGGCCGAAACGTGCTTTACTGAGCGACCGCTAGATGGTGACAGGTGAGACTCGGCGTAGCTCGTTTAAAGCGAATGAGGCAACCTGAACTTGCCTCAGCGTTTTTTGTATACATTGTATGTAAGCAATGTGCCGGAGTGATAGGGAAGTGAAGGGAGGGGGATTGTCCCATGCTGTACACATAGAGCGTTGAGGCATGCCTCACTTCTGTGGTCCAAACATTCAAGTTAAAGCGCGCTGTGTTGTTTATAAGTGTGTTTATTTTATGCGGTTATTAAAAATGTTCCTGTTATTCCACTGAACTAACAGATGATCAAGATTGTTATTTGAATTATTTGTAACATTAAACATATATATAGAAACTAATCAAGTTTAAAAATTTGAAGTTCAATCAGTTGTATTATTGTGTATGACTAATACAATGATTGTTCAATAGAAACATGTATAGAGCTGTAACGCATTTTTTATTCAACGATTTTAAAAGAAGTCTCCATTAACATTAAGACATGAGTTCCACTGTTCCACTACACGTGGCAACCTGTAGATTCCCTGCTAGTAAAATTCTTACGGCTGTTTGTGGAACCATTCGCTTACAGCAAACTCTACCTCAGCGTCCGATTTGAACCACCATCCTTTTAGTGATTCCTTAAAAAAAATTTTAAGATAAGATTTTTGCCTACCCATTCATTAACTACTAGCTTCGCCACTGATTTTAACACAGTTCTATTTCTGACTGTTAGTGAACAAATTGTCATACACGTTAACGCCATGTGTGAATCTGAACGTATCACTGAATTGCAATTATGTGGGAATTATACATTCTGTGGCATATCTGAAGTTTTCAGTCAAAACTTGGTGGCAAGAGACTGCTGATACCATTTCCTCAGTTTTTTGACAATTAAACAATGATTTACATGAATAAGAGGGCAAATAATTTTGACATAGTTGTTGACATTCCCTGGAGCTTTTGCTAATTGATATTCTGTCTTATTTAAACACTTATATCATTGTACCTAGCATATACAGCCCTACACTAATACTTGGTTAAGCGATTTAAATGTAAGGTTTTACCAGAAAATATTCACGCACACACTCACATTGTTCTTCAAGATTTCTCATAGTCATACTGTCACTAATGAGATGCACAGTACATACATATGCTTACTAAAAATAAAGTGTTAGTTGCACTCAGTACTACAGCATACTGTACATAATGCTTGGCACACTAGTAAAAAAATACAGGCTTTTTTTAACACACTTTGTATTCCGTGTAGCACAAAAAATCAGGTTACAACCATAGTTCTTTTGGAAATGTGATTGGTATCCACATTGTGACTACATCTAGCTGATTGAAAATGTTCAGCTAATTGTTACTGTGTGTGTGTGTGTGTGTGTGTGTGTGTTTTGGCATTTTTCATACATGATAAGCACTGAGACACTACATTCACATATCAAGGTTACACAACATATGCCCTAAAATGCAAGTCAACTCACTCACCTCAGTTTTGCATATTCTGAGAAGTGATTTGTGTTGCATTTTGTATAGAAAAAAATAATTTCTTGTCTAGGATTTCATTCTTACCATCCACAAAGGTATGAAACTAGGTACAACACCCTATTTTTAAAATTGAATTTCTGTACGGCTCATACTTGATGATGCAAATGAATGCTTCTTT
This sequence comes from Magicicada septendecula, assembly GCA_034769895.1. Taxonomy (NCBI): domain Eukaryota; kingdom Metazoa; phylum Arthropoda; class Insecta; order Hemiptera; family Cicadidae; genus Magicicada; species Magicicada septendecula. The sequence continues at coordinate 311,230,654 of CM068373.1, read as the reverse complement.
TTTTGTTACTCAGTAGCATCAAAGTGACAGACTAATCTCTAGGGACAGTAACCATAACAATTACTTAGTGAGTTAGAATAATCTATTACGGAAATCCTCCACAGTTACCTTAGTAACTGATGGGCAGGCATCCACAGTACGTACTTGCTTCATTGGGCCGGCCGCATACTGGAGCAACATTTTATTCCACAACTGAAAAATTTTGCCTCATTGTGTTGCAAAGCATTGCAGATGACTCTACTGCCATTTTTATCTATAAAGCGCCACACTCTGCAACATTGTTTAGAGGCACCGCGAGGCCCTTGCGACCACAGACGAAGACCTTCAATTTATGTTTCACAACAAAACAGCTTGTGGCATTTTTAACTGTGCATGCACTGGATTCTAACTACACAAGGCAGGGAGTTTATATTGTACTTACTTAGTCCTACATGGGAAGTGTGTGCAATATCCTGTGTTCTGATTCACGCATATTGTTGTGTATTTATTATTATTATTATTATTATTAATTGCTACTGAGTATAAAATAAAACAAGATTAGGTATAGTTGAAACTGAAATAGATCCAAAATAATGCCTGTCACAAACCCATGAACCACACACTGTTACAGCTCAAAAACATCTGACAAGAAATTGTTTTGTCATGAGCCAATGTCTCAAGCCTCTCTCCACTGAAGCGACACTTTGCAACATGATGCATCAAAGCGGTTCTGTCATGAAACAAAATGTTGCTCCAGCGTGTGGCCGGCCATAGATTATCCATAATCTCGTAATACTCTTTAAGGATCCTGCGACAGTAAACCAATTTCTGAAATATGAACTTGTAAGTCTAACATGGTATGACCAAAAATATAAAGTTGTACCATACTGAGATTGGCATGTCTTAAGCTTGTTAGGAAATACAGCTTTGAAAGTTGAAAATTCTTGTAATGGGGGCTACAGATGTTGCAACAAACCAGAGGACATACTGTGATCACCGAATCTTGTTTATATATTATATCTGTAGTAAACAATAACTAAGGCCTCCTACAAGTGAAACACTGTGTATATATTAAATAAACAATTGTCTGTTTCAACTGTACTTCTGTGAGAAGGTTATAGATTATTTTATGACTGTTATGACTCTATTTATTAACAGAAGAGTCTGTACTGAAAATCAGATGTATCTTTTCTGTTCTAGAAAAACAAAAAATTGTAAGTTACTACATGACTTAATATGCTTAGTCCTGTCATGGACTGCAGATTGTTAAATCTTGCAGCAATTACATTTTAACATGTTATGTTTAATAACTATCTAAAACTTAAGGGAAATTCTGTAGATAGGTAAGTGGTATGAGTCAGTTCAGTTACCACACACTACTTCTACTTACTGTATCGTGCTGTTAACAAAACTCTGGAGGAAGTATAAAGTGAAATAAGTATGACCTAAATTGCAGCAATGTATTTCTGTTCCTTAGTTGTAAAGGTTCTAAACTAAACTTATATTTTTTTCCATCTATTGTTTTATATAATCTTATTCTTCTTACACTGTATTACTATTAAATGCAAATTCAACTGCAACAGGCTGTGTGTGTTAGGATACACAATCATTGTTTCTTTACCATTTCTCTATTAAAAAGTATGTCTTGGCCAGTATAACCATTTGTTATTTGTAGAAGAAAAAATTGATATGCAAAAATCAAATGTTACTTTCAAACAATATTTTATTTAAATTTATATGTAAATGCCCAGGAGTTTCCTTCCTTCTTGAACTTGGATTTCTGTGCAGCTATAATCTCTGTTGTAAATGCAGTACTATTAGAAATATTTCTCCAAAACTTGGAAAAAAATTATTAATGGACATAACAACAAAGGTTATTAACAGACAGCAACACAACCCCCAACAACGTCTTAGAGGAAATAAACTATATATACCGTATATATATATATATATTTCAATCACTTTCTGCGATATGTTTACAAATATACAAACATAAAACAGAAAACAAACTAATACCTGAACAAATACAAATCAATACAAAACATGACACAATATTCAAAGCACTCAACATTGAAAATACACAAAAAACTAACACATACACCACAATCACACACAATAAAACCAACTTGAAATACCAGAAGCCAACAGGAAGCCACAATAGTCAACCAACAACACATATGTACTTCACCAGACAAAAAAAACCGGAAGGCTGAGGATGGGAACAAGATAGTACCCGAAACATGTTCCAAATAGAAAAATAACATCTTGAGGTAAATTTATGAATAAATATTTATAATTCAGAATGAAAATGGACAACAGTGAAATAAATTCCCAAGTCTTACATTATAAATAATCGTTAATACAATTAATTGTAACATATGCAGAAACCCACACTAGTTAACCTAGAATTAGAAAATAACAGCAATTTTCTCAACGCTGATAAATTTACAGTTTTGTATTCACTACTGTTTTGAATGCTATAAATGTTATGTAGTACACAAGATGAAAATAAGGAAAGTAAAACACATCAAATAGAAATCAGAAAGTTGTAAGATAAAGACAATACACAAAATAGAATAAAAAGTATAATAAACAATAATTTCCTATATAACAAGGAATAGATGAACCTCAAAACATATTCCAACCAAAATATAAATAAAATAATAAGAATACTAAACAAGTACAACATAAACACAGCATACAAAACAAACACATCATCACAGATCACATAAACAAAAACAGTGTGAATAAAATAGAATGTCTCAGTTACAGTGTATACATGGGCTAGACAGCAAATAAAGTATTTATAGATACTGTGAACACAAAAAGCCTTTCTGAAGTCAACATTTTAAGGACAGGCTAACATCACACATGATCAACAAAAAACAAAGAGAAGCAGACTGAAAAATGTTTAACTTTGTAACTTTATTTTACTATTACTTTTAGATTTCCTTTTGTTTGTTTACAAAACTCAGCTGTGCGTCTATTTTCTTGGACGCCATCTTGAAATACTGCCAACTGTATAATTTCACACTTATCTGGGTCCAAAGTTCGTTTGAGCGAGGTGGAGAGAGAGAGAATGGTTATTCAAAATAAAGAATTCATTTACTTGTTTCCAATGAATTAAGTTTTATTTGTTATTATTTCAATTCTTATTTTTTCATCAATTACTTTCTTCAAAAGAAAAACACTTTCAAATCATTTACTTCCCATCACAACAAAATATTCTTTCTCCCTCCCTTACCTGTTATGAATTTAACAATAAACAATACCTTGATTATACAGACAGTACCGGGGGACCGAGCTTAGCTCGGTTTCAAATAAAAAATAATTTTTTTAATAAGATTTTACATTTTCCTTTTTACATATCAAAACAAAAACAGATTTGCATTTTACAATATTATTTTAGAAATTGGAGATGAATTTTATGAAATTGGGAAACAAAAATAGTAATATTATAACTCATCATGTAGGTTAACAAACATAATATATTTTAAAAAAATATATATAGCAATATATTTAAAAATTTAATTTTGTACAATATTTTATAAAAAAGTCATGTTGAAATCATCCAAGTTGTCTGGAATGTCCAAAAATAGATGTTCATCATCAGTATACATTTGTAGATTATTCTGTACATTATTATTAGAATCAGTATCATTCAATGTTTCTTTCCACACTATATTACGAGTGTGTCGAGGATTTTCTTGTGGTAGAAGAACTTTTAAACTGCCTTTCCTTTTAACTCGGGAAAAAGCGACGTGTAACATTCCATGCATAAAAACTGGTGTTCGTAAGTCAACACCAACGTACTCAAATGTTTGACCCTGGACCTTGTGAGCTGTCATAGAAAATGCCGGTTTTACGGGAAATTGATGTCTTTGCATGGTACAGCCAAATTGACCTTTGTTAGAATCCAATGTAATTCTTGGGATATGTACCTCTCGACCCGATTTTTCTCCAGTAATTATCTTAGCTTTGATAATGTTATTGCACAACTCTGTAATATTTAATCTAGTTCCATCGCAAAGCCCTTCTGTAGTCTAAGTTTCGTAAAAGCATTATTATAGTATCCTTTTTCAACTTAAGTTCATGTGGCAGTAAATCGGCTATGTCAACAGAATTAAGGAAATCTGAAGTGAATTGAAGAGCTCCTTCTGGTTGATCTTTTACAGAGTCGTAGCTGTGATAAATTTTGATATCTCCAGGTAGTTTTTCAACGATCTCAGCATTAATTTTTTTACGTCTCTGTTCAAAGGAGCAATTATAGCTCTGTCTTTCATATCTTGAAATCTATTATTAGTAATACAGTTTCCAAAGACTTCATCAATTAGATTTCCAATAGAAAGAATATCTACTGGTAGCTCAATTTCGTCCATATTATTTACAGGCAACTCACCGTTCCCGACCTTCAACAAATATTCAGCAAAATCTCTTTGCTCTGGATCTACACGCATATTTTCAGTCAACGAAAAGAGATGGAAATTTTGCCAAAGGTTACTTCTTTTTATGCATAGATCAATCAGTTCATTTTTGTTGGCACGTTGTTGAACAGGCAAGCACTGTCGAAAATCTCCTCCAAAAACAACAATTTTTCCTCCAAATGGTAAATGTGGATTGCCCAGAGTGCGAAGCAATTGGTCCATATTATGCATTTCATACTTAGGTAACATGGGTGCTTCATCCATTAAAAAAACTTGAGCTTGAGCGAGTTCCCTGCCTTTCGAAGATCCTGGTTTTATATTTGAAACAGATTCAGCAGTTAAAGGAACTTTAAGTCCAAATGTTTTGTGGGATGTTCGACCATTAGGAAGTAAGATAGACGCAATTCCAGTGAACGCCATGCACTTTACATTACAATTTCTTCCAGAAAGAATGTGGAATAGTGTCTTATAAATAAAAGTTTTTCCCGCACCACCAGGTTCATCAATAAAAAAGCATCTTTGCTCAGATTGACCTTCAGCAGCACTTAAATTTCGATCCACAATTTCTAATTGTCTTCCTCGAAGACGTTGATACATGCTTTCCCCCAATTCTGCGTATTCATCAACGTTTACTATTTCTTCATTCAACTGATTTTCATAATTGTCTATATCGTCCATATTGTATCTCTGTACCCAGAAGCAGAAACTTTGACCTTCTGTAGCTTCTGTGTTCAATTTGTAAGCAATGATCCGATAAGCTCTTTTTATCGCTTCTTCAATAGAAGTGTTATTACGTCTGGCCTCTCTAATAAAGTCTTCAGCCAATTGTTCTTTGAACATATCCCATAAAGCCTTAGGATTTTCAGGAGCGCCAAGAATAAGAATTTGTGTGAATAGTGTTCTCATTACTGAAGGCATTTTTGACCTGGCAGATTCTCTCAAACCTTTGACCCATTGTTGATCATCATATGTTAGTCCTCTAGCTAGGCAGACTTGTTTATATGTAGCGTATCTTGTTCCTTCTACCAATAAAAGGTCATCGAAGCTTGTAGCATCTTTGACGTGGTAGAGCAATAGCCGTAGACGGTAAAGTTCTGGTTGCGAAACAAAGTTTATGCTGTGAACTCTACCAATAACTCGAAGGCGCCTGACCCTGGGCTGCCATTCACTGTTACTTCCTATCCACCGAAAATGCTCTGGCATATGCCGCCAATAATAATAATAATGTATTTCTTGTTGATTTTCATTGTGGACTTGATTTTGTTGTTGCTGCTTCGAATGTGAATTATGTCTAAAGTAAGCTTCTAAAGTTGAATCTCTTTGGCCTACGTCAGCTAAATCTTCCTGCGTCTGTTCAATATTTGCCATTCGATATTGTCCAGGTAGATGAATAGCTAAACGTTGAATAGTGTGACTTTTTTTCTGGATTTCATAGCCAAAGAGACTCCAGCATGCCTCTGGAGGTGTGATGCATCGACCTTGCATATATGTTTCTGCTTCCTGTAATTTAATGTTCGTTGATCTTGAATTACCTTGACAAATGCACAGTCATGTCCCTTGTAAACATATGTATAAAGATATTTAACTGCTTTTATACTACCAACGTATTCTACATTAATATGGCAATTAAATGTTTGTAAAAGGTAAGCGTTATATGAAGCAACATGGCGATTGTCTCTTGTTGTTCGTCTACCTTGACTATCCTTACGTTAAACAGCATGATGATGTGAAAAGTCTGGACTGTTTGGATCCATTCTCGAATCATAACGACGTCGATAATTGGTTTTTTCATCTTCAACTAAAGATGTAAAGTCTTTGAATGATTTTGGAAATCCGAAGCGACACTTCATTTTTCCATCTTTATTGATCATACATGGAGCTTCTTGGTTATGCTCTCCACACGGATTATGTATCATCCATTTAATTCAAATCTCGCAGTATTGTCGTCGTCAGGAATTTCAGCAGAAATCAAGTCATCAAGCTCCTCGACGTTATATATTGCATGTGAGGTGCATGTGAGGAAGACCTCGCTTTTGAAATTCTATAGTGTACACATAAGCTGCAACTTTACCAAAAATTTGTTTTTATCCAAATCATCAATTAGTTCATGAAATTTTTTTTGCGACCCTTGCAACGAGGTCAGGCCTATCTTGACCTGGTTGATTTAAAAGACTTTGATCATGGAATTGTATTCTTGCTGCTTCCTTAATTTCTGACCAATCAGGATTTCATGTCATCGTAATGAAATAATCCGGCGATCCTAGACGACGGACTAAGGCCATAGCATCTTCAAAATGTTCAGCGTAATATCTTGTAGATCCAGGAAATGAAGAAGGTAATATAAGTTTTTCCCCAACAGTAGCATTTTTTGTTCAGGAAGTTGGTTTATGAAATTAGTAACTGAAGCGTAATTATCAGCAAGAATTTTTTTTTGATTAGCTTTAATTCAATCAATTCGATCTTTTATAACTCTTATAGCAGTATCAACGAGGTACTGTTGGAAAAGTTTACCACCATAATGTAGAGCATTAAAATTTAGGAGACGCAGATCAGGACTTCTTACAGGATTCTCGAGTGGAAGAAATTGACCAAATTGTGGCCGAAAAGCAATTCTATATTGAGCCAATTCAAGTCTTGCAAGGTGATGACGACTCGCGTACGGAGTTCTTAATGGTAGATCTATGGAATATCCAAAAGTACCTTTGGGATAAAATAGAGGGTAAGTGAATGGCTCAACTCGTTGGTCGATGTTCCTCATTGTAACAATGGATTTACCTCTCTGTCGAATTATCTGGAAAACTTTGATCGGCATTCAAAGTGACCACGGCGCAAACATCATTTTGGAATGGAATGTTATACCTTCTGTGGTCTGCACCCTCGGGCAACGCAAAGAGAAGTTTCACGTAAGGTGGTTCAGTTCTTTCCTCAGCAGCACGCTGGTTCACTTCTTCTTCAACCTCTCGCATTATCATAAAACCTTGTACAAATGGATTTTGTGAGCGGATAATTCCTTCCAACAGGTTCATTAATGGGACACTAATTCCATTATTCAGTGGAATTTTGAAACGTTCATTGACAGCATCTTCATTATCGAGGAAGTACATCTGTCCATATCGAGGTCGTTCAAACTCACCTTGTGAATTTTGAGTTGGATGAGCAGCCACGTTAATTTTATGATAAACATTCCCTGCTGCATTAAACGTATAAATTCCTCGATTGTTTATGGTTCGATTATCATCCACGGTGAATGAAGCCATTGCAAAACATGCATTTAAATTACGTATTCTTTTATGAAATTCATCAGTTAATGGATGACAATGAAGAAATAATCGCACCAACTCATTTGGAAATTTAGGTGGATGCAGCTCAATGCGGCCATACAAACAGCAGTCTCCGAAAGAATTTCTATGGGTTCGATTGCTAACACGTTCTTCTGGAAAATGCAAAGCGCCACAATGCAAGCAAGCAACATTAAAATTTCCTAATGTGTGATTGGATACATCAGAAGTGACAGCTAATTTGTATGTTCGTAAAGGGTTCAATAGCAGAGCTCTTTGACGTCTTTCATTCCGGCGACGTTGCTCCTCTAATCGCTGCTGACGTCTTTCTTCATTTTCTTCAGCTCTTCTTTGACTTGCTCGTAATCGAATGATTAGAAGCCGTTGAGCTCTTTGCTCTGGTGACTCTTCAGCTCTCCTTTTACTTGCTCGCAATCGATCGTTTTCTTGCCGTCGTTCACGCTCTTCTGTTGATTCTGCCAATATTCTGCGTTTATTATTTATCTCCCTTATTTGCTCACGTAATTCTTGCGACTGGTAATCGTTAAGCTCCCTTAATACTTCATTTAGTCTATTCATACAATCATTCTTGGCACTTCGCACAGGTCTAGAAGTTGACGCCTGATTTTCATGAATGACGTTAGTATTATTTTGAGGAACTTGATTTCGGGCATTTGTTACTTCACGAAGGGGAAGGGGTCTTGAAGTGGATGCCTGATTTTCATAAATAGCATTGATAGGATTATTTTCAGCAAGTTCGTCTCTGACATTCGTTATTTCCTGAAGAGGCTGTGGAAACTCATTTTCTTGCTGTCTTTGTTGCGGTGGCCTTAAGTTATTAAAAATTCACCGTTTAGGAGGTCGTCCGCGAGGCATCTAAAAAATAACATTTTCAGATTGCTTTTTTCTGCCAAAAATATTTAAAAGCACTTGAGCATAAGACTGGAAGTATAAATAATGTTGCACAGTGTCCAATGCTTGGTGGGTGTGCACAGAATAGTAATATGTAACCTAAGGTGATGACACTTACCTTCTTAAAAAACTATATAAATTAACAACCGAGCAAGAATTTGAGTCGCTTTGCACTTGCACAAACACTGTAATGGTTTTTTATTGTAAATAGATCACTGAGCAGAGAAAAATTGCAATTATTTTTTTATTTTACTGAGCAGATCTAACACTAAATAACTGATTGGAATAAAATCACTGTAAAAGACAAAGAAAATGATCACACAAATCGATTAATTTCTGAAATAGCTCACCTATAATTTTCAAATAAACCTTCGAATAAACAAACAGACACAACGTTTTTGAATAATAATGTAATGAAATTTCGGTAATGTAAAAATTTCGAGAAAATTCCTCGAGCCGTTACGGGAAAAAATATATAGACGGACGGACAATTATTGCTCGTCTCAACTATTATTTTGTTTATTTACAATGATCGCAACAGCTATTTATTTTTCTTCATATATAAACATATCGATACTGCGCCGTTTGCATTTATCGACGGTTTCTGTAATTTATTTATCTGTACGGTAAGAAAGCTGGTTATAAATTACAGTTGCCTAGCAATAATTAATTGTCGCGCGGTATCGGTCCCGCGATATTTTAAAATAAAGGCCCTCAGATGTGGCCCTTAGACGAATTTTGCGGAAAATGAGACCGAGTCCAATCGATTCCTGGTGTCAAAATACCCTTAAGTACCAACTTCCGAGAAAATTCCTCGAGCCGTTTCGGAAAAAGAATTTACAGACAAACAATTATTGCTCGTTTAATAGTATAGGATAATGAAAAATAGAAAAAATTGTATACAAATTTTAAATAAAACAAAAAATTTAAGCACAAACTTAAATTTACTTTTACCGCAAACCAGCACTTCTTGTTAATTAGTTCACACACACACACACACACACACACACACACACACACACACACCCATGCCCTTGTGAGATCTCAAAATTTAATATTCGTTTTGTCTTTTAATTCTGAATCAAAATATAATCACCCCCATTTGTTACTTAGCTGAATGTCCAATAGAGACTTCAGGCCATTTTGATGCACACTTTCAATTTTTTCACGCACTACATAAATTCTTCCAAATTTTTGTTCATTGACTATGATGGCTTTCTTTTTTTTTTTAATATTTTAACTGTTAATACGTTTTCATGAATGTTTACTTTTTGTTATTACATTTTACACCTTTTTCATTTGGGCATGCCCGTAATTCGTCCGCGAATTGTTGTACGGCCGTACCGAACGAGAGTATATATTCAACTGGGGCAAGCCAAATTGGTCAAAAGTCTGAGCTGGAGGAGCGATTACGTGGTCTCGTCCTTTTGTTTAACTTATATTACGTTGACAGGTTCCAAGGCGTTGCTGACCTCACCTCACATTCCAGTGTTATGTAATTATGGGCTCGGCTCTTGACGTCATGTAACGTGACTTCAAAATGCAAAGTTCAGAGTTCAGGAATGCTAAAAATAGCTGCCTTCCGCTGTATTGCTGACCTTGACGCTAATAATTTGTATGCTGTTTTCCCCAATAACATTTACAAATAAAATCTTTACATTTACAATATGTCTCGGGAAGGTTTTACCTGTACCGTTACAACTTATAAAATCAACAGCAAACAAATGGACATGGTAGAAAACATTTACACACAAAAATAGTAGACAAATGTTAAGTGGACTCTAAACATATTATGTTTGAAGTAATAGTGGACTGACAGTTTAATAGTACTAAATTTATATGCTAACAGTTTAACATTGTCAAATGTGCACAACACACAACAATAATTAACCAAAAAGAGAAGAAAGAGATACTGGCACGCACTGATTAAGGGGATGTGCCCATACCCCTAAAATTATTCTGCAGAATTTAGGTAAGTTCTTTGAAAAATTATGGGTTCTAAATTAACATAGTAATTTACTGCAATGGTGAAAGAAAGTGTAGTGAAAATATCTGAAATAATTGTTATATGCATATTGTAACATTACATAACCCATGCCCAATACTGCTAATAAATAAAGAAGGATTCATATAACCAAAAAAATAATAAAATTAGTGTTATGATGTGGCCCGTGGGACCAAAAAAATGTTGATTTCCGATCCGAGTGGACCAAAATGTGTTAATGTCGGCACGTGTGTACTAAGAATTTTCTATCAGGAAGAATGATGTTTGGGGTGCTATTGCCAGGATGCAGAATGATAACGATAGTGGACTGTATTAATACATTTATTAGGTTTCTGTTTTACACTTAAATCATAGTGTTGAGATTGGCTAAGTCTGAAAGATTTTAATTTTGAAGAAACCGATTCGTAAATGAAGCTACATTTTAGATGAGGCGCAAATGTGTGCCACTCAGCTTACATTGAAAAAACGTTGAGGCCTAAGGCCTAAATAATTGTCGCGACAACAAGAAAGAGAAAAAGACAGAACAGGCAGCAAACGTAATGACGTCCACTGCCAGCAAAGGCTCGTAGAACTGTATCGTTGTAAAAACATGATAAGCACAATTTGAAAGCGTACAGATTAACCAACCTATGAATGCGAAAATTACCATATTACTGTCCATAACTGCCTGCAAAAAAATCAAAAGCTTTTTTAATACATTTTAATAACTTATTGTAGAAAAATACAGAGTTCTTAATAATAAAGGTCAATCTCAGTAAGTTGTATTGAACCTTGATTTGAAATCTTAGATAACAGTTATGACATTAACTGCTTAGCGATAAGCTTGAGTGATGATAAGAGTTGAGCAGGCCAAGGTCGGCGTGCAACTTGATTTGTGCATGACTATAAATGCAAAAGTTAGCAATGTATTGCCAATATATATTGTATGTATACAATATTAAACGATATAAGACATGAAAATACATAATTTGACAATGTTTAATGATGAATAATCGGTGACTCATCACATGATGGGCCCGATAAATTGTAACATTTATGCAAGTCATAGTGGTTAGCTTGAACCAGTTAAGGCCAGTAGACCTATACAATAGTATTGAATGTAAAGTGAACAGACAAAGTATTATAAGATTATACATGTAAAGACATAAATTTAGCATGACGCCATATAGTTTGAACCAGGCATGCTATACCTGAAGTTTCAGGAATTTACAATTAATTATTATGTGAAAACAAGCTATACATAGTTGAATGATTGCAAGCACAAGTGTAATGACATGTATGTCATGATTAAAGCATGAATAATAATTGTGCAATGCGTGATCACAAAATACAAAATGCAATATAAAATACAATATAAAAATTAAAATATTGGCGTGGCGTGTGGTTATAGACAGTAGATGCAAAAAAAAACAATGTGTTTTACATAAATACAAGTTATACATAATAAATACAATAGAAATCGGTTTAGTTAATTACAAATATATGAATACAAGGCACAATAGCATAAGTTGAGCCGCTCATCATTGTCATCACAACACATTAACCATACTTCAGAATTTTAACTTTCTTAAAAAAGTGTAACTAAATTCTACAGCTTACCTGGGTGTGCGGCTCACTTGTTTAAAACCAGGAGGAGGCCTCCTAGTGGAAGAAAGGCCTCGTACTGGGGAACCATTAGGCAATTGAATTAATGAGGTGACCTCAATTTCCAAACTCAACAAACAACAAATTTATTGGTTCTCTAATTCCTTTTCAAAAAGCCTTACAATTTTATGTACAAAGCGTGTACTTCATAGTACCCAGAATATATAAGTATTTACTTAAAATAACAATAATCATGTAACAAAACCTCTCCAGTAAATTTTAAAACTTTTACAAAAATATAATTTCAATATATTTTGGCAATAAATTATTATTAACATTAATAAATAAAAAGAAATAAATCTAGAGGTTTTCAAAATTTAATACGTCTAATAACAATAATTTATTAATAATTTAATACTGTTTGATTTATTATTAACATTAATAAATAAAAAAAAATAAATCGAGAGGACTTTAAAATTTAATACATATAATAACAATAAGTTTTTTTTCCTTACAGGACACCTTGTGACGATTTAATTGAAACTGTAATCTTAAATAAATAAAAATTAAATTTGCGAGCGATTAAGTTTTTTTAAATCGCACTATTAAACCTAAAGCCCCTGTACTAAATCAGAATGAGAATGAGAAGTGAATGAAAATCAACAGAAGCACTAATAAAAAGTCGAATTGTAAAAAACTTATTAATATCACAATTAACCCTTTGCTAGTCATCATGCGGTGACCTGTTAGTTCCGGACTCAACGTGTTTATCGAGTCGTCTGTAATTTAGGAAGATATAAAAATCATAATGTTTGTAATTAGAAATTTGAAGGCACGAGTAGTAGTTAAAATAATTCACTTAAATTATATATGTATAATTAATGTATTGTTTTTGGTAATAACAATGTCAATTTAAATAAAAATAGGAACTATATTGTCGCGGAGTACTTGCCCCTCTCCGTTGTTATGTGCCAGTCGAATCTAGTAGAGAGTCACTATGCTGCCGTCAGACCATACAGACGTATGAGCGAGAGCTCCACGAAAATGCATTTGTTTTTTTAATTTAATTTTAAAATGTTAGCTACCACTGCTAAACGTGGCGAGCGTTGTGTAATGTGTGAATGATATAAAGATGTGTTAAGAAGAAAAATGTAATAAGTAAAACAAAAACTTAACTAGTAGTAAACAAGATGACGTCTCCCCTCAAGAGGTAAATACAAGTACAACCTTATACATGAAGATGTGATCTGCATAAACTTCATAAATACATGTATACGATGCATAAGACGCTGACGAGGACCTCCGTGGATCTACACCTACTTTCACAAAAGAAACTCCAATCTCCGCAGTGAACATCCTGTCTAGTACTTGCCGAAGACATGACCCAGATGATGATACCGACTTCAAGAATTCCAAAGAGAGACACCCCAGGACGAGGTTACTATGACCAATTGTAAAGGTGACTCGATAGCTTGCCTATCGAGAGTTAATCATATTTGTTACACAACTCACATTAAAAAGAGACTTTTCAAAGACTATAAATTTTGTTTAAAATTAAAATGAGACAAGCTAAGAGTTTACTGTAAGATTCAATATCGTACGTTGTAACGCCTTAAATGTAAATGTAATTTATAATCACTTTAAGTAATAATACCATTCTTCAAATGGTAAAAGAAGTCTTGCAAGCATCTAGATGAACTCAAAATACTTAGAAGTCTTTGCTATAAATATACTTAAAGTAAACTCGGATCCGAGGTAAAAGAATACATAATCAGTTTGATCCCTAAGTTTTTATGAAAAGCATTTAAATATTTTAATCTAATTAATGATGTCATGGTATCTTTGAGTAACAGTTGTTAATAAAGAGAAGTCATCTTGTTGCACATGAAAATGAGTGCATAAATCAGTGAAATACCTTCCCTTGTTTCCTTATAATTATCTTATGTAATTTGTTCAGTTAATTTGAGTTTAATAACAGTTCGTTACAACGTAGGCAGCCCATGTAATTGGCAAGTGTCAGTTAAGATGGGTTCCCTGGATTTGTAACATGGCAATACGTTACAACCTCTGGTTGTACTATTTTAAATAATTTACACAAACAACATGCACCATCTGAAATCTCAATCAAAAATATTAAGAACAACAACAATATAATTAGTAAAGGTATAATGTTAAATATAATTTGGTAATTATGTTCTTTAGTAAGAAATTCACAATAATGTGTGTGCTCAATTTTTTTTTTACTAAACTTGTATAGCTCAATGGTTTTCTGATTTCATAGTGTACACCATTATTAAAAAAAATATTAAATAACCAGGTCTCTCAAAATGTAAAATGTTTTATACATACACATGTGTGTATACGAATGACTAGATCCATAACACTATTTGTATATACTCATCACTCAACAATTAATTAATATAGTCATTCAACATGTTTTAAACTGACACTGAGCCAACATTATTAAGTTCCATTAGATTTATGAATATATATATATATATATATACTAAAAAAATGTTAACATTGATGTGAAATTCACGGAGAATTAAAATAAATTCTAAATCCCAAAACGTGTAGGGATATAACATAGTTTGAACCAATGTGATGGACAGTTCACAGCCTGTACTGACAAGGAGTTGCACTCAAGAATACGACTTCATAATTTTCTTTTACTTACATGCACTTCACAATTTTCACACAAGACAGTTACATGGATAACACTAATAAATACTGAGAGACCTTCTCAGAGAAAATAAAGGAACTAGGCATGTTTCACTCTAGTAAGCCGGGAAGTGCCCTCACCCAGCAAAGTTTAAATAGATACCAATTCACCAGTAGTCTCTTAACACATTTCGTTTTTTAAAGTTTTTTTATTATTTTTTTTGTATCTTAAAAAAACTTTGCATATAAGGTATTACTTATATCAGATGCCAGTCCAGTTCAACAGAATTTTAAAAGAAAAACTTGAGTTCAGAAATGAATTTGCAATCATTAAAATAACCTGGGTATTCCAGATATTGAGTAAAGTAAAAAAAAACATCAAGAATTAAAGCAAAAGTTTTTTTTGTTGTGTTAAGATAACTAGCCAGGACCTCACTTGACGAGAAAATCAATTAGTGCCAAATGCACAATAGGAATAAGTTAATAATTTTCTTTTTGCAAAAATTCACTTCCACTGCACACGAGAAACATTGTTCTCCAGACATACCTGTAGAGATTGGCATTAGCACATTAGCCCCGTATAAGTTCCTTGATCTTCTTACATTTCATCTTGGTCTGACGCTCAGGTAACGGATGAACGGGCCGCAGACCCCCAGGGCACACCTCTTTACTCAGCCGGCCATAATAAAAATAATACGCCCGGTATTTAAAAAAAGAATTCAAACTTTCTTCAGAAGCCGGGCAAGCAACGTCTCGCCGGTTCGAAGGCTGAAAACGGAGAGAGCACAACACGTGTATAAGGCAACAACCAGCACCGGCCCCTCACAGCGGAGCAGTGAAACTCAAGTCGCGACGCATCGCTACTAGATAGCGTGCAGGTGTCCATATATCACGTAACTACGGCCACTACGGCAAAACGAATGCTTCTATTGACATAAATTTGACTTAAACAAAATTCGTATGTTGCCGTAACGAAATTCCATAGTTACGGCACACCCACACAACAAAAGGAGTCCAACGGGCTGGAAGACACTGGGTCGGCCACAACTGGAGGAAAGCTGGGGACTAACTAAAACAGAATAAAAGGTAAAGTCAGGCGGAAGTTGAAAACGAAAGGACACCGGAAAGAAGGACAAGGTGTGTGTGTGTAGCTGGGTGTGTGTAAGTATGGAAGATACCGGGAGTGTGAGCGGTCGCGACCTAAAGAGATAGAAAGAGGAAAGGAAAGGAGAGGAGCTAAAATTCCGATAAAACACTAAAACCCCATTTAACCCCCCTTAAAAACAGTTAAAACTCTAAAAGGTAGAACATTAAAACCCAAATCCTCCAGAGAAGCCCCCCGAAAACCAAACCCAAGGACCCTAATTAATCCTAACTGGGGTGACAAAAAAAATGATCTATATCCATCACTCAATGAACCTCCACTTGAGCACACGCCTTCAAATGCGACACATGGGCCACTCTCACCTGCATACCGTCCTCTAGACCCACCAGGCTGGCAGTAACCGGAGAGACAAACTCGGAAATACGGAAGGGTCCCAACCATCGATAACAAAGCTTGGCGGCGAGACCTTCCACCCTAGAGCTGAGCGGGTGGCTCCTACAATATACCAACTGGCCCACCTTGAAAGGATTGGGGACTCTCCCCGCGTTATAACGACGCCGCACGCGCTCGTGCGATCGGAGCAGAGCTCTCCTCACCTCTTTCCACCTGTGAGAGACCCCCCCCGTTCGGCAAATCCGGGAGAAGATCCTCCAATCTCCACAAATTGCTAAGGGGATGAGCAGGGGAGAAACCAAACATGACCTCAAAAGGCACGGCTCTATGACTTTCATGAAGAGAGGAGTTAAAAGCCATTTGTAACCACTGAAGATTCTGGTCCAACGTGTTCTGCTGTTCCGCGTGGTAAGCGATGAGGGCGGATCTAAGATTGCGATTGAATCGCTCAGCGTGGGAAGGTTGCGGGTGATAAGGGGAAGTGGTTACATGTCGAATGCCGTGCCTGAAACACATGTTTCGGAACTGCCTCGAGATGAATTGGGGGCCATTGTCTGAGACAATGATGGAGGGAAGCCCGAAATGCTGAAAGATGCTGGTCTGAAGGGCTATGATGGTAGTAGCAGCACTTGCCTGACGTAAGGGAAGTAGCCAGACATACTTAGAGAAGGCGTCCACACAAACAAGGAGGAACGAATTCCCGGCCTTGCTACGTGGGAAAGGACCCACGTAGTCGATGAAAACCTTCTCCATAGGTCTGCCAGCCACCTCAGAAGACAGCAACCCCAACTTGGTGTTCTGAGCGGGCTTGCTCAGACTACAGAGATGACAGCACTTCACCCGGGTGGCGATGTCCCGGTCCATGCCTTTCCAGATGAAGTTCTTTCGAATCGCGGCGATGGTCTTAGAAACACCCAAATGGCCTCCTACCGGGGAATCGTGATAATACTGGAAGACCATGGGTACAAGCTTGCTCGGCAGCACTATCTTAGGAACCCGTCCTCTAGGTTCCTTGCAGCAGAGGACGCCCTTGGACAGATGATAAGGAGCCTTCATCTCGCCTGATTTAATTTTTTCGATGATCGGACCCAACATCTCATCATCAAGCTGATGAGGGATAACATCAGTAAAGGCGAGGGGAACTCCAAGAGTAAGGCGCAGGGTTCATCTATTGGCTCCTCACTGGGTAGATGGTACATACGTGACAAAGCATCGGCAACAACATTTTGGGTCCCCCGTACATGCTGTGCCCTGAACTTAAAAGATGAAATTTTGACCACCCAGCGGCCAAGTTTACCCAGTTGACGGGTGTGCGCCAGAAGCCAAGAGAGAGCCTGGTTGTCGGTCTCTAAAAGGAACTCAGCATGTTCCAAATATCTCCTAAATTTGTCCAGGGCGAAGACTACCGCCAAACACTCCAACTCATACACAGAGAATTTCTTTTCAGTGTCAGTGAGGGTCCTAGATACAAAGGCAACTGGCTGCCGAGCACCATCCACCTCCTGCGAGAGCACGGCGCCGATCGCCACAGAGCTGGCGTCCGACTGCAAAATAAAGGGCTTCGTGAAGTCAGGCATCCGAAGCACGGGCGGTGACAGAATGGACTCCTTCAGGGTCTCAAAGGCACGCTGCTGCTCGTCGCCCCACACAAATTTGGCACCCTTTTTTCTTAAGGAATTTAGGGGAGCAGAAATCTCGGCGGCCCCTGGGATGAACCGCCGATAAAAATTAACCATCCCTACGAAGCGGGCCACCCCTTTAGCGTCCCGAGGAGGAGGAAAATCCCGAATTGCCTGAGTCCTCTCTGGGTCTACCGTGACCCCTTTATGAGACACAAGGTGACCGAGGAAAGAAATTTCCTCCTGGGCAAATTTCACCTTGTCGGGGTTTACCGTGAGCCCCGCGCGCCTCAGGCGACACAACACCTCTCGAAGATGATCCATGTGTTCCTCTAAGGTAGTACTGTAAATAAGAAGATCATCAAGATAATTAAACACGTACTGAAATTTAACATCGTGGAACACCGTATCTAGTAGACGTGTTAACGTCTGAACACCAACTGCCAGTCCCATGGGGACTCTCTTATATTGGTACAGGTTCCACGGTACTCAAAAGGCCGTGTACGGCCGAGAATCCTTGTGTAAGGGAATCTGGTGGTAGGCAGAATTAAGGTCAAAAAAATTGTGAAATAGCGGGCCTGCGAAAACCAGTCAAAGGCCGAATGCAGGTCCGGGAGGGGCACCGACTCAACCTCTATATTTTGATTCAATTTACGATAATCAATAACCAGCCGATGCTTCCCTCCTGGTTTAGGCACCAAGAATGCTGGACTGGCATAGGCCGACGTGGAAGGTTCAATGACACCCTGGTCTAACAGTTCCTTAACCTTCTCACGCAAAATGGTCATTTTGGGAGGGGGGAATTTATAAGGGTGGGAACGGACAACCGAGGAGTCACAAAGGCGGATACGATACTCCAGATTATGTGTGAGGCCGAGATCGGCCGTCAGCACCTCGGGGAACTCCTCACACAATTGACGGAAAGTGGTCTGTTGGGACTGGCTTAAATTATTAATAGCCGCCGGGGGTTGAAGTTCTTCAAGTCCCTCCCCCGACTCATCCCGATATCCAAAAAAGGGAATGCGCACGGCACGGTTAAACTTGAAGAAACAAACGTGCCCCTGGATATCGAGAACCAGACCACTTTTTATGATGAAGTCCGCACCCAAAATACAATCGACGCTCAGATTCGGAGCGACAAGAAACTCCCACACCCACGAAAAATAATTTATTTTGATTTTGAAGGCCACCAATTTTGAGGTAGGCAAAATCTCCCTCGAGGCCGTCCAACACACCACCGACGAAAGAGCACTCGCCTTAAATTAAAGACTCCCTAACCAACTGCTGGTAAACCCGGGAGGAGATCAAACACCGCGCCGATCCCGAGTCCACCAAGGCCTTAATACGGTCCTTTCCAACCTCCAACTCGAGACAGGGACACACGGAGAGGCCGGGACGAATCGGCTTAGGATAGGGCTCCCCGGATGAGTGCCCAGTTTCAACCGCACATAGCGGAACATGAGATGCGCTAACGCTACCACGCGTGGGGAGGGACCGGCGCCCCCTCAATCCCCCCCACGCAGGCCGTTTTTTGAAGGGCGGTTCTCACGCGAGACCTCGGACCGTTTGAAATGGCAATTCCGGGCCAAGTGCCCCATCTTACCACAAGTGTAACAACTATAATTTTTTCTTTCAGAGTTGTCACCTCGTTGCTCCCGGTTAGGTGGCCGCTGTTGACCAGATGTGGAACAGGGGACAGGGAATTCGGAAGTGCCGGAGCGAGTCTCATCATTCATCTGGATGGTGCGGGCGAAGACACAAGCTCTGCTGAGATCCGCGAAGCTTCGCGGTCTCTCCAGGAACACCAACCTTGACCTCTCCTGAGGATTGAGGCCCTCCAAAATGACACGCACCACCTCAGCCTCCGACACGTCCACACGCAGCACTTTTGATTGAATTTATGAAGACGTTCAACTTTTCCCCGTGCCCCTGAACTCTATAAAATAATCTTTGCCGCATCTGGTCACGCAGCCTCCCGGGCATAAACAGCTCCAGAACATCCCTGTGGGAAGCATCAAAATCCCCGCCCGCGCCGAGATGCCAGACCACACGATCCAGTAGAGGCGCCCGACAATAAGGATATATCATATTTAAAAGAGAGGAACCAGTCACCACAGGGAAGTCATAAATGCCGAAAATCCCTTCAAAAAAGTTTACCAGCTGGTCTAGATCCAGACCGTCGACCACGGGAAGCCGACGGAGGAGGTCATAGATGGGGTTCGGCAATGACTCATATTTGACGCTGGCAAGGGTGGTACCAAACCCACGAGGGACTTCTACCTGATCGCCCTGAAATCCCTGGGGGCGACTGCCCAACGAAATAAGAGGACGTTCCTCGACTAGAGCACTACATGCTTCTCCCAGGAGACCCACCCGCTCAGAGGCCACGGTCTGGCGCGTGAGCATCTCTTTCGGCTTACCAGGACTCTCTGGAGCCTCCCCAGGTAAGCAAATTTTTGACTGCAGGGCCGTCGCAACCCGCCTAACCTCCTCCTCCAGATCGTCCTGCAACAACAAATTACGGAGACGAGCGGATAAGTGGAGCATTCTTTGGGTCACCCGCTGTCAAATTCGGGTGGAACTCCCTATATATTCAGAGTACTCCATCAGGGTGGAGAACTCCGTCCACTTGTCCGAACACAAGGCTAACTCCTCCCCCAGATCCTCAATTTTGACTCTCTGAAGGGGGACATCCCCCACCAGCAGCTCCCGCAGTTGTATTCTCAAGGACGCTACATCCCTCTGGGGAATCCCACCCCGCAAGCGTATCTCAAACTGGAGCTCATCTTTATTAAAATACTCGGGCACCAGACCGCGACCCTCACGCCGACCCCTACTCTGCCCCGCCTCTGACATCGTTTCACAATACAAGGACTTTAATACAAACAAGCAATAACAATCAATGTACCCCAGGGTTCCCGACCCGACACCGGACCAACAACCAAGACCAAGACCAACAAAGACAATGACAAGAACAAGAACGCAAACAAACAAATAGACACTTAACGGCGAACACCCCAAAGATACAATCCGGAATCACTAGCCTGTGCTCACCCCCAGGTGTCCCGGCCCGGCAACCGCTCCCAAAGACCAATTTTTTTATAACAATGGTGAACAATAATTACAGTAAAAATATCAGAATCAACCCTTTAAACTCATTACATTCCTTGAGATATGAGAACACACCACAAAACTGACAGTGCATGTCCAATTAACGTATTGAGGCCACCACATCAATTTCTAATTTTTGGTCCAGAGGTGGCCAGGCCTATGTCCAACCACGCTCTGCTACCATTTGTGAGCCACTCATCATTGTTATCACAACACATTAACCATACTTCAGAATTTTAACTTTCTTAAAAAAGTGTAACTAAATTCTACAGCTTGCCTGGATGAGCGGCTCACTTGTTTAAAACCAGGAGGAGGCCTCCTAGTGGAAGAAAGTTCTCGTACTCGGAACTATTAGGCAATTGAATTAATGAGGTGACTTCAATTTCCAAACTCAACAAACAACAAATTTATTGGTTCTCTAATTCCTTTTCAAAAAGCCTTACAATTTTATGTATAAAGCGTGTACGTCATAGTACCCAGAATATAGAAGTATTTACTTAAAATAACAATAATCATGCAACAAAACCTATCGGTTAAAACCTTTACAAAAATATAATTTCGATATATGTTGGCAATAAATTATTATTAACATTGTGATGGTACATCTCATCACATATGTATAAGATATATTATAATGATAAGATATAAATAACAAGTACTAGCACAAGCCATGAAAGAAAAAAAAACTTATTAAAAAGTATGTAACTAACATTAAATTATCAATTCCAACATCCAAAAAAAGTATCCAAAGAAGATTATATTAATATTATATAAGAAACAGTAGTTATAAAAGGAAATCCAGAAAAGAACAAACAAAGAAAAATTTCTAATAACGTGACAAAACCAATAGTTATGGTAGGTGAGGGGCATGAACATTAACACGAACAATATGAACTATATGAACAATAACACGAACTACAAATGGACTGATAATAAAAGAAAAATGAAACGGGCGACTATGAATATCACAAGAAAAATCAACATTGAATAGAAGAAATGAGAAGAGGCAAAGAACCAGATTTAGAACTGAGAAACAGAAGTTTGTACCAAAAAACATGACAAATTGACCCAATCTAATGAGTAAACTAATCCCATTCTTTTAATAAACAATACAATTGATAGGAGTACCCAATAAAGATAATATAAAATTAAGAATGCAATGCAGTAGAGTAAATAATAACAAAACATGTAATAATTTAAGAAACCAGTGTAAATCTATGAGTTCAAACAAGTGAAAATAGTGAGAGCCCAAAATAATTAAATGATGATCAAAAGATCATAATATAAACCAGTGGGGAAGTGAAAGCCAGTGGGGATTATCATTAAAGTGATAAAGGTCTTATGAACCACATATATGGAAATAAGAACCAAAATATAGTGACAAAGTGTTTTTTTATTAAGTGTTTTGGTAAACTCCAATGTACTATGTTATGTATAATTATTTATTCATAAGGGTTGAACACTTATTCATTTTTAAATAATGCACAGTTATTGGCCTATGCTATAATTTAAATAATAAGATATAGTGACATGTAAAAGAGTTAGGGTAATAAACACCCATGTTCAGTTATATTAGAAATAGTTAATATGGGAGCCTGTGTGCACCATTAATTTATATGTTATAAAAAGTTTTTTTAAAAAAAATGTTAGTTATTTAGTGAACAGAATGTTCATAAACTGTTCAAAATGTTAATCAGGTAATTGGGAAAGATCTAATATTATAAAAAGGATATTGTACAGAAATAACTAACTGTTAGACATGTAGGCCTAAGGAATTGAGCCAGACCCAAGCAACATTGAAATAGTTAGATAAACACTACTAAATTAAATAAAACTAAAAACAAAAGCTTGGTTTTGATAAAATATAAAGATGTTAATGGAGGGAGATGTATAAACCATCCATTGCTATCATAATATAGATAATGAACATAATTATAAAGTGTTTAGTAAGCCACTAAGCTGACATGGCTTCAGTATTATTGTTATTGTCAGAAAAATAGGTGTAGATATTTTAATTAATGATATTGTATGAAAAGTAGGAATACTCAGAATTATATTTGGTAGTAAGAATAACAATATTAGAAGATATTAGATCTGTAAGACATACAACAAAAATGTCAAACAAGATTAGGTCAATGCCTCAAAACACAAAAGTATAAACCTGCCAAAACAGTAGATAAGAGGCCAAAATGGGGCGAGATTTGTATCAAAACTATTTAATTTTAATGAACAATAAAATGGTACTAATTAAAAATAAATGTAAATCAAAATAAATAAAACGTAATCTGAGGTGACAAAATTAAAAACGCCAATTTTCAAAAATAACTTAGTCACGTGACGTGGGGTCAAGGCTCTAGACTAGACCAATCAAAAACACCAAAAGCTAGGTCACCAATGAGATTTAAATATTTTTAGAGAGACAGTTTGATTGGTAGAGATAAAACTGAAAACTTCAACAGCATATTGCTGGCAGTAAAAAATTAATATTAAAAGAGTGAAAACTTACTCCAGGAGAGGCGATTCCGATAAAAGTAATACCGAAAAGATCGACAACACATGACACGACACCAGAACCAAGAAAAACCAACACACTAACGAGAATCTGAGAAAATAGATACCACTCAAAAGCGTCCATCCCGTATATACAAGGCAATGGTGAGAAATTTTGGTTAATTCCAGCAGAATACTACATAACATCACAACACAATTTCCACTAAAAACAGCTGTTCCAGATAAAGGAGGCTATATACCAACTATTATTATAAACTACTATAACTAAGACTTTATTTAAAACACTTTAATTGGAATTTAAAAAACGTATTTTTCTGAGGTGAGAACTCAATAGTCCGCCATGTTGTGTTACTGAAGGCACTGTTGCAAACTGTAAGCAAACAACTTTGAAAAACATTATTATATACATTTTGTTAGTCGATAAGAAGTAAATATATTTTGTAATGCATTGTATTTTTAAGTAGAAGCATATTTCCTATCTTTCCTAGCAACTCCAAGTACCCATTACCTGAGAAACATAAAATATATATATTGTGAATTGTCTTTGTTATTACGGACTATTTGTTACGGCGGATGAACTCATCCAATTGTAAATCCTCGAATAATGAAACGGTAATTTGACCAATGTTCCAAAGAAACTACGAATAAAAGATATAATTTGTCAATCGTACCAGTCCTATTTTATTCCAATAAAGTTATTATAAAGACTATTAATTACAGGAACCAGAAGAGAAAATTTGAGGAGGGCGCAAGGACATCCAGACACGAAAGTAGATCCAGTGGGCTGCTTACACGATCTATTTGACCATTACTAAACAAATATTATTCACGCGCCGATTTCAAACGGACGGTGACACACTAAATTCTCGTTCCTATACAATCGTTGCTAATCAACGAATACTGAATGACAACACAGGAAACGACAACAAAATAACTAATATAATTAATAGTCACAACATAAGGACATTTACGAACCGATTAACGAGTACAACCAAGTTTTGAAGGGTAACTTATTTCGTTATCCGCAGTTCGTAAAATACACCCGTAACTATTCGGTTTGTTATAGATTGACGCATCCAACGTGGGCCATTAAGACTCACAGATAAAACGTCACAACACTAGTTTGATTGTTACAGATTGACGCCTGCAACGTGGGACTTTACAAGTCAACTCCACACCTCCAACACTATTCTGATTGTTACAACATTAATAAATAAAAAGAAATAAATCTAGAGGTTTTCAAAATTTAATACATCTAATAACAATAAGTTTTTTTTTTCCTTACAGGACACCTCTGGTTGTACTATTTTAATTAATTTACACAAACAACATGCACCATCTGAAATCTCAATCAAAAATATTAAGAACAACAACAATATAATTAGTAAAGGTATAATGTTAAATATAATTTGGTAATTATGTTCTTTAGTAAGAAATTCACAATAATGTGTGTGCTCAATTTTTTTTTTACTAAACTTGTATAGCTCAATGGTTTTCTGATTTCATAGTGTACACCATTATTAAAAAAAATGTTAAATAACCAGGTCTCTCAAAATGTAAAATGTTTTATACATACACATGTGTGTATACGAATGACTAGATCCATAACACTATTTGTATATACTCATCACTCAACAATTAATTAATATAGTCATTCAACATGTTTTAAACTGACACTGAGCCAACATTATTAAGTTCCATTAGATTTATGAATATTGTAACGTCCTGTTTTGTGAGGTACTTTACCACTTACGAGTGTATTGCAAGTTATATCGAGCTTCGTTAATTCCGCCCCACAGTTGTACGCCAATTCTGTAACGTGCGGTTTCTGCGAGAGGCGGGTGTTAGCGAAACGTCCTTCTCATTCAAGCCCCAAATGTTGGGTTCGCCAATTCTGTAACGTGCGCTTAATGTGAGGTGTGCACTTGCGAAAGTGTTATTATATGCCTCACGCAGTATGCGTCACTTTTGAATTATACTAACTGACGTTTTAAAAGGTATAAATAAAGGATTTTGTTTATCTTGTTTTACTCAATCTAAAAGAAATCAAGAGTGTGTGATTTGGGGTCAAGGAGGTAATTTGTTCAGCCTTATGCAGAAGAGAGAGTAAGTATCATTATTGCCCCTCAGTTGTGACGATTTCTTCTGTATGTTGTGCTGAAATTTTCATTAACTACCCACTACAATAAATTATAACACGTTATAATTCAATATTAATTTTCAATAACATTGCTTTATTGATTATTGACTTTTGTCTCCTGCCACCAAAATATAGGTATCACAATTAATCTTATTTGAAAAAAAAAACATCATCTCGACTTTACCGAGTAAACATAGATCTGTCTAAGGAACAAAACATATATGTTGTTATTTACCCAATATTACGCTATAATAAAAAACATCAGTTATTACATAATTCTTAGTAATTCCCCAGGGTTCAGGGTGAATTCTTTGTGTTATGAGAGTGTCAGAAATGGATAATTGCTACGGTTTACAAATATCAAAAAATTAATAAATAATTTTGTTTATTTTTCAAATATTACGTAGTTTCCGGAATTGCCGTAAGAGAGCAGCATGTATTTGTTTACTTTGAAAGAAACATATGATAAAATGAATATTTTTTGTTCTATTTCACTGTTAAAAAACGAGTTTTCTTCTGGACTTATTACGAAAAAATGTTTATATTACCTCGCTCCGTGTTGTCCTTACTGGATTGAAGTTTTATTCTGTGATGAGGTACGTCTTGCGTTATTATTTCCTTTTCGTTTGGAATATTTTCTAATTGTCTACTGGAAGTAGGCCGAACTATATTGGATCCTCAGAATGTTTTCATCCACTGGTTTTTAATGTATATCACCATTTAATTTGGATTCCTCAGGTATAATTAGTTAGTATTCACTTTGTTTATTACTCTTGCGTGAATTTCGCCTCCTCCAACGTCCAAAAAAGGTTATTTTTTATAATTTTTGTCGCATCGTTTCTTCAACTCTCCGGTTTAGTTCAAAATTTTTATATCTTATTAACAATACTTGTTATTTTTCATCACTCTTAGTAACACATAGTATTTTTATTATGTAGGCAGTTTGTAATTATTATAAATTTATATTTTATTTATGGAAAAATAATTCCCTTCCATTCCGGTTTCTTTACTAATTTAATTTACATAATATGTTTTGGTTAATTTTTTTATGACATTGTATATAAATATTTTATAATTTTATTATCCTTAAATAAATTTATATATTATTTATTTAGTCTCAAATAGTATTCATACCCGGCACTACTTCCTGTTGCCATTTCCTTCATAGGATTATTTTAATTTTATATTATCTTTGGTAGTTAAATTTTTATGTCTTTTAAAACTAACCCTGGGTTTTCTTATAATCTAACACAATTTTTTGAAAAAATATAATATTAACTTGGGTATAACAATTTGTGGTTCATACAATATAAATTACAATAAATAAATAAAATTACAAAAATCAATCAGTATTATTACATACTACTTCCATAAGTTTATCCTTTCCAAAACATACAACACAGTTTGGTAATACGTTGCTTTCACTTTTGTTTTTTCACCTCAATGGGTACACTATCACTCACTTTGCACTGTATACCACTCAAATTGTTTATCATTTTGAGTGATATAATTAAATTTTGAGCGAGCTTTAGTTTTACCCATTTCTGACTTTTATTATCACGAGTTACTTTATTGGGACTGGATTATGTAACGTTACATAAAGCCCCCCCACTAGAACAAATTTATTTTAGTTCAACTTGTTGATAGAAATAAATTGTTGATTGGTTCAAGTCTTCTAATGGTCTTGACTTTGTTTTCATAATAGTGTTTCATTTCTGACTGATTATAAACTCTGGTAATTCAGACTTGTGGTAATTGTCGTTTTCTTACTTAACTCTCTCTCTCTTGGAGGCAAATTCATCAATTATTTCTCGGGGTTAGTGGTACTTCCACATTTTATTTGATAAGGACTGGTCACACTAATCATATTAAAATTGTTTCAACACTCATTTCTATTTGCTTCTATAAATTCGCTTTATCAATTAAGCTTCGGTCTGCTATCTTCCTTCTATTTTCTTCATTTATACTTCTGGAATCTAATATCACTCCTTTCAGCTATTTTATAATTATTATCCCTTAAATATTCAATTTCCCTAACATTTTTCCCTATCTTGTGCGGTGGTTCCAGTCGGGTGGCCACTCTGGGTCCATACACCGCTGTCCATCCTTACACCTTCTGAGACCAGGGGAACATCATCCCTGCTCATAAAAATTATTGCCGGAACATTTCTACGGTCAATACATAAAAATAAAAAAATTATAAGTAGTAGTCAATTAGCGACTAGTACCAAACACTTTTGGGATTCTTCATACTGTAGCTGTTTGTATTTATTTATATATTTCTTCTTCTCCTGGATTCCTTCTTCTTTTCCATTGACTAATAGCATATAACATCATTGATAGGCCTTATGTTAAAATTCTTTTGACTTTACTTCTTGTGACATATTTCTCCGTATCATTTCTTCTTATATAATCTTCAATTCCGAGAAATTCTAATTATTGTATTATTTATCATCCTCCTTCATTTTCATTGGAGTCATTAAATTATTCGTTATTCTTCTTATTGTACCTTCTTTTCTGAGCACATTACCATCAATTGTTTATTTATTTATTCTTCTTTTGTTACCATCAAAATATTATTTTTCCTATTAGTCCATTTTAAATCAGTTCTTTATAAATATTATTTAATCATCTGTTCTCTTTTCCTTGGTGGTTTGTTGTTTGTTAAATTATATGGTTTCAAAATAACTTGAGTAAGATGTCCTTACATGTTTTTTTTTTATTAATTCTAATGGTTGCAAAATATCTTAAGTAAGTTGTACTTACACACTTTTTTTTTTTGGGGGGGGTTTTTATTTTCTTCACTTTAAATTATATTGTTCGAAATAAGTTGAGTAAGTTGTCCTTACGTCTTTTGGAATTTTGGGGTTTTTTAGTTTCTTCATTTTAAATTATATGGTTTCAAAATAACTTGAGTAAGTTGTCCTTACATACTTTTAGAATTTTGGGGTTTTTATTTACAATGGGTTGCTTGGTCCTGTATCCATAAAATCCGTCCCTTTTTCCTGGTTTGTTTGGAGTCTGTTTAACCGTGGTCCATTATTTCAGGTACTCCATGTTCTCGGATTGCTGGGGTGTTCGTAATTAATTCTCTCCTTGATAATCTTCTTACCATCTGGCTCTCCCACTTTGCTGCTATGAAACTTTCACTTAAGTACCGGTCTTCCGTCATAATTCGTTCCTTTTTAACTAATAAGTATCGTACCTCCTCTAACATAACATAGTTGCTCATTTTTAATCTCATTTCATTCCCTTTTAACTCTGGATTATTTGCCCAATATTTGCATGTTGTCTTCCGTCTTGAAGATACGGCTGATATTGTCTGATACACTTCCATCGTTGACACCTTTAACTGGGATGTAAACTTAATTAACTCCCTCTGTTCGTTAATTGGAAGGTTGAATACATTAATTAATCCACCTGTAATAATCTCCCATTCTTCCTTGGTATTTATTATTTTCTTTCTACTTGTTTTTATTATTTCCTTGGTCTTCTTTTCCACGGTTTGAACATCCTTTTTGTTGTGGCTATTTTTATTTTCCGATGGCATTACACCTTGGTATTCTGTAATTTCTATTTCCTTCCTACTCTCTTCTGTATTCGGACTTACTTTAATACCTTCTGAAGTGCTGTCTGATGTTTCATACAAATTCTTGACACTATGGTCCATTTGTTTATTTGTCTCCTCTTTGTATGTATCTGCTTTTTGGATACGCGTATTAACATTTTCAAACTTCTCTCCGAAAGTTTTCCATATCTCCTTATTGACATTCTCCATTTTACACTCAAATTGTTTTAAATTCTTATTATTCTCTTCAAATTTTGCATTCATCTCTTCCCTTTGTCCATTAATAATTTCTTTCAATTTCTGGTGTTGTTCATTCATGGTTTGTCTTAAGTTTTCCTCCTGTTTTCTAAAATTTTCATTAGTTTGTTTATTCTGTTCCTTCAAAGTTTCCTCCTGTTTCCTAAATTTTTCGTCTATTTTATCATTTGTTTGTTTATTGCTTTCCATAATAATTCTCAACATCTCCTGCATGCTCATATCTTCTTTTTGGGTGGATTTATCTGGTTGGTCCCCTTGGGCATCCTCTTCCACTATTTCCTTTTCCGTATCCATAACTACTTCGGTTTCTTCTATATCACCTGTCTGTTGGTCCATTTCACTGTCCGTAACTAATTCTATTTCTTGTTCCTGTCCACCTTCTTCAATCTCCTTTTCTTCTGCCCTCTTCTTCGATTTTCCTCGGGTATTAGGCATTTCTTGTTTTCTCATAACTGCCAACGATAATTAGATTTTTTGATATATATTTTATATTAAATATCAAAATTCTTTTCTAATTACCGCCCTTTTACGTTGAGCGCCAATTTGTAACGTAAAATGAGCAGTCGCTATTTTTCAAGCCCCGCGATGGAAGCCAATTTGTAACGTCCTTCTCATTCAAGCCCCAAATGTTGGGTTCGCCAATTCTGTAACGTGCGCTTAATGTGAGGTGTGCACTTGCGAAAGTGTTATTATATGCCTCACGCAGTATGCGTCACTTTTGAATTATACTAACTGACGTTTTAAAAGGTATAAATAAAGGATTTTGTTTATCTTGTTTTACTCAATCTAAAAGAAATCAAGAGTGTGTGATTTGGGGTCAAGGAGGTAATTTGTTCAGCCTTATGCAGAAGAGAGAGTAAGTATCATTATTGCCCCTCAGTTGTGACGATTTCTTCTGTATGTTGTGCTGAAATTTTCATTAACTACCCACTACAATAAATTATAACACGTTATAATTCAATATTAATTTTCAATAACATTGCTTTATTGATTATTGACTTTTGTCTCCTGCCACCAAAATATAGGTATCACAATTAATCTTATTTGAAAAAAAAAACATCATCTCGACTTTACCGAGTAAACATAGATCTGTCTAAGGAACAAAACATATATGTTGTTATTTACCCAATATTACGCTATAATAAAAAACATCAGTTATTACATAATTCTTAGTAATTCCCCAGGGTTCAGGGTGAATTCTTTGTGTTATGAGAGTGTCAGAAATGGATAATTGCTACGGTTTACAAATATCAAAAAATTAATAAATAATTTTGTTTATTTTTCAAATATTACGTAGTTTCCGGAATTGCCGTAAGAGAGCAGCATGTATTTGTTTACTTTGAAAGAAACATATGATAAAATGAATATTTTTTGTTCTATTTCACTGTTAAAAAACGAGTTTTCTTCTGGACTTATTACGAAAAAATGTTTATATTACCTCGCTCCGTGTTGTCCTTACTGGATTGAAGTTTTATTCTGTGATGAGGTACGTCTTGCGTTATTATTTCCTTTTCGTTTGGAATATTTTCTAATTGTCTACTGGAAGTAGGCCGAACTATATTGGATCCTCAGAATGTTTTCATCCACTGGTTTTTAATGTATATCACCATTTAATTTGGATTCCTCAGGTATAATTAGTTAGTATTCACTTTGTTTATTACTCTTGCGTGAATTTCGCCTCCTCCAACGTCCAAAAAAGGTTATTTTTTATAATTTTTGTCGCATCGTTTCTTCAACTCTCCGGTTTAGTTCAAAATTTTTATATCTTATTAACAATACTTGTTATTTTTCATCACTCTTAGTAACACATAGTATTTTTATTATGTAGGCAGTTTGTAATTATTATAAATTTATATTTTATTTATGGAAAAATAATTCCCTTCCATTCCGGTTTCTTTACTAATTTAATTTACATAATATGTTTTGGTTAATTTTTTTATGACATTGTATATAAATATTTTATAATTTTATTATCCTTAAATAAATTTATATATTATTTATTTAGTCTCAAATAGTATTCATACCCGGCACTACTTCCTGTTGCCATTTCCTTCATAGGATTATTTTAATTTTATATTATCTTTGGTAGTTAAATTTTTATGTCTTTTAAAACTAACCCTGGGTTTTCTTATAATCTAACACAATTTTTTGAAAAAATATAATATTAACTTGGGTATAACAATTTGTGGTTCATACAATATAAATTACAATAAATAAATAAAATTACAAAAATCAATCAGTATTATTACATACTACTTCCATAAGTTTATCCTTTCCAAAACATACAACACAGTTTGGTAATACGTTGCTTTCACTTTTGTTTTTTCACCTCAATGGGTACACTATCACTCACTTTGCACTGTATACCACTCAAATTGTTTATCATTTTGAGTGATATAATTAAATTTTGAGCGAGCTTTAGTTTTACCCATTTCTGACTTTTATTATCACGAGTTACTTTATTGGGACTGGATTATGTAACGTTACAATATATATATATATACAAAAAAATTTTAACGTTGATGTGAAATTCACAGAGAATTAAAATAAATTCTAAATCCCAAGACGTGTAGGGATATAACATAGTTTGAACCAATGTGATGGACAGTTCACAGCCTGTACTGACAAGGAGTTGCACTCAAGAATACGACTTCATAATTTTCTTTTACTTACATGCACTTCACAATTTTCACACAAGACAGTTACATGGATAATACTAATACATACTGAGAGACCTTCTCAGAGAAAATAAAGGAACTAGGCATGTTTCACTCTAGTAAACCGGAAAGTGCCTTCACCCAGCAAAGTTTAAATAGATACCAATTCACCAGTAGTCTCTTAACACATTTCGTTTTTTAAAGTTTTTTTTGATTTTTTTTTTTATCTTAAAAAACCTTTGCATATAAGTTATTACTTATATCAGATGCCAGTCCAGTTCAACAGAATTTTAAAAGAAAAACTTGAGTTCAGAAATGAATTTGCAATCATTAAAATAACCTGGGTATTCCAGATATTGAGTAAAGTAAAAAAAACATCAAGAATTAAAGCAAAAGTTTTTTGTTGTTGTGTTAAGATAACTAGCCAGGACCTCACTTGACGAGAAAATCAATTAGTGCCAAATGCACACATAGGAATAAGTTAATAATTTTCTTTTTGCAAAAATTCACTTCCACTGCACACGAGAAACATTGTTCTCCAGACATACCTGTAGATATTGGCATTAGCACATTAGCCCCGTATACGTTCCTTGATCTTCTTACATTTCATCTTGGTCTGACGCTAGGGTAACGGATGAACGGGCCGCAGACCCCCAGAGCACACCTCTTTACTCAGCCGGCCATAATAAAAATAATACGCCCGGTATTAAAAAAAGAATTCAAACTTTCTTCAGAAGCCGGGCAAGCAACGTCTCGCCGGTTCGAAGGGTGAAAACGGAGAGAGCACAACACGTGTATAAGGCAACAACCAGCACCGGCCCCTCACAGCGGAGCAGTGAAACTCAAGTCGCGACGCATCGCTACTAGATAGCGTGCAGGTGTCCATATATCACGTAACTACGGCCACCACGGCAAAACGAATGCTTCTATTGCCATAAATTTGACTTAAACAAAATTCGTATGTTGCCGTAACGAAATTCCATAGTTACGGCACAAAGTGACAAGTACAACAATGTGGTTATACAAATGTAATACATGTGTTGAAGAATTGCGAGAAATACATTCATAGAGTAATAAGTATCACACATATTGACAAATATGCAAGAAAATGCATACATGGTTTGTATAACTGCAGACCATGCGAATATTATGTAACAAAATTTTTATATAAATACAATACCATCAATGACATGACACATAACCCAATACCAATATTAAAATGTAAATGTGTAGGACATAGTATGCCTCACAAATTATTAACATATAAATACAAAAATAGCAAAGTATACCACCATGAAAATATGATAAGTATAGATATAATAGCACAGTGCATGGTTGTAAAATTACAAGTCACATGCAAATTTAGTATAAAAACACGCAATGATGCAAGTTAACATGAAAATGTTGTGATGATACATATCACAATTAAGTTGACCAAATTGTCAGACAATAAGGTAATGAAAGCCAGTGGCCAAGTGAAATAGCATTGTGCTAAATAATTATAGTAACCTTGTGTCTAAGCCTCGTCCCGCGCTGGCAACAAACATAGCTTATGAACTGGTCTCCGTAAAATACCAGTAGGCGTGCGAATGTCTACTACTCTAATTAAGTTGTCTGGGCCGGGAAATGTGGCGGTAATTACACCAAATTTCCACGCTAATGGAGGTAAGTTATCCTCAATTAGTAAAACCAGGTCACCAATGGAAACGTTATCCTTGGCGAATTTCCATTTGTGACGTTGTTTTAATTGATGTAAGTAGTCGCGAGACCAAGCCTTCCAAATGACTTGGACAAACTTCTGGAGAAGGTGCCAACGTCCAAGACGAGAGATGGGAACGTGAGATAAGTCTGGATCAGGTATCGCCGTTAATGGTGCGCAAATCAAAAAATGGCCAGGTGTAAGTGGCACCGGATCATTTACATCCGATGAAATGGCAAATAATGGACGTGAGTTTAGACATGCCTCTATCTGAGACAAAACTGTCGTAAACTCCTCGAAGGTGAGTATAGACTTGCCTACCACGCGGCGCAAATGATACTTTAAACTCTTTATACCGCTCTCCCAAAGACCACCAAAATGTGATGAGGGCGGAATAAATGACCATGAAATACCCTGAGAGGTCGTAAAGGATTTGATTGATGAGGTGGCATCCTTATTATGCCGAAGATGGTAAAGGTCATGTAAAACATTGCGGGCCTTCCTAAAGTTCGTGCCATTATCAGAATATAACTGGCTGGGTATGCCCCTACGGGACATAAAACGACGTAAGGCAGCTATAAACGCGTTGGCTGTAAGGTCGGAAACCAATTCCAAATGAATGGCCCTGGTTGCTAAGCAGATGAATAAAGACACGTACGATTTTGACAGAGTCCTAGATTTCTGCCCGCCATGACGAATCATGAAGGGACCACCATAATCAACTGCGCAGAATAGAAACGGCCGCGAAGGAGTGACTCTAGGAGATGGTAAAATACCAAGCCTCTGAACCTGTTGTTTGGCACTAAGCCTGAGGCACTTGACGCATCTACGAATGATGGAGCGAATGACTATCTTGGCGTTAATAATCCACCAACGTTGACGAAGTGAGTGATGCACGAGTTGAGCACCAGCGTGGAGTAGGCGAATGTGTTCGCGTTCAATAATAAGGCGAGTAATATGAGCCGATGGATGAAAGACAATAGGATGCTTATTGTCATAAGGTAGTTGCGACTGCTGTAAGCGCCCGCCGACGCATATTACGCCAGACTCATCAAGAAACGGGTCCAGAGAAGACAACTTACTCCTAATAGAGACAGAAGACCCATTACGAAGACAATTAATCTCGGCAGCGAAGTGGATCGACTGAGATTGTTTATGAAAAAATTAAGAGTGGAATGAATTTCAACGGGGGTAAGAGCGCCCGATATTTTCTCAGCACTGGAGAGTCTAATATTTTTGATGAATCGAAAGCAGTAAGCGTATACGCGAGTCAGACGGTACAACGAAGAAAAGTCCTTTGAAAGATCAATAGCCAGGGTAGACATTAGAGAAAGTTTGGGGGTTTGTTTTTCCTCCGCAGTGAATTCAGAAGACGACAGATTAGAAGGTAAAAAGGGTGGAAAAAGATTGGACTCGGAAGATTGAGACAAACAGGCGGGACCGTGCCACCAAACCGAACAATCGCGCAGAACGTCGGGGTGACATCCCCTAGAAATAATATCAGCAGGATTATGTCGAGAATTGATGTGATGCCATGTGTAGGCTTCCGTAAGATGCTGAATCTCGGCAACACGATTAGTGACGTAGGTTTTCCACCTCGAAGACTGGGCATGAATCCAGTAAAGGGACACCATAGAGTCAGAATACAGATGAACACTATTAATAAAGGAATGAAGAGCAGGGACGACCTTGAATACGAGTCGCGATAACAACAAGCAAGCGCAGAGTTCAATGCGAGGTAATGACACCTGTCGTAGGGGGGCTACGCGAGATTTAGAACACAGAAGGTGACAAGAGGCCGATGAATGACTCTAATGTAAACACAACACCCATATCCCCTTTCAGAAGCATCCGAAAATCCATGTAATTCAACTATCTTTGCTTTAGACTTGCAGCGAATAGAGCGTGGGACAATAATTTTATTGATCAGACATAATTTATCGCATAATGAATGCCAATGCAAGCGTAATTGCCCGGAGATTGGCTCATCCCAACCAAGATTGCACAGCCAGAGTTGCTGCATAAACTGTTTTTACAGGAAAACAATGGGACCGACGAGTCCGAGTGGATCGTATATGCCTGCGATAATCGATAGGATTTTCCTCTTGGAGATGCTTGATTCAACGGGGAATGATTTGATGTCAAACAAAAATGAATCGGTAGTGTTATTCCAGAGAATGCTCAAGGTACGCACATTACCCTGTTTGTTTAAAGGGAGTGATAAATTGTCATGATCTGCGACCACATTGGGTTCATTTGATGCCCATTTATGCAGCGTGAGACCGTATTGACTCAACAACGTACCTAAGTCAGATTTCAACTTGGTCAGATCAGAAATGGTGTCTGCACCAGTTAGCAAATCGTCGACATAGAAATCATTGGTTATAGCTGACGCTGCGTCAGGAAAAGAAGCTTCACGATCCTTACCAATCTGATTAAGACAGCGAGTAGCCAAAAACGAAGCACTAGCAGTGCCGTATGTTACAGTTCGCAATACAAAGTGTTTAAACTGTTCGAGGGGAGAGTCACGCCACAGAATACGTTGATAATGACAATCCTTCTCAGCTACCAGAATTTGTCGATACATCTTCTCGATGTCGGCGATGAGAACATAGTTATGCATACGAAATCACAAAAGAATAGAAAAAAGGTCTTGTTGGACGTTTGGGCCTACCAACAAAATGTCATTGAGAGAAAGGCCATTGGTAGTTTTGGACGAACCGTCAAAAACGACGCGAAATTTTGTCGTAGAACTAGAATGTTTAAAGACGGCATGGTGTGGCAGATAGTAGGTATTTGAAACCCCGGAATTGATAGAGCAATCGTCGACAAGCGTCATGTGGCCAAGATCCTTATACTCCTGAATAAAGTTTGCGTATTCGCGCGCAAGCTTAGAATCACGCATGAACCGGCGTTCTAAACTCAAGAATCTTGCTTCAGCGCTAGCATAGGACTCAGCCAACTGGGGATTGTCAGACTTAAATGGTAGCGAAACAACGAACCTACCCTCTTGATTGCGATGAGTAGACTTAACGAAATGCTCCTCACAAGCTGACTCGTTTTTAATAGGTGCATTATCAGGGATAGTTTCGGTCTCCCAAAATTTCTCGAGAGACTCCAGAATTTGACTGTCGTTGTTCCTAGCCAGGAACGAAACAGCAGGACCCATATAACGGCAGTGTTTGGGCAGATTGCCTGCTAGAATGTAGCCTAACTTTGTTTCCTGTATAATAGGAAAATGAGAACCGCGTACGTATTTGTTCGCTAAAATTAAATCTAGGTAAAATTGCGCTCCTAAAAGTATGTCGATGTCAGCTGATATGTTGAAATGTGGATCAGCGAGGAAAACGTTATGTGGAATGTTAAATTGATTTATGTCAAAAGATTGTGCTGGCAGTTTATGGGCTAATGCAGATAAGACCGCACATTTTGCCTCGAAGCTAAATCTTTGATAGCGGGAAATAATGCGTATAGACGCTAGATTAGTGGAACAACACGCGGTATTATTTATACCTGTAATCGGTATGTTAGATTTAATCAAGTTAAGCCGTAATTTCTTGGCAAATGATTCCGTACAAAAATTTATTTGTGAACCCGCATCCAATAGAACTCTTGCGAGTTGTCTATTGCCAGCCCGGTCGATGACAAACACAATTGCTGTTGATAAAAGAACATTATTTGTAGATTGTAATTTAAGTGAACATAGTTACTGCTGCTGGCAGAAACTGGTTTTGACACATTGTTTATGTGCAACAATGTATGGTGTCGTTTTGAGCAGATCTTACATGATTGTTTAATCTTACAATTAGATGAGAAATGATCTGGTCTTAAACAATTGGTACAGCATTTATGATTTAATATAAATTGTCCTCGTTCTGATGTGCTTAGTGCACGAAATTTATCACACATGTAAATTGGATGATTAAATTTACAGCATAAGCATGAATAATTATTTGACGCTGAGTGATAACTTTTAAATGCAGTGCTGCCAGCAGCGTTTCGTGATTTATGTTTGTCAGATTTATTATTGAATCTTAAACTTAGCTTGTTGAGCTGCTGTCCGGCATCGATAGGCAGTGTATTTTCTAACAACTGTCTACGTGCGTTTAAAAACTGAGTAAAACCTTGAAAGTTAGGAAGATTATCGGGGTCTATAGACTCCTTCCATAATTTAAACGTGGTATGGTCCAGTTTTGCTGACAATAATTGTACAGTGATAAGCTCGAATGAATCCACTGACAGTTGCATGGCTGCCAGTGAATGAACGGAAGATGTTATCGTATTTATGAATTCTGCCAAACTTTGGACAGAGTCCTTAATTGTTGACTTTACTTCAAGTAAATTTTGAATATAATACTTAGCTAGTATGAATTTGTTGTCATATCTAGCGGACAGCAAACTCATCGCTATCGAATAGTTTTCGTTACAAATAGGTAATGCCTTAATTAAATCTAGCGGCTCATTTTTCAGAGACGAATACAAATAGTGTAATTTCTGCACTGACGTTAGATCAGATCTGGCGTGCACAAAGTCCAGAAATATTGAGTAGAAATGCTGCCATTCTAAGATATTGCCTGTGAAGCAGGGCAAACTTATCGGTTTTAGTTGCATATTGCTTGTTAATACTGGAGATACAGCCCGAACGTTAAAGGTTTCTATCAATTGTAAGATATTGGCTTCTGTTGAATATAACAGCTCTTCGACCTCAACTCGGTCTTCTTGAGCAGCATTTATGTCTTTAGAAATGAGTTCAATTTCGGACTGTACCTCATCGTATTTTGTTGCCAAGCTTTTTAGACTTTCAAGTCTAACTGTTAAAAGATGTTTGGTGTTAGTGTTTTTGTCAAAGTTAATGATAGCCGAATTAATACACACTATGGCAGACTTTAAGCCGCCTCTCTTTCTGACCAACACTTTGAGGCCTTCTTCAGCCATTGTACGCACCTGTTAATGATGTTAATGATGTGGTACCTGGTATGCGATGTCCTGAAGCGTCGAGGCCGTGGAGAAGATGGCAAATACACAGACCGGAGAGATGACTGCTTAAACTGGAATGTTGACGCTAGCACATGGATGGTCTTGCAGTGATGTCGTCACGAGGCTCAATGGCGACGAAAGAAATGCTGGTTAAGTCCCGACACGGTCGGATCAGCGAATATGCTGAGTCGCCCGTGATGGCCAGAAATTGGGGCAGAAAAATAGTGAAAAGGTGAATGACGAATCCGGCCCGGAGGACCAAAAAAATGTTATGATGCGGCCCGTGGGACCAAGAAAATGTTGATTTCCGATCCGAGTGGACCAAAATGTGTTAATGTCGGCTCGTGTGTACTAAGAATTTTCTATCAGGAAGAATGATGTTTGGGGTGCTAGTGCCAGGATGCAGAATGATAACGATAGTGGACTGTATTAATACATTTATTAGGTTTCTGTTTTACACTTAAATCATAGTGTTGAGATTGGCTAAGTCTGAAAGATTTTAATTTTGAAGAAACCGATTCGTAAATGAAGCTACATTTTAGATGAGGCGCAAATGTGTGCCACTCAGCTTACATTGAAAAAATGT
Organism: Magicicada septendecula; assembly: GCA_034769895.1. NCBI lineage: Eukaryota > Metazoa > Arthropoda > Insecta > Hemiptera > Cicadidae > Magicicada > Magicicada septendecula. The sequence goes on along the minus strand of CM068373.1, from coordinate 311,191,187 downwards.
TGAGGCTTAAGGCCTAAATAATTGTCGCGACAACAAGAAAGAGAAAAAGACAGAACAGGCAGCAAACGTAATGACGTCCGCTGCCAGCCAAGGCTCGTAGAACTGTATCGTTGTAAAAACATTATAAGCACAATTTGAAAGCGTACAGATTAGCCAACCTATGAATGTGAAAATTACCACATTACTGTCCAATTAGTAATTACCCATTCAGAAAGTCAGAAATGGGGATTATGTATCATACTATAAGAACCTTTGTACCATAAAACACTGTAGCAATTGAAAACAATGTGTATGCCAAAGTGTGGTGTGTGCAAAGTGAAACATAGTATGTTATGTGGAAGTGTTAAAAACTTAAAAAGGACATCTCACAAATTTGTGATACAGATGCAAGAAGCAGTATTATAGTAATAGATTATAATACTAGTGACAAGTTGTTGTAATTTTGTGTTGTGTAGGCCACAAAGGCAATATAACTATCATTAATATTTTGTTTACTATACTTATTTTTTTTTATGTTTAAAGGAATCCAGGGTTATATCAAACTAATAATGGCCAATTAATACTATATTAGAGAGATGGAGTGGAAAACAAAGTAGTGTAGGGTAAGAATACATTAACTGAAGTATAAGTCATAAAATAAACTAAAATAAAAATCATTAAATTATAAAATACCGGTAGCCAAGCTTAAATAAATAGGTGAAAAAAAACCTTATATAAATTAAATTTAATTATAACTACGATTTGTAAAGGAGTATTTTTTTAAAAGAAGAAATGAAATAATAATGAATACTAGACTATTTACTAAAACGGTACCTAGGTTAGCCAATAAAAAACCATAAATTTCTTGGTTACTATGAGTAAGTAACCAACAAGAATTGATTGATTATTCAATTGTATTCAAAGTGAGCAGATAAAAAAATGTAATGTCCAATAAAATTTTAAAAAATTAATAACGATCATTCGGAACAAACCACTACAAAATTAATGAAACGAGTCAGCACCATACACTACATCAAAGACATCCTTTGAACTACAATAATTCACACCAGAAAATCGATGGAAACCAAAAAATCCAGCTAACCATATCTCGGTCTAGACATTGGAATTGAAAATCATTGGGTGAGATCACTTCCTTTTAATAAATAACAAAATTACACATCAACTATAAGTATAGAACACTAGAAACAGCACCATCTCTTTAAATTCATAAGAAAACAAGGTGAACGTAATAAACTTTATTTAATTAACCAAAAAACAGTAAAAATTTGTGTTCACTAGGGACGTTCTGGCAGCCATCATTATTTGTGTTCGTTTTCTGTGAAGATACGTAGTCTGCACTCTGGCGGTTTAAACTAATGACAAACTTAATGAACTAGATTTTAAAATAAACAAATATTATTAATGTCAAGTATGATACAAACAAATATGCATTTCTGACTTTCTTAAAGTTCAAAGAACCTCAAATAAACCTGGGAAATATAATTAATTAATTTTTCTTTCTAAAAAACTGTAATCAAAAACATTTGTTGTGTATAAAAACATATTAATTTATTTTTATTGGTTGTTAATAATTATATTTCATATCTCGTACTTACCACTATTCCGCTATTCCCAACCCAGGGTTCTTTCATAAGCGAGGTCAGAAACAGTGTGAGGTTACAAAATAATTATTCTAACAACATATGCAGTGAAAAGAAAGAAATTTTTGTTTTATTTTCTTAAAAATGCTGTTACTCCCAATTACACCCACATATCTACATGTGCCTCGCCATGTGGCGTAGTTGCGCCATCAATTAAGATATTTTCCATTTAAAGTTTTATCAACATGTTACTACCAAAATAAATAGAATTAATTATTTCTTTCTATATTTTAACAAGGGTACAAAATATTTACTTGGTTATTATTAAGACCATAATATTAAAGTATACATACCAATTAACATGAAACATCTTATATTTATGTAGGCCGCCCAGCCTGCTCTCTCTCTCTCATTCACACTAATTTACCCCCTTTAAATAAAATTGCACCCCATTATTAATGAAATTGATACAGATACCCCTCGCCGACACGAGGCGTCATCTTCTACTCGTGGCCACTCATTGATAACTTCTTGGATGTCAAAAATATAATTTTGTGTCCTTTGGTTGACCCGAACACCACTGTCACATTACTGTTAACTTATTTACTCACTTTTTACTTGAAACTTCTAAATTTTGAAAGAGCCCCTTGGGGCAGTTGCCTGGCCAGGCACAGTGTCTGTAAGAGACTGGCAGAGCGTCTCTACGCTCACTACCAACTAGATTGCGTCTCTCAAGGTGGAAAACAATGCCTTATATTTCATCGCCCCTGTTGTGTCCCATTCAACACACGTTTTTTGTGTGTCTGTCGTGGATGACATTTGGTCAGCATTGGTTGACGTCACAAAAGAGGCTGGGCTTAGACTTACATCCGTCATTCTGATAGCATGTGCGTCCAAACTTTTGTCTCATAGCCATTTTGAGTTTTACAATTCCGCGTCGGTCTGCGCACCTGCTCATGTGGTGCATTCGGGCGCGGACGTCACACAAATGTAGAGTTCTTAGAATTGACGCCCGGGTACATTCTTTTGTAACGGTTACACAACTGATACTGCGTAGCGTTTCTTTGTTAGCGTAATGTTTTAATTCAACACGTGACCCGGTCACAGATGGAAATTAAATTTATGAATCTCTTTTAATAAACCCCAAAAATTTAATAAAATAAAAATCCCTCCAAATTCGTCACGTTACAATACCCCCCCAATGAGATATCTTCTGCCGAAACAGAAGAAATCTCATTGCTAACCCCTAAGAGGACCGGTGAGGAACTGGTGCCAACAACCCCCTTTAGCTCTTATACTTCATGGGTACACAACCCCCCTGGCTCGGCGACTATGGCCGCATCTGAACGAGATCACTGGACTTCTCTGTGCGAGATCCCAATACCATAAAATCGAACAGATACGCACCACAGCGCACCTCACCTTCTGACATGCCGCCCCCGAAATCCAAATCCCTGGCTCATATCATGCCAGATCCTCAACCGATATGTTCCCCCTTATCATGCACACTGGGCTGCCTTTAGCAGTACTGGGCTCGCACACAGCACACAAGTACCTTAGCGACGACCCTTCCAGGATGTTCGTATATAATTTTTGTAGGAACTAGACCTGTTTTAAAGCACAGAAAATAGGAATTGGTAACGGCGTATTTGTAGAAATAATCGTATATATATTTACGTTAAAAAAGGTTATGTTTTGATAGGGTTATTGCGTTTACTTGTCCTGTTGAAAATGATTGTTAGGTGTTTTTATTTTATGTGTGTAATTATAGGATAATAGTGGTTTTTATATATAAAGGGTATATTAGAAATACAATTTTGAACATGGCCGAGGCACGTGAAAATAAAGTAAGTGGATCGGGGGAGTTATGGAATAGTACGGGATTCATGCACGAGTTTGAAAGGGTTTTGAGAGGAATGACTGATGATGAGTGGAGCAAATGTAATAATGAACTAAGACAAATGAGAGAACAAAAAACGGGACTATATGCTTTTTTGAACGAAAATAGTGATAATACTAGGAAACAAAGTAACGAGGTAAGGGAAGGGGTAGCGTTAGATAAGAAAATATTGAATAATGATAATTATGAGATTAAAATGGGGGTAAATGATAAAGAGACAGACCAATTGAGTGAAAAAGACAATCAAGTAACAGGGAATGAGGTAAGTAAAAATAGTGTAAATTTCAACAACAAAATAACAGACGAAAATGGTGTCAATGCATATGAGAGTGTAGGGGTGACAGAAAATGGCAATTATGGTGGTAAGTTATACGCCGATGAGAATATAAATAACGAAGAATTCGTAGAAAGGTTAGACGAGAGATTAAGTCAGATAAGGAATAATAAGGTAAGTAGCGGTGACAATATGACGAAAAATAAGGGTAACACGGTGAGTAATAATGATAATTTAAATAATGAATTTACAAGTGATAACAATGATAACAGAAGTAAAAATATGGTGTTAGAAAATGATTGTGTAGATGTTGATAGTGATAATGAAATTGTAGAGAGAGTAGAAGTTGATAATGAGATGTTTGTGTGTGATGAATCAGAGAGAGAGAGTAGAAAGGATGTACAGGTAGAGTGGATGCAGGTGGTAGATTTTTCCCGTAATGTTGTAGTAGGGGGTGAAGAAATGGCTTCACGTGAGTATTTGGAAGACGATATGTCTGCAAATAAATTTCCCTGGGTTTTTTGTGCACTTCATAGGTGGTGCCGTAATGATGAGTTAGTGTCCCCTGCATATTTGGAGAGAGAGAGTGTAGCTTGGCGTGGTGGTGAGAAATATATTGAGAGAGAGAGAGAAAGAGAGAAATAGAGATATTTAAAGTAAAGAGAAATTATGAAGAATTCGTAGAAAGGTTAGGCGGAGAGAGAAGTAATAATAATAACAAGTACTTACCGTATAGTGAAACTGAGATAGTAGATGATGTTAAAGATGATAATATAACTTACCTGATTTTAACAGAATATAATAACGGCGACAGGACTATACTCGAGCGTGACCAGGTACATGATAGAATAATATGGAATAATCATATTAAGTCAAATGACATTATGGAAGAATATGACAATATATATAATCATTATGTTGATAATCATGGGATAGTGTATTTAATAGTAAGTGAATGGTATAATCATAAGATTAGACTGTTATTCGACGATGGAGGGTGATTGTTTATTGTTTATGAACATTTAATTATATGAATAGTGTGGTTTTGAAATGGATTGTCTTATGAAACGATTTGTGGTTGATGATAACAAATAATAAGTTGGACTGTATATTCTTTTATGTGTTGATGTCATTATGTTAAATGTATTTGTGTACTACATTATGGTGTACTATGTGTTATGTAAACAATGTGTATATGTAGGAGAAATTGATAACATTAATTATCAATTAAATTAAATTTGCAATTAACCAGTATAAATTAATAATAATTATAAAATTTGACAGACTAAATAAGCAATGAAAGTAATTGTGAGATTTTAAATAATTGAATTAAATAATTGAAAATTAATTACTTAATTAAGGTTGTACAAAAGAAAGTTTGATATGATTTCATGAAATTAAGATTCTATAATGATTAGTAGATGATTAAACAGATAATATGTTCAAATTGAGGTATATTATTATAAGGGCAAGAGTGTAGAAGGTTTCGATATTTAACCTTTAGAAAAATATCGTGGCGACCTGGGCAGTTTCAAAAGGCAAGTTTTACGGGGACCATGACAGTAAGTAAAATTCTGGCAGCGGTAAGTATTATGAGGAGTGTATTATTTAATTAAAAGGGTAAAAAGCCGAGTACCTTTACAAGCTTGTAAAGGTACTCACCTTTTTACTATTATTTAATAAATAAAATTTTACTCATCATAAAATAATACTTACCGCTGCCAGAATTTCACTTACCGTCATGATCCCCGTAAAACTTGCCTTTTGAAACTGCCCAGGTCGCCACGATATTTTTCTAAAGGTTAAATATTGAAACCTTCTACACTCTTGCCCTTATAAAAATCCCGCTATCTGACTGTAATAAAATTTCAGAAAACCCCCGATTTACGTTAGACGAGTTGTCAGCACAGAAAACTAGGAAATGGTTATGGCGTAATAACTAGACTAACACATTTTTGTACCGTGACGTAAATAGTTTTACTCACATTAATTCACCAATTATTAACAAAACACAAAAAACAAATTTTGAAATATATATACGTATGTCTTATTTCTAAATATACCTCTTACCTTAACCTACACAGCCCAGCTTGCTCGCTCTCACATTCATACTAATTTATTTCCCCATTCTTTTAGTTTTAGCGCTTTTGAACAGTTACTACACTTAGAAAATTTAATAAAAGGTTGCCCGGCTACTTCTCGGTTCCCTTGTTCACTCACGTGTTGCACTCTGGAAAGTCATTCAAAGTCCGATATTCGGTTCTCACTATTGGTGCGGTTGATTTGCCTGTTTTCGGTTATACTCATCTTAATAAACACTTTAAATGTTTGGGTTGTTACTTATTACATTTAAAAGATTACTTCTTGCACACGAGTCTCGGCTTGCGTCTTTTGTAGACTTACTCATTACGTGCGGATGGACATCAGTGCCTTGCCGGCGAACAAATTTCGTTGCCGCACACAGCCTGAGTTGTCACAGTCTTGTGGCTGTACACATGACACATCGGAGTTTTTTAGTGCGGGAAGTCGACGATATTCTGTGAGCACTGTTCTACGTCACCAAAGTAGGATGGGCTTAGACGTTATTTCCTCCAGCATAGATTATGCGCAAGGCAAAATTTCTTCTCTAAGCCATCTTGCGTTAACCAATTCCGCGTCGGTCTGTGCCCCTGCTTGTGTGGTGCGTTCGGACGTAACTGCCACACACCCGCAAAGTTCTAAGAAATGACGCTTGGTACATTCTTTCGTAAAGGTTACACAGCTGATACTGCGTACTGTTCCTTTGTTAGCTCAAGGTTTTCATTCTAACACGTGTACTGGCCGTAACCCAGTTGGAAAATGAATTTATGAATATTTTATAACAAGTCCCCACAATTTAATAAAATAAAATCCCTCAAAATTCGTCATGTTACAATACCCCCCCCAATGAGATATCTTCTGCCGAAACAGAAGAAATCTCATTGCTAACCCCTAAGAGAACCGGTGAGGAACTGGTGCCAACAACCCCCTTTAGCTCTTATACTTCATGGGTACACAACCCCCCTGGCTCGGCGACTATGGCCGCATCTGAACGAGATCACTGGACTTCTCTGTGTGAGATCCCAACACCATAAAATCGAACAGACACGCACCACAGTGCACCTCACCTTCTAACATGCCGCCCCAAAATCCAAATCCCTGGCTTATATCATGCCAGATCCTCAACCGATATGTTCCCCCTTTTCATGCACACTGGGCTGCCTTTAGGCAGTACTGCGCTCGCACACACACTTATTGCTACATACTATCAAAATTATTGACCATTAGAAAACAAATTATCCTAACATGTGATAATACATATACCCTAACAATACAATTCAATAAAAAAACATTATTAATACACACAAACAATAACATAATCAAAATCCAAAACATCAATTAGATGGCAGGCATAAGATCAAATTTTTTTTTTTTTTAAATTCAAAAAAATTTAAATTTATTAAAATATATTTTTTCTCAATATTGAAATTATTTAAAATTATTCAAATTAATTAAAAACAAAATTGGCATCACTGCATTGCCAAAACTGGTCTAATTTACAATATCACCCATCAGCTGATCAAACTGGGTCAAGTCAAGAACCTTGACCTACATAAGTTACACAAGTTACATCAGAAAATACCTTGAACATCTTTAAAATTCTATCTCTAAACACAAAAACACAATAAAATAAAACATTTAAAATAACAAAATATTATTATGATTAACAATAAAATTGATATTTAAATTACTCAAAATAAACACTTTATAACTTTACATTTTCAAATTCTATTTAAATTGTCACTTGTTTCAATCAAAATTTTACATTTTTACTATAAATCTCTTTTCTTTATTTAACAATCGCATTCTCCATTACTTTGGGTGATTTAATTACTCATAATGACTTGATTTACAACTTGATATGTCTACACTGATAATCTTTCTCCCTCTGACTCTAATACCACTAACAACTTTAACTAAAATGACACCCATCTCTATCAAAACATCTATCAAACACTCTCTAAACCCAACTTACTATTAAACTCAATTCGCATCATTCTCTCGATATATAAAAAAATATTCTCTAACCCTTTGTACTTAGGATGTGTGTTCCCCCCCCAAAAGCTCATTCCCTTAATCTGGTCCCTGGATTCTACCTAAGGCGACCCCTTCCCGCTAATCGGTCCCTTCCCGTCCCAACCCTTTTGTTGCAGACTCCTACACTACACTATCCCCTCTTACAAAATTACCATCCCCTAATTAACATTCTTATTACCTCACTTCAACTACAAAATAACATCATCATTTGTAAACATCAATATATCAATCATTATTCTACATATATTCCCCATAACTACTGTGTCAGCATAAATACTTCCCAAATTCTATTACATTAACCCACAACATTATTATTCTCTCTATTACCACTTTAAACTCAACTTGGACTGATCTACCTGTCCCCATAAAATATTAATCACCCAAAATCTACCTTTTACTATCTTTCACAAATCATTTAAAATCTTAACCTTATCAAATTACTTTCCTCATCATTTAAAATAACATCTTTAACATATTAACCTCATATTCAATCATTAGGTACATTGGAAATTTGCAAACATTTATCAGTGACATTCTACTACTGATCAGCTGATTTTCTTAACAAGGTGAATGACCTTACTGCACACATTTCAAAATCATACAAATTACATGAAACACCTATTTTTATCAATCCTTATACCTAACACAATAAAATAATACATCTATAAAACAGAATAAACACAGTATACTGAACATATGAACACCTATTTATCAAAACATAATACAAGCATTTAATTAGTGCAAAAATGAGTTATCATCTTTAATTTACAAAATTTTAAATTCATTGCTCACCTGAGCAACCCCCCATCCACACACACTATTGTTTTGTTCTGTTGGACTGTGGCGCCCATTGGCCTCCACAAGGACGGAATAGTTGGAGGAATTGAACATCTCCTTGTCCTTGCTTTAGCATTACATTTTAAAGATTTTAGATATCAACATATCTTCGGTATATAGTTACTCGCCCTTAAAACGGGTCTACCACCTGGCTCTGCTGTCCCTCCTCGGACAGAGTGGCAGCCGCTGTTCCATAGTTCCGGGATTTCCCCTAGTTCCACCCCCTGTTAATTTCTAGTATAAACCAATTTCAAGCCAGCTATGGTCAAGGGACTTGATTATGGCCATAGCTGACCGCTAACCAAAACCACGATTAGTGCTGGTAAGGCAGTAATCGCCCGAAAAGTCGGGGAAATCAAACTCTACCTTCATGCATGTTACACATCATTACTCCGCACGGCACGAAAGTCTATCATGGTACAATATACAATTGTACAAAAAAGGTGTGCCGCGCATTTTCACCGCTTTGGCCTCCGATGGAGGTAACACTCCCTCTTACCCCCAACCCATTCCGCTATCTACTGGGGCACATGCCACCCCAGCAATAGCACACTAATAGCTAACTTAAATCTTTCTACATTTGCAGTTTCTACACTCCACTATTATATCACTTCTATGAGCACCAATCTACCCCCCAAAATTACCCTTTAATTTTGTATAATAACAAGTTCTTTTATTTATTTAAAAAAATTTTCACATAGACACTTCTGCAAGTCCAAGCTTTCACTTTTCACTAACATTTTCTTTATGACAAAATAGTAAGTACCACAATGGATCATCTTATACGGTTACATCAAAATAAAATACATTTGTGTTGTTTTCTGAGGGAAAACAATTCCTTGAAAATTTAAGTATTTAAATTTCACACTTTTGGTCGTTTCATTTCACAATTTCTAAAACAAAACTAAAATAGTTCGTGAAGAAAAAAAATATACTACCTTTCCACGAAACTATGGGTCCCCCTCCCCGTTCTTGTAAGCAAAGAATTTCTACTGACACCTTTTTGTGGAGTAAGACCATCGTTGCTTTCACCCCATTGTTGAGGCTAACGCCAACCATGGTCCACCTCCAGATTGCCAAAAACCACGATCAGAGGTGGTGAGTCTGTGATCGCCCGAAAATGGGGGAGAGTCCCTTCTGCAAACATATAAAATCAAATTAAATTTCATCCACACATTAATATTAATAATAAACATTGTTAACGTTCCTATGATGGCCAATACAATTTCAAAATTGTTGCATTGTGTGTCCCTACTATCTCCCTTGTCTCTCTGTTCTGTAATACATATGAATTTTTCATCTTAACTTCTATTACCTCATACGGTCCTTCATAGAGTAAGAAAAACTTCTTGATCTCCTTATCCTGAGCGCTCGACAAATCGTGTCTCCTCACCAATACCAATTGTCCTACTTCGTATTTCATCCACTTACCTTTTGCATCGTGCCTACGCTTTCTTTGTTCTCCCTTACTTAATAAGTTCTCATTGGCCAACCTGATCTTTATACTCACATCTGCTTTCTCACTCTCAGGTGGGTAATCAAATAGCTGTTCCAAAATTCTCGGGGGGCGTGTTCCCTTAATCAACTCGTGAGGAGTATAGCCGGTGGACTCGTGCGTGGTACTGTTCAGCCAAGTCTCTACTCTTCTGACGTACAACGGCCATTCGCTGTGTTTAGCGTGACAATAGGCTCTAAAGATCCTGCCTATCTCTCTCATTACACGCTCAGCCTGGTTGGACTGGGGATGGTACACAGCCGTATGCTTCGTGATGATTCCTTCCCATCCTACGGTCTGACGCCATTTCCCACTGATGAACTGTGGCCCATGATCTGACAAAATTACTTTCGGCTTACCCACGTGAATCATGTAGTCCTTTGTCACCTTTTCACTCAATACCTGACTGGTAGCTCTTTTAACACTATACAATCTCACATATTTAGAAAAAGTATCAAGCATCACAAAAATATACATCACTCCGCCTCTACCCCTTGGCAACGGCCCAAACAAATCTACCACAACTAAATCGAAAGGTCTATTCACTTTTATAAAATTCATCTCCCCTTCTACTCTATAATTTACTACCTTCGATTTCTGACACAAATCACAACCCCTTAACAATTTTCTAACCCTTCTTTCCATATTTTTAAAAACACATGACTCTTTCAAAACATTAACACACTTCTTCGCCCCAAAATGGCCATATCTTAAATGACAAACCCAAATGATCTTATCAACTAACCCCTCTGGCACAACTAATTTCCAATTTAAACATTTTTCTTGCCTCCAGAAACGATTAAGACTATAAAAATAGGTAATTACCTTCTGTCAACGTTTCTTAAAATCCTTTTAGGATAACTCGAGTTTCGACACCATTTGGTGTCATCATCAGATCGGATATGAATTAGGTCAAAACATTTTGATGCATATACATCTCGTCAGATATTAAAAAATTAAAAACAACACATAACATTATATAAATAATAAATAAACTATATCACAACAAAATAACATTACAACAATAAAATATAAAAACAACGCGGCCGCAAACGAACCTGTACAGGAACGCCCCCACGGTAAGACTAATCAATGCCGGTTTGACCTTGGTTCAATTTTATCGATCTGATATAGCCAATTTCTCGTTCTATAAGATCGATTCTATTAAATAAAACATTATTGGTATGTATTGCTTTTTCATTTAGGACACAATTGTGATCCTTCTTTATGGCTTTATATATCTCGAACCTTTCAAGGGTGTCCAGCTTTGGTGACTTTTTACATTTATGTAGGATATCTAAATTATCATTAATACTCTTTATATTATGGTTATATGAGCTCAAATGTTCTGCAAATGTAGATCTTGTTACATTTGATTTGGAGCTTGGGATATGTTCTTTATGGCGTAATTTGAAAGAACGACCTGTTTGTCCTATATAGAACTGTGTGCAATCAGAACAATTAAGTCTATATACACCAGTACCATCAAATATATCAGAGGGTATATTTTTGTTAGTAAATGTAAGTTTTTTCTCAAGTTTATTACTTGCCTTTGAGGCCAAAGTAATATTATGCTTTTTTAATTGGTTTTTTAAAATATGGTATAGATTTTCACCATATTCTATAGCAATGTATTTGTTTACTTTTTCTTTGGATACATCAATATTTATTGGTTTATTTTGTTTTTTATTAATTATTCTATCTACTATATGACTTTTGTATCCATTGGCTAATGCTATGTGTTTGATAATGTTTAGTTCATTGTTATAATCATCCGTAGATAAGGGCAATGCCAGCAATCTATGAATCATACAGTTGAAAAAAGCCATTTTATGTGAAATAGGGTGATACGATGAGGCGTGAATAGCATGATCTGTGATTGTTGGTTTTCTGTAAATATTATAGTTAATATTATTATTTATTTTAGTTAAAGTTAAATCTAAAAAATTAATTTTATTATTCATTTCAGTCTCTAATGTGAATTGTAAATTATTTGTAATAGTATTCATGTATTTTTTAAGCATTTCTAGTTGTCTGCAATTGCCATTGTAAATCATTATTGTGTCATCCACATATCATCGGTAAAATAAAATTTTTGTATAATGTTTGTTTTTAGTTGATAAAATTTCGTTTGTTTCAATATGATTTAGGTAAATTTCAGCCAGGATGCCTGACAATGGGGATCCCAAATATTATTTACAAAAATCGACAACAAATATTATTTACAACAGGATGGTTTAGATATGGGATCCCCATTGTCAGGCTTCCTGGCTGAAATTTACCTAAATCATATTGAAACAAACGAAATTTTATCGACTAAAAACAAACATTATACAAAAATTTTATTTTACCGACGATATGTGGATGACACAATAATGATTTACAATGGCAATTGCAGACAACTAGAAATGCTTAAAAAATACATGAATACTATTACAAATAATTTACAATTCACATTAGAGACTGAAATGAATAATAAAATTAATTTTTTAGATTTAACTTTAACTAAAATAAATAATAATATTAACTATAATATTTACAGAAAACCAACAATCACAGATCATGCTATTCACGCCTCATCGTATCACCCTATTTCACATAAAATGGCTTTTTTCAACTGTATGATTCATAGATTGCTGGCATTGCCCTTATCTACGGATGATTATAACAATAAACTAAACATTATCAAACACATAGCATTAGCCAATGGATACAAAAGTCATATAGTAGATAGAATAATTAATAAAAAACAAAATAAACCAATAAATATTGATGTATCCAAAGAAAAAGTAAACAAATACATTGCTATAGAATATGGTGAAAATCTATACCATATTTTAAAAAACCAATTAAAAAAGCATAATATTACTTTGGCCTCAAAGGCAAGTAATAAACTTGAGAAAAAACTTACATTTACTAACAAAAATATACCCTCTGATATATTTGATGGTACTGGTGTATATAGACTTAATTGTTCTGATTGCACACAGTTCTATATAGGACAAACAGGTCGTTCTTTCAAATTACGCCATAAAGAACATATCCCAAGCTCCAAATCAAATGTAACAAGATCTACATTTGCAGAACATTTGAGCTCATATAACCATAATATAAAGAGTATTAATGATAATTTAGATATCCTACATAAATGTAAAAAGTCACCAAAGCTGGACACCCTTGAAAGGTTCGAGATATATAAAGCCATAAAGAAGGATCACAATCGTGTCCTAAATGAAAAAGCAATACATACCAATAATGTTTTATTTAATAGAATCGATCTTATAGAACGAGAAATTGGCTATATCAGATCGATAAAATTGAACCAAGGTCAAACCGGCATTGATTAGTCTTACCGTGGGGGCGTTCCTGTACAGGTTCGTTTGCGGCCGCGTTGTTTTTATATTTTATTGTTGTAATGTTATTTTGTTGTGATATAGTTTATTTATTATTTATATAATGTTATGTGTTGTTTTTAATTTTTTAATATCTGACGAGATGTATATGCATCAAAATGTTTTGACCTAATTCATATCCGATCTGATGATGACACCAAATGGTGTCGAAACTCGAGTTATCCTAAAAAGATTTTAAGAAACGTTGACAGAAGGTAATTACCTATTTTTATAATTTCCAATCACGCTCACCCCCTACTACTTTCTTAAATAATAACCCCTGATAAATCTGAAAATGCTGACTATACTCTGATTCTGCTAATTCTGTTTCTAGACTATCTATAATCTTACCTGACTTACCATCTGCTCGTTGCATGGTTCTGATGTCCTTTAACTCTTCACCAAAAATTCTGTCTTCTCTGCTAATCTGAAAAATTTCAATTTTCTTTAAATCCCTACCTGTTTTATTGTCTAACATGTCTACCCTGGAAAGAGTGTCAGGTATCTTGTTGTCTGTCCCTTTGATGTACTCCCACTCGAAATTATACTCCTGTAAAACAAGTACCCACCTGGTCAGACGGCTGTGAGCGAGTTTACATGTATTTAAGAAGGATAATGCCTTGTGATCAGTGCGGATCACCGTCCTGTTTCCCAAGATGTAAGTTCTAAATTTGCCGACGGCGAACACAATGCTTAATAGTTCCTTTTCGGTGGTGGTATAGTTCTTCTCTGCCATCAACAATGATCTGCTTGCAAATGCGATGGTTAAGTGTTCCTCCTCATCATCCTCTTGGTAGAGTTCCGCACCTACGGCCACATTACTAGCATCCGTCTGTAAGAAAAATGTTTTATTAAAATCAGGGTGGTTCATCATTATTATTTTACTAAATTTCTGTTTAATTTCGTTGAACGCCTCTCGTTCCACTAATCCCCATCTCCACTGTTTATTTTTCTGGAGTACTGCACTCAATCTTGCTATGTGCGTAGTTCCTCTGAAATTTTCGATAAAAATTACACAATCCCAGAAAACTCTGTAGCTGCTTGATGTTCTTCAGTTCAGGGAAGCGCATGATGGAGTCCACTTTATCCGGATTTGCTGAGATTCCTTCTGGTGTGATTATAAATCCTAAAAAATTTATTTGTGTTTGTAGAAATTTTGACTTGTCCCAATTTACAGTAAGTCCTCCTTCCTTTAATTTGGCTAACACATATCCTAAATGATCTAAATGGTCCTCAAAAGTTCTCGACGCAATTAAAATATCATCTACATATACCGTTAAAAATCTAAGTCTTTGGGTTTTAAAATTTGGTCCAAGCATTTTATGAAGCTGGCTACGCTGGTATTCAATCCAAATGGTAATCTTCGAAACTGGTAGTTCTTGCCGTTAAACAGGAATGCTGTATATTTCCTACTCACCTCCACCAATGGTACCTGCCAATATCCTGCTGTTAGATCCAGTGACGTCATATATCTCACCCCGCTGAATTTCTGAAATATTTCATTGATTGACTCTGGTGATTCACGGTCTGGTATTATTATCTGGTTGATTCTCCTTGCATCTAAACATAACCTAACTGTGCCATCTTTTTTAATTACTACAACTAATGGGTTCGAGTAGTGTGATACTGACCTTTCTATTATTCCTTCTTCCATCATCCTGTCCAGTTCCTCTTGCACCGCTCGTCTTTTGGAATAAGGCACGGGATAACTTCGCTGCATGAAAGGTGTGTGTTCCCGTATCTGCAATGTACATTCATAACCCTTTGCCCTACCTGGAACATCGGCAAACACTCCCT
The DNA here is from genome assembly GCA_034769895.1 of Magicicada septendecula. Lineage (NCBI taxonomy): Eukaryota > Metazoa > Arthropoda > Insecta > Hemiptera > Cicadidae > Magicicada > Magicicada septendecula. The sequence continues at coordinate 311,175,796 of CM068373.1, read as the reverse complement.
TAAACTCCTCTATCACTTGCCACAACGCCGCATGCTGATCTGCTTGTCTCAACGCCGCACGCTGGTCACTCCTTACCACCGCACCTCCACTACAAAATTCATCCGCCCTTATCTCCCATACTGCATTATTAATATTACTCATTTCATCTTCAAAATCATCAATATACTCACCCTCTCTACATAAATTTACTCTAGTATCTATATCACTCTCACCTACTCTCTTTTGTAGTATCTTTACCCCCGTTGTTCTAACTTTATCTATTATTTGTTCAAAATTAACCTTTACAGACCGATCACCCCCGTCTAACTCTACTATTTTCTCTTTAAAATTTACAACAGCTTTGTTTCTTTGCAGGAAATCATTACCCAATATAATGTCTAAACTTAACCCTTTAACTACCAAAAATGTGTTCTCAAATTCTATGTCATTTATCAAAAAACTTAAGTGTATCTGTTTTGTTATTCTTTTACTGTGTACGCCTGTAACTCCTACTACTGTAACCCCTGCTACTGGTAAAATTGGAATATTCTTTTGAATTTCTCTTAACTCTCCTAAAATGTTTTCTGCAATAACGGAAATCTCGCTACCTGTGTCTACAAGTGTTCTATAATACTTATTGGCTACATTTACCTGTATTTCCGTGAGTCCCGCTCTCACCTCGATCCTATCGTTTTCTTCCTCCAGTAAATCGGCAACTATATCTGTTTTAATTACGTTACTCTTGACATCCTCCAACGGTTGGACCTCACTTGCTTCCCTGTACAGTGGTCTGGTCCGTGCTACCACTGTCTGCTCTAGTTTTCCGGTTGTTGTCTATGATTGCTTGTGGTTGGTCCCTGGTGATCCCGCGGCGATCCCTGGTGATAATTGTTTGTTCCTCTGTTTTGTTGTCTAAACTGCTTGGTTTCGTTTCTCCTCCTCTGGTCTTCTCTTGGTAAACTACATTTATAACACCGTTGTCTGCTGGCGTAATTCTCCCATTTGCACCTGGAACAACTCCACTCACCTGATTTGTTTACACTATCTCTATGCACATTATTATTATATCCACGATAATTATTATTCTTATTTTGATTATATTCAACATGATGACTATTATTATTCTGTTGTGGTCGCCTACCCACTTCTCGATCTCTAATGCTCTGTAATATATCTAATATTCTCTCCAACTCGTTCATATCTTCAATTTCTTTTGTCATTAAAGTGGTTTGCACATCTCTCGGTAAGTGCTTACTTACATGTCTAACAAAAGATTTAAATGGTATCTGTGGCTCTAGGTACTTAGCTTCGTTATATAACTTAGTCACGTATATCGTTATGTTATTATTAGGGTGTCCTACAAAATCGCCCGTTCCCATTATACGGCTTCTTAGTATTTCTTGTTCATCTTCTGTCCAATATTTCCCTTTAAATGCTTTTTAGAATGTCTCATAACAGTCCCACTCTGACCGATGTGCTTCCGCCCACACTACTGAACTACCCTTAAAACATTTAATTATTTTGGTTAGTTGCACCTCCCAATTACTATTGTTGAAACGGTTGTATTCCCGGGTTTGGTTTATAAATCTCATTGGATGTATTGTTCGGTTTTCATAGCTAAACGTTTCTAACTCAACTTCGTTATGTAAATCTCTAGTTATTATAACCCTTTCAGTAACTCCGGTAAACTTTTGTTAATTTCCCCCCGTAACTCATTCTTCACACTCATTAAATTATTCTCAATTACAGTACATTTGTCATATATATTACTACTAGTTTGTAAACTGAACTCATCTATTTCTCTAAGCTTACTTTGTATGGTACTTATTTTACAGTTGGTACTATCTGCATGCTCTGAAATAGCTTTATTTACTGTTTCTATATTTTCTGCTATACTTATTACATTTGACTCAAAATTTTCTAACTGATTTTGTAAAACGGTTGTTTTAATGGCTATTTGTTTATTTATTTCAAAATTGGTTTTCATCTCTACCTGCTTATCTACTGTAGCTAAACATTTATTTTCTATCTCTTTACTTTGTGTCTCTATTTGATTTTGAACTGTGTTAATTACTGTTTCATTGATTGTATTGATTCTGTCATCTAAATCATTTATTTTAGCATCGTATTTCTCATTAACTATTTCTACTACCTGTTCTTGAATATTTGTACAACGTACATCTATTTCATTGATTCGTCTATCAAAATTAATATTCTGTTTTCTGATTTCATTTTTTACTTCACTACAATTTTTTATTTCATCCTTTGAACTACAATAATTCACACCAGAAAATCGATGGAAACCAAAAAATCCAGCTAACCATATCTCGGTCTAGACATTGGAATTGAAAATCATTGGGTGAGATCGCTTCCTTTTAATAAATAACAAAATTACACATCAACTATAAGTATAGAACACTAGAAACAGCACCATCTCTTTAAATTCATAAGAAAACAAGGTGAACGTAATAAACTTTATTTAATTAACCAAAAAACAGTAAAAATTTGTGTTCACTAGGGACGTTCCGGCAGCCATCATTATTTGTGTTCGTTTTCTGTGAAGATACGTAGTCTGCACTCTGGTGGTTTAAACTAATGACAAACTTAATGAACTAGATTTTAAAATAAACAAATATTATTAATGTCAAGTATGATACAAACAAATATGCATTTCTGACTTTCTTAAAGTTCAAAGAACCTCAAATAAACCTGGGAAATATAATTAATTAATTTTTCTTTCTAAAAAACTGTAATCAAAAACATTTGTTGTGTGTAAAAACATATTAATTTATTTTTATTGGTTGTTAATAATTATATTTCATATCTCGTACTTACCACTATTCCTTCGGTCCCAGGGTTCTTTCATAAGCGAGGTCAGAAACAGTGTGAGGTTACAAAATAATTATTCTAACAACATATGCAGTGAAAAGAAAGAAATTTTTGTTTTATTTTCTTAAAAATGCTGTTACTCCCAATTACACCCACATATCTACATGCGCCTCGCCATGTGGCGTAGTTGTGCAATCAATTACGATATTTTCCTTTTAAAGTTTTATCAACATGTTACTACCAAAATAAATAGAATTAATTATTTCTTTCTATATTTTAACAAGGGTACAAAATATTTACTTGGTTATTATTAAGACCATAATATTAAAGTATACATACCAATTAACATGAAACATCTTATATTTATGTAGGCCGCCCAGCCTGCTCTCTCTCTCATTCACACTAATTTACCCCCTTTAAATAAAATTGCGCCCCATTATTAATGAAATTGATACAGATACCCCTCGCCGACACGAGGCGTCATCTTCTACTCGTGGCCACTCATTGATAACTTCTTGGATGTCAAAAATATAATTTTGTGTCCTTTGGTTGACCCGAACACCACTGCCACATTACTGTTAACTTATTTACTCACTTTTTACTTGAAACTTCTAAATTTTGAAAGAGCCCCTTGGGGCAGTTGCCTGGCCAGGCACAGTGTCTGTAAGAGACTGGCAGAGCGTCTCTACGCTCACTACCAACTAGATTGCATCTCTCAAGGTGGAAAACAATGCCTTATATTTCATCGCCCCTGTTGTGTCCCATTCAACACACGTAGTTTTTTGTGTGTCTGTCGTAGATGACATTTGGTCAGCATTGGTTGACGTCACAAAAGAGGCTGGGCTTAGACTTACATCCGTCGTTCTAATAGCATGTGCATCCAAACTTTCGTCTCATAGCCATTTTGAGTTTTACAATTCCGCGTCGGTCTGCGCACCTGCTCGTGTGGTGCATTCGGGCGCGGACGTCACACAAATGTAGAGTTCTTAGAATTGACGCCCGGGTACATTCTTTTGTAACGGTTACACAACTGATACTGCGTAGCGTTTCTTTGTTAGCATAATGTTTTAATTCAACACGTAGCCTGGTCACAGATGGAAATTAAATTTATGAATCTTTTTTAATAAACCCCAAAAATTTAATAAAATAAAAATCCCTCCAAATTCGTCATGTTACAGTTGTGTGTTATATGTAATGTAAAACTAAGATCGAAATAATGTTGATTTAAAAACAAAAAAATAATCGATTGTCAATTTATGTTTTGGAGACAATAGTATCCAGTGAATAAAAATAAATTCAATGAATGCCTTGCTTTTAGGTAATTAAATGTGTATTATTTCTGGTAGATAGTAGTATGTTACAGGAAATAAGGAATAGCCGAGAAGAGTAAGAAAATCAGAATAGTCATCAGAAAATTATTAAGTACTGCAAAAAGAACATAACCTTAAATGGGTTCGTAAATAGAAAACAGCTTATGCAACGAGCGGAAAAATTTTGAAATACTAGGTCGTATACAAAGAGAGTAATTCACTTTGGCTCTCTTTCACTCTCTCTCCTACCTATCTTCAAATGACTGCCCTGATTTAATACAAATCAAGATAATTTGGTTAATATAATTCATAATCACACACTCTCGATTTTAGAAAGTAAATAACATTATCGGAATCCAAACAAATAACACAAACAGATAACAGATGTTGTAACCGAGATAGACGTGATCAGCGTGGGAGATGTTACAAAAGGCGCCCAACGTGGGGCTTAAAAAGAAGTCAACCCATTCAGTTAGATATCGTTAAAAATAGACGCGATCAGCGAAGGGAGACGTTACAAATGGCGCTCAACTTAAAGGGCTTGAATTAGGAAGGAATTTCGAGATATACACGAATTAATATAATGAAAAACCTAATTTTTGTCGGCAACTATATAAGAAGCCAAGAAATGCATAATACCAGAGGAAAGTCGAAGAAGAGGGCACAAGACACGGAGAAGGAAGAAGGTGGACAGGAACAAGAAATAGAAGTAGTCACGGACAGTGAAATGGAACAACTGACGGGTGATAAAGAAGAAACCGAAGTAGTTATGGACATGGAAAGGGAGCAACAGGCGGGTGACAAAGCGGTAGCCAGAGAAGAACCAAATTGGCAAGAAATAATGAAATTTATGGCAGAAAAAAGTAGACAAACTAACGAAAATTTGAATAAAATGAACGAGAAATTTGACAAAATAGATGAAAACTCAAGGAAACAAAATGAAACCTTGAGCGAAAAATTTGAAAAAATAGATGAAAACTTTAGGAAACAGGAGGAAACTTCAAAGAAACAAAATGAAACTTTGAAGGAACAAAACAAGCAAACTAATGAGAAAATAGATAGTATTCAGGAAAGTTTAGTAAAACAACTAAACGAAAAAATGGAGACCATTCATGGAGATATCAGACAAACCATGAATGAACAATACCACGAATTGAGAGAAATTATTAACGGACAAAGGGAATATATGAACACAAAATTTGAAGAAAATAATAAAAATATAAAGCAAATTCATGAGAAGATTGAAATGATCAGTAACACACTTAGCCAAAAAGCAGATGAATACAAGGGGGAGACAAATAAGCAAGTGGATGAAAGTTTCAGAAAGTTAGAGGAAACTCTTGGATTTCGTTGTCCATGACGTGTCCGTTACTTAACTAAATATCACTATAGTATTGACGACTCAGAACACTAAGTTTTTTATAAGTAAAAACGTAAAGTTTTACCTTACAGCCTAAACCGGCTTTCACCTATAGAAGGCTTCATCAGAGGCTGTCGTAAGTAGCGCTGTTCGTCTTGTTGTTGGCGACGGGATAGTTTTTCGAAAGATCGAAGCTGTGTCTGTGTGGTGAGATGTGTTCGAATAATGCGTGCGATTTGAATTGTGTCTGTTCATTTAGGATGTCGTTTTTATTTGTTTTTGTGTGTTTGTATATTTCTAATTGTTCTAGAGTGTCTAGTTTTCGGCCTTTTGTGTGTACGTGTAGAATGTTCATGTTATTGTCGATGTTTTTATATGTGTGGTTTGCTTCAATGAGGTGGTTTGCAAAGGTAGATTCTGTAGTGGTGTGGAGTGCTTTTGTTTGTTCAATGTATCTCTGTTTTAAGCTACGTCCTGTCTGGCCTATGTAGAATTTATTGCAATTTGAACAATTTAGCTTGTATACACCGGGTAGATCAAATTTGTTTTGTGCTTTGGGCATGCGTTTTGATAGTGTGTGTTCTGTTTTGTTAGTAGTTTTGTAAGCGATTCTGTATCCTGCTTTTTTGAATTTGTGGACAATTTTTTCAGTTTGTTTGTTGATGTATGTTAGTGTTATGAATTTGTTGTTTTCTGTCTTTGTCTGTTGTTTGTTTTGTGTTTTGTGTAGGAGTTTACTGACTATTGTTCTGTCATAACCGTTAGATTCTGCTAGATATTTTATCGTGTTTAGTTCGTCTTTGTAGTCTATTTCATCTAAGGGGATGTTGTTAAGTCTATGTATCATGGTTCTAAAAGCAGCTAGTTTGTGTTGTATTGGGTGATTGGAGGTGTTGTGTATTAGTGTGTCAGTTGTAGTTGGTTTTCTGTATATACTGAATTTGTGCCTGTGTTCTAGTTTTGTGATGGAGAGGTCTAAGAAGTTTATGGTATTGTTGTGTTCATATTCGGTAAAGTAACAAATAATTAAGAAAACGAAAGAAAGAAGAATAATATGTCCTAAAAAATGGAAAAATACATGGGAAGAAGTAGATATGATTAAGAGAGGGCTGGTTAATGTACTTCCCAATCGTTAATTACAGAGAATTGACTGTTTTGAAAAGTTATAGAAAAAACTTAACTAAATCTCTATTTAAATTAAATATACCAGTAAATAAAAGGTCAGTGACATCACCAGTAAATGATATATCATCAACATATTTGTGTAATAGACTACATATAAATATGATAGAAAAGGGCGTATTAGAAAAATTACAAGACATGGTAGTAGAAGAATATGTTACAAAGAAAGAAAGAGTTCGGAAAACGATGGTAACCATTGAATTTAATGAAAATTCAATATCAGCAGAGTTACAATACCAGATGATAGAGAGTTATTTAACAAGGACAAAAATCATTATGGACACTGCAGTAATCCAAACTACGAGTGCAGATGAGTTAATGGACCATGGTTAAAACAAGTAATAATCAACCAGAAAAAAAGGGGACTGATTTTCCGTATACTGACCAAGCAACCCATTGGAAAGAAGGAACCAAATAAACAATATGATTTAAGATAAACAACAAAATTCAAAAAGCATGTAAGGACAACTTACTCAATATATTTAGAAACAATATGATTTAAAATAAAACAACAAAATTCAAAAAGCATGTAAGGACAACTTACTCAATATATTTAGAAACAATATGATTTAAAATAAAACAACAAAATTCAAAAAGCATGTAAGGACAACTTACTCAATATATTTAGAAACAATATGATTTAAAATAAAACAACAAAATTCAAAAAGCATGTAAGGACAACTTACTCAATATATTTAGAAACAATATGATTTAAAATAAAACAACAAAATTCAAAAAGCATGTAAGGACAACTTACTCAATATATTTAGAAACAATATGATTTAAAATAAAACAACAAAATTCAAAAAGCATGTAAGGACAACTTACTCAATATATTTAGAAACAATATGATTTAAAATAAAACAACAAAATTCAAAAAGCATGTAAGGACAACTTACTCAATATATTTAGAAACAATATGATTTGAGATAAACAACAAAACACCAAGAGAATGTAAGAACAGATTACATAATTTATTTATAAATAACTGATTTAAAATAGAATAAGAGAAAAATAATATTTTTATGGGAACAAAAGAAGAATAAATAAATAAATAAATAAAAACAATTAATGGTAATGTGCTCAGATAAGAAAGTAAAATAAGAAGAACAGTGGATAATATAATGACTATAATTACAATGAAGCTAAAGAATGATAATAATTAATACAGCTACAATTTAGAATTTCTCGGAGTTGAAAATGATAAAGGAAGAAATGATACGAAGAACATCTGTCACAAGAAGGAAAGTCAAAAGGATTTACAAATAATGCCTGTCAATAATGTTATCTGAAATTAGTTACTGAAAAATAAGAAGGAATCAAGAAGAAAAAGAAATATATAATTAAATGCAAACAGCAACAGCATGAAGAATCCCAAAAGTCTTTTTTATTAGTAAAAAAATAGACTATTATGGTATAAATTATATTTTTTATAACTGTCTGTAGATGAATTCCAGCAGTATTATATTTTGAGCAGAGATGATAATTCCTCTGAGCTCAAAGAAGTGTAGTATGGCCAGCAAAGTATGTAGCCAAAAGTGCCCCTCTGGACTGCCCCAGCTCACATGTTAGGGAATGTTAGGGAAATTGAATATTTAAGGGATAATAAAACAGCTGAGAAGATTGATATCCAATTCCAGAAGTATGAAGGAAGAAAACAGTGTAATGGGGCAAAAAGGGGTTTTTTATTTTTTATTAAATTTATTTAAAATTGTTTGCTAGCAGCGCAGCAAGTCCCACGTAAAAAAGGTTCTATTCAGACAATGAACAGTGACATAGCTTTGTGAGCGGGGTGTGGTAATAGAATGTAATACTGCTTTAGTAAATCAAGTGTTTCGTCATGGACTAGTACACATAACACCAGCATGTGCGCAGATGCGACGCATACCACTTTAGAACAACGCCACAAAAAAATGGTGAGACAGAACCACTGCCTCAACATGTCCTTTGTAGACGGCGGAAACCAGTAAAGGCTCCTCCCACCAAAGCCTCCTCTATCGTCTCCGTGTAACAACACTCGCTCACGGGGCCTATGGACAATCCATACACTGGGTGCGATGACGAACAATTTGTCGCCTGAAGGCTGTGCGTTGTCGTCCGCTTAACAGAGTTTTAGTGGGGAACTGTATGCATAGTTGCTGCCCAGTCTAGTTACACTTTCAAGACCGTGCGATCATAAAAAATGTTAGCTCGAGCTTATTAGGGTCGGCCGACCAACCAAGTGTACCAGAGATGTGCAAAGCAGTCTAAATTAATAACATGTACAGTGAAATAAGTGAAAATTTTAATACGAGTGAAACAACAACCTTTTTGGACATCGAATCAGAGAACGCGCCATGCGGTCGGTAGGAACAACGCTACACATGTAACCATATCAAATCAAATATATTCTTATTTTATATGAAAAGGGGGTAATCTGTATGTGTGTGAGTGTGAGCAAACTGGGTCGCCTTACTATGATTATTATTATTATTATTATTAATTAAGATTATTAACCATACAAGTAAGTCAACATGTATTTTTTATTTTATTTTCTTGGGCCTGTATAATCGTAATAGATCAATAGTAAATTTTTATAAAAAGTGGAAAATAACAGAAATTTGAATTAGAGGAAAATAATAAATATAATGGTCTAATAAAATTGAGTGAGTCAACCAAAAAATGAGAGTTGGGTACGTTATTGATACAACCTTGAAATCACGTTTGTATTCACAGTTCGTGTGAAGAATCCTGGGCCAAATTAAGGTAGGTGAGAGATATAGATATTATTTTATAAATGTATTAATAAATAACATCACAACAGAAAGAAGATAGCAGACAGAAGCTCAATTGAGAAAGCACCTTTATAGAAGTAAATAGAAAAATGAGAGCGTTAAAACAAATTTTTACAAATTATTGTGACCAGTCCTTATCAAGGGATGTTTGAAAAAACCATCACCATGAGAAATTATATCATTAATGAATTTGCCTCCAGGAGAGAGAGAGTTGAGTATTAGTAAAATATGTTACACTATGAAATAAAGTCAATTACCATTAACAAAATAAAAGATATATAACCAAGCAGAAATGAAAATATATTATGAAGATTGATAAAGGAAGGAGAAGAATGAGGAATTCAACGATTAATTTTAAAAATAAAATAAAAATAAATCTGTTCTAGTGGGCGAGCTTTATGTAACATTACATAACCCATGCCCAATACTGCTAATAAATAAAGAAGGATTCATATAACCATAAGAATAATAAAATTAGTAATTACCCATTCAAAAAGTCAGAAATGGGGATTATGTATCATACTATAAGAACCTTTGTACCATAAAACACTGTAGCAATTGAAAACAATGTGTATGCCAAAGTGTGGTGTGTGCAAAGTGAAACATAGTATGTTATGTGGAAGTGTTAAAAACTTAAAAAGGACATCTCACAAATTTGTGATGCAGATGCAAGAAGCAGTATTATAGTAATAGACTATAATACTTGTAACGGTACAGAAGTGTGTGATCCAGTTTTAATCAGTATGTAATTCAGTAATTAATAAATTGTTAACTTTCACCTGTGAGGAGCCCCAGTAACCAGCAATGCACATACAGTTAGCCTAAACAATTGCCCAGACGTATTGCGTAACTGCCCCAGCAGCAGGCTCTTTGTGAAACACAGTCTGCAGTTTGTCATCAGAGAGTGAACAGTAGTAAGCAGCATCAGACAGTAAAGCTTGTGGTTTAAAATTAAACAGTGGCCTCGGGTGCAAGATAGGCCATAAAATTAATCCGGCCTATCTTTTAAAGTACAATAAGTAAAAAGTGTATAACAAGAATGCGCGGCCAGCCTACGACAACATCTAAGTGCAAAAGTTATGTCGGCCGACTTGATCATCTTTTAGAACGTGAGATGTTAATCAGTAAATCAGTAAGAACCATGAAATAAAAACAGTAAAATCAGTATTAACAGTGGCGTGAGTGCGAGAGAACTCAGAAATCGGTCAGCTAGTGAACTTGTGTCACGGTTATTACATGTGCATAATATGGATGTGCATTGGAGTAAAACCCTTATTAGGATGAGTACAACTTTTTAAGCTTCAATTATTATATTATTATTATATTTCAATATTCGCTTTTATAGACACCTTAATAAGAAATAGAGATCTCTAAGAGAGGGGAGTTTATTCAAATATTAAAAAGAGAAAGAGAGAGTGTGTGTGTGTGTGTGTGTGTGGTTATATACTGGTTCATTTTCAAGCTTCTTATATGTACTTAGTGAAGTAAATTATCATAGTAGTTTAGAACAAAATTTAACAAAGACACTGTCATTTGTAGAAAGTAAAAGAAGGGTGCGATTTACGATGAATAAAATAAGTATATATTTTAGACAGTAGAAAATGGGTTAACAAAATTATTGCCCATATCAAATCCAAATAATCCTTTCTGCAGCCGTTTCGTCTGAACGACCCTGGAACCGAACCCGAAAGGTAAGAGTAAGATATTATAATATTTGTCATAAATTAATGAAGTTACATTGGCTCCCGTAACAGTGACGCGAGTATAGGGTTTATAACCCATATCCACCAGACCTAACCAAGCTGCAGAACAGGTTATTTGGAAGTGAGGGCGATTATTGGGTAGTTTGCTAAGCATACATTTATAAGTATACATTTACTCAAAATGGAGAGTAATAGTGATAAAGTCAATAATATTGAATTGACCAGTACAAGTACAGACAATCAAGTAAATACAATAATAACCGAAACGGTAATAAATGAAATAAGCCTAACAGAATCAGTGACAATGGAAGGCGCTAAGATTCATTCAACGCCTATCCAAAATAAGCAATCTGAGGGTAATGAGATAATGAATATGATGCAATCACTTTTGGCAAAGCAAAGCGCAATGTTAGAGGTAAATTTTAACGCCATAAATAATCGTTTTGACATGAATGATACCAAGTTCAATGAACAAAATATAAAATTTGATATATTAAGTAGCGACATAAATAGTCGTTTTGACATAAATGATGCCAAATTCGAACAATACAAAGAACAGAATATGAAATTTGAAAATAGCATAAATGTAAAGCTTGACGAATTAACCAATTCATTGTGTAGTATTGATGTACGAATTAATGAAATACGTAGTGAAACAAAAAGAGAAACAGGTGAGTTAAGAGAGAGTGTGTGTGTGGTAGACAATAAATATGAAAACACGGTATCAAAAAGTGGTACAGCAAATAGTAGTAGTGACCTTGAGGATAAAAATGTAGTTGATCATAACGAGAGGGAGTGTGAAGATAGTTTAAATGAAGAGAGTGTACAGAGGGTAGAATTTTCCAGTGATGTGGTTGGGGGTGAAGAAAATGCTTCACTAGTATTGTTGGAGGACAAAGGTTCCTCCTTGGTTTTTGTAAAAGACAAAAGGTCTTTAAAGTATTTTTTATGTGTATCTGGTAAAGCCAGATGTTGTAATAATGTTGTGTTGCCCTCTGTATGGAATGAGAATGTAAAATGTTGTGAGAAGCATTGCAATGAAAGTGATTATGAGAGAGAGAGCATGGTAGAAATATTTAAGGTGAAGAGAGATTATGAAGAGTTAATACAGAGTTTAAATAGGGAGAGAACTGGTAGAATTAAAAACATACCTTGTGGGATAAACAATGTGTATATTGATGACAAATATTTGCCTGTTAATGAACCTATAGTAACAGAATATGGTAATAATAATGTAATGGTAATAACAAAAAACACTGATGGAGACTTTACAAATAACACTGATGTCGACTTGATTTATGTTAAGATAATTTTGGGGGGTAACCCTATAGATTATTGTTTCGGTACAATGGGAAAAATAAAATTTTATGGCCATAACACACAAACTAGCCATATGTTGTGTATCGATAAAATTGAAAAGTGTCATATACCGAAAAGACTAATTTTTGACGATGGAGGCTGAATTAAAAAAGCAATGTATGGACATATTAAATACTTTAATATATGGTAATGACCTTGTTGAATTTAGGTATTGATGTGTGGTATATAAGAAAATTAGTACGGAAATCTGTAAATAAATGTATTGTGTTAATATTATTTTGCTGCAATGTACAGCATAGCTTATAGGTAATGTATGTTTGTAATATGAACAAATGGCATAATAATATTGAAGTCTATTTTGTATGATGTGTGTATATTAAAAATGTTTTAAATAATAAGGACAGCTAAATTGTTTTGAGTGGAGGTTATTAGATAATTGTCAAGTTAAACAAATAATTTAAAAAGGTTAATTTTATTAATGAAGCAAAATTAATTTTGGTTTGAATTGTAATAAATAGAAATTGACAAATATGTTAACATTAAAAGATTTGTGGAAATTAAAAGTATAGGTATTAGGGTGATGTAATTTTGAGTGTTGAAACTGAGAGTGTTTATAACACCAGTCTGGCAGACTATTGTTGATGTAAACAGGTGTGTTGTATGTTTTGACTAATGTTTACAGCCAGAGGTGTTGAAGCTGAGTTGACAATAACAAAAAATGTTGTAGTCTGCTGAATCATTGCCAGTAGGAAAATCCTATGATGAAATAAAAAGAAATACCAGGTGTGAAGAAATGAAGGTAAATTTTTTGAATGATGTAAGGAAATGACTTAATGTTTTGATTGTGAGACAGTTAATATGTGTGTGATAGGATGTTGTTAATGTAAAATCATTTTGATCCAATGTAATTAATTTTGAAACTGTTAATTAAATAAAAAGTAACTTAATTTGGTAATTAAATTGATTGAAAAGATGATTTTTGATAATAAAGTTAAATTCATTTTGGACTAAATTTCAAAGGTAACGGTAGATTAAATAGTGATTGATGAAAATAATGATTAAAATATATATTTAAATTAAAAAACTGAAAGAACGTTAAAGCTGAGATAGTGTTTGGAAAATAAGATGTGTATATTACTGTCCATATAGATTTTTCATATGTCATGAATTTTTTGTTCTATATATATAGTAGTAAGGATACCCTGTATAATCTATGTATTATTTTGGAGGGTAACAGTGTATGGGTAACGTTCTTTAATTTGACCGGATTTATATGTACCATTGTATTGTGTATATCCTATATTGTTTTATTAACACTATTTTCTAGGGTTTAACATATAAAATGAGCCAGTACGTTGTCAATGAACAGTACGGCTAAGAGGAAACAAATCAGTTGTGGGATATGGAGTGATGGAAGGCCGTTTGTTGATTTTTTTAATTGAATGTGCCACAGTCGCCAGACTAGGGGGGTAAGAACCCATGATTTAGTAGAGTGTTCAGGGGGGTTGTGGCGCCATATCCTCACTGATCCTCTCAGTTTTAGGCAATAAGGGTTTGAACGCTTCGGCTTTCAACCTCTTATTGGGGGGGTATTGCAACGGTACAGAAGTGTGTGATCCAGTTTTAATCAGTATGTAATTCAGTAATTAATAAATTGTTAACTTTCACCTGTGAGGAGCCCCAGTAACCAGCAATGCACATACAGTTAGCCTAAACAATTGCCCAGACGTATTGCGTAACTGCCCCAGCAGCAGGCTCTTTGTGAAACACAGTCTGCAGTTTGTCATCAGAGAGTGAACAGTAGTAAGCAGCATCAGACAGTAAAGCTTGTGGTTTAAAATTAAACAGTGGCCTTGGGTGCAAGATAGGCCGTAAAATTAATCTGGCCTATCTTTTAAAGTACAATAAGTAAAAAGTGTATAACCAAGAATGCGCGGCCAGCCTACGACAACATCTAAGTCCAAAAGTTATGTCGGCCGACTTGATCATCTTTTAGAACGTGAGATGTTAATCAGTAAATCAGTAAGAACCATGAAATAAAAACCGTAAAATCAGTACTAACAGTGGCGTGAGTGTGAGAGAACTCAGAAATCGGTCAGCTAGTGAACTTGTGTCACGGTTATTACATGTGCATAATATGGATGTGCATTGGAGTAAAACCCTTATTAGGATGAGTACAACTTTTTAAGCTTCAATTATTATATTATTATTATTATATTTCAATATTCGCTTTTATAGACACCTTAATAAGAAATAGAGATCTCTAAGAGAGGGGAGTTTATTCAAATATTAAAAAGAGAAAGAGAGTGTGTGTGTGTGTGTGTGTGTGGTTATATACTGGTTCATTTTCAAGCTTCTTATTTGTACTTAGTGAAGTAAATTATCATAGTAGTTTAGAACAAAATTTAACAAAGACACTGTCATTTGTAGAAAGTAAAAGAAGGGTGCGATTTACGATGAATAAAATAAGTATGTATTTTAGACAGTAGAAAATGGGTTAACGAAATTATTGCCCATATCAAATCCAAATAATCCTTTCTGCAGCCGTTTCGTCTGAACGACCCTGGAACCGAACCCGAAAGGTAAGAGTAAGATATTATAATATTTGTCATAAATTAATGAAGTTACATACTAATGACAAGTTGTTGTAGTTTTGTGTTGTGTAGGCCACAAAGGCAATATAACTATAATTAATATTTTGTTTACTATAATTATTTTTGTTTATGTTTAAAGGAATCCAGGGTTATATCAAACTAATAATGGCCAATTAATACTATATTAGAGAGATGGAGTGGAAAACAAAGTAGTGTAGAGTAAGAATACATTAACTGAAGTATAAGTCATAAATAAACTAAAATAAAAATCATTAAATTATAAAATACCGGTAGCCAAGCTTAAATAAATAGGTGAAGAAAAACCTTATACAAATTAAATTTAATTATAACTAAGATTTGTAAAGGAGTATTTTTTTTAAAGAAGAAATGAAATAATAATTAATACTAGCCTATTTACTAAAACGGTACCTAGGTTAGCAAATAAAAAACCATCAATTTCTTGATTACTATGAGTAACTAACCAACAAGAATTGATTGATTGTTCAATTGTATTCAAAGTGAGCAGATGAAAAAAATGTAATGTCCAATAAAATTTTAAAAAATTAATAACGATCATTCAGAACAAACCACTACAAAATTAATGAAACGAGTCAGCACCATACACTACATCAAAGACATCCTTTGAACTACAATAATTCACACCAGAAAATCGATGGAAACCAAAAAATCCAGCTAACCATATCTCGGTCTAGACATTGGAATTGAAAATCATTGGGTGAGATCGCTTCATTTTAATAAATAACAAAATTACACATCAACTATAAGTATAGAACACTAGAAACAGCATCATCTCTTTAAATTCATAAGAAAACAAGGTGAACATAATAAACTTTATTCAATTAACCAAAAAACAGTAAAATGTGTGTTCACTAGGGACGTTCCGGCAGCCATCATTATTTGTGTTCGTTTTCTTTGAAGATACGTAGTCTGCGCTCTGGCGGTTTAAACTAATGACAAACTTAATGAACTAGATTTTAAAATAAACAAATACAGCCTTAGATCATAAGGCTTTCAAATGATCTAAGGCATAATGAGACTGACTAAATAAGAATATCGTTAGAGTATGGTTTCCAAATATTCATCCAAGTAATGTTAATGTGTTTTGGTGAAACTGGTTAAACACATTGCTATAATGCTAGTGGATCAGGGTTTGAATCTTGTATGGATTAATAAAATGAGAAAGTACATGTTTTTGATAATAAAATGTCAATATTGTAACGTACTTTAATGGATGTGTAGATTAGTTTGTGTTGTATTTTTAAATTATTTAAAACTTTTTTTATTTAGTAGACTCTTCTTCACTCCTCACGTTGTAATGTCAATATCGATGATTAATGTTGTTTAGTATTTGATAGAATTAGTAATGTTTAAATTTTAATTAATGTTTATGTTTTAAAAGGATTATAATCACTGATATCTTGTTATATTCACCTCCCCACTTACCATTCTTCTATCTTCTTAATGGGTTGTTCTATCTTCACTGGAAATACATTAATAACACACAAAATATTTTGTCTGGATATCGACATATACACATTAAACAAATTAATAATGATATTCAATTGTGAATTGAATATTCAAATATTGACCGCTTGAATATTGCCGCCACCTTGTAAAATAATTGTTTCTAAAATGTAAGTTATTTGTATCTATTTAATAGAAATAAACACTCTCTGTTCACTGGTAACAAATTGAGGTGTTTATTAACATTAGTGAAATTCAGTAAAATCCCTTTTAAAACAATTACTAATAATTTTTAAAAACAACAAAGTTAAATAATTTCTGAAACTTCTTCAGCTCAGGGCTGGTAACACTGGTACAATGTACGATAATATGGTAATTTAGGTTATGTCTACTTTGGTTATAAGCATTACCAAATTTCATGAATTCTTTGAATGTACATGATGCAAGATACAAAGATGTTTTATTAAACAACAATATTTATTCATATATTATAATTAAAAAGACAAAAAAATTAAAATCATTAACCTCAATACGATATTCAAATTATCGTACTATCGTACGGTAGGTTTGTTGTATTCTGATGCTAAAAGCTTCAGAAAGTGATAGTGTACACGTGCTATCAACGTTGCACTATTAAAACAATGTTACTGGTTTAATTATTATTATTATTATGAACTAGAATTGATAAAAAACGTAAAAAAACTCTTTTTTCGAGTCTATTCATAAGAATTATTCATGACAGAAGTGACTCTCTATTGGCAAACAAATGCGTGTTGGTTATAGGTTAGTTTACCTAGATGAGAGTAAGTCACAAAATAGAATAATTAATATTATAAAAATCTTAATACTATCTTCACAAACACATTATTTATTTGTAATAAGATGTATAATTAACAGTAATGATTGTTCTCGCATATTAAATTATTGTTTTTCAAGTACTGCTGAAATCATAGTCAGACAGACTATATTTTACAAGTAATGGTTTGCGGTATAAATTATTAATTCCGCTTCTATTATTATTATTTAAACATGAATATAAAATATTTTAATTAAATATCGTCATTAAATCAGACGAGAACTTTTATTCATTTAACCTGATAATAATTCATCGTTTGCTAGCTAAACAAGCAAGTGTGTTTACTTGGCTAGCGTAGTCGACTATAATTTTCGTTAATCAACGAATATTATTTTATCATTTTATTTTTAAATTGTTAATGTATAATACTCCCTGTTTCTTTCACATAACATGGCCCTTATTATACACTGGTCATGTTTTTAATGGTTCACTGTATCACTCACAACACTGTCACACGATAAAAATTGGTGTTCAGTTGAGGTTAGTTATGGCTATATACTCTTATACGTGCACATTTTAAAATATTTTTCTGGATGACTGTCGCAGGCTTCGCTCGCATCGGTGGCTGGAAGACAATTAGTTCCTCTCATCAAAGCTTCTGCTCTCGTCTGGTAAAATCAGATCATCCTATTGGCTTAGGATGCTATACTCTCTACCCCAAAGGCCTTCGTTAAATTAAAATTTTAATTTTTAGCGTCTATGCTTTGGGTTCGAGATTCAGCTATGACGCGTTCCCTTCCAATTGACGCGTTCCCTTCCAATCGGAAATGACCGAAAATCTTATAATACTTATAAGTTTCTTATTAATAGTCTGATTGTCATTTGGATAGTGGCATTGTTTTGCGGACACTTGTGTCTTTAATTTAAGTCCAAACAAGTAATAATTCCGTCCATTAACAACTCACTTCACTTTATCTAAAATTCATATAGTGGTTCTTAATAAAAATAAGTTCTTTCCACTATATTTTGGTGTGATTATATCTTAATGCTTATGATTAAACGTCTGGAGTCCATTTCTCTTATAATCTAATACATAATATTAACATATTTGTGATTTAAGCAAAATATACTAATGGCGTACAAACCATCTATGTCCAAATGTTTATATTTGCTCACATCACCATTATTCCTTATGCTACTACATATTTTTGGTACTATAACGTTATTAGATACACTTACATACATTTGCTAATACTTTATTTCGGCAAATGTTATCTTGTTTACATATATAGCATTGTTTAACATACATTATGCTCTTATATTGCCATTGTCACTATTATTTAGTTATTTTGACCACATATTATATGCATTGTTGATAATTAAATTGTGTACAAATGTTATACATGGTCTGTTTAGTGGACTTACTAACTTTTTTGTTAGCTAAAATTCCTTTAAGTTACTGTATGTTGGTTGTTTACACTTAGTCCTATGATTACAGTTAGTTAGTTTATAAAATTCCAGTTATTAAATTACTTGTACAATGATTGTGAGGTATCCTCATAGTTGAAGTGAACATTCCTCTAACTATTGGTAAACTTTCTTACTCTCTCTTTACAAGTTTTGTTAAGGTTTTTTGATTAACTCCACGGTCACATAGGATTCTGTCAAATTGGTTTATTGTTATTATAAATAATCTGACTCATATAGTTGTGTCCTTCTGTTCATATGGTATTCATTGTCTTACTCATTTATTCTTATTTGGTCTCTGTATGAAACAATTATTGATAACTACTTTATCTAATTATTGTGTATGATTTTATGTTGTAGGTCCAGTTCATGTGAGGTTATGTGTCATTTAGTTGGCAACAATATGCTTCTTACTTTATTCAGTATTCATCTTAAATACTGTCATGTCATTATGGCATGTTACTATAACTGTTTATTACTATGTTTTGCACATGTTGTACACATTTTACACTATATGTTTATACAATAATACTTAGTTTTTTATCTAACTATGTTACACATTTTGGGTGGGTTGCATCTTAAGTTGTATGCATTGATTTGTTTCTTTTCAACAACTTAGTTTGTTTACTACTTGTTAGCTTTGACATTTATCTATATTTTGTCCTGTGTTACTATGACATTCAGGCACATTCCATATTAAGGATTATAAAGTTTTTATCATTGATCTCTTTGAACAATTATTTCTCTTTTCATTATCATTAAATTGGTGGTCTTACTGAGTATATTTGTGGTTTTACAATCTTGGATGACAATTGGTACACTAATTGTTTGTGTATTTCACTTGATAATCGTTGATCTTTTCACTTACTAATCTTCATTCACTTCCCTCCGTTATAAACACTTCACTAATATTACAATCAGAATGATCACAGTTGCACACCACTATATAAAAATTTTTTTATATAGTGGTGTGCAACTGTGATCATTCTGATTGTGATTTCAACCACTAACACAAATTTCTTCATTAAACGTTCAGTAATATTGTCTGTGTTGCTAATTTGGGGTTAGTGTTATTACGTTATTTATTGTTGCACTTATATAAATTACTCACTGTTACTGTTTGTGATCACTTATTAAGGTTCAACACTTGGTTTTTTT
Organism: Magicicada septendecula; assembly: GCA_034769895.1. Classification (NCBI taxonomy): domain Eukaryota; kingdom Metazoa; phylum Arthropoda; class Insecta; order Hemiptera; family Cicadidae; genus Magicicada; species Magicicada septendecula. The sequence continues at coordinate 311,155,838 of CM068373.1, read as the reverse complement.
TATACTGGGGTCACTATGTCCTTCTTTGATAGGTAGCTTTTTATTACTACTAATCTTATAATTAACATTCTTATTTTGGTCATTATACTGATTGTGTTGCTTTCCATATTTTGGGAATGTTGATGTCTTGTTCTGGTCATACATAATCTTCATTCTTCATGGTACATTTCTTCTTCTTGTTCTTCTTCTACTGTTTCTTCTTCGTGTTAATTGTTTGTCATTTGTGATGCTTTTCTTGGTTACTCACTATTTGTGATAATTCATGTTCATTTAACATAGTTATATTCTTCCACATTTTCACTCACTATTATGATAATCATTGTCTTATATTTATCTCACTACTATTATGACAAATTAGTCTATTTTCTCACTATGATAATTGCATTTGATATGTGTCTTCTTATGATGATAGTCACTTTCGGCATATCCCCTCACTATTTTGATCTATTGGGCCTGGATGTTAACGTATTATATTGACTTATTGTATTCTCTCCTTCTTCTTTATACTCGATGATATATTCTTATGACTCTTCTTTCTTCTTCGTTGGGTTGCTTTAATATTATTTATTTATAGATACACTTTTGATTTTCATACTTCTATTCCTTCTTCCATGCTTGATGAAATATGCTTATGTTACTCTTTCATTTGAAGTATTATATATTTTTTTTTTATGTAACCGTTGTTTTGATACGTTAGATATGGCTTCCTATAAGAATTGATTAATTCTGAATTCGTATACTTATTTTCTGAAGAATTCATCAATTGTTGTACTTTTCCAAGTTGACTCTCATGTTCTTCTTATATCCCTTCATTCTCTTCTATTTGAATCATAATCATTTTTCTTTACATGTAATTATCTCCCTTGTTTATTTAATTCCCTAACATAATTTTAGCTGGTGCAGTTCAGAGTGGCTCACTGTGGCATACATCTCTGCTGGCCATACTAACAACAATAAATTCAGAGGTACATCATCTCTGACAATAATATAAATGATCGCTTGAATCATTCATCTCAAATCATTTCAAAATATAAAGTAGTCGTTCTTTCGACAAATAATAAATATCCTTGGGATTATCTCACGCATCTGCGGTTTATTACATTATTATATTCTCTTCTTCTTGATTCATCTTAACTTAATTCTTCACATTTTACTAGGATATTTTCTTTACATTTCATCATTGGTATTTTCACATGATCTCCTTCGTTAGTATATTGTTTTTCATTCTTCTTTGTCATCAATTAATCTTTTCTCTTGGTATTACTTTGAACGTCATTTCATAATCTTCTTCATCTTCATGATTCACGTCTTTGTGTTACATTTCATTTAGTATAGGCTCTCTTTTGGTTTTTTGCCTTGCGTTTGGGTATCATATGTTGGTTCACATCAATAATATTTACTTACTTCCCTTTCTCCAACTTCTTATGTTGCTTTTTCTGTATATCATCTTGTATATTTCTTTCTTATCTTTATTTGTATGGGTAAGATGATAATAACTAGTTGACTGTCTCTAGGAATTATTATTTTGTTATGCCGTAGATGTTATTTGTCCGCCTCGTATATATATTTTTTCTTTCATTGGTACGGGTAAGATGGTAAATTACTGTTGACTGGCTCTTGGAATTATATTTTACATTATATATGCCATGGTTGGAAGGTGTCTGTCTCGTATATCTTCTTTTTATATTAGTAGTACGGGTAAGATGTTAATAACTAGTTGACTGGCTCTAGGAAATTTTCTATATACATTTCATATATTTTATGCCAAGTTGGTATTTGTCTGTCTCGTATGAATTCTTATATTTGTACGGGTAAATTACAATTTTCTTCACATTTTACATTATTTCTTTGGATTACACTTTTATATCAGAATATTAATATCTTGTTAACATTTATTCTTACATTTATAATTTTCATTTCGTATTTAGTATCAATATTAAATAATTTCCATTATAATATTTCATCTTTTCGCATTATTCAATCCTCAATATATCGTTTCATGGAAGTCTGATTATAATTACCTTTAATTTTCTTCGTTATAGGATCCTGTATTTTGTATGTATTGTTCATATTATTCTTGGTAACAGTATATGGGCCTGTGTATAGCAGTAACAATTTTTTAGCAATTCCTTCTATAGCACTTGGGAGTTCTCTGTTTTTTAATAGCACTTTGTCTCCCACTTCGTATGTTATGATCTTAGGCTGTGTTTTTTTATACTTGAGTCTGAGTTTGTCAGCTCGTTCAACTGCATTGTTATAAAATTTTGCTTTGTTAAATTCATATTTGCTTCCTTGTGGAAAGTTAATTATTTCTGTTATTTCTCGGGGTGGTCTTTGTTCAAACATAGCAGTATAGGGTGTTTCATTAGTTGACAAGCTAACAAGACAAATATTCTTCCCATCTCCTCTGTTGTGTGTAGCAGTATATTCTTAAGATTCTGCCTACCTCTCTCAAGACTCTTTCGGCAGGGTTGCTGTTAGGGTGATATACCGATGTCTTATATGTTTTCACACCTTGGTCTATTAAAGTATCCCGCCATTTTCGGCCTCTAAATTGCGTTCCATGGTCCGTGATTACAGACTGGGGTTTTCCAATCTCTGGGATGTATTTTAATGTGATAATTTCTAAAATCTTGCTTGTCTTTGCCCTATTTATGGCGTAGAGTTTAACGAATTTTGTGTAGTGATCGAAGATTATCACTATGTATTTGTACTGGTGTCTGTCGCCACTGCGTGGAAATGGTCCACAAATATCCACAAACACCTTCTCTAGTTTTCTTGTAGATGTAATGGGTATCATCACTCCTTCTTTCTTTTCATTGTTGCATTTAACTAGCTGACACAGATGACACTGTAGTATGTACTTTCTCACGCGACGATTCATATCCTTAAAGTATACATGCTCTTTTAATGCTTTGACCACTTTTATGGCCCCCATATGTCCATATCTTATATGGTAGTCAATTGCAATTTCTTTTTCAATAATTTTAGGTATTAAAATTTTCCATTGATCATTGGATTGTTTGGTTTTAGTGAACAATAAATTATCATGGATACAATAATATTGAACAACTCCTTCATCTTGTTCTGTCAATCTCTGCATTATATGGCTGATTTTGGGATCGTTTTGCTGGTTGATTTGTATATTGGTTAGTATGTCTGCTAATTCGGATCTGCTTTTCAAAATATGGTAAACCTTAGCGATGGTCTCCTTTTCTCTTTCAAAGGTTTGGGCCTGTATGTTTACTCTGGACAACACGTCTGCAGCTATGTTGTTTTTACCAGGGACGTATTCCCAATGTATGTTGTACTCTTGGAGCATTAGCGTCCAGCTCGTCAGTCTGCCATGCTTTAATCTGCAGTTTTTTAAGAATGATATTGATTTGTGGTCCGTACGCACTGTGATTGGGTATCCCAAAGTATATGTTCTGAATGTTTCCCAAGCGAATACTATACTAAGGAGTTCTTTCTCCGTAGTGTGATAGTTGCGCTCACACTTGTTGAGTGTCCTGCTAGCAAAACTGATCACTTGATGGTTGCCTTCCTTGTCTTCTTGATATAAGATGGATCCCAGACTTACATCACTTGCATCGCAATTCATGTAAAAATTTGTGTTAAAGTTTGGGTGATGTAACATTACAGTTTTGAGGAACTTCTTTTTTATCATTTCAAATGTTGTGTCCTGTTCAGGTACCCATCTCCACTTATCTTTTGATGACAATTGTTGGGAAAACTTAGATGTCAACTCCGAATAATTATTTTGAAATTTTCTGTAATAATTGCAAATCCCAAGAAACGATTGCAACTGTTTCTTGTTTTTGGGTACAGGAAAGCGCTGTATCGCCTCCATCTTTTCTTGTGCTGGGGTTATGCCCGTTTCAGACAAATTAAAGCCCAGAAATTGCACTTCATTTGCTATGAGTTTGGATTTCTCCAGTTTTAATGTGATATTATTCTCATCCAATTTTTGCAATACTTGTGCCACCCTGTTGCAGTGTTCCTCCCAGTTGTTGGAGGTAATTAGCAAATCATCCACATACACTGTAGTGAATTGTAGTGTATTCTGGCCTAAGATCTCATCCATACATTTCACGAAGACTGCTACGGAATTTACCAGGCCGAAGGGTAACCTTTTAAATTGGTAGTTACGCCCTTCAAAGATAAAGGCCGTATACATTCTGCTGTTGGGGTGCAATTCCACCTGCCAATACCCATACACTGTGTCCCATATACTAATGTACCTTATGCCATGGAATTTCTTAAGGATCTCGTCGATTTCTCCAGGCAACGTCCTGTCATTTATTATGGCTTTGTTTATCTCCCTGGCGTCTAAACAAATCCTTACTGCGCCATTTTTCTTTGGATTGCTTAGTTCAATGATATCGTTTTCTATTAACCGTTGTATTTCTAAGCGGACTGCTTCTTTCAGCGAAAAAGCTATAGGGTAAGATTTTCTTTTGAATTCAGTTTGTTCTTTGAATTTTATTTCGCACTGGAAATTTTTCACTTTCCCTGGCGTATCCGAAAATACATGCCTGTATTTGTTATAAATTTGAATTAGTTTCGTTATCTGTTAATTGGTTAGAATACTGTCAACTCTAGCTGTTCTGAAATTCTTCATTTCTTCTAACTTTTCCATCCACAACGTGTCTCCTTGGCTATGGCGAATTTCTCCATTTATCGACATTTGCTCTCTCTGGTCGTGGCCTTCCCTAATGTAGTATATGATGTGCTCAGGAGGTGCCTTCCTGTTTTTGATCAACTCTGCTGTCCATCTAATTTCACCTGATTTTAAGGATACCTTGGCTCTGTTCATATCGATAATGGCTGCGTATTTCCTTAATATGTCGCAGCCGATTAACAAGGTAAAGGGTAGCCCACTCGCTACTAAGAAAATCATTGGGATGGTTTCGCCGTTGCTTGATATTTCTAATTGCACTTGGTTCTGGATAGTTTTATTCTGCCGACCCGTTGCTCCAATTAGGATAATATTATTTATCGGCAACGTTGGTATGATTGTTTTATTCCCTGTCTGTATCCGGTTTAACTCCACTCTATCAATTAATGATACATTGGCCCCTGTATCTATCATGGCCGTCGCTTTGATCCCGTTTACATTAACTGATATATAGGCAATTTCGCTATTAACGGTGTCATCGACATTATTTTCTTTTTCTTCCATTAAATCTTGGCGAATATTTTTTAAGTAATTATTTTGGAGAATTACAATTGATTCCGTTATGTTTCCTGATACGTTAGACCCAATAGACCGGTTCAGTGAGGGTGATGTCGTGGTTTTCACTGCCGTTGCCCATTTAAAGGCAGGTCACCATTGTCCGGGTTCCTGTCTGATGAGTTTGATGCTCTCTGTTCTTGGGATCCTGGTCCATTCCCGTTATGATAAGCTTCCGCATTTCCTGGTACTCGCTGATTATCTTCGCTACTGTGACTTCTGTTAGAGCGATATCCCGATTCTTGATCTTCTCCCTCGCTGTTGCTCCGGCTGTTATTACTGTGGTAACTCCGGCGACCCTGGTAGTACGGTCTACTACTTCCACCTCTACTGGCATTAGCGTAGTTTACCCTTCTGAAGTTACTACCACCGTTATTTCCATTGTTTTGTCTATAATTATTATTATTATGGGGGTTGTTATTATACGGCCGGTAATAATTGTTATTTGGTCGATAATTGTTATTTCCCTGGTAACTATTTGGCCTAGGGTTATTTTGATTTCCCCGGTCATTATGGTTGGCATTATCACCACTATTATTTTGCCTGGGATTCTGATTATTATTGAACCGCGTTGGGTTATTGAAGTTCCCTCTATAGTTGGGCCTATCATTGTTGTTATGAGGATTATTATTACCCGATCCTCCCCGGTCATACTGTTGTCCTTGTCCCTGACGGTTCCTTTGGTAGTACCGCTCCCTCTCGTGGTTTTCCAGGAGCACGGACATCCCTTGTACCATTTTTATTTGTGCATTTAATCTTCCCTGGGATATACCTTGATTGAAGTGGTATGCCAGTTTAGTTACCAGGCACTCCTCCGGTATTGCTGGCTCCAAATTCCTCGCTAGGCAGATTTTTCCTAGAAAATATGTTGTCATTGATTGTCCACCATTGGGGTCGTACCTGCCATTACTTATATCGTCTCTTATTATGTTCTGGGTGGATTCTGACCAGTATTTCATTTTAAATGCCACCTTGAACGCTTCGTAGCTATTTACTTCATGTCTGGTTGCCGTCCACCAATTGTCAAAAACATTTCTGAAGTACTCGTCGAGCATTCCTTTTATTATCGTCCATCTGTTCTCCTTATTTCGGTTCAGTACCTCGTCCACTCTCTCCAAGAATTCGAGCGGATTTTTCTTATACGCTCGGAAGTCTATGTTCTCCCGTCCATCCAGGTGTGTTAATCCTGCTATTACACTTGGGTATGTTCTCAGACGGTTCATCTCGTCCCTGAGGTCGTTGAATTCTCGTTGTTGCCGTTCCGTTAATTGTTCTCTGTCGTTATCCGCCTGGTTCTTTACCGCGTCTACTGTCGTTTTCATCTCTTCACACTTCTCCCCTAGCGTGGTGTGTGCGACTACCATTTCCGTTTGTCTGCGCTCTACTACCTCCATTTGTTTATTCCGGGTTTCTTCGAGGAGGTCAATTCGGTTGTGGAGATCTGTTTTGGTTTGCACAATCTCCTGTTTGTTAATTTCGCACTCTCGTCGTATGTCAGACATCTCTCTCTGGATTTCTGTCGCCATCACTGCCATCCTCTCCTCCGTTGCTTCTAGGTTTTCTTCAAATTTCTTATCTATTGTTTCTATGGTCGTTCTTGTGATTTCTTCAGTTCTGTCGCTATTGTCAGCCATCTGTTGCCATATCTTCTCGTTATGGCTTTTCACTGCTTCAATTTCCTTATTGATTTTCTCGTTCAGTTCATCTATCTTTTTATTTGTTTCACCGATTTTGACTCCCAATTCTTCAGATAAATTTTCTCTAATTAATTCTATATTTTTCTCCAATAATTCTCCCGTCTTCTTCTGTCCGTCTTCCATCTTCCTATTAGTTTCATCTATCTTGTCATTTAAATCTTTCTTCAGTGATTTCTGACTCTCTTCTATCTTCTTGCTTAATTCCTCTTTCGTGGCTCGGTTGTCCTCCTTCAATGATTGGAAATTTTCGTCCATTTTCTTATTCATCGACCGGTTATCTTCTTCCATTCTCATCAATAGTCTGTACATTTCCTGCATTATATCTGTGCTTCCTGGTTGCTCTGGTTTTTCACGTCGGCTTACTTCTGGTTGGGTTTCCTGTTGTGTGATCTCCGGTTCACCTTCTGGTTGCTGGACCTCCTCCGCCGGTTCAGGTTGTCTGTCTTCTATCGCAAGTAACGTTTCTTCCACGTCTTCTGCCGACATCGCTTCCTTCTCCTCCATTCTAGCTTCTTTTTCGGCTTCCGCCGCTCGCTTCTTCGACGTTGATCTTCGGTACATCTTTATATCTCTGCAATGTAATTGCCGCCGAATTAGGTTTAATAATTGTTTATTTATTTATTTGTTTTATTGAGTATCGTGGTCCTAATTCGCGCTCAGATGTTGGGCACCACGTTGTAACGTACTTTAATGGATGAGTAGATTAGTTTGTGTTGTATTTTTAAATTATTTAAAACTTTTTTTATTTAGTAGACTCTTCTTCACTCCTCACGTTGTAATGTAAATATCGATGATTAATGTCGTTTAGCATTTGATAGAATTAGTAATGTTTAAATTTTAATTAATGTTTATGTTTGAAAAGGATTATAATCACTGATATCTTGTTATATTCACCTCCCCACTTACCATCCGTGAACGTCTTCTATCTTCTTAATGGGTTGTTCTATCTTCACTGGAAATACATTAATAACACACAAAATATTTTGTCTGGATATCGACATATACACATTAAACAAATTAATAATGATATTCAATTGTGAATTGAATATTCAAATATTGACCGCTTGAATATTGCCGCCACCTTGTGAAATAATTGTTTCTAAAATGTAAGTTATTTGTATCTATTTGATAGAAATAAAGACTCTCTGTTCACTGGTAACAAATTGAGGTGTTTATTAACATTAGTGAAATTCAGTAAAATCCCTTTTAAAACAATTACTAATAATTTTTAAAAACAACAAAGTTAAATAATTTCTGAAACTTCTTCAGCTCAGGGCTGATAACACTGGTACAATGTACGATAATATGGTAATTTAGGTTATGTCTACTTTGGTTATAAGCATTACCAAATTTCATGAATTCTTTGAATGTACATGATGCAAGATACAAAGATGTTTTATTAAACAACAATATTTATTCATATATTATAATTAAAAAGACAAAAAAATTAAAATCATTAACCTCAATACGATATTCAAATTATCGTACTATCGTACGGTAGGTTTGTTGTATTCTGATGCTAAAAGCTTCAGAAAGTGATAGTGTACACGTGCTATCAACGTTGCACTATTAAAACAATGTTACTGGTTTAATTATTATTATTATGAACTGGAATTGATAAAAAACGTAAAAAAACTCTTTTTTTCGAGTCTATTCATAAGAATTATTCATGACAGAAGTGACTCTCTATTGGCAAACAAATGCGTGTTGGTTATAGGTTAGTTTACCTAGATGAGAGTAAGTTACAAAATAGAATAATTAATATTATAAAAATCTTAATACTATCTTCACAAACACATTATTTATTTGTAATAAGATGTATAATTAACAGTAATGATTGTTCTCGCATATTAAATTATTGTTTTTCAAGTACTGCTGAAATCATAGTCAGACAAGCGACTATATTTTACAAGTAATGGTTTGCGGTATAAATTATTAATTCCGCTTCTATTATTATTATTTAAACATGAATATAAAATATTTTAATTAAATATCGTCATTAAATCAGACGAGAACTTTTATTCATTTAACCTGATAATAATTCATCGTTTGCTAGCTAAACAAGCAAGTGTGTTTACTTGGCTAGCGTAGTCGACTATAATTTTCGTTAATCAATGAATATTATTTTGTCATTTTATTTTAAAATTGTTAATGTATAATACTCCCTGTTTCTTTCACATAACATGGCCCTTATTATACACTGGTCATGTTTTTAATGGTTCACTGTATCACTCACAACACTGTCACACGATAAAAATTGGTGTTCAGTTGAGGTTAGTTATGGCTATATACTCGTATACGCGCACATTTTAAAATATTTTCCTGGATGACTGTCGCAGGCTCTGCTCGCATCGGTGGCTGGAAGATAATTAGTTCCTCTCATCAAAGCTTCTGCTCTCGTCTGGTAAAATCAGATCATCCTATTGGCTTATGATGCTATACTCTCTACCCCAAAGGCCTTCGTTAAATTAAAATTTTAATTTTTAGCGTCTATGCTTTGGGTTCGAGATTCAGCTACGACGCGTTCCCTTCCAATCGGAAATGACCGAAAATCTTATAATACTTATAAGTTTCTTATTAATAGTCTGATTGTCATTTGGATAGTGGCATTGTTTTGAGGACACTTGTGTCTTTAATTTAAGTCCAAACAAGTAATAATTCCGTCCATTAATAACTCACTTCACTTTATCTAAAATTCATATAGTGGTTCTTAATAAAAATAAGTTCTTTCCACTATATTTTGGTGTGATTATATCTTAATGCTTATGATTAAATGTCTGGAGTCCATTTCTCTTATAATCTAATACATAATATTAACATATTTGTGATTTAAGCAAAATATACTAATGGCGTACAAACCATCTATGTCCAAATGTTTATATTTGCTCACATCACCATTATTCCTTATCCTACTACATATTTTTGGTACTATAACGTTATTAGATACACTTACATACATTTGCTAATACTTTATTTCGGCAAATGTTATCTTGTTTACATATATAGCATTGTTTAACATACATTATGCTCTTATATTGCCATTCTGTCACTCTTATTTAGTTATTTTGACCACATATTATATGCATTGTTGATAATTAAATTGTGTACAAATGTTATACATGGTCTGTTTAGTGGACTTACTAACTTTTTTGTTAGCTAAAATTCCTTTAAGTTACTGTATGTTGGTTGTTTACACTTAGTCCTATGATTACAGTTAGTTAGTTTATTAAATTCCAGTTATTAAATTACTTGTACAATGATTGTGAGGTATCCTCATAGTTGAATTGAACATTCCTCTAACTATTGGTAAACTTTCTTACTCTCTCTTTACACGTTTTGTTAAGGTTTTTTGATTAACTCCACGGTCACATAGGATTCTGTCTAATTGGTTTATTGTTATTATAAATAATCTGACTCATATAGTTGTGTCCTTCTGTTCATATGGTATTCATTGTCTTACTCATTTATTCTTATTTGGTCTCTGTATGAAACAATTATTGATAACTACTTTATCTAATTATTGTGTATGATTTTATGTTGTAGTCCAGTTCATGTGAGGTTATGTGTCATTTAGTTGGCAACAATATGCTTCTTACTTTATTCAGTATTCATCTTAAATACTGTCGTGTCATTATGGCATGTTACTATAATTGTTTATTACTATGTTTTGCACATGTTGTACACATTTTACACTATATGTTTATACAATAATACTTAGTTTTTTATCTAACTATGTTACACATTTTGGGTGGGTTGCATCTTAAGTTGTATGCATTGATTTGTTTCTTTTCAACAACTTAGTTTGTTTACTACTTGTTAGCTTTGACATTTATCTATATTTTGTCCTGTGTTACTATGACATTCAGGCACATTCCATATTAAGGATTATAAAGTTTTTATCATTGATCTCTTTGAACAATTATTTCTCTTTTCATTATCATTAAATTGGTGGTCTTACTGAGTATATTTGTGGTTTTACAATCTTGGATTACAATTGGTACACAAATTGTTTGTGTATTTCACTTGATAATCGTTGATCTTTTCACTTACTAATCTTCATTCCCTTCCCTCCATTATAAACACTTCACTAATATTGTCTGTGTTGCTTATTTGGGGTTAGTGTTATTACGTTATTTATTGTTGCACTTATATAAATTATTCATTGTTACTGTTTGTGATCACTTATTAAGGTTCAACACTTGGTTTTTTATTATACTGGGGTCACTATGTCCTTCTTTGATAGGTAGTTTTTTATTACTACTAATCTTATAATTAACATTCTTATTTTGGTCATTATACTGATTGTGTTGCTTTCCATATTTTGGGAATGTTGATGTCTTGTTCTGGTCATACATAATCTTCATTCTTCATGGTACATTTCTTCTTCTTGTTCTTCTTCTACTGTTTCTTCTTCGTGTTAATTGTTTGTCATTTGTGATGCTTTTCTTGGTTACTCACTATTTGTGATAATTCATGTTCATTTAACATAGTTATATTCTTCCACATTTTCACTCACTATTATGATAATCATTGTCTTATATTTATCTCACTACTATTATGACAAATTAGTCTATTTTCTCACTATGATAATTGCATTTGATATGTGTCTTCTTATGATGATAGTCACTTTCGGCATATCCCCTCACTATTTTGATCTATTGGGCCTGGATGTTAACGTATTATATTGACTTATTGTATTCTCTCCTTCTTCTTTATACTCGATGATATATTCTTATGACTCTTCTTTCTTCTTCGTTGGGTTGCTTTAATATTATTTATTTATAGATACACTTTTGATTTTCATACTTCTATTCCTTCTTCCATGCTTGATGAAATATGCTTATGTTACTCTTTCATTTGAAGTATTATATATTTTTTTTTTATGTAACCGTTGTTTTGATACGTTAGATATGGCTTCCTATAAGAATTGATTAATTCTGAATTCATATACTTATTTTCTGAAGAATTCATCAATTGTTGTACTTTTCCAAGTTGACTCTCATGTTCTTCTTATATCCCTTCATTCTCTTCTATTTGAATCATAATCATTTTTCTTTACATGTAATTATCTCCCTTGTTTATTTAATTCCCTAACATAATTTTAGCTGGTGCAGTTCAGAGTGGCTCACTGTGGCATACATCTCTGCTGGCCATACTAACAACAATAAATTCAGAGGTACATCATCTCTGACAATAATATAAATGATCGCTTGAATCATTCATCTCAAATCATTTCAAAATATAAAGTAGTCGCTCTTTCGACAAATAATAAATATCCTTGGGATTATCTCACGCATCTGCGGTTTATTACATTATTATATTCTCTTCTTCTTGATTCATCTTAACTTAATTCTTCACATTTTACTAGGATATTTTCTTTACATTTCATCATTGGTATTTTCACATGATCTCCTTCGTTAGTATATTGTTTTTCATTCTTCTTTGTCATCAATTAATCTTTTCTCTTGGTATTACTTTGAACGTCATTTCATAATCTTCTTCATCTTCATGATTCACGTCTTTGTGTTACATTTCATTTAGTATAGGCTCTCTTTTGGTTTTTTGCCTTGCGTTTGGGTATCATATGTTGGTTCACATCAATAATATTTACTTACTTCCCTTTCTCCAACTTCTTATGTTGCTTTTTCTGTATATCATCTTGTATATTTCTTTCTTATCTTTATTTGTATGGGTAAGATGATAATAACTAGTTGACTGTCTCTAGGAATTATTATTTTGTTATGCCGTAGATGTTATTTGTCCGCCTCGTATATATATTTTTTCTTTCATTGGTACGGGTAAGATGGTAAATTACTGTTGACTGGCTCTTGGAATTATATTTTACATTATATATGCCATGGTTGGAAGGTGTCTGTCTCGTATATCTTCTTTTTATATTAGTAGTACGGGTAAGATGTTAATAACTAGTTGACTGGCTCTAGGAAATTTTCTATATACATTTCATATATTTTATGCCAAGTTGGTATTTGTCTGTCTCGTATGAATTCTTATATTTGTACGGGTAAATTACAATTTTCTTCACATTTTACATTATTTCTTTGGATTACACTTTTATATCAGAATATTAATATCTTGTTAACATTTATTCTTACATTTATAATTTTCATTTCGTATTTAGTATCAATATTAAATAATTTCCATTATAATATTTCATCTTTTCGCATTATTCAATCCTCAATATATCGTTTCATGGAAGTCTGATTATAATTACCTTTAATTTTCTTCGTTATAGGATCCTGTATTTCGTATGTATTGTTCATATTATTCTTGGTAACAGTATATGGGCCTGTGTATAGCAGTAACAATTTTTTAGCAATTCCTTCTATAGCACTTGGGAGTTCTCTGTTTTTTAATAGCACTTTGTCTCCCACTTCGTATGTTATGATCTTAGGCTGTGTTTTTTTATACTTGAGTCTGAGTTTGTCAGCTCGTTCAACTGCATTGTTATAAAATTTTGCTTTGTTAAATTCATATTTGCTTCCTTGTGGAAAGTTAATTATTTCTGTTATTTCTCGGGGTGGTCTTTGTTCAAACATAGCAGTATAGGGTGTTTCATTAGTTGACAAGCTAACAAGACAAATATTCTTCCCATCTCCTCTGTTGTGTGTAGCAGTATATTCTTAAGATTCTGCCTACCTCTCTCAAGACTCTTTCGGCAGGGTTGCTGTTAGGGTGATATACCGATGTCTTATATGTTTTCACACCTTGGTCTATTAAAGTATCCCGCCATTTTCGGCCTCTAAATTGCGTTCCATGGTCCGTGATTACAGACTGGGGTTTTCCGATCTCTGGGATGTATTTTAATGTGATAATTTCTAAAATCTTGCTTGTCTTTGCCCTATTTATGGCGTAGAGTTTAACGAATTTTGTGTAGTGATCGAAGATTATCACTATGTATTTGTACTGGTGTCTGTCGCCACTGCGTGGAAATGGTCCACAAATATCCACAAACACCTTCTCTAGTTTTCTTGTAGATGTAATGGGTATCATCACTCCTTCTTTCTTTTCATTGTTGCATTTAACTAGCTGACACAGATGACACTGTAGTATGTACTTTCTCACTCGACGATTCATATCCTTAAAGTATACATGCTCTTTTAATGCTTTGACCACTTTTATGGCCCCCATATGTCCATATCTTATATGGTAGTCAATAGCAATTTCTTTTTCAATAATTTTAGGTATTAAAATTTTCCATTGATCATTGGATTGTTTGGTTTTAGTGAACAATAAATTATCATGGATACAATAATATTGAACAACTCCTTCATCTTGTTCTGTCAATCTCTGCATTATATGGCTGATTTTGGGATCGTTTTGCTGGTTGATTTGTATATTGGTTAGTATGTCTGCTAATTCGGATCTGCTTTTCAAAATATGGTAAACCTTAGCGATGGTCTCCTTTTCTCTTTCAAAGGTTTGGGCCTGTATGTTTACTCTGGACAACACGTCTGCAGCTATGTTGTTTTCACCAGGGACGTATTCCCAATGTATGTTGTACTCTTGGAGCATTAGCGTCCAGCTCGTCAGTCTGCCATGCTTTAATCTGCAGTTTTTTAAGAATGATATTGATTTGTGGTCCGTACGCACTGTGATTGGGTATCCCAAAGTATATGTTCTGAATGTTTCCCAAGCGAATACTATACTAAGGAGTTCTTTCTCCGTAGTGTGATAGTTGCGCTCACACTTGTTGAGTGTCCTGCTAGCAAAACTGATCACTTGATGGTTGCCTTCCTTGTCTTCTTGATATAAGATGGATCCCAGACTTACATCACTTGCATCGCAATTCATGTAAAAATTTGTGTTAAAGTTTGGGTGATGTAACATTACAGTTTTGAGGAACTTCTTTTTTATCATTTCAAATGTTGTGTCCTGTTCAGGTACCCATCTCCACTTATCTTTTGATGACAATTGTTGGGAAAACTTAGATGTCAACTCCGAATAATTATTTTGAAATTTTCTGTAATAATTGCAAATCCCAAGAAACGATTGCAACTGTTTCTTGTTTTTGGGTACAGGAAAGCGCTGTATCGCCTCCATCTTTTCTTGTGCTGGGGTTATGCCCGTTTCAGACAAATTAAAGCCCAGAAATTGCACTTCATTTGCTATGAGTTTGGATTTCTCCAGTTTTAATGTGATATTATTCTCATCCAATTTTTGCAATACTTGTGCCACCCTGTTGCAGTGTTCCTCCCAGTTGTTGGAGGTAATTAGCAAATCATCCACATACACTGTAGTGAATTGTAGTGTATTCTGGCCTAAGATCTCATCCATACATTTCACGAAGACTGCTACGGAATTTACCAGGCCGAAGGGTAACCTTTTAAATTGGTAGTTACGCCCTTCAAAGATAAAGGCCGTATACATTCTGCTGTTGGGGTGCAATTCCACCTGCCAATACCCACACACTGTGTCCCATATACTAATGTACCTTATGCCATGGAATTTCTTAAGGATCTCGTCGATTTCTCCAGGCAACGTCCTGTCATTTATTATGGCTTTGTTTATCTCCCTGGCGTCTAAACAAATCCTTACTGCGCCATTTTTCTTTGGATTGCTTAGTTCAATGATATCGTTTTCTATTAACCGTTGTATTTCTAAGCGGACTGCTTCTTTCAGCGAAAAAGCTATAGGGTAAGATTTTCTTTTGAATTCAGTTTGTTCTTTGAATTTTATTTCGCACTGGAAATTTTTCACTTTCCCTGGCGTATCCGAAAATACATGCCTGTATTTGTTATAAATTTGAATTAGTTTCGTTATCTGTTAATTGGTTAGAATACTGTCAACTCTAGCTGTTCTGAAATTCTTCATTTCTTCTAACTTTTCCATCCACAACGTGTCTCCTTGGCTATGGCGAATTTCTCCATTTATCGACATTTGCTCTCTCTGGTCGTGGCCTTCCCTAATGTAGTATATGATGTGCTCAGGAGGTGCCTTCCTGTTTTTGATCAACTCTGCTGTCCATCTAATTTCACCTGATTTTAAGGATACCTTGGCTCTGTTCATATCGATAATGGCTGCGTATTTCCTTAATATGTCGCAGCCGATTAACAAGGTAAAGGGTAGCCCACTCGCTACTAAGAAAATCATTGGGATGGTTTCGCCGTTGCTTGATATTTCTAATTGCACTTGGTTCTGGATAGTTTTATTCTGCCGACCCGTTGCTCCAATTAGGATAATATTATTTATCGGCAACGTTGGTATGATTGTTTTATTCCCTGTCTGTATCCGGTTTAACTCCACTCTATCAATTAATGATACATTGGCCCCTGTATCTATCATGGCCGTCGCTTTGATCCCGTTTACATTAACTGATATATAGGCAATTTCGCTATTAACGGTGTCATCGACATTATTTTCTTTTTCTTCCATTAAATCTTGGCGAATATTTTTTAAGTAATTATTTTGGAGAATTACAATTGATTCCGTTATGTTTCCTGATACGTTAGACCCAATAGACCGGTTCAGTGAGGGTGATGTCGTGGTTTTCACTGCCGTTGCCCATTTAAAGGCAGGTCACCATTGTCCGGGTTCCTGTCTGATGAGTTTGATGCTCTCTGTTCTTGGGATCCTGGTCCATTCCCGTTATGATAAGCTTCCGCATTTCCTGGTACTCGCTGATTATCTTCGCTACTGTGACTTCTGTTAGAGCGATATCCCGATTCTTGATCTTCTCCCTCGCTGTTGCTCCGGCTGTTATTACTGTGGTAACTCCGGCGACCCTGGTAGTACGGTCTACTACTTCCACCTCTACTGGCATTAGCGTAGTTTACCCTTCTGAAGTTACTACCACCGTTATTTCCATTGTTTTGTCTATAATTATTATTATTATGGGGGTTGTTATTATACGGCCGGTAATAATTGTTATTTGGTCGATAATTGTTATTTCCCTGGTAACTATTTGGCCTAGGGTTATTTTGATTTCCCCGGTCATTATGGTTGGCATTATCACCACTATTATTTTGCCTGGGATTCTGATTATTATTGAACCGCGTTGGGTTATTGAAGTTCCCTCTATAGTTGGGCCTATCATTGTTGTTATGAGGATTATTATTACCCGATCCTCCCCGGTCATACTGTTGTCCTTGTCCCTGACGGTTCCTTTGGTAGTACCGCTCCCTCTCGTGGTTTTCCAGGAGCACGGACATCCCTTGTACCATTTTTATTTGTGCATTTAATCTTCCCTGGGATATACCTTGATTGAAGTGGTATGCCAGTTTAGTTACCAGGCACTCCTCCGGTATTGCTGGCTCCAAATTCCTCGCTAGGCAGATTTTTCCTAGAAAATATGTTGTCATTGATTGTCCACCATTGGGGTCGTACCTGCCATTACTTATATCGTCTCTTATTATGTTCTGGGTGGATTCTGACCAGTATTTCATTTTAAATGCCACCTTGAACGCTTCGTAGCTATTTACTTCATGTCTGGTTGCCGTCCACCAATTGTCAAAAACATTTCTGAAGTACTCGTCGAGCATTCCTTTTATTATCGTCCATCTGTTCTCCTTATTTCGGTTCAGTACCTCGTCCACTCTCTCCAAGAATTCGAGCGGATTTTTCTTATACGCTCGGAAGTCTATGTTCTCCCGTCCATCCAGGTGTGTTAATCCTGCTATTACACTTGGGTATGTTCTCAGACGGTTCATCTCGTCCCTGAGGTCGTTGAATTCTCGTTGTTGCCGTTCCGTTAATTGTTCTCTGTCGTTATCCGCCTGGTTCTTTACCGCGTCTACTGTCGTTTTCATCTCTTCACACTTCTCCCCTAGCGTGGTGTGTGCGACTACCATTTCCGTTTGTCTGCGCTCTACTACCTCCATTTGTTTATTCCGGGTTTCTTCGAGGAGGTCAATTCGGTTGTGGAGATCTGTTTTGGTTTGCACAATCTCCTGTTTGTTAATTTCGCACTCTCGTCGTATGTCAGACATCTCTCTCTGGATTTCTGTCGCCATCACTGCCATCCTCTCCTCCGTTGCTTCTAGGTTTTCTTCAAATTTCTTATCTATTGTTTCTATGGTCGTTCTTGTGATTTCTTCAGTTCTGTCGCTATTGTCAGCCATCTGTTGCCATATCTTCTCGTTATGGCTTTTCACTGCTTCAATTTCCTTATTGATTTTCTCGTTCAGTTCATCTATCTTTTTATTTGTTTCACCGATTTTGACTCCCAATTCTTCAGATAAATTTTCTCTAATTAATTCTATATTTTTCTCCAATAATTCTCCCGTCTTCTTCTGTCCGTCTTCCATCTTCCTATTAGTTTCATCTATCTTGTCATTTAAATCTTTCTTCAGTGATTTCTGACTCTCTTCTATCTTCTTGCTTAATTCCTCTTTCGTGGCTCGGTTGTCCTCCTTCAATGATTGGAAATTTTCGTCCATTTTCTTATTCATCGACCGGTTATCTTCTTCCATTCTCATCAATAGTCTGTACATTTCCTGCATTATATCTGTGCTTCCTGGTTGCTCTGGTTTTTCACGTCGGCTTACTTCTGGTTGGGTTTCCTGTTGTGTGATCTCCGGTTCACCTTCTGGTTGCTGGACCTCCTCCGCCGGTTCAGGTTGTCTGTCTTCTATCGCAAGTAACGTTTCTTCCACGTCTTCTGCCGACATCGCTTCCTTCTCCTCCATTCTAGCTTCTTTTTCGGCTTCCGCCGCTCGCTTCTTCGACGTTGATCTTCGGTACATCTTTATATCTCTGCAATGTAATTGCCGCCGAATTAGGTTTAATAATTGTTTATTTATTTATTTGTTTTATTGAGTATCGTGGTCCTAATTCGCGCTCAGATGTTGGGCACCACGTTGTAACGTACTTTAATGGATGAGTAGATTAGTTTGTGTTGTATTTTTAAATTATTTAAAACTTTTTTTATTTAGTAGACTCTTCTTCACTCCTCACGTTGTAATGTAAATATCGATGATTAATGTCGTTTAGCATTTGATAGAATTAGTAATGTTTAAATTTTAATTAATGTTTATGTTTGAAAAGGATTATAATCACTGATATCTTGTTATATTCACCTCCCCACTTACCATCCGTGAACGTCTTCTATCTTCTTAATGGGTTGTTCTATCTTCACTGGAAATACATTAATAACACACAAAATATTTTGTCTGGATATCGACATATACACATTAAACAAATTAATAATGATATTCAATTGTGAATTGAATATTCAAATATTGACCGCTTGAATATTGCCGCCACCTTGTGAAATAATTGTTTCTAAAATGTAAGTTATTTGTATCTATTTGATAGAAATAAAGACTCTCTGTTCACTGGTAACAAATTGAGGTGTTTATTAACATTAGTGAAATTCAGTAAAATCCCTTTTAAAACAATTACTAATAATTTTTAAAAACAACAAAGTTAAATAATTTCTGAAACTTCTTCAGCTCAGGGCTGATAACACTGGTACAATGTACGATAATATGGTAATTTAGGTTATGTCTACTTTGGTTATAAGCATTACCAAATTTCATGAATTCTTTGAATGTACATGATGCAAGATACAAAGATGTTTTATTAAACAACAATATTTATTCATATATTATAATTAAAAAGACAAAAAAATTAAAATCATTAACCTCAATACGATATTCAAATTATCGTACTATCGTACGGTAGGTTTGTTGTATTCTGATGCTAAAAGCTTCAGAAAGTGATAGTGTACACGTGCTATCAACGTTGCACTATTAAAACAATGTTACTGGTTTAATTATTATTATTATGAACTGGAATTGATAAAAAACGTAAAAAAACTCTTTTTTTCGAGTCTATTCATAAGAATTATTCATGACAGAAGTGACTCTCTATTGGCAAACAAATGCGTGTTGGTTATAGGTTAGTTTACCTAGATGAGAGTAAGTTACAAAATAGAATAATTAATATTATAAAAATCTTAATACTATCTTCACAAACACATTATTTATTTGTAATAAGATGTATAATTAACAGTAATGATTGTTCTCGCATATTAAATTATTGTTTTTCAAGTACTGCTGAAATCATAGTCAGACAAGCGACTATATTTTACAAGTAATGGTTTGCGGTATAAATTATTAATTCCGCTTCTATTATTATTATTTAAACATGAATATAAAATATTTTAATTAAATATCGTCATTAAATCAGACGAGAACTTTTATTCATTTAACCTGATAATAATTCATCGTTTGCTAGCTAAACAAGCAAGTGTGTTTACTTGGCTAGCGTAGTCGACTATAATTTTCGTTAATCAATGAATATTATTTTGTCATTTTATTTTAAAATTGTTAATGTATAATACTCCCTGTTTCTTTCACATAACATGGCCCTTATTATACACTGGTCATGTTTTTAATGGTTCACTGTATCACTCACAACACTGTCACACGATAAAAATTGGTGTTCAGTTGAGGTTAGTTATGGCTATATACTCGTATACGCGCACATTTTAAAATATTTTCCTGGATGACTGTCGCAGGCTCTGCTCGCATCGGTGGCTGGAAGATAATTAGTTCCTCTCATCAAAGCTTCTGCTCTCGTCTGGTAAAATCAGATCATCCTATTGGCTTATGATGCTATACTCTCTACCCCAAAGGCCTTCGTTAAATTAAAATTTTAATTTTTAGCGTCTATGCTTTGGGTTCGAGATTCAGCTACGACGCGTTCCCTTCCAATCGGAAATGACCGAAAATCTTATAATACTTATAAGTTTCTTATTAATAGTCTGATTGTCATTTGGATAGTGGCATTGTTTTGAGGACACTTGTGTCTTTAATTTAAGTCCAAACAAGTAATAATTCCGTCCATTAATAACTCACTTCACTTTATCTAAAATTCATATAGTGGTTCTTAATAAAAATAAGTTCTTTCCACTATATTTTGGTGTGATTATATCTTAATGCTTATGATTAAATGTCTGGAGTCCATTTCTCTTATAATCTAATACATAATATTAACATATTTGTGATTTAAGCAAAATATACTAATGGCGTACAAACCATCTATGTCCAAATGTTTATATTTGCTCACATCACCATTATTCCTTATGCTACTACATATTTTTGGTACTATAACGTTATTAGATACACTTACATACATTTGCTAATACTTTATTTCGGCAAATGTTATCTTGTTTACATATATAGCATTGTTTAACATACATTATGCTCTTATATTGCCATTCTGTCACTCTTATTTAGTTATTTTGACCACATATTATATGCATTGTTGATAATTAAATTGTGTACAAATGTTATACATGGTCTGTTTAGTGGACTTACTAACTTTTTTGTTAGCTAAAATTCCTTTAAGTTACTGTATGTTGGTTGTTTACACTTAGTCCTATGATTACAGTTAGTTAGTTTATTAAATTCCAGTTATTAAATTACTTGTACAATGATTGTGAGGTATCCTCATAGTTGAATTGAACATTCCTCTAACTATTGGTAAACTTTCTTACTCTCTCTTTACACGTTTTGTTAAGGTTTTTTGATTAACTCCACGGTCACATAGGATTCTGTCTAATTGGTTTATTGTTATTATAAATAATCTGACTCATATAGTTGTGTCCTTCTGTTCATATGGTATTCATTGTCTTACTCATTTATTCTTATTTGGTCTCTGTATGAAACAATTATTGATAACTACTTTATCTAATTATTGTGTATGATTTTATGTTGTAGTCCAGTTCATGTGAGGTTGTGTGTCATTTAGTTGGCAACAATATGCTTCTTACTTTATTCAGTATTCATCTTAAATACTGTCGTGTCATTATGGCATGTTACTATAATTGTTTATTACTATGTTTTGCACATGTTGTACACATTTTACACTATATGTTTATACAATAATACTTAGTTTTTTATCTAACTATGTTACACATTTTGGGTGGGTTGCATCTTAAGTTGTATGCATTGATTTGTTTCTTTTCAACAACTTAGTTTGTTTACTACTTGTTAGCTTTGACATTTATCTATATTTTGTCCTGTGTTACTATGACATTCAGGCACATTCCATATTAAGGATTATAAAGTTTTTATCATTGATCTCTTTGAACAATTATTTCTCTTTTCATTATCATTAAATTGGTGGTCTTACTGAGTATATTTGTGGTTTTACAATCTTGGATTACAATTGGTACACAAATTGTTTGTGTATTTCACTTGATAATCGTTGATCTTTTCACTTACTAATCTTCATTCCCTTCCCTCCATTATAAACACTTCGCTAATATTGTCTGTGTTGCTTATTTGGGGTTAGTGTTATTACGTTATTTATTGTTGCACTTATATAAATTATTCATTGTTACTGTTTGTGATCACTTATTAAGGTTCAACACTTGGTTTTTTATTATACTGGGGTCACTATGTCCTTCTTTGATAGGTAGTTTTTTATTACTACTAATCTTATAATTAACATTCTTATTTTGGTCATTATACTGATTGTGTTGCTTTCCATATTTTGGGAATGTTGATGTCTTGTTCTGGTCATACATAATCTTCATTCTTCATGGTACATTTCTTCTTCTTGTTCTTCTTCTACTGTTTCTTCTTCGTGTTAATTGTTTGTCATTTGTGATGCTTTTCTTGGTTACTCACTATTTGTGATAATTCATGTTCATTTAACATAGTTATATTCTTCCACATTTTCACTCACTATTATGATAATCATTGTCTTATATTTATCTCACTACTATTATGACAAATTAGTCTATTTTCTCACTATGATAATTGCATTTGATATGTGTCTTCCTTATGATGATAGTCACTTTCGGCATCTCCCCTCACTATTTTGATCTATTGGGCCTGGATGTTAACGTATTATATTGACTTATTGTAAAATCTCCTTCTTCTTTATACTCGATGATATATTCTTATGACTCTTCTTTCTTCTTCGTTGGGTTGCTTTAATATTATTTATTTATAGATACACTTTTGATTTTCATACTTCTATTCCTTCTTCCATGGTTGATGAAATATGCTTATGGTACTCTTTCATTTGACGTATTATATATATTTTTTTTATGTAACCGTTGTTTTGATACGTTAGATATGCCTTCCTATAAGAATTGACTAATTCTGAATTCGTATACTTATTTTCTGAAGAATTCATCAATTGTTGTACTTTTCCAAGTTGACTCTCATGTTCTTCTTATATCCCTTCATTCTCTTCTATTTGAATCATAATCATTTTCCTTTCCATGTAATTATCTCCCTTGTTTATTTAATTCCCTAACATAATTTTAGCTGGTGCAGTTCAGAGTGGCTCACTGTGGCATACATCTCTGCTGGCCATACTAACAACAATAAATTCAGAGGTACATCATCTCTGACAATAATATAAATGATCGCTTGAATCATTCATCTCAAATCATTTCAAAATATAAAGTAGTCGTTCTTTCGACAAATAATAAATATCCTTGGGATTATCTCACGCATCTGCGGTTTATTACATTATTATATTCTCTTCTTCTTGATTCATCTTAACTTAATTCTTCACATTTTACTAGGATATTTTCTTTACATTTCATCATTGGTATTTTCACATGATCTCCTTCGTTAGTATATTGCTTTTCATTCTTCTTTGTCATCAATTAATCTTTTCTCTTGGTATTACTTTGAACGTCATTTCATAATCTTCTTCATCTTCATGATTCACGTCTTTGTGTTACATTTCATTTAGTATAGGCTCTCTTTTGGTTTTTTGCCTTGCGTTTGGGTATCATATGTTGGTTCACATCAATAATATTTACTTACTTCCCTTTCTCCAACTTCTTATGTTGCTTTTTCTGTATATCATCTTGTATATTTCTTTCTTATCTTTATTTGTATGGGTAAGATGTTAATAACTAGTTGACTGGCTCTAGGAATTATTATTTTGTTATGCCGTAGATGTTATTTGTCCGCCTCGTATATATATTTTTTCTTTCATTGGTATGGGTAAGATGGTAAATTACTGTTGACTGGCTCTTGGAATTATATTTTACATTATATATGCCATGGTTGGAAGGTGTCTGTCTCGTATATCTTCTTTTTATATTAGTAGTACGGGTAAGATGTTAATAACTAGTTGACTGGCTCTAGGAAATTTTCTATATACATTTCATATATTTTATGCCAAGTTGGTATTTGTCTGTCTCGTATGAATTCTTATATTTGTACGGGTAAATTACAATTTTCTTCACATTTTACATTATTTCTTTGGATTACACTTTTATATCAGAATATTAATATCTTGTTAACATTTATTCTTACATTTATAATTTTCATTTCGTATTTAGTATCAATATTAAATAATTTCCATTATAATATTTCATCTTTTCGCATTATTCAATCCTCAATATATCGTTTCATGGAAGTCTGATTATAATTACCTTTAATTTTCTTCGTTATAGGATCCTGTATTTCATATGTATTGTTCATATTATTCTTGGTAACAGTATATGGGCCTGTGTATAGCAGTAACAATTTTTTAGCAATTCCTTCTATAGCACTTGGGAGCTCTCTGTTTTTTAATAGCACTTTGTCTCGCACTTCGTATGTTATGATCTTAGGCTGTGTTTTTTTTATACTTGAGTCTGAGTTTGTCAGCTCGTTCAACTGCATTGTTATAAAATTTTGCTTTGTTAAATTCATATTTGCTTCCTTGTGGAAAGTTAATTATTTCTGTTATTTCTCGGGGTGGTCTTTGTTCAAACATAGCAGTATAGGGTGTTTCATTAGTTGACAAGCTAACAAGACAAATATTCTTCCCATCTCCTCTGTTGTGTGTAGCAGTATATTCTTAAGATTCTGCCTACCTCTCTTAAGACTCTTTCGGCAGGGTTGCTGTTAGGGTGATATACCGATGTCTTATATGTTTTCACACCTTGGTCTATTAAAGTATCCCGCCATTTTCGGCCTCTAAATTGCGTTCCATGGTCCGTGATTACGGACTGGGGTTTTCCGATCTCTGGGATGTATTTTAATGTGATAATTTCTAAAATCTTGCTTGTCTTTGCCCTATTTATGGCGTAGAGTTTAACGAATTTTGTGTAGTGATCGAAGATTATCACTATGTATTTGTACTGGTGTCTGTCGCCACTGCGTGGAAATGGTCCACAAATATCCACAAACACCTTCTCTAGTTTTCTTGTAGATGTAATGGGTATCATCACTCCTTCTTTCTTTTCATTGTTGCATTTAACTAGCTGACACAGATGACACTGTAGTATGTACTTTCTCACTCGACGATTCATATCCTTAAAGTATACATGCTCTTTTAATGCTTTGACCACTTTTATGGCCCCCATATGTCCATATCTTATATGGTAGTCAATTGCAATTTCTTTTTCAATAATTTTAGGTATTAAAATTTTCCATTGATCATTGGATTGTTTGGTTTTAGTGAACAATAAATTATCATGGATACAATAATATTGAACAACTCCTTCATCTTGTTCTGTCAATCTCTGCATTATATGGCTGATTTTGGGATCGTTTTGCTGGTTGATTTGTATATTGGTTAGTATGTCTGCTAATTCGGATCTGCTTTTCAAAATATGGTTAACCTTAGCGATGGTCTCCTTTTCTCTTTCAAAGGTTTGGGCCTGTATGTTTACTCTGGACAACACGTCTGCAGCTATGTTGTTTTTACCAGGGACGTATTCCCAATGTATGTTGTACTCTTGGAGCATTAGCGTCCATCTCGTCAGTCTGCCATGCTTTAATCTGCAGTTTTTTAAGAATGATATTGATTTGTGGTCCGTACGCACTGTGATTGGGTATCCCAAAGTATATGTTCTGAATGTTTCCCAAGCGAATACTATACTAAGGAGTTCTTTCTCCGTAGTGTGATAGTTGCGCTCACACTTGTTGAGTGTCCTGCTAGCAAAACTGATCACTTGATGGTTGCCTTCCTTGTCTTCTTGATATAAGATGGATCCCAGACTTACATCACTTGCATCGCAATTCATGTAAAAATTTGTGTTAAAGTTTGGGTGATGTAACATTACAGTTTTGAGGAACTTCTTTTTTATCATTTCAAATGTTGTGTCCTGTTCAGGTACCCATCTCCACTTATCTTTTGATGACAATTGTTGGGAAAACTTAGATGTCAACTCCGAATAATTATTTTGAAATTTTCTGTAATAATTGCAAATCCCAAGAAACGATTGCAACTGTTTCTTGTTTTTGGGTACAGGAAAGCGCTGTATCGCCTCCATCTTTTCTTGTGCTGGGGTTATGCCCGTTTCAGACAAATTAAAGCCCAGAAATTGCACTTCATTTGCTATGAGTTTGGATTTCTCCAGTTTTAATGTGATATTATTCTCATCCAATTTTTGCAATACTTGTGCCACCCTGTTGCAGTGTTCCTCCCAGTTGTTGGAGGTAATTAGCAAATCATCCACATACACTGTAGTGAATTGTAGTGTATTCTGGCCTAAGATCTCATCCATACATTTCACGAAGACTGCTACGGAATTTACCAGGCCGAAGGGTAACCTTTTAAATTGGTAGTTACGCCCTTCAAAGATAAAGGCCGTATACATTCTGCTGTTGGGGTGCAATTCCACCTGCCAATACCCACACACTGTGTCCCATGTACTAATGTACCTTATGCCATGGAATTTCTTAAGGATCTCGTCGATTTCTCCAGGCGACGTCCTGTCATTTATTATGGCTTTGTTTATCTCCCTGGCGTCTAAACAAATCCTTACTGCGCCATTTTCTTTGGTACGGCTACAATTGGATTGCTGAGTTCAATGACATCGTTTTCTATTAACCGTTGTATTTCTAAGCGGACTGCTTCTTTCAGCGAAAAAGCTATAGGGTAAGATTTTCTTTTGAATTCAGTTTGTTCTTTGAATTTTATTTCGCGCTGGAAATTTTTCACTTTCCCTGGCGTATCCGAAAATACATGCCTGTATTTGTTATAAATTTGAATTAGTTTCGTTATCTGTTAATTGGTTAGAATACTGTCAACTCTAGCTGTTCGGAAATTCTTAATTTCTTCTAACTTTTCCATCCACAACGTGTCTCCTTGGCTGTGGCGAATTTCTCCATTTATCGACATTTGCTCTCTCTGGTCGTGGCCTTCCCTAATGTAGTATATGATGTGCTCAGGAGGTGCCTTCCTGTTTTCGATCAACTCTGCTGTCCATCTAATTTCACCTGATTTTAAGGATACCTTGGCTCTGTTCATATCGATAATGGCTGCGTATTTCCTTAATATGTCGCAGCCGATTAACAAGGTAAAGGGTAGCCCACTCGCTACTAAGAAAATCATTGGGATGGTTTCGCCGTTGCTTGATATTTCTAATTGCACTTGGTTCCGGATAGTTTTATTCTGCCGACCCGTTGCTCCAATTAGGATAATATTGTATATTGGCAACGTCGGTATGATTGTTTTATTCCCTGTCTGTATCCGGTTTAACTCCACTCTATCAATTAATGATACATTGGCCCCTGTATCTATCATGGCCGTCGCTTTGATCCCGTTTACATTAACTGATATATAGGCAATTTCGCTATTAACGGTGTCATCGACGTTATTTTCTTTTTCTTCCATTAAATCTTGGCGAATATTTTTTAAGTAATTATTTTGGAGAATTACAATTGATTCCGTTATGTTTCCTGATACGTTAGACCCAATAGACCGGTTCAGTGAGGGTGATGTCGTGGTTTTCACTGCCGTTGCCCATTTAAAGGCAGGTCACCATTGTCCGGGTGCCTGTCTGATGAGTTTGATGCACTCTATTCTTGGGATCCTGGTCCATTCCCGTTATGATAAGCTTCCGCATTTCCTGGTACTCGCTGATTATCTTCGCTACTGTGACTTCTGTTAGAGCGGTATCCCAATTCTTGATCTTCTCCCTCGCTGTTGCTCCGGCTGTTATTACTGTGGTAACTCCGGCGACCCTGGTAGTACGGTCTACTACTTCCACCTCTACTGGCATTAGCGTAGTTTACCCTTCTGAAGTTACTACCACCGTTATTTCCATTGTTTTGTCTATAATTATTATTATTATGGGGGTTGTTATTATACGGCCGGTAATAATTGTTATTTGGTCGATAATTGTTATTTCCCTGGTAACTATTTGGCCTAGGGTTATTTTGATTTCCCCGGTCATTATGGTTGGCATTATCACCACTATTATTTTGCCTGGGATTCTGATTATTATTGAACCGCGTTGGGTTATTGAAGTTCCCTCTATAGTTGGGCCTATCATTGTTGTTATGAGGATTATTATTACCCGGTCCTCCCCGGTCATACTGTTGTCCTTGTCCCTGACGGTTTCTTTGGTAGTACCGCTCCCTCTCGTGGTTTTCCAGGAGCACGGACATCCCTTGTACCATTTTTATTTGTGCATTTAATCTTCCCTGGGATATACCTTGATTGAAGTGGTATGCCAGTTTAGTTACCAGGCACTCCTCCGGTATTGCTGGCTCCAAATTCCTCGCTAGGCAGATTTTTCCTAGAAAATATGTTGTCATTGATTGTCCGCCATTGGGGTCGTACCTGCCATTACTTATATCGTCTCTTATTATGTTCTGGGTGGATTCTGACCAGTATTTCATTTTAAATGCCACCTTGAATGCTGCGTAGCTATTTACTTCATGTCTGGTTGCCGTTCACCAATTGTCAAAAACATTTCTGAAGTACTCGTCGAGCATTCCTTTTATTATTGTCCATCTGTTCTCCTTATTTCGGTTAAGTACCTCGTCCACTCTCTCCAAGAATTCGAGCGGATTTTTCTTATACGCTCGGAATTCTATGTTCTCCCGTCCATCCAGGTGTGTTAATCCTGCTATTACACTTGGGTATGTTCTCAGACGGTTCATCTCGTCCCTGAGGTCGTTGAATTCTCGTTGTTGCCGTTCCGTTAATTGTTCTCTGTCGTTATCCACCTGGTTCTTTACCGCGTCTACTGTCGTTTTCATCTCTTCACACTTCTCCCCTAGCGTGGTGTGTGCGACTACCATTTCCGTTTGTCTGCGCTCTACTACCTCCATTTGTTTATTCCGGGTTTCTTCGAGGAGGTCAATTCGGTTGTGGAGATCTGTTTTGGTTTGCACAATCTCCTGTTTGTTAATTTCGCACTCTTGTCGTATGTCAGACATCTCTCTCTGGATTTCTGTCGCCATCACTGCCATCCTCTCCTCCGTTGCTTCTAGGTTTTCTTCAAATTTCTTATCTATTGTTTCTATGGTCGTTCTTGTGATTTCTTCAGTTCTGTCGCTATTGTCAGCCATCTGTTGCCATATCTTCTCGTTATGGCTTTTCACTGCTTCAATTTCCTTATTGATTTTCTCGTTCAGTTCATCTATCTTTTTATTTGTTTCACCGATTTTGACTCCCAATTCTTCAGATAAATTTTCTCTAATTAATTCTATATTTTTCTCCAATAATTCTCCCGTCTTCTTCTGTCCGTCTTCCATCTTCCTATTAGTTTCATCTATCTTGTCATTTAAATCTTTCTTCAGTGATTTCTGACTCTCTTCTATCTTCTTGCTTAATTCCTCTTTCGTGGCTCGGTTGTCCTCCTTCAATGATTGGAAATTTTCGTCCATTTTCTTATTCATCGACCGGTTATCTTCTTCCATTCTCATCAATAGTCTGTACATTTCCTGCATTATATCTGTGCTTCCTGGTTGCTCTGGTTTTTCACGTCGGCTTACTTCTGGTTGGGTTTCCTGTTGTGTGATCTCCGGTTCACCTTCTGGTTGCTGGACCTCCTCCGCCGGTTCAGGTTGTCTGTCTTCTATCGCAAGTAACGTTTCTTCCACGTCTTCTGCCGACGTCGCTTCCTTCTCCTCCATTCTAGCTTCTTTTTCGGCTTCCGCCGCTCGCTTCTTCGACGTTGATCTTCGGTACATCTTTATATCTTTGCAATGTAATTGCCGCCGAATTAGGTTTAATAATTGTTTATTTATTTATTTGTTTTATTGAGTATCGTGGTCCTAATTCGCGCTCAGATGTTGGGCACCACGTTGTAACGTACTTTAATGGATGAGTAGATTAGTTTGTGTTGTATTTTTAAATTATTTAAAACTTTTTTTATTTAGTAGACTCTTCTTCACTCCTCACGTTGTAATGTAAATATCGATGATTAATGTCGTTTAGTATTTGATAGAATTAGTAATGTTTAAATTTTAATTAATGTTTATGTTTGAAAAGGATTATAATCACTGATATCTTGTTATATTCACCTCCCCACTTACCATCCGTGAACGTCTTCTATCTTCTTAATGGGTTGTTCTATCTTCACTGGAAATACATTAATAACACACAAAATATTTTGTCTGGATATCGACATATACACATTAAACAAATTAATAATGATATTCAATTGTGAATTGAATATTCAAATATTGACCGCTTGAATATTGCCGCCACCTTGTGAAATAATTGTTTCTAAAATGTAAGTTATTTGTATCTATTTGATAGAAATAAAGACTCTCTGTTCACTGGTAACAAATTGAGGTGTTTATTAACATTAGTGAAATTCAGTAAAATCCCTTTTAAAACAATTACTAATAATTTTTAAAAACAACAAAGTTAAATAATTTCCGAAACTTCTTCAGCTCAGGGCTGATAACACTGGTACAATGTACGATAATATGGTAATTTAGGTTATGTCTACTTTGGTTATAAGCATTACCAAATTTCATGAATTCTTTGAATGTACATGATGCAAGATACAAAGATGTTTTATTAAACAACAATATTTATTCATATATTATAATTAAAAAGACAAAAAAATTAAAATCATTAACCTCAATACGATATTCAAATTATCGTACTATCGTACGGTAGGTTTGTTGTATTCTGATGCTAAAAGCTTCAGAAAGTGATAGTGTACACGTGCTATCAACGTTGCACTATTAAAACAATGTTACTGGTTTAATTATTATTATTATGAACTGGAATTGATAAAAAACGTAAAAAAACTCTTTTTTTCGAGTCTATTCATAAGAATTATTCATGACAGAAGTGACTCTCTATTGGCAAACAAATGCGTGTTGGTTATAGGTTAGTTTACCTAGATGAGAGTAAGTTACAAAATAGAATAATTAATATTATAAAAATCTTAATACTATCTTCACAAACACATTATTTATTTGTAATAAGATGTATAATTAACAGTAATGATTGTTCTCGCATATTAAATTATTGTTTTTCAAGTACTGCTGAAATCATAGTCAGACAAGCGACTATATTTTACAAGTAATGGTTTGCGGTATAAATTATTAATTCCACTTCTATTATTATTATTTAAACATGAATATAAAATATTTTAATTAAATATCGTCATTAAATCAGACGAGAACTTTTATTCATTTAACCTGATAATAATTCATCGTTTGCTAGCTAAACAAGCAAGTGTGTTTACTTGGCTAGCGTAGTCGACTATAATTTTCGTTAATCAATGAATATTATTTTGTCATTTTATTTTAAAATTGTTAATGTATAATACTCCCTGT
This sequence comes from Magicicada septendecula, assembly GCA_034769895.1. Lineage (NCBI taxonomy): Eukaryota > Metazoa > Arthropoda > Insecta > Hemiptera > Cicadidae > Magicicada > Magicicada septendecula. The sequence goes on along the minus strand of CM068373.1, from coordinate 311,124,441 downwards.
TTCTTTCACATAACATGGCCCTTATTATACACTGGTCATGTTTTTAATGGTTCACTGTATCACTCACAACACTGTCACACGATAAAAATTGGTGTTCAGTTGAGGTTAGTTATGGCTATATACTCGTATACGCGCACATTTTAAAATATTTTCCTGGATGACTGTCGCAGGCTCTGCTCGCATCGGTGGCTGGAAGATAATTAGTTCCTCTCATCAAAGCTTCTGCTCTCGTCTGGTAAAATCAGATCATCCTATTGGCTTATGATGCTATACTCTCTACCCCAAAGGCCTTCGTTAAATTAAAATTTTAATTTTTAGCGTCTATGCTTTGGGTTCGAGATTCAGCTACGACGCGTTCCCTTCCAATCGGAAATGACCGAAAATCTTATAATACTTATAAGTTTCTTATTAATAGTCTGATTGTCATTTGGATAGTGGCATTGTTTTGAGGACACTTGTGTCTTTAATTTAAGTCCAAACAAGTAATAATTCCGTCCATTAATAACTCACTTCACTTTATCTAAAATTCATATAGTGGTTCTTAATAAAAATAAGTTCTTTCCACTATATTTTGGTGTGATTATATCTTAATGCTTATGATTAAATGTCTGGAGTCCATTTCTCTTATAATCTAATACATAATATTAACATATTTGTGATTTAAGCAAAATATACTAATGGCGTACAAACCATCTATGTCCAAATGTTTATATTTGCTCACATCACCATTATTCCTTATGCTACTACATATTTTTGGTACTATAACGTTATTAGATACACTTACATACATTTGCTAATACTTTATTTCGGCAAATGTTATCTTGTTTACATATATAGCATTGTTTAACATACATTATGCTCTTATATTGCCATTCTGTCACTCTTATTTAGTTATTTTGACCACATATTATATGCATTGTTGATAATTAAATTGTGTACAAATGTTATACATGGTCTGTTTAGTGGACTTACTAACTTTTTTGTTAGCTAAAATTCCTTTAAGTTACTGTATGTTGGTTGTTTACACTTAGTCCTATGATTACAGTTAGTTAGTTTATTAAATTCCAGTTATTAAATTACTTGTACAATGATTGTGAGGTATCCTCATAGTTGAATTGAACATTCCTCTAACTATTGGTAAACTTTCTTACTCTCTCTTTACACGTTTTGTTAAGGTTTTTTGATTAACTCCACGGTCACATAGGATTCTGTCTAATTGGTTTATTGTTATTATAAATAATCTGACTCATATAGTTGTGTCCTTCTGTTCATATGGTATTCATTGTCTTACTCATTTATTCTTATTTGGTCTCTGTATGAAACAATTATTGATAACTACTTTATCTAATTATTGTGTATGATTTTATGTTGTAGTCCAGTTCATGTGAGGTTGTGTGTCATTTAGTTGGCAACAATATGCTTCTTACTTTATTCAGTATTCATCTTAAATACTGTCGTGTCATTATGGCATGTTACTATAATTGTTTATTACTATGTTTTGCACATGTTGTACACATTTTACACTATATGTTTATACAATAATACTTAGTTTTTTATCTAACTATGTTACACATTTTGGGTGGGTTGCATCTTAAGTTGTATGCATTGATTTGTTTCTTTTCAACAACTTAGTTTGTTTACTACTTGTTAGCTTTGACATTTATCTATATTTTGTCCTGTGTTACTATGACATTCAGGCACATTCCATATTAAGGATTATAAAGTTTTTATCATTGATCTCTTTGAACAATTATTTCTCTTTTCATTATCATTAAATTGGTGGTCTTACTGAGTATATTTGTGGTTTTACAATCTTGGATGACAATTGGTACACTAATTGTTTGTGTATTTCACTTGATAATCGTTGATCTTTTCACTTACTAATCTTCATTCCCTTCCCTCCATTATAAACACTTCACTAATATTGTCTGTGTTGCTTATTTGGGGTTAGTGTTATTACGTTATTTATTGTTGCACTTATATAAATTATTCATTGTTACTGTTTGTGATCACTTATTAAGGTTCAACACTTGGTTTTTTATTATACTGGGGTCACTATGTCCTTCTTTGATAGGTAGTTTTTTATTACTACTAATCTTATAATTAACATTCTTATTTTGGTCATTATACTGATTGTGTTGCTTTCCATATTTTGGGAATGTTGATGTCTTGTTCTGGTCATACATAATCTTCATTCTTCATGGTACATTTCTTCTTCTTGTTCTTCTTCTACTGTTTCTTCTTCGTGTTAATTGTTTGTCATTTGTGATGCTTTTCTTGGTTACTCACTATTTGTGATAATTCATGTTCATTTAACATAGTTATATTCTTCCACATTTTCACTCACTATTATGATAATCATTGTCTTATATTTATCTCACTACTATTATGACAAATTAGTCTATTTTCTCACTATGATAATTGCATTTGATATGTGTCTTCCTTATGATGATAGTCACTTTCGGCATCTCCCCTCACTATTTTGATCTATTGGGCCTGGATGTTAACGTATTATATTGACTTATTGTAAAATCTCCTTCTTCTTTATACTCGATGATATATTCTTATGACTCTTCTTTCTTCTTCGTTGGGTTGCTTTAATATTATTTATTTATAGATACACTTTTGATTTTCATACTTCTATTCCTTCTTCCATGGTTGATGAAATATGCTTATGGTACTCTTTCATTTGACGTATTATATATATTTTTTTTATGTAACCGTTGTTTTGATACGTTAGATATGCCTTCCTATAAGAATTGACTAATTCTGAATTCGTATACTTATTTTCTGAAGAATTCATCAATTGTTGTACTTTTCCAAGTTGACTCTCATGTTCTTCTTATATCCCTTCATTCTCTTCTATTTGAATCATAATCATTTTCCTTTCCATGTAATTATCTCCCTTGTTTATTTAATTCCCTAACATAATTTTAGCTGGTGCAGTTCAGAGTGGCTCACTGTGGCATACATCTCTGCTGGCCATACTAACAACAATAAATTCAGAGGTACATCATCTCTGACAATAATATAAATGATCGCTTGAATCATTCATCTCAAATCATTTCAAAATATAAAGTAGTCGTTCTTTCGACAAATAATAAATATCCTTGGGATTATCTCACGCATCTGCGGTTTATTACATTATTATATTCTCTTCTTCTTGATTCATCTTAACTTAATTCTTCACATTTTACTAGGATATTTTCTTTACATTTCATCATTGGTATTTTCACATGATCTCCTTCATTAGTATATTGCTTTTCATTCTTCTTTGTCATCAATTAATCTTTTCTCTTGGTATTACTTTGAACGTCATTTCATAATCTTCTTCATCTTCATGATTCACGTCTTTGTGTTACATTTCATTTAGTATAGGCTCTCTTTTGGTTTTTTGCCTTGCGTTTGGGTATCATATGTTGGTTCACATCAATAATATTTACTTACTTCCCTTTCTCCAACTTCTTATGTTGCTTTTTCTGTATATCATCTTGTATATTTCTTTCTTATCTTTATTTGTATGGGTAAGATGTTAATAACTAGTTGACTGGCTCTAGGAATTATTATTTTGTTATGCCGTAGATGTTATTTGTCCGCCTCGTATATATATTTTTTCTTTCATTGGTATGGGTAAGATGGTAAATTACTGTTGACTGGCTCTTGGAATTATATTTTACATTATATATGCCATGGTTGGAAGGTGTCTGTCTCGTATATCTTCTTTTTATATTAGTAGTACGGGTAAGATGTTAATAACTAGTTGACTGGCTCTAGGAAATTTTCTATATACATTTCATATATTTTATGCCAAGTTGGTATTTGTCTGTCTCGTATGAATTCTTATATTTGTACGGGTAAATTACAATTTTCTTCACATTTTACATTATTTCTTTGGATTACACTTTTATATCAGAATATTAATATCTAGTTAACATTTATTCTTACATTTATAATTTTCATTTCGTATTTAGTATCAATATTAAATAATTTCCATTATAATATTTCATCTTTTCGCATTATTCAATCCTCAATATATCGTTTCATGGAAGTCTGATTATAATTACCTTTAATTTTCTTCGTTATAGGATCCTGTATTTCATATGTATTGTTCATATTATTCTTGGTAACAGTATATGGGCCTGTGTATAGCAGTAACAATTTTTTAGCAATTCCTTCTATAGCACTTGGGAGCTCTCTGTTTTTTAATAGCACTTTGTCTCGCACTTCGTATGTTATGATCTTAGGCTGTGTTTTTTTTATACTTGAGTCTGAGTTTGTCAGCTCGTTCAACTGCATTGTTATAAAATTTTGCTTTGTTAAATTCATATTTGCTTCCTTGTGGAAAGTTAATTATTTCTGTTATTTCTCGGGGTGGTCTTTGTTCAAACATAGCAGTATAGGGTGTTTCATTAGTTGACAAGCTAACAAGACAAATATTCTTCCCATCTCCTCTGTTGTGTGTAGCAGTATATTCTTAAGATTCTGCCTACCTCTCTTAAGACTCTTTCGGCAGGGTTGCTGTTAGGGTGATATACCGATGTCTTATATGTTTTCACACCTTGGTCTATTAAAGTATCCCGCCATTTTCGGCCTCTAAATTGCGTTCAATGGTCCGTGATTACGGACTGGGGTTTTCCGATCTCTGGGATGTATTTTAACGTGATAATTTCTAAAATCTTGCTTGTCTTTGCCCTATTTATGGCGTAGAGTTTAACGAATTTTGTGTAGTGATCGAAGATTATCACTATGTATTTGTACTGGTGTCTGTCGCCACTGCGTGGAAATGGTCCACAAATATCCACAAACACCTTCTCTAGTTTTCTTGTAGATGTAATGGGTATCATCACTCCTTCTTTCTTTTCATTGTTGCATTTAACTAGCTGACACAGATGACACTGTAGTATGTACTTTCTCACTCGACGATTCATATCCTTAAAGTATACATGCTCTTTTAATGCTTTGACCACTTTTATGGCCCCCATATGTCCATATCTTATATGGTAGTCAATTGCAATTTCTTTTTCAATAATTTTAGGTATTAAAATTTTCCATTGATCATTGGATTGTTTGGTTTTAGTGAACAATAAATTATCATGGATACAATAATATTGAACAACTCCTTCATCTTGTTCTGTCAATCTCTGCATTATATGGCTGATTTTGGGATCGTTTTGCTGGTTGATTTGTATATTGGTTAGTATGTCTGCTAATTCGGATCTGCTTTTCAAAATATGGTTAACCTTAGCGATGGTCTCCTTTTCTCTTTCAAAGGTTTGGGCCTGTATGTTTACTCTGGACAACACGTCTGCAGCTATGTTGTTTTTACCAGGGACGTATTCCCAATGTATGTTGTACTCTTGGAGCATTAGCGTCCATCTCGTCAGTCTGCCATGCTTTAATCTGCAGTTTTTTAAGAATGATATTGATTTGTGGTCCGTACGCACTGTGATTGGGTATCCCAAAGTATATGTTCTGAATGTTTCCCAAGCGAATACTATACTAAGGAGTTCTTTCTCCGTAGTGTGATAGTTGCGCTCACACTTGTTGAGTGTCCTGCTAGCAAAACTGATCACTTGATGGTTGCCTTCCTTGTCTTCTTGATATAAGATGGATCCCAGACTTACATCACTTGCATCGCAATTCATGTAAAAATTTGTGTTAAAGTTTGGGTGATGTAACATTACAGTTTTGAGGAACTTCTTTTTTATCATTTCAAATGTTGTGTCCTGTTCAGGTACCCATCTCCACTTATCTTTTGATGACAATTGTTGGGAAAACTTAGATGTCAACTCCGAATAATTATTTTGAAATTTTCTGTAATAATTGCAAATCCCAAGAAACGATTGCAACTGTTTCTTGTTTTTGGGTACAGGAAAGCGCTGTATCGCCTCCATCTTTTCTTGTGCTGGGGTTATGCCCGTTTCAGACAAATTAAAGCCCAGAAATTGCACTTCATTTGCTATGAGTTTGGATTTCTCCAGTTTTAATGTGATATTATTCTCATCCAATTTTTGCAATACTTGTGCCACCCTGTTGCAGTGTTCCTCCCAGTTGTTGGAGGTAATTAGCAAATCATCCACATACACTGTAGTGAATTGTAGTGTATTCTGGCCTAAGATCTCATCCATACATTTCACGAAGACTGCTACGGAATTTACCAGGCCGAAGGGTAACCTTTTAAATTGGTAGTTACGCCCTTCAAAGATAAAGGCCGTATACATTCTGCTGTTGGGGTGCAATTCCACCTGCCAATACCCACACACTGTGTCCCATGTACTAATGTACCTTATGCCATGGAATTTCTTAAGGATCTCGTCGATTTCTCCAGGCGACGTCCTGTCATTTATTATGGCTTTGTTTATCTCCCTGGCGTCTAAGCAAATCCTTGCTGCGCCATTTTCTTTGGTACGGCTACAATTGGATTGCTGAGTTCAATGACATCGTTTTCTATTAACCGTTGTATTTCTAAGCGGACTGCTTCTTTCAGCGAAAAAGCTATAGGGTAAGATTTTCTTTTGAATTCAGTTTGTTCTTTGAATTTTATTTCGCGCTGGAAATTTTTCACTTTCCCTGGCGTATCCGAAAATACATGCCTGTATTTGTTATAAATTTGAATTAGTTTCGTTATCTGTTAATTGGTTAGAATACTGTCAACTCTAGCTGTTCGGAAATTCTTAATTTCTTCTAACTTTTCCATCCACAACGTGTCTCCTTGGCTGTGGCGAATTTCTCCATTTATCGACATTTGCTCTCTCTGGTCGTGGCCTTCCCTAATGTAGTATATGATGTGCTCAGGAGGTGCCTTCCTGTTTTCGATCAACTCTGCTGTCCATCTAATTTCACCTGATTTTAAGGATACCTTGGCTCTGTTCATATCGATAATGGCTGCGTATTTCCTTAATATGTCGCAGCCGATTAACAAGGTAAAGGGTAGCCCACTCGCTACTAAGAAAATCATTGGGATGGTTTCGCCGTTGCTTGATATTTCTAATTGCACTTGGTTCCGGATAGTTTTATTCTGCCGACCCGTTGCTCCAATTAGGATAATATTGTATATTGGCAACGTCGGTATGATTGTTTTATTCCCTGTCTGTATCCGGTTTAACTCCACTCTATCAATTAATGATACATTGGCCCCTGTATCTATCATGGCCGTCGCTTTGATCCCGTTTACATTAACTGATATATAGGCAATTTCGCTATTAACGGTGTCATCGACGTTATTTTCTTTTTCTTCCATTAAATCTTGGCGAATATTTTTTAAGTAATTATTTTGGAGAATTACAATTGATTCCGTTATGTTTCCTGATACGTTAGACCCAATAGACCGGTTCAGTGAGGGTGATGTCGTGGTTTTCACTGCCGTTGCCCATTTAAAGGCAGGTCACCATTGTCCGGGTGCCTGTCTGATGAGTTTGATGCACTCTATTCTTGGGATCCTGGTCCATTCCCGTTATGATAAGCTTCCGCATTTCCTGGTACTCGCTGATTATCTTCGCTACTGTGACTTCTGTTAGAGCGGTATCCCAATTCTTGATCTTCTCCCTCGCTGTTGCTCCGGCTGTTATTACTGTGGTAACTCCGGCGACCCTGGTAGTACGGTCTACTACTTCCACCTCTACTGGCATTAGCGTAGTTTACCCTTCTGAAGTTACTACCACCGTTATTTCCATTGTTTTGTCTATAATTATTATTATTATGGGGGTTGTTATTATACGGCCGGTAATAATTGTTATTTGGTCGATAATTGTTATTTCCCTGGTAACTATTTGGCCTAGGGTTATTTTGATTTCCCCGGTCATTATGGTTGGCATTATCACCACTATTATTTTGCCTGGGATTCTGATTATTATTGAACCGCGTTGGGTTATTGAAGTTCCCTCTATAGTTGGGCCTATCATTGTTGTTATGAGGATTATTATTACCCGGTCCTCCCCGGTCATACTGTTGTCCTTGTCCCTGACGGTTTCTTTGGTAGTACCGCTCCCTCTCGTGGTTTTCCAGGAGCACGGACATCCCTTGTACCATTTTTATTTGTGCATTTAATCTTCCCTGGGATATACCTTGATTGAAGTGGTATGCCAGTTTAGTTACCAGGCACTCCTCCGGTATTGCTGGCTCCAAATTCCTCGCTATGCAGATTTTTCCTAGAAAATATGTTGTCATTGATTGTCCGCCATTGGGGTCGTACCTGCCATTACTTATATCGTCTCTTATTATGTTCTGGGTGGATTCTGACCAGTATTTCATTTTAAATGCCACCTTGAATGCTGCGTAGCTATTTACTTCATGTCTGGTTGCCGTTCACCAATTGTCAAAAACATTTCTGAAGTACTCGTCGAGCATTCCTTTTATTATTGTCCATCTGTTCTCCTTATTTCGGTTAAGTACCTCGTCCACTCTCTCCAAGAATTCGAGCGGATTTTTCTTATACGCTCGGAATTCTATGTTCTCCCGTCCATCCAGGTGTGTTAATCCTGCTATTACACTTGGGTATGTTCTCAGACGGTTCATCTCGTCCCTGAGGTCGTTGAATTCTCGTTGTTGCCGTTCCGTTAATTGTTCTCTGTCGTTATCCACCTGGTTCTTTACCGCGTCTACTGTCGTTTTCATCTCTTCACACTTCTCCCCTAGCGTGGTGTGTGCGACTACCATTTCCGTTTGTCTGCGCTCTACTACCTCCATTTGTTTATTCCGGGTTTCTTCGAGGAGGTCAATTCGGTTGTGGAGATCTGTTTTGGTTTGCACAATCTCCTGTTTGTTAATTTCGCACTCTTGTCGTATGTCAGACATCTCTCTCTGGATTTCTGTCGCCATCACTGCCATCCTCTCCTCCGTTGCTTCTAGGTTTTCTTCAAATTTCTTATCTATTGTTTCTATGGTCGTTCTTGTGATTTCTTCAGTTCTGTCGCTATTGTCAGCCATCTGTTGCCATATCTTCTCGTTATGGCTTTTCACTGCTTCAATTTCCTTATTGATTTTCTCGTTCAGTTCATCTATCTTTTTATTTGTTTCACCGATTTTGACTCCCAATTCTTCAGATAAATTTTCTCTAATTAATTCTATATTTTTCTCCAATAATTCTCCCGTCTTCTTCTGTCCGTCTTCCATCTTCCTATTAGTTTCATCTATCTTGTCATTTAAATCTTTCTTCAGTGATTTCTGACTCTCTTCTATCTTCTTGCTTAATTCCTCTTTCGTGGCTCGGTTGTCCTCCTTCAATGATTGGAAATTTTCGTCCATTTTCTTATTCATCGACCGGTTATCTTCTTCCATTCTCATCAATAGTCTGTACATTTCCTGCATTATATCTGTGCTTCCTGGTTGCTCTGGTTTTTCACGTCGGCTTACTTCTGGTTGGGTTTCCTGTTGTGTGATCTCCGGTTCACCTTCTGGTTGCTGGACCTCCTCCGCCGGTTCAGGTTGTCTGTCTTCTATCGCAAGTAACGTTTCTTCCACGTCTTCTGCCGACGTCGCTTCCTTCTCCTCCATTCTAGCTTCTTTTTCGGCTTCCGCCGCTCGCTTCTTCGACGTTGATCTTCGGTACATCTTTATATCTTTGCAATGTAATTGCCGCCGAATTAGGTTTAATAATTGTTTATTTATTTATTTGTTTTATTGAGTATCGTGGTCCTAATTCGCGCTCAGATGTTGGGCACCACGTTGTAACGTACTTTAATGGATGAGTAGATTAGTTTGTGTTGTATTTTTAAATTATTTAAAACTTTTTTTATTTAGTAGACTCTTCTTCACTCCTCACGTTGTAATGTAAATATCGATGATTAATGTCGTTTAGTATTTGATAGAATTAGTAATGTTTAAATTTTAATTAATGTTTATGTTTGAAAAGGATTATAATCACTGATATCTTGTTATATTCACCTCCCCACTTACCATCCGTGAACGTCTTCTATCTTCTTAATGGGTTGTTCTATCTTCACTGGAAATACATTAATAACACACAAAATATTTTGTCTGGATATCGACATATACACATTAAACAAATTAATAATGATATTCAATTGTGAATTGAATATTCAAATATTGACCGCTTGAATATTGCCGCCACCTTGTGAAATAATTGTTTCTAAAATGTAAGTTATTTGTATCTATTTGATAGAAATAAAGACTCTCTGTTCACTGGTAACAAATTGAGGTGTTTATTAACATTAGTGAAATTCAGTAAAATCCCTTTTAAAACAATTACTAATAATTTTTAAAAACAACAAAGTTAAATAATTTCTGAAACTTCTTCAGCTCAGGGCTGGTAACACTGGTACAATGTACGATAATATGGTAATTTAGGTTATGTCTACTTTGGTTATAAGCATTACCAAATTTCATGAATTCTTTGAATGTACATGATGCAAGATACAAAGATGTTTTATTAAACAACAATATTTATTCATATATTATAATTAAAAAGACAAAAAAATTAAAATCATTAACCTCAATACGATATTCAAATTATCGTACTATCGTACGGTAGGTTTGTTGTATTCTGATGCTAAAAGCTTCAGAAAGTGATAGTGTACACGTGCTATCAACGTTGCACTATTAAAACAATGTTACTGGTTTAATTATTATTATTATGAACTGGAATTGATAAAAAACGTAAAAAAACTCTTTTTTTCGAGTCTATTCATAAGAATTATTCATGACAGAAGTGACTCTCTATTGGCAAACAAATGCGTGTTGGTTATAGGTTAGTTTACCTAGATGAGAGTAAGTTACAAAATAGAATAATTAATATTATAAAAATCTTAATACTATCTTCACAAACACATTATTTATTTGTAATAAGATGTATAATTAACAGTAATGATTGTTCTCGCATATTAAATTATTGTTTTTCAAGTACTGCTGAAATCATAGTCAGACAAGCGACTATATTTTACAAGTAATGGTTTGCGGTATAAATTATTAATTCCGCTTCTATTATTATTATTTAAACATGAATATAAAATATTTTAATTAAATATCGTCATTAAATCAGACGAGAACTTTTATTCATTTAACCTGATAATAATTCATCGTTTGCTAGCTAAACAAGCAAGTGTGTTTACTTGGCTAGCGTAGTCGACTATAATTTTCGTTAATCAATGAATATTATTTTGTCATTTTATTTTAAAATTGTTAATGTATAATACTCCCTGTTTCTTTCACATAACATGACCCTTATTATACACTGGTCATGTTTTTAATGGTTCACTGTATCACTCACAACACTGTCACACGATAAAAATTGGTGTTCAGTTGAGGTTAGTTATGGCTATATACTCGTATACGCGCACATTTTAAAATATTTTCCTGGATGACTGTCGCAGGCTCTGCTCGCATTGGTGGCTGGAAGACAATTAGTTCCTCTCATCAAAGCTTCTGCTCTCGTCTGGTAAAATCAGATCATCCTATTGGCTTATGATGATCTAAGCCAACTCTCTACCCCAAAGGCCTTCGTTAAATTAAAATTTTAATTTTTAGCGTCTATGCTTTGGGTTCGAGATTCAGCTACGACGCGTTCCCTCCCAATCGGAAATGACCGAAAATCTTATAATACTTATAAGTTTCTTATTAATAGTCTGATTGTCATTTGGATAGTGGCATTGTTTTGAGGACACTTGTGTCTTTAATTTAAGTCCAAACAAGTAATAATTCCGTCCATTAATAACTCACTTCACTTTATCTAAAATTCATATAGTGGTTCTTAATAAAAATAAGTTCTTTCCACTATATTTTGGTGTGATTATATCTTAATGCTTATGATTAAACGTCTGGAGTCCATTTCTCTTATAATCTAATACATAATATTAACATATTTGTGATTTAAGCAAAATATACTAATGGCGTACAAACCATCTATGTCCAAATGTTTATATTTGCTCACATCACCATTATTCCTTATGCTACTACATATTTTTGGTACTATAACGTTATTAGATACACTTACATACATTTGCTAATACTTTATTTCGGCAAATGTTATCTTGTTTACATATATAGCATTGTTTAACATACATTATGCTCTTATATTGCCATTCTGTCACTCTTATTTAGTTATTTTGACCACATATTATATGCATCGTTGATAATTAAATTGTGTACAAATGTTATACATGGTCTGTTTAGTGGACTTACTAACTTTTTTGTTAGCTAAAATTCCTTTAAGTTACTGTATGTTGGTTGTTTACACTTAGTCCTATGATTACAGTTAGTTAGTTTATTAAATTCCAGTTATTAAATTACTTGTACAATGATTGTGAGGTATCCTCATAGTTGAATTGAACATTCCTCTAACTACTGGTAAACTTTCTTACTCTCTCTTTACAAGTTTTGTTAAGGTTTTTTGATTAACTCCACGGTCACATAGGATTCTGTCTAATTGGTTTATTGTTATTATAAATAATCTGACTCATATAGTTGTGTCCTTCTGTTCATATGGTATCATTGTCTTACTCATTTATTCTTATTTGGTCTCTGTATGAAACAATTATTGATAACTACTTTATCTATTTATTGTGTATGATTTTATGTTGTAGTCCAGTTCATGTGAGGTTATGTGTCATTTAGTTGGCAACAATATGCTTCTTACTTTATTCAGTATTCATCTTAAATACTGTCGTGTCATTATGGCATGTTACTATAATTGTTTATTACTATGTTTTGCACATGTTGTACACATTTTACACTATATGTTTATACAATAATACTTAGTTTTTTATCTAACTATGTTACACATTTTGGGTGGGTTGCATCTTAAGTTGTATGCATTGATTTGTTTCTTTTCAACAACTTAGTTTGTTTACTACTTGTTAGCTTTGACATTTATCTATATTTTGTCCTGTGTTACTATGACATTCAGGCACATTCCATATTAAGGATTATAAAGTTTTTATCATTGATCTCTTTGAACAATTATTTCTCTTTTCATTATCATTAAATTGGTGGTCTTACTGAGTATATTTGTGGTTTTACAATCTTGGATTACAATTGGTACACTAATTGTTTGTGTATTTCACTTGATAATCGTTGATCTTTTAACTTACTAATCTTCATTCACTTCCCTCCATTATTAACACTTCACTAATATTGTCTGTGTTGCTTATTTGGGGTTAGTGTTATTACGTTATTTATTGTTGCACTTATATAAATTATTCATTGTTACTGTTTGTGATCACTTATTAAGGTTCAACACTTGGTTTTTTATTATACTGGGGTCACTATGTCCTTCTTTGATAGGTAGTTTTTTATTACTACTAATCTTATAATTAACATTCTTATTTTGGTCATTATACTGATTGTGTTGCTTTCCATATTTTGGGAATGTTGATGTCTTGTTCTGGTCATACATAATCTTCATTCTTCATGGTACATTTCTTCTTCTTGTTCTTCTTCTACTGTTTCTTCTTCGTGTTAATTGTTTGTCATTTGTGATGCTTTTCTTGGTTACTCACTATTTGTGATAATTCATGTTCATTTAACATAGTTATATTCTTCCACATTTTCACTCACTATTATGATAATCATTGTCTTATATTTATCTCACTACTATTATGACAAATTAGTCTATTTTCTCACTATGATAATTGCATTTGATATGTGTCTTCTTATGATGATAGTCACTTTCGGCATATCCCCTCACTATTTTGATCTATTGGGCCTGGATGTTAACGTATTATATTGACTTATTGTAAAATCTCCTTCTTCTTTATACTCGATGATATATTCTTATGACTCTTCTTTCTTCTTCGTTGGGTTGCTTTAATATTATTTATTTATAGATACACTTTTGATTTTCATACTTCTATTCCTTCTTCCATGCTTGATGAAATATGCTTATGGTACTCTTTCATTTGACGTATTATATATATATTTTTTATGTAACCGTTGTTTTGATACGTTAGATATGCCTTCCTATAAGAATTGACTAATTCTGAATTCGTATACTTATTTTCTGAAGAATTCATCAATTGTTGTACTTTTCCAAGTTGACTCTCATGTTCTTCTTATATCCCTTCATTCTCTTCTATTTGAATCATAATCATTTTCCTTTCCATGTAATTATCTCCCTTGTTTATTTAATTCCCTAACATAATTTTAGCTGGTGCAGTTCAGAGTGGCTCACTGTGGCATACATCTCTGCTGGCCATACTAACAACAATAAATTCAGAGGTACATCATCTCTGACAATAATATAAATGATCGCTTGAATCATTCATCTCAAATCATTTCAAAATATACAGTAGTCGTTCTTTCGACAAATAATAAATATCCTTGGGATTATCTCACGCATCTGCGGTTTATTACATTATTATATTCTCTTCTTCTTGATTCATCTTAACTTAATTCTTCACATTTTACTAGGATATTTTCTTTACATTTCATCATTGGTATTTTCACATGATCTCCTTCGTTAGTATATTGCTTTTCATTCTTCTTTGTCATCAATTAATCTTTTCTCTTGGTATTACTTTGAACGTCATTTCATAATCTTCTTCATCTTCATGATTCACGTCTTTGTGTTACATTTCATTTAGTATAGGCTCTCTTTTGGTTTTTTGCCTTGCGTTTGGGTATCATATGTTGGTTCACATCAATAATATTTACTTACTTCCCTTTCTCCAACTTCTTATGTTGCTTTTTCTGTATATCATCTTGTATATTTCTTTCTTATCTTTATTTGTATGGGTAAGATGTTAATAACAAGTTGACTGGCTCTAGGAATTATTATTTTGTTATGCCGTAGATGTTATTTGTCCGCCTCGTATATATATTTTTTCTTTCATTGGTACGGGTAAGATGGTAAATTACTGTTGACTGGCTCTTGGAATTATATTTTACATTATATATGCCATGGTTGGAAGGTGTCTGTCTCGTATATCTTCTTTTTATATTAGTAGTACGGGTAAGATGTTAATAACTAGTTGACTGGCTCTAGGAAATTTTCTATATACATTTCATATATTTTATGGCAAGTTGGTATTTGTCTGTCTCGTATGAATTCTTATATTTGTACGGGTAAATTACAATTTTCTTCACATTTTACATTATTTCTTTGGATTACACTTTTATATCAGAATATTAATATCTTGTTAACATTTATTCTTACATTTATAATTTTCATTTCGTATTTAGTATCAATATTAAATAATTTCCATTATAATATTTCATCTTTTCGCATTATTCAATCCTCAATATATCGTTTCATGGAAGTCTGATTATAATTACCTTTAATTTTCTTCGTTATAGGATCCTGTATTTCGTATGTATTGTTCATATTATTCTTGGTAACAGTATATGGGCCTGTGTATAGCAGTAACAATTTTTTAGCAATTCCTTCTATAGCACTTGGGAGTTCTCTGTTTTTTAATAGCACTTTGTCTCGCACTTCGTATGTTATGATCTTAGGCTGTGTTTTTTTTATACTTGAGTCTGAGTTTGTCAGCTCGTTCAACTGCATTGTTATAAAATTTTGCTTTGTTAAATTCATATTTGCTTCCTTGTGGAAAGTTAATTATTTCTGTTATTTCTCGGGGTGGTCTTTGTTCAAACATAGCAGTATAGGGTGTTTCATTAGTTGACAAGCTAACAAGACAAATATTCTTCCCATCTCCTCTGTTGTGTGTAGCAGTATATTCTTAAGATTCTGCCTACCTCTCTCAAGACTCTTTCGGCAGGGTTGCTGTTAGGGTGATATACCGATGTCTTATATGTTTTCACACCTTGGTCTATTAAAGTATCCCGCCATTTTCGGCCTCTAAATTGCGTTCCATGGTCCGTGATTACGGACTGGGGTTTTCCGATCTCTGGGATGTATTTTAATGTGATAATTTCTAAAATCTTGCTTGTCTTTGCCCTATTTATGGCGTAGAGTTTAACGAATTTTGTGTAGTGATCGAAGATTATCACTATGTATTTGTACTGGTGTCTGTCGCCACTGCGTGGAAATGGTCCACAAATATCCACAAACACCTTCTCTAGTTTTCTTGTAGATGTAATGGGTATCATCACTCCTTCTTTCTTTTCATTGTTGCATTTAACTAGCTGACACAGATGACACTGTAGTATGTACTTTCTCACTCGACGATTCATATCCTTAAAGTATACATGCTCTTTTAATGCTTTGACCACTTTTATGGCCCCCATATGTCCATATCTTATATGGTAGTCAATTGCAATTTCTTTTTCAATAATTTTAGGTATTAAAATTTTCCATTGATCATTGGATTGTTTGGTTTTAGTGAACAATAAATTATCATGGATACAATAATATTGAACAACTCCTTCATCTTGTTCTGTCAATCTCTGCATTATATGGCTGATTTTGGGATCGTTTTGCTGGTTGATTTGTATATTGGTTAGTATGTCTGCTAATTCGGATCTGCTTTTCAAAATATGGTAAACCTTAGCGATGGTCTCCTTTTCTCTTTCAAAGGTTTGGGCCTGTATGTTTACTCTGGACAACACGTCTGCAGCTATGTTGTTTTTACCAGGGACGTATTCCCAATGTATGTTGTACTCTTGGAGCATTAGCGTCCATCTCGTCAGTCTGCCATGCTTTAATCTGCAGTTTTTTAAGAATGATATTGATTTGTGGTCCGTACGCACTGTGATTGGGTATCCCAAAGTATATGTTCTGAATGTTTCCCAAGCGAATACTATACTAAGGAGTTCTTTCTCCGTAGTGTGATAGTTGCGCTCACACTTGTTGAGTGTCCTGCTAGCAAAACTGATCACTTGATGGTTGCCTTCCTTGTCTTCTTGATATAAGATGGATCCCAGACTTACATCACTTGCATCGCAATTCATGTAAAAATTTGTGTTAAAGTTTGGGTGATGTAACATTACAGTTTTGAGGAACTTCTTTTTTATCATTTCAAATGTTGTGTCCTGTTCAGGTACCCATCTCCACTTATCTTTTGATGACAATTGTTGGGAAAACTTAGATGTCAACTCCGAATAATTATTTTGAAATTTTCTGTAATAATTGCAAATCCCAAGAAACGATTGCAACTGTTTCTTGTTTTTGGGTACAGGAAAGCGCTGTATCGCCTCCATCTTTTCTTGTGCTGGGGTTATGCCCGTTTCAGACAAATTAAAGCCCAGAAATTGCACTTCATTTGCTATGAGTTTGGATTTCTCCAGTTTTAATGTGATATTATTCTCATCCAATTTTTGCAATACTTGTGCCACCCTGTTGCAGTGTTCCTCCCAGTTGTTGGAGGTAATTAGCAAATCATCCACATACACTGTAGTGAATTGTAGTGTATTCTGGCCTAAGATCTCATCCATACATTTCACGAAGACTGCTACGGAATTTACCAGGCCGAAGGGTAACCTTTTAAATTGGTAGTTACGCCCTTCAAAGATAAAGGCCGTATACATTCTGCTGTTGGGGTGCAATTCCACCTGCCAATACCCACACACAATGTCCCATATACTAATGTACCTTATGCCATGGAATTTCTTAAGGATCTCGTCGATTTCTCCAGGCGACGTCCTGTCATTTATTATGGCTTTGTTTATCTCCCTGGCGTCTAAACAAATCCTTACTGCGCCATTTCCTTTGGTACGGCTACAATTGGATTGCTGAGTTCAATGACATCGTTTTCTATTAACCGTTGTATTTCTAAGCGGACTGCTTCTTTCAGCGAAAAAGCTATAGGGTAAGATTTTCTTTTGAATTCAGTTTGTTCTTTGAATTTTATTTCGCGCTGGAAATTTTTCACTTTCCCTGGCGTATCCGAAAATACATGCCTGTATTTGTTATAAATTTGAATTAGTTTCGTTATCTGTTAATTGGTTAGAATACTGTCAACTCTAGCTGTTCGGAAATTCTTAATTTCTTCTAACTTTTCCATCCACAACGTGTCTCCTTGGCTGTGGCGAATTTCTCCATTTATCGACATTTGCTCTCTCTGGTCGTGGCCTTCCCTAATGTAGTATATGATGTGCTCAGGAGGTGCCTTCCTGTTTTCGATCAACTCTGCTGTCCATCTAATTTCACCTGATTTTAAGGATACCTTGGCTCTGTTCATATCGATAATGGCTGCGTATTTCCTTAATATGTCGCAGCCGATTAACAAGGTAAAGGGTAGCCCACTCGCTACTAAGAAAATCATTGGGATGGTTTCGCCGTTGCTTGATATTTCTAATTGCACTTGGTTCCGGATAGTTTTATTCTGCCGACCCGTTGCTCCAATTAGGATAATATTGTTTATTGGCAACGTCGGTATGATTGTTTTATTCCCTGTCTGTATCCGGTTTAACTCCACTCTATCAATTAATGATACATTGGCCCCTGTATCTATCATGGCCGTCGCTTTGATCCCGTTTACATTAACTGATATATAGGCAATTTCGCTATTAACGGTGTCATCGACGTTATTTTCTTTTTCTTCCATTAAATCTTGGCGAATATTTTTTAAGTAATTATTTTGGAGAATTACAATTGATTCCGTTATGTTTCCTGATACGTTAGACCCAATAGACCGGTTCAGTGAGGGTGATGTCGTGGTTTTCACTGCCGTTGCCCATTTAAAGGCAGGTCACCATTGTCCGGGTGCCTGTCTGATGAGTTTGATGCACTCTATTCTTGGGATCCTGGTCCATTCCCGTTATGATAAGCTTCCGCATTTCCTGGTACTCGCTGATTATCTTCGCTACTGTGACTTCTGTTAGAGCGGTATCCCAATTCTTGATCTTCTCCCTCGCTGTTGCTCCGGCTGTTATTACTGTGGTAACTCCGGCGACCCTGGTAGTACGGTCTACTACTTCCACCTCTACTGGCATTAGCGTAGTTTACCCTTCTGAAGTTACTACCACCGTTATTTCCATTGTTTTGTCTATAATTATTATTATTATGGGGGTTGTTATTATACGGCCGGTAATAATTGTTATTTGGTCGATAATTGTTATTTCCCTGGTAACTATTTGGCCTAGGGTTATTTTGATTTCCCCGGTCATTATGGTTGGCATTATCACCACTATTATTTTGCCTGGGATTCTGATTATTATTGAACCGCGTTGGGTTATTGAAGTTCCCTCTATAGTTGGGCCTATCATTGTTGTTATGAGGATTATTATTACCCGGTCCTCCCCGGTCATACTGTTGTCCTTGTCCCTGACGGTTTCTTTGGTAGTACCGCTCCCTCTCGTGGTTTTCCAGGAGCACGGACATCCCTTGTACCATTTTTATTTGTGCATTTAATCTTCCCTGGGATATACCTTGATTGAAGTGGTATGCCAGTTTAGTTACCAGGCACTCCTCCGGTATTGCTGGCTCCAAATTCCTCGCTATGCAGATTTTTCCTAGAAAATATGTTGTCATTGATTGTCCGCCATTGGGGTCGTACCTGCCATTACTTATATCGTCTCTTATTATGTTCTGGGTGGATTCTGACCAGTATTTCATTTTAAATGCCACCTTGAATGCTGCGTAGCTATTTACTTCATGTCTGGTTGCCGTTCACCAATTGTCAAAAACATTTCTGAAGTACTCGTCGAGCATTCCTTTTATTATTGTCCATCTGTTCTCCTTATTTCGGTTAAGTACCTCGTCCACTCTCTCCAAGAATTCGAGCGGATTTTTCTTATACGCTCGGAATTCTATGTTCTCCCGTCCATCCAGGTGTGTTAATCCTGCTATTACACTTGGGTATGTTCTCAGACGGTTCATCTCGTCCCTGAGGTCGTTGAATTCTCGTTGTTGCCGTTCCGTTAATTGTTCTCTGTCGTTATCCACCTGGTTCTTTACCGCGTCTACTGTCGTTTTCATCTCTTCACACTTCTCCCCTAGCGTGGTGTGTGCGACTACCATTTCCGTTTGTCTGCGCTCTACTACCTCCATTTGTTTATTCCGGGTTTCTTCGAGGAGGTCAATTCGGTTGTGGAGATCTGTTTTGGTTTGCACAATCTCCTGTTTGTTAATTTCGCACTCTTGTCGTATGTCAGACATCTCTCTCTGGATTTCTGTCGCCATCACTGCCATCCTCTCCTCCGTTGCTTCTAGGTTTTCTTCAAATTTCTTATCTATTGTTTCTATGGTCGTTCTTGTGATTTCTTCAGTTCTGTCGCTATTGTCAGCCATCTGTTGCCATATCTTCTCGTTATGGCTTTTCACTGCTTCAATTTCCTTATTGATTTTCTCGTTCAGTTCATCTATCTTTTTATTTGTTTCACCGATTTTGACTCCCAATTCTTCAGATAAATTTTCTCTAATTAATTCTATATTTTTCTCCAGTAATTCTCCCGTCTTCTTCTGTCCGTCTTCCATCTTCCTATTAGTTTCATCTATCTTGTCATTTAAATCTTTCTTCAGTGATTTCTGACTCTCTTCTATCTTCTTGCTTAATTCCTCTTTCGTGGCTCGGTTGTCCTCCTTCAATGATTGGAAATTTTCGTCCATTTTCTTATTCATCGACCGGTTATCTTCTTCCATTCTCATCAATAGTCTGTACATTTCCTGCATTATATCTGTGCTTCCTGGTTGCTCTGGTTTTTCACGTCGGCTTACTTCTGGTTGGGTTTCCTGTTGTGTGATCTCCGGTTCACCTTCTGGTTGCTGGACCTCCTCCGCCGGTTCAGGTTGTCTGTCTTCTATCGCAAGTAACGTTTCTTCCACGTCTTCTGCCGACGTCGCTTCCTTCTCCTCCATTCTAGCTTCTTTTTCGGCTTCCGCCGCTCGCTTCTTCGACGTTGATCTTCGGTACATCTTTATATCTTTGCAATGTAATTGCCGCCGAATTAGGTTTAATAATTGTTTATTTATTTATTTGTTTTATTGAGTATCGTGGTCCTAATTCGCGCTCAGATGTTGGGCACCACGTTGTAACGTACTTTAATGGATGAGTAGATTAGTTTGTGTTGTATTTTTAAATTATTTAAAACTTTTTTTATTTAGTAGACTCTTCTTCACTCCTCACGTTGTAATGTAAATATCGATGATTAATGTCGTTTAGTATTTGATAGAATTAGTAATGTTTAAATTTTAATTAATGTTTATGTTTGAAAAGGATTATAATCACTGATATCTTGTTATATTCACCTCCCCACTTACCATCCGTGAACGTCTTCTATCTTCTTAATGGGTTGTTCTATCTTCACTGGAAATACATTAATAACACACAAAATATTTTGTCTGGATATCGACATATACACATTAAACAAATTAATAATGATATTCAATTGTGAATTGAATATTCAAATATTGACCGCTTGAATATTGCCGCCACCTTGTGAAATAATTGTTTCTAAAATGTAAGTTATTTGTATCTATTTGATAGAAATAAAGACTCTCTGTTCACTGGTAACAAATTGAGGTGTTTATTAACATTAGTGAAATTCAGTAAAATCCCTTTTAAAACAATTACTAATAATTTTTAAAAACAACAAAGTTAAATAATTTCTGAAACTTCTTCAGCTCAGGGCTGATAACACTGGTACAATGTACGATAATATGGTAATTTAGGTTATGTCTACTTTGGTTATAAGCATTACCAAATTTCATGAATTCTTTGAATGTACATGATGCAAGATACAAAGATGTTTTATTAAACAACAATATTTATTCATATATTATAATTAAAAAGACAAAAAAATTAAAATCATTAACCTCAATACGATATTCAAATTATCGTACTATCGTACGGTAGGTTTGTTGTATTCTGATGCTAAAAGCTTCAGAAAGTGATAGTGTACACGTGCTATCAACGTTGCACTATTAAAACAATGTTACTGGTTTAATTATTATTATTATGAACTGGAATTGATAAAAAACGTAAAAAAACTCTTTTTTTCGAGTCTATTCATAAGAATTATTCATGACAGAAGTGACTCTCTATTGGCAAACAAATGCGTGTTGGTTATAGGTTAGTTTACCTAGATGAGAGTAAGTTACAAAATAGAATAATTAATATTATAAAAATCTTAATACTATCTTCACAAACACATTATTTATTTGTAATAAGATGTATAATTAACAGTAATGATTGTTCTCGCATATTAAATTATTGTTTTTCAAGTACTGCTGAAATCATAGTCAGACAAGCGACTATATTTTACAAGTAATGGTTTGCGGTATAAATTATTAATTCCGCTTCTATTATTATTATTTAAACATGAATATAAACTATTTTAATTAAATATCGTCATTAAATCAGACGAGAACTTTTATTCATTTAACCTGATAATAATTCATCGTTTGCTAGCTAAACAAGCAAGTGTGTTTACTTGGCTAGCGTAGTCGACTATAATTTTCGTTAATCAATGAATATTATTTTGTCATTTTATTTTAAAATTGTTAATGTATAATACTCCCTGTTTCTTTCACATAACATGACCCTTATTATACACTGGTCATGTTTTTAATGGTTCACTGTATCACTCACAACACTGTCACACGATAAAAATTGGTGTTCAGTTGAGGTTAGTTATGGCTATATACTCGTATACGCGCACATTTTAAAATATTTACCTGGATGACTGTCGCAGGCTCTGCTCGCATTGGTGGCTGGAAGACAATTAGTTCCTCTCATCAAAGCTTCTGCTCTCGTCTGGTAAAATCAGATCATCCTATTGGCTTATGATGATCTAAGCCAACTCTCTACCCCAAAGGCCTTCGTTAAATTAAAATTTTAATTTTTAGCGTCTATGCTTTGGGTTCGAGATTCAGCTACGACGCGTTCCCTTCCAATCGGAAATGACCGAAAATCTTATAATACTTATAAGTTTCTTATTAATAGTCTGATTGTCA
This sequence comes from Magicicada septendecula, assembly GCA_034769895.1. Classification (NCBI taxonomy): domain Eukaryota; kingdom Metazoa; phylum Arthropoda; class Insecta; order Hemiptera; family Cicadidae; genus Magicicada; species Magicicada septendecula. The sequence continues at coordinate 311,101,691 of CM068373.1, read as the reverse complement.
TTTGGATAGTGGCATTGTTTTGAGGACACTTGTGTCTTTAATTTAAGTCCAAACAAGTAATAATTCTGTCCATTAATAACTCACTTCACTTTATCTAAAATTCATATAGTGGTTCTTAATAAAAATAAGTTCTTTCCACTATATTTTGGTGTGATTATATCTTAATGCTTATGATTAAACGTCTGGAGTCCATTTCTCTTATAATCTAATACATAATATTAACATATTTGTGATTTAAGCAAAATATACTAATGGCGTACAAACCATCTATGTCCAAATGTTTATATTTGCTCACATCACCATTATTCCTTATGCTACTACATATTTTTGGTACTATAACGTTATTAGATACACTTACATACATTTGCTAATACTTTATTTCGGCAAATGTTATCTTGTTTACATATATAGCATTGTTTAACATACATTATGCTCTTATATTGCCATTCTGTCACTCTTATTTAGTTATTTTGACCACATATTATATGCATTGTTGATAATTAAATTGTGTACAAATGTTATACATGGTCTGTTTAGTGGACTTACTAACTTTTTTGTTAGCTAAAATTCCTTTAAGTTACTGTATGTTGGTTGTTTACACTTAGTCCTATGATTACAGTTAGTTAGTTTATTAAATTCCAGTTATTAAATTACTTGTACAATGATTGTGAGGTATCCTCATAGTTGAATTGAACATTCCTCTAACTACTGGTAAACTTTCTTACTCTCTCTTTACAAGTTTTGTTAAGGTTTTTTGATTAACTCCACGGTCACATAGGATTCTGTCTAATTGGTTTATTGTTATTATAAATAATCTGACTCATATAGTTGTGTCCTTCTGTTCATATGGTATTCATTGTCTTACTCATTTATTCTTATTTGGTCTCTGTATGAAACAATTATTGATAACTACTTTATCTATTTATTGTGTATGATTTTATGTTGTAGGTCCAGTTCATGTGAGGTTATGTGTCATTTAGTTGGCAACAATATGCTTCTTACTTTATTCAGTATTCATCTTAAATACTGTCATGTCATTATGGCATGTTACTATAACTGTTTATTACTATGTTTTGCACATGTTGTACACATTTTACACTATATGTTTATACAATAATACTTAGTTTTTTATCTAACTATGTTACACATTTTGGGTGGGTTGCATCTTAAGTTGTATGCATTGATTTGTTTCTTTTCAACAACTTAGTTTGTTTACTACTTGTTAGCTTTGACATTTATCTATATTTTGTCCTGTGTTACTATGACATTCAGGCACATTCCATATTAAGGATTATAAAGTTTTTATCATTGATCTCTTTGAACAATTATTTCTCTTTTCATTATCATTAAATTGGTGGTCTTACTGAGTATATTTGTGGTTTTACAATCTTGGATTACAATTGGTACACTAATTGTTTGCGTATTTCACTTGATAATCGTTGATCTTTTCACTTACTAATCTTCATTCACTTCCCTCCATTATAAACACTTCACTAATATTGTCTGTGTTGCTTATTTGGGGTTAGTGTTATTACGTTATTTATTGTTGCACTTATATAAATTATTCATTGTTACTGTTTGTGATCACTTATTAAGGTTCAACACTTGGTTTTTTATTATACTGGGGTCACTATGTCCTCTTTGATAGGTAGTTTTTTATTACTACTAATCTTATAATTAACATTCTTATTTTGGTCATTATACTGATTGTGTTGCTTTCCATATTTTGGGAATGTTGATGTCTTGTTCTGGTCATACATAATCTTCATTCTTCATGGTACATTTCTTCTTCTTGTTCTTCTTCTACTGTTTCTTCTTCGTGTTAATTGTTTGTCATTTGTGATGCTTTTCTTGGTTACTCACTATTTGTGATAATTCATGTTCATTTAACATAGTTATATTCTTCCACATTTTCACTCACTATTATGATAATCATTGTCTTATATTTATCTCACTACTATTATGACAAATTAGTCTATTTTCTCACTATGATAATTGCATTTGATATGTGTCTTCTTATGATGATAGTCACTTTCGGCATATCCCCTCACTATTTTGATCTATTGGGCCTGGATGTTAACGTATTATATTGACTTATTGTAAAATCTCCTTCTTCTTTATACTCGATGATATATTCTTATGACTCTTCTTCGTTGGGTTGCTTTAATATTATTTATTTATAGATACACTTTTGATTTTTATACTTCTATTCCTTCTTCCATGCTTGATGAAATATGCTTATGGTACTCTTTCATTTAACGTATTATAATTTTTTTTTTATGTAACCGTTTTTTTGATACGTTAGATATGCCTTCCTATAAGAATTGATTAATTCTGAATTCGTATACTTATTTTCTGAAGAATTCATCAATTGTTGTACTTTTCCAAGTTGACTCTCATGTTCTTCTTATATCCCTTCATTCTCTTCTATTTGAATCATAATCATTTTTCTTTCCATGTAATTATCTCCCTTGTTTATTTAATTCCCTAATTCCCTAACATAATTTTAGCTGGTGCAGTTCAGAGTGGCTCACTGTGGCATACATCTCTGCTGGCCATACTAACAACAATAAATTCAGAGGTACATCATCTCTGACAATAATATAAATGATCGCTTGAATCATTCATCTCAAATCATTTCAAAATATAAAGTAGTCGTTCTTTCGACAAATAATAAATATCCTTGGGATTATCTCACGCATCTGCGGTTTATTACATTATTATATTCTCTTCTTCTTGATTCATCTTAACTTAATTCTTCACATTTTACTAGGATATTTTCTTTACATTTCATCATTGGTATTTTCACATGATCTCCTTCGTTAGTATATTGTTTTTCATTCTTCTTTGTCATCAATTAATATTTTCTCTTGGTATTACTTTGAACGTCATTTCATAATCTTCTTCATCTTCATGATTCACGTCTTTGTGTTACATTTCATTTAGTATAGGCTCTCTTTTGGTTTTTTGCCTTGCGTTTGGGTATCATATGTTGGTTCACATCAATAATATTTACTTACTTCCCTTTCTCCAACTTCTTATGTTGCTTTTTCTGTATATCATCTTGTATATTTCTTTCTTATCTTTATTTGTATGGGTAAGATGTTAATAACTAGTTGACTGTATCTAGGAATTATTATTTTGTTATGCCGTAGATGTTATTTGTCCGCCTCGTATATATATTTTTTCTTTCATTGGTATGGGTAAGATGGTAAATTACTGTTGACTGGCTCTTGGAATTATATTTTACATTATATATGCCATGGTTGGAAGGTGTCTGTCTCGTATATCTTCTTTTTATATTAGTAGTACGGGTAAGATGTTAATAACTAGTTGACTGGCTCTAGGAAATTTTCTATATACATTTCATATATTTTATGCCAAGTTGGTATTTGTCTGTCTCGTATGAATTCTTATATTTGTACGGGTAAATTACAATTTTCTTCACATTTTACATTATTTCTTTGGATTACACTTTTATATCAGAATATTAATATCTTGTTAACATTTATTCTTACATTTATAATTTTCATTTCGTATTTAGTATCAATATTAAATAATTTCCATTATAATATTTCATCTTTTCGCATTATTCAATCCTCAATATATCTTTTCATGGAAGTCTGATTATAATTACCTTTAATTTTCTTCGTTATAGGATCCTGTATTTCGTATGTATTGTTCATATTATTCTTGGTAACAGTATATGGGCCTGTGTATAGCAGTAACAATTTTTTAGCAATTCCTTCTATAGCACTTGGGAGTTCTCTGTTTTTTAATAGCACTTTGTCTCCCACTTCGTATGTTATGATCTTAGGCTGTGTTTTTTTTATACTTGAGTCTGAGTTTGTCAGCTCGTTCAACTGCATTGTTATAAAATTTTGCTTTGTTAAATTCATATTTGCTTCCTTGTGGAAAGTTAATTATTTCTGTTATTTCTCGGGGTGGTCTTTGTTCAAACATAGCAGTATAGGGTGTTTCATTAGTTGACAAGCTAACAAGACAAATATTCTTCCCATCTCCTCTGTTGTGTGTAGCAGTATATTCTTAAGATTCTGCCTACCTCTCTCAAGACTCTTTCGGCAGGGTTGCTGTTAGGGTGATATACCGATGTCTTATATGTTTTCACACCTTGGTCTATTAAAGTATCCCGCCATTTTCGGCCTCTAAATTGCGTTCCATGGTCCGTGATTACGGACTGGGGTTTTCCGATCTCTGGGATGTATTTTAATGTGATAATTTCTAAAATCTTGCTTGTCTTTGCCCTATTTATGGCGTAGAGTTTAACGAATTTTGTGTAGTGATCGAAGATTATCACTATGTATTTGTACTGGTGTCTGTCGCCACTGCGTGGAAATGGTCCACAAATATCCACAAACACCTTCTCTAGTTTTCTTGTAGATGTAATGGGTATCATCACTCCTTCTTTCTTTTCATTGTTGCATTTAACTAGCTGACACTGTAGTATGTACTTTCTCACTCGACGATTCATATCCTTAAAGTATACATGCTCTTTTAATGCTTTGACCACTTTTATGGCCCCCATATGTCCATATCTTATATGGTAGTCAATTGCAATTTCTTTTTCAATAATTTTAGGTATTAAAATTTTCCATTGATCATTGGATCGTTTGGTTTTAGTGAACAATAAATTATCATGGATACAATAATATTGAACAACTCCTTCATCTTGTTCTGTCAATCTCTGCATTATATGGCTGATTTTGGGATCGTTTTGCTGGTTGATTTGTATATTGGTTAGTATGTCTGCTAATTCGGATCTGCTTTTCAAAATATGGTAAACCTTAGAGATGGTCTCCTTTTCTCTTTCAAAGGTTTGGGCCTGTATGTTTACTCTGGACAACACGTCTGCAGCTATGTTGTTTTCACCAGGGACGTATTCCCAATGTATGTTGTACTCTTGGAGCATTAGCGTCCATCTCGTCAGTCTGCCATGCTTTAATCTGCAGTTTTTTAAGAATGATATTGATTTGTGGTCCGTACGCACTGTGATTGGGTATCCCAAAATATATGTTCTGAATTTTTCGCAAGCGAATACTATACTAAGGAGCTCTTTCTCCGTAGTGTGATAGTTGCGCTCACACTTGTTGAGTGTCCTGCTAGCAAAACTGACATGGGCGTATCCAGCTCAAAACGGAAGGGGGGGCAGTTTTCGAAAATCAACCTCTTTGATGGTGGGGGGGAGGGTCCATAGTGCCATACTATATAATAAACAATACATAATAAACAATAACATAAGGAAGAATAACATTTATTAAACAAAATTTTTTAAACAATAGTTTTTAAGGATTAGTTACAAATTTTCTAACTACAGCTCCTTGTTCCTTTTTTGCGAAAACTCGTTGACGATGAATGCTTAGCATTTGGCTAAGCATTTAACTTATTTTTACCAATACTTATTCTTAACCATGTTTTAATAAACAATAATAAAAGGAAGAACACCATTTATTAAAAGAAATTAATTCTTGAACAATAGCTTGCGAGGATTAGTTGCAAATTTTCGAATTACTGCTTCCATTAATCGCTCCTTGTTTACAAAAATCCATTCACGGTGAATGCTTAGCATGGCTAATCCATTTAATCTATTTTCACCAATAGTACTTCTTAGCCATGTTTTAATTCGGCGAAGAGAACTGAATGAACGCTCTATACTGCTTGTTGTGCAGGGCTGTGAGAGCAATATCAGTAGCGCCTTTCTAATGGCCGGGAAAAACAATTCGCTCTTTTTTAAAACTTCAGTGATGTCTGATGCTTCTTGTACCTCATTCCACATTTTAAACCACAATTCCCTTTCCCCGTTGATGCCTTCCAAATTGTAAAATGTTGCACAAGATGCAGTACTTTCTTTCCATTCCTCCAATGAAGCATCTCTCATGTTACTCGGATGGAAATGTGTCAATGAAAATGCAAGCGATTTGTCTGAAGAAAATCTAACTTCTAAAGATGATATGATGGAATCCAAGTAAGGAATTATTAGAGACCTTCTCCAAAATTCGGATAGATTTTCAGCAAGAGGATTACTTCTATGCTTTTGTCGGCCAGAAACGCGAGTGGCGGTTATATCAATATTCAAATGCTTTGCAATGTCATATGCTTCTTTCAAAACATCATCTGTGATGCTCTCTGCATCTTTCCGATGATCTCTTAGCATGTCGAGAATAGTTTGAATGTGCTGGTTGGCTTTGACTATGTCAAGTGTCTTCAATTGAAGTGTATTTGCTATGGGTTGCAGTATAGCGGAATACTTTGCAATTAATGCTACTGAGACAATAAATGAAGATCTGCATGCCGATGCATGCATTTGATATGCTTTATTTCTGGTTGCTACATTTCCCTCTTCAGCTAATATCTCTAATGCTTCAACAATATTGACGAAGTTATCCTTAAAAACATGAATGCTCTTGTACTTTTCTGACCATCTAGTCTCACACAATTTAGGAATGTTTGCAATAAGCTTGCGTCGTAAAACGGACTCGCGAAAAAATGTGATTATCTCCTTGATAGTTCCAACGCAGTTTCGAATTTCTGGGATAAGGTTTAAGTCGTTCATGACCAGGTTTAGCCTGTGCGAGGAGCAATGGAAGTATAAGGTTTTTTTGTACTTTTACCTCAAGATTGCCTGCACACCCCCTTCTTTGCCAGACATGGTGGAACATCCGTCGAAACCTAATCCCACACACTTATCAGGGTCTAGATTTAAGTTTGTAACTAAATCATCAATAGCTTTGGCAATACTTCTGGCATCAAGTCCTTCAATCTCTACAAAGTCTAAAAATTCCTCTTTGATTTCGTTGGCCTTTTCATCAAAGAAACGTAATCCAATAGACAGTTGTTCTTTTCCAGAAATATCTGCGGTTTCATCAGCTAGAATGCTGTAAGCGCAAGCTTCTTTAACCCTTGTGATGATTTGTTCCCTGATTATAGCACCACAGAGATAAATTATTTCATTTTGAATGATAGGTGATCGGTATGACACGTTTTTTGGTCCATGCCTTTATAAAAAATTTAGTAAGATTACCAAGAGGTATTAATAGGTTATCTAGGTGAAATATGGTACACATAGTAACTGACCGAAAGCACGTTGGAGAATAATTTATACTAAGCTTCTTTTAACTATTGTATTTGCATAAGCTAAAAGTAAGCTAAAGTATAATTGTATAATTTTTATAACATTTTTTTTTAGAAAAATAATTTTAATTATATAAATAAATGAAACTTCCAAAGTCATGCTTAATCATGTAAAATAAACGTTGATGATTGCTAGAACATACTTAAAGTTGTTCCTTTGTGCAAAATTGGACAAAGTAAAGCACGCAATTTGCCTTTCTTCTTCAACAATAGCTTAACGTCTTCAACGTTTTAACCTCTACGTGATTGTTCGTTTCAGTTCTTATGTTTTTAAAAAAAAAGCCAATAATGTAAGCTCACATTTGTGTTTTAATGATCACCTGAGATCATCTTATAACTAAGCAAATGAACAATGAACTGTTAAATAGAAAAAATAGTTTAAGTGGTTGCTTTAATTAATACTGCAACGCTTCTTCGTCATTCGCATATTAGGAATAATCATGAGTCAATATTTGACTCTGACTGTTGTATAGCTAGATACATCTCGTGTATAATAAAAAGCTGATAATTGTGGGTTTTGGAAAGGAATAATTGGTAGGGCTAAACGTGCACTTACGGATTTTATTCTAGCAATTATTTGAGAGCATGGATAGGTTACACCGTTATAAGCCCCAAAACCTCCCCTGGTTAGGCTCATGAGTGAAACTGACTACAGGAAGTTGGTTATTTTATTAATTGAAAAATATAACTCATGCTTTTATGTACTTATAATGATAAATCATACATTAGCGAGAAATGGGACTTTCCAGGACATTTAGGAGTTTCCGAGACGGTTGTGGATTCTCTTTTACGTAAAACGTGCTATTCCGGAGCCATGTCCCGATTTGTCCACGACGAAATTCGGTTAAAAAACAAATTTTTCGCAAAACCACCGTTTAGGTTAGGTTAGGATAGTTTTAAAATACACATACCAGTGAAAAAAAAACCTCGAAAAAGGGTGAAAAAGTACTTTGAGCGAAAATTATAGGGTTGAAAAATTAATGTCCAGGATAATACCGTTTCCGTTTTGTACATTTAAATATATATGTAAATTGTAATAGCCTATTGGTTATTTTGCCCACATGCCCAATTTTTTTGCCTAAATAACACATACAAGTGTAGATAACTAAATAAAAGTCCTTACTTACCACGACATTTTCTAATATCCAATTATCTTTCAGTGTATGGCTTCTTCCTGTAGTAAAAATTGTGGTAATTGACTTCTTAATGTCGTAAAAATTGTTACTTGCGAAAGTAACTTCGCCGCACTCACTCTAACGATAAGTACTGTAAGAGTTGTGTTCTAATAAGAAAAAGAGGTTGTAGTTCTTATCACTTCTCACATCTCAGAGATGGCATCATGGCGTGTAACAGTAAGAGTTGCGAGTTACATAAGCTAATCTTATGAGAAATCGTAAGGTTATAGTTCTTATAACTTCTCATAGATGACGCGAGTATAAATTTCGTAATTAGTTTCTTTCATTTTGAAATATCAACAACCAGTCTGTTAATAAATTATTTACAAATTGATTTTTTAAAATTTTTTCCAGTTTGTTGGAAGGGTGGCAGCTGCCCTCCCTTGCCCCCCCCTGGATACGCCCATGAAAACTGATCACTTGCTGGTTGCCTTCCTTGTCTTCTTGATATAAGATGGATCCCAGACTTACATCACTTGCATCGCAATTCATGTAAAAATTTGTGTTAAAGTTTGGGTGATGTAACATTACAGTTTTGAGGAACTTCTTTTTTATCATTTCAAATGTTGTGTCCTGTTCAGGTACCCATCTCCACTTATCTTTTGATGACAATTGTTGGGAAAACTTAGATGTCAACTCCGAATAATTATTTTGAAATTTTCTGTAATAATTGCAAATCCCAAGAAACGATTGCAACTGTTTCTTGTTTTTGGGTACAGGAAAGCGCTGTATCGCCTCCATCTTTTCTTGTGCTGGGGTTATGCCCGTTTCAGACAAATTAAAGCCCAGAAATTGCACTTCATTTGCTATGAGTTTGGATTTCTCCAGTTTTAATGTGATATTATTCTCATCCAATTTTTGCAATACTTGTGCCACCCTGTTGCAGTGTTCCTCCCAGTTGTTGGAGGTAATTAGCAAATCATCCACATACACTGTAGTGAATTGTAGTGTATTCTGGCCTAAGATCTCATCCATACATTTCACGAAGACTGCTACGGAATTTACCAGGCCGAAGGGTAACCTTTTAAATTGGTAGTTATGCCCTTCAAAGATAAAGGCCGTATACATTCTGCTGTTGGGGTGCAATTCCACCTGCCAATACCCACACACTGTGTCCCATATACTAATGTACCTTATGCCATGGAATTTCTGAAGGATCTCGTCGATTTCTCCAGGCAACGTCCTGTCATTTATTATGGCTTTGTTTATCTCCCTGGCGTCTAAACAAATCCTTACTGCGCCATTTTTCTTTGGATTGCTTAGTTCAATGATATCGTTTTCTATTAACCGTTGTATTTCAAAGCGGACTGCTTCTTTCAGCGAAAAAGCTATAGGGTAAGATTTTCTTTTGAATTCAGTTTGTTCTTTGAATTTTATTTCGCACTGGAAATTTTTCACTTTCCCTGGCGTATCCGAAAATACATGCCTGTATTTGTTATAAATTTTAATTAGTTTCGTTATCTGTTACTTGGTTAGAATACTGTGAACTCTAGCTGTTCGGAAATTCTTAATTTCTTCTAACTTTTCCATCCACAACGTGTCTCCTTGGCTATGGCGAATTTCTAAATTTATCGACATTTGCTCTCTCTGGTCGTGGCCTTCCCTAATGTAGTATATGATGTGCTCAGGAGGTGCCTTCCTGTTTTTGATCAACTCTGCTGTCCATCTAATTTCACCTGATTTTAAGGATACCTTGGCTCTGTTCATATCGATAATGGCTGCGTATTTCCTTAATATGTCGCAGCCGATTAACAAGGTAAAGGGTAGCCCACTCGCTACTAAGAAAATCATTGGGATGGTTTCGCCGTTGCTTGATATTTCTAATTGCACTTGGTTCCGGATAGTTTTATTCTGCCGACCCGTTGCTCCAATTAGGATAATATTATTTATCGGCAACGTTGGTATGATTGTTTTATTCCCTGTCTGTATCCGGTTTAACTCCACTCTATCAATTAATGATACATTGGCCCCTGTATCTATCATGGCCGTCGCTTTGATCCCGTTTACATTAACTGATATATAGGCAATTTCGCTATTAACGGTGTCATCGACATTATTTTCTTCTTCTTCCATTAAATCTTGGCGAATATTTTTTAAGTAATTATTTTGGAGAATTACAATTGATTCCGTTATGTTTCCTGATACGTTAGACCCAATAGACCGGTTCAGTGAGGGTGATGTCGTGGTTTTCACTGCCGTTGCCCATTTAAAGGCAGGTCACCATTGTCCGGGTGCCTGTCTGATGAGTTTGATGCACTCTGTTCTTGGGATCCTGGTCCACTCCCGTTATGATAAGCTTCCGCATTTCCTGGTACTCGCTGATTATCTTCGCTACTGTGACTTCTGTTAGAGCGATATCCCGATTCTTGATCTTCTCCCTCGCTGTTGCTCCGGCTGTTATTACTGTGGTAACTCCGGCGATCCTGGTAGTACGGTCTACTACTTCCACCTCTACTGGCATTAGCGTAGTTTACCCTTCTGAAGTTACTACCACCGTTATTTCCATTGTTTTGTCTATAATTATTATTATTATGGGGGTTGTTATTATACGGCCGGTAATAATTGTTATTTGGTCGATAATTGTTATTTCCCTGGTAACTATTTGGCCTAGGGTTATTTTGATTTCCCCGGTCATTATGGTTGGCATTATCACCACTATTATTTTGCCTGGGATTCTGATTATTATTGAACCGCGTTGGGTTATTGAAGTTCCCTCTATAGTTGGGCCTATCATTGTTGTTATGAGGATTATTATTACCCGGTCCTCCCCGGTCATACTGTTGTCCTTGTCCCTGACGGTTCCTTTGGTAGTACCGCTCCCTCTCGTGGTTTTCCAGGAGCACGGACATCCCTTGTACCATTTTTATTTGTGCATTTAATCTTCCCTGGGATATACCTTGATTGAAGTGGTATGCCAGTTTAGTTACCAGGCACTCCTCCGGTATTGCTGGCTCCAAATTCCTCGCTAGGCAGATTTTTCCTAGAAAATATGTTGTCATTGATTGTCCGCCATTGGGGTCGTACCTGCCATTACTTATATCGTCTCTTATTATGTTCTGGGTGGATTCTGACCAGTATTTCATTTTAAATGCCACCTTGAACGCTTCGTAGCTATTTACTTCATGTCTGGTTGCCGTCCACCAATTGTCAAAAACATTTCTGAAGTACTCGTCGAGCATTCCTTTTATTATCGTCCATCTGTTCTCCTTATTTCGGTTCAGTACCTCGTCCACTCTCTCCAAGAATTCGAGCGGATTTTTCTTATACGCTCGGAAGTCTATGTTCTCCCGTCCATCCAGGTGTGTTAATCCTGCTATTACACTTGGGTATGTTCTCAGACGGTTCATCTCGTCCCTGAGGTCGTTGAATTCTCGTTGTTGCCGTTCCGTTAATTGTTCTCTGTCGTTATCCACCTGGTTCTTTACCGCGTCTACTGTCGTTTTCATCTCTTCACACTTCTCCCCTAGCGTGGTGTGTGCGACTACCATTTCCGTTTGTCTGCGCTCTACTACCTCCATTTGTTTATTCCGGGTTTCTTCGAGGAGGTCAATTCGGTTGTGGAGACTGTTTTGGTTTGCACAATCTCCTGTTTGTTAATTTCGCACTCTCGTCGTATGTCAGACATCTCTCTCTGGATTTCTGTCGCCATCACTGCCATCCTCTCCTCCGTTGCTTCTAGGTTTTCTTCAAATTTCTTATCTATTGTTTCTATGGTCGTTCTTGTGATTTCTTCAGTTCTGTCGCTATTGTCAGCCATCTGTTGCCATATCTTCTCGTTATCGCTTTTCACTGCTTCAATTTCCTTATTGATTTTCTCGTTCAGTTCATCTATCTTTTTATTTGTTTCACCGATTTTGACTCCCAATTCTTCAGATAAATTTTCTCTAATTAATTCTATATTTTTCTCCAATAATTCTCCCGTCTTCTTCTGTCCGTCTTCCATCTTCCTATTAGTTTCATCTATCTTGTCATTTAAATCTTTCTTCAGTGATTTCTGACTCTCTTCTATCTTCTTGCTTAATTCCTCTTTCGTGGCTTGGTTGTCCTCCTTCAATGATTGGAAATTTTCGTCCATTTTCTTATTCATCGACCGGTTATCTTCTTCCATTCTCATCAATAGTCTGTACATTTCCTGCATGATATTTGTGCTTCCTGGTTGCTCTGGTTTTTCACGTCGGCTTACTTCTGGTTGGGTTTCCTGTTGTGTGATCTCCGGTTCACCTTCTGGTTGCTGGACCTCCTCCGCCGGTTCAGGTTGTCTGTCTTCTATCGCAAGTAACGTTTCTTCCACGTCTTCTGCCGACGTCGCTTCCTTCTCCTCCATTCTAGCTTCTTTTTCGGCTTCCGCCACTCGCTTCTTCGACGTTGATCTTCGGTACATCTTTATATCTTTGCAATGTAATTGCCGCCGAATTAGGTTTAATAATTGTTTATTTATTTATTTGTTTTATTGAGTATCGTGGTCCTAATTCGCGCTCAGATGTTGGGCACCACGTTGTAACGTACTTTAATGGATGAGTAGATTAGTTTGTGTTGTATTTTTAAATTATTTAAAACTTTTTTTATTTAGTAGACTCTTCTTCACTCCTCACGTTGTAATGTAAATATCGATGATTAATGTCGTTTAGTATTTGATAGAATTAGTAATGTTTAAATTTTAATTAATGTTTATGTTTGAAAAGGATTATAATCACTGATATCTTGTTATATTCACCTCCCCACTTACCATCCGTGAACGTCTTCTATCTTCTTAATGGGTTGTTCTATCTTCACTGGAAATACATTAATAACACACAAAATATTTTGTCTGGATATCGACATATACACATTAAACAAATTAATAATGATATTCAATTGTGAATTGAATATTCAAATATTGACCGCTTGAATATTGCCGCCACCTTGTGAAATAATTGTTTCTAAAATGTAAGTTATTTGTATCTATTTGATAGAAATAAAGACTCTCTGTTCACTGGTAACAAATTGAGGTGTTTATTAACATTAGTGAAATTCAGTAAAATCCCTTTTAAAACAATTACTAATAATTTTTAAAAACAACAAAGTTAAATAATTTCTGAAACTTCTTCAGCTCAGGGCTGGTAACACTGGTACAATGTACGATAATATGGTAATTTAGGTTATGTCTACTTTGGTTATAAGCATTACCAAATTTCATGAATTCTTTGAATGTACATGATGCAAGATACAAAGATGTTTTATTAAACAACAATATTTATTCATATATTATAATTAAAAAGACAAAAAAATTAAAATCATTAACCTCAATACGATATTCAAATTATCGTACTATCGTACGGTAGGTTTGTTGTATTCTGATGCTAAAAGCTTCAGAAAGTGATAGTGTACACGTGCTATCAACGTTGCACTATTAAAACAATGTTACTGGTTTAATTATTATTATTATGAACTGGAATTGATAAAAAACGTAAAAAAACTCTTTTTTTCGAGTCTATTCATAAGAATTATTCATGACAGAAGTGACTCTCTATTGGCAAACAAATGCGTGTTGGTTATAGGTTAGTTTACCTAGATGAGAGTAAGTTACAAAATAGAATAATTAATATTATAAAAATCTTAATACTATCTTCACAAACACATTATTTATTTGTAATAAGATGTATAATTAACAGTAATGATTGTTCTCGCATATTAAATTATTGTTTTTCAAGTACTGCTGAAATCATAGTCAGACAAGCGACTATATTTTACAAGTAATGGTTTGCGGTATAAATTATTAATTCCGCTTCTATTATTATTATTTAAACATGAATATAAAATATTTTAATTAAATATCGTCATTAAATCAGACGAGAACTTTTATTCATTTAACCTGATAATAATTCATCGTTTGCTAGCTAAACAAGCAAGTGTGTTTACTTGGCTAGCGTAGTCGACTATAATTTTCGTTAATCAATGAATATTATTTTGTCATTTTATTTTAAAATTGTTAATGTATAATACTCCCTGTTTCTTTCACATAACATGACCCTTATTATACACTGGTCATGTTTTTAATGGTTCACTGTATCACTCACAACACTGTCACACGATAAAAATTGGTGTTCAGTTGAGGTTAGTTATGGCTATATACTCGTATACGCGCACATTTTAAAATATTTTCCTGGATGACTGTCGCAGGCTCTGCTCGCATTGGTGGCTGGAAGACAATTAGTTCCTCTCATCAAAGCTTCTGCTCTCGTCTGGTAAAATCAGATCATCCTATTGGCTTATGATGATCTAAGCCAACTCTCTACCCCAAAGGCCTTCGTTAAATTAAAATTTTAATTTTTAGCGTCTATGCTTTGGGTTCGAGATTCAGCTACGACGCGTTCCCTTCCAATCGGAAATGACCGAAAATCTTATAATACTTATAAGTTTCTTATTAATAGTCTGATTGTCATTTGGATAGTGGCATTGTTTTGAGGACACTTGTGTCTTTAATTTAAGTCCAAACAAGTAATAATTCCGTCCATTAATAACTCACTTCACTTTATCTAAAATTCATATAGTGGTTCTTAATAAAAATAAGTTCTTTCCACTATATTTTGGTGTGATTATATCTTAATGCTTATGATTAAACGTCTGGAGTCCATTTCTCTTATAATCTAATACATAATATTAACATATTTGTGATTTAAGCAAAATATACTAATGGCGTACAAACCATCTATGTCCAAATGTTTATATTTGCTCACATCACCATTATTCCTTATGCTACTACATATTTTTGGTACTATAACGTTATTAGATACACTTACATACATTTGCTAATACTTTATTTCGGCAAATGTTATCTTGTTTACATATATAGCATTGTTTAACATACATTATGCTCTTATATTGCCATTCTGTCACTCTTATTTAGTTATTTTGACCACATATTATATGCATTGTTGATAATTAAATTGTGTACAAATGTTATACATGGTCTGTTTAGTGGACTTACTAACTTTTTTGTTAGCTAAAATTCCTTTAAGTTACTGTATGTTGGTTGTTTACACTTAGTCCTATGATTACAGTTAGTTAGTTTATTAAATTCCAGTTATTAAATTACTTGTACAATGATTGTGAGGTATCCTCATAGTTGAATTGAACATTCCTCTAACTACTGGTAAACTTTCTTACTCTCTCTTTACAAGTTTTGTTAAGGTTTTTTGATTAACTCCACGGTCACATAGGTTTCTGTCTAATTGGTTTATTGTTATTATAAATAATCTGACTCATATAGTTGTGTCCTTCTGTTCATATGGTATTCATTGTCTTACTCATTTATTCTTATTTGGTCTCTGTATGAAACAATTATTGATAACTACTTTATCTATTTATTGTGTATGATTTTATGTTGTAGTCCAGTTCATGTGAGGTTATGTGTCATTTAGTTGGCAACAATATGCTTCTTACTTTATTCAGTATTCATCTTAAATACTGTCGTGTCATTATGGCATGTTACTATAATTGTTTATTACTATGTTTTGCACATGTTGTACACATTTTACACTATATGTTTATACAATAATACTTAGTTTTTTATCTAACTATGTTACACATTTTGGGTGGGTTGCATCTTAAGTTGTATGCATTGATTTGTTTCTTTTCAACAACTTAGTTTGTTTACTACTTGTTAGCTTTGACATTTATCTATATTTTGTCCTGTGTTACTATGACATTCAGGCACATTCCATATTAAGGATTATAAAGTTTTTATCATTGATCTCTTTGAACAATTATTTCTCTTTTCATTATCATTAAATTGGTGGTCTTACTGAGTATATTTGTGGTTTTACAATCTTGGATTACAATTGGTACACAAATTGTTTGTGTATTTCACTTGATAATCGTTGATCTTTTCACTTACTAATCTTCATTCCCTTCCCTCCATTATAAACACTTCGCTAATATTGTCTGTGTTGCTTATTTGGGGTTAGTGTTATTACGTTATTTATTGTTGCACTTATATAAATTATTCATTGTTACTGTTTGTGATCACTTATTAAGGTTCAACACTTGGTTTTTTATTATACTGGGGTCACTATGTCCTTCTTTGATAGGTAGTTTTTTATTACTACTAATCTTATAATTAACATTCTTATTTTGGTCATTATACTGATTGTGTTGCTTTCCATATTTTGGGAATGTTGATGTCTTGTTCTGGTCATACATAATCTTCATTCTTCATGGTACATTTCTTCTTCTTGTTCTTCTTCTACTGTTTCTTCTTCGTGTTAATTGTTTGTCATTTGTGATGCTTTTCTTGGTTACTCACTATTTGTGATAATTCATGTTCATTTAACATAGTTATATTCTTCCACATTTTCACTCACTATTATGATAATCATTGTCTTATATTTATCTCACTACTATTATGACAAATTAGTCTATTTTCTCACTATGATAATTGCATTTGATATGTGTCTTCTTATGATGATAGTCACTTTCGGCATATCCCCTCACTATTTTGATCTATTGGGCCTGGATGTTAACGTATTATATTGACTTATTGTAAAATCTCCTTCTTCTTTATACTCGATGATATATTCTTATGACTCTTCTTTCTTCTTCGTTGGGTTGCTTTAATATTATTTATTTATAGATACACTTTTGATTTTCATACTTCTATTCCTTCTTCCATGCTTGATGAAATATGCTTATGGTACTCTTTCATTTGACGTATTATATATATATTTTTTATGTAACCGTTGTTTTGATACGTTAGATATGCCTTCCTATAAGAATTGACTAATTCTGAATTCGTATACTTATTTTCTGAAGAATTCATCAATTGTTGTACTTTTCCAAGTTGACTCTCATGTTCTTCTTATATCCCTTCATTCTCTTCTATTTGAATCATAATCATTTTCCTTTCCATGTAATTATCTCCCTTGTTTATTTAATTCCCTAACATAATTTTAGCTGGTGCAGTTCAGAGTGGCTCACTGTGGCATACATCTCTGCTGGCCATACTAACAACAATAAATTCAGAGGTACATCATCTCTGACAATAATATAAATGATCGCTTGAATCATTCATCTCAAATCATTTCAAAATATACAGTAGTCGTTCTTTCGACAAATAATAAATATCCTTGGGATTATCTCACGCATCTGCGGTTTATTACATTATTATATTCTCTTCTTCTTGATTCATCTTAACTTAATTCTTCACATTTTACTAGGATATTTTCTTTACATTTCATCATTGGTATTTTCACATGATCTCCTTCGTTAGTATATTGCTTTTCATTCTTCTTTGTCATCAATTAATCTTTTCTCTTGGTATTACTTTGAACGTCATTTCATAATCTTCTTCATCTTCATGATTCACGTCTTTGTGTTACATTTCATTTAGTATAGGCTCTCTTTTGGTTTTTTGCCTTGCGTTTGGGTATCATATGTTGGTTCACATCAATAATATTTACTTACTTCCCTTTCTCCAACTTCTTATGTTGCTTTTTCTGTATATCATCTTGTATATTTCTTTCTTATCTTTATTTGTATGGGTAAGATGTTAATAACAAGTTGACTGGCTCTAGGAATTATTATTTTGTTATGCCGTAGATGTTATTTGTCCGCCTCGTATATATATTTTTTCTTTCATTGGTACGGGTAAGATGGTAAATTACTGTTGACTGGCTCTTGGAATTATATTTTACATTATATATGCCATGGTTGGAAGGTGTCTGTCTCGTATATCTTCTTTTTATATTAGTAGTACGGGTAAGATGTTAATAACTAGTTGACTGGCTCTAGGAAATTTTCTATATACATTTCATATATTTTATGCCAAGTTGGTATTTGTCTGTCTCGTATGAATTCTTATATTTGTACGGGTAAATTACAATTTTCTTCACATTTTACATTATTTCTTTGGATTACACTTTTATATCAGAATATTAATATCTTGTTAACATTTATTCTTACATTTATAATTTTCATTTCGTATTTAGTATCAATATTAAATAATTTCCATTATAATATTTCATCTTTTCGCATTATTCAATCCTCAATATATCGTTTCATGGAAGTCTGATTATAATTACCTTTAATTTTCTTCGTTATAGGATCCTGTATTTCGTATGTATTGTTCATATTATTCTTGGTAACAGTATATGGGCCTGTGTATAGCAGTAACAATTTTTTAGCAATTCCTTCTATAGCACTTGGGAGTTCTCTGTTTTTTAATAGCACTTTGTCTCGCACTTCGTATGTTATGATCTTAGGCTGTGTTTTTTTTATACTTGAGTCTGAGTTTGTCAGCTCGTTCAACTGCATTGTTATAAAATTTTGCTTTGTTAAATTCATATTTGCTTCCTTGTGGAAAGTTAATTATTTCTGTTATTTCTCGGGGTGGTCTTTGTTCAAACATAGCAGTATAGGGTGTTTCATTAGTTGACAAGCTAACAAGACAAATATTCTTCCCATCTCCTCTGTTGTGTGTAGCAGTATATTCTTAAGATTCTGCCTACCTCTCTCAAGACTCTTTCGGCAGGGTTGCTGTTAGGGTGATATACCGATGTCTTATATGTTTTCACACCTTGGTCTATTAAAGTATCCCGCCATTTTCGGCCTCTAAATTGCGTTCCATGGTCCGTGATTACGGACTGGGGTTTTCCGATCTCTGGGATGTATTTTAATGTGATAATTTCTAAAATCTTGCTTGTCTTTGCCCTATTTATGGCGTAGAGTTTAACGAATTTTGTGTAGTGATCGAAGATTATCACTATGTATTTGTACTGGTGTCTGTCGCCACTGCGTGGAAATGGTCCACAAATATCCACAAACACCTTCTCTAGTTTTCTTGTAGATGTAATGGGTATCATCACTCCTTCTTTCTTTTCATTGTTGCATTTAACTAGCTGACACTGTAGTATGTACTTTCTCACTCGACGATTCATATCCTTAAAGTATACATGCTCTTTTAATGCTTTGACCACTTTTATGGCCCCCATATGTCCATATCTTATATGGTAGTCAATTGCAATTTCTTTTTCAATAATTTTAGGTATTAAAATTTTCCATTGATCATTGGATTGTTTGGTTTTAGTGAACAATAAATTATCATGGATACAATAATATTGAACAACTCCTTCATCTTGTTCTGTCAATCTCTGCATTATATGGCTGATTTTGGGATCGTTTTGCTGGTTGATTTGTATATTGGTTAGTATGTCTGCTAATTCGGATCTGCTTTTCAAAATATGGTAAACCTTAGCGATGGTCTCCTTTTCTCTTTCAAAGGTTTGGGCCTGTATGTTTACTCTGGACAACACGTCTGCAGCTATGTTGTTTTTACCAGGGACGTATTCCCAATGTATGTTGTACTCTTGGAGCATTAGCGTCCATCTCGTCAGTCTGCCATGCTTTAATCTGCAGTTTTTTAAGAATGATATTGATTTGTGGTCCGTACGCACTGTGATTGGGTATCCCAAAGTATATGTTCTGAATGTTTCCCAAGCGAATACTATACTAAGGAGTTCTTTCTCCGTAGTGTGATAGTTGCGCTCACACTTGTTGAGTGTCCTGCTAGCAAAACTGATCACTTGATGGTTGCCTTCCTTGTCTTCTTGATATAAGATGGATCCCAGACTTACATCACTTGCATCGCAATTCATGTAAAAATTTGTGTTAAAGTTTGGGTGATGTAACATTACAGTTTTGAGGAACTTCTTTTTTATCATTTCAAATGTTGTGTCCTGTTCAGGTACCCATCTCCACTTATCTTTTGATGACAATTGTTGGGAAAACTTAGATGTCAACTCCGAATAATTATTTTGAAATTTTCTGTAATAATTGCAAATCCCAAGAAACGATTGCAACTGTTTCTTGTTTTTGGGTACAGGAAAGCGCTGTATCGCCTCCATCTTTTCTTGTGCTGGGGTTATGCCCGTTTCAGACAAATTAAAGCCCAGAAATTGCACTTCATTTGCTATGAGTTTGGATTTCTCCAGTTTTAATGTGATATTATTCTCATCCAATTTTTGCAATACTTGTGCCACCCTGTTGCAGTGTTCCTCCCAGTTGTTGGAGGTAATTAGCAAATCATCCACATACACTGTAGTGAATTGTAGTGTATTCTGGCCTAAGATCTCATCCATACATTTCACGAAGACTGCTACGGAATTTACCAGGCCGAAGGGTAACCTTTTAAATTGGTAGTTACGCCCTTCAAAGATAAAGGCCGTATACATTCTGCTGTTGGGGTGCAATTCCACCTGCCAATACCCACACACTGTGTCCCATATACTAATGTACCTTATGCCATGGAATTTCTTAAGGATCTCGTCGATTTCTCCAGGCGACGTCCTGTCATTTATTATGGCTTTGTTTATCTCCCTGGCGTCTAAACAAATCCTTACTGCGCCATTTTCTTTGGTACGGCTACAATTGGATTGCTGAGTTCAATGACATCGTTTTCTATTAACCGTTGTATTTCTAAGCGGACTGCTTCTTTCAGCGAAAAAGCTATAGGGTAAGATTTTCTTTTGAATTCAGTTTGTTCTTTGAATTTTATTTCGCGCTGGAAATTTTTCACTTTCCCTGGCGTATCCGAAAATACATGCCTGTATTTGTTATAAATTTGAATTAGTTTCGTTATCTGTTAATTGGTTAGAATACTGTCAACTCTAGCTGTTCGGAAATTCTTAATTTCTTCTAACTTTTCCATCCACGTGTCTCCTTGGCTGTGGCGAATTTCTCCATTTATCGACATTTGCTCTCTCTGGTCGTGGCCTTCCCTAATGTAGTATATGATGTGCTCAGGAGGTGCCTTCCTGTTTTCGATCAACTCTGCTGTCCATCTAATTTCACCTGATTTTAAGGATATCTTGGCTCTGTTCATATCGATAATGGCTGCGTATTTCCTTAATATGTCGCAGCCGATTAACAAGGTAAAGGGTAGCCCACTCGCTACTAAGAAAATCATTGGGATGGTTTCGCCGTTGCTTGATATTTCTAATTGCACTTGGTTCCGGATAGTTTTATTCTGCTGACCCGTTGCTCCAATTAGGATAATATTGTTTATTGGCAACGTCGGTATGATTGTTTTATTCCCTGTCTGTATCCGGTTTAACTCCACTCTATCAATTAATGATACATTGGCCCCTGTATCTATCATGGCCGTCGCTTTGATCCCGTTTACATTAACTGATATATAGGCAATTTCGCTATTAACGGTGTCATCGACGTTATTTTCTTTTTCTTCCATTAAATCTTGGCGAATATTTTTTAAGTAATTATTTTGGAGAATTACAATTGATTCCGTTATGTTTCCTGATACGTTAGACCCAATAGACCGGTTCAGTGAGGGTGATGTCGTGGTTTTCACTGCCGTTGCCCATTTAAAGGCAGGTCACCATTGTCCGGGTGCCTGTCTGATGAGTTTGATGCACTCTATTCTTGGGATCCTGGTCCATTCCCGTTATGATAAGCTTCCGCATTTCCTGGTACTCGCTGATTATCTTCGCTACTGTGACTTCTGTTAGAGCGGTATCCCAATTCTTGATCTTCTCCCTCGCTGTTGCTCCGGCTGTTATTACTGTGGTAACTCCGGCGACCCTGGTAGTACGGTCTACTACTTCCACCTCTACTGGCATTAGCGTAGTTTACCCTTCTGAAGTTACTACCACCGTTATTTCCATTGTTTTGTCTATAATTATTATTATTATGGGGGTTGTTATTATACGGCCGGTAATAATTGTTATTTGGTCGATAATTGTTATTTCCCTGGTAACTATTTGGCCTAGGGTTATTTTGATTTCCCCGGTCATTATGGTTGGCATTATCACCACTATTATTTTGCCTGGGATTCTGATTATTATTGAACCGCGTTGGGTTATTGAAGTTCCCTCTATAGTTGGGCCTATCATTGTTGTTATGAGGATTATTATTACCCGGTCCTCCCCGGTCATACTGTTGTCCTTGTCCCTGACGGTTTCTTTGGTAGTACCGCTCCCTCTCGTGGTTTTCCAGGAGCACGGACATCCCTTGTACCATTTTTATTTGTGCATTTAATCTTCCCTGGGATATACCTTGATTGAAGTGGTATGCCAGTTTAGTTACCAGGCACTCCTCCGGTATTGCTGGCTCCAAATTCCTCGCTATGCAGATTTTTCCTAGAAAATATGTTGTCATTGATTGTCCGCCATTGGGGTCGTACCTGCCATTACTTATATCGTCTCTTATTATGTTCTGGGTGGATTCTGACCAGTATTTCATTTTAAATGCCACCTTGAATGCTGCGTAGCTATTTACTTCATGTCTGGTTGCCGTTCACCAATTGTCAAAAACATTTCTGAAGTACTCGTCGAGCATTCCTTTTATTATTGTCCATCTGTTCTCCTTATTTCGGTTAAGTACCTCGTCCACTCTCTCCAAGAATTCGAGCGGATTTTTCTTATACGCTCGGAATTCTATGTTCTCCCGTCCATCCAGGTGTGTTAATCCTGCTATTACACTTGGGTATGTTCTCAGACGGTTCATCTCGTCCCTGAGGTCGTTGAATTCTCGTTGTTGCCGTTCCGTTAATTGTTCTCTGTCGTTATCCACCTGGTTCTTTACCGCGTCTACTGTCGTTTTCATCTCTTCACACTTCTCCCCTAGCGTGGTGTGTGCGACTACCATTTCCGTTTGTCTGCGCTCTACTACCTCCATTTGTTTATTCCGGGTTTCTTCGAGGAGGTCAATTCGGTTGTGGAGATCTGTTTTGGTTTGCACAATCTCCTGTTTGTTAATTTCGCACTCTTGTCGTATGTCAGACATCTCTCTCTGGATTTCTGTCGCCATCACTGCCATCCTCTCCTCCGTTGCTTCTAGGTTTTCTTCAAATTTCTTATCTATTGTTTCTATGGTCGTTCTTGTGATTTCTTCAGTTCTGTCGCTATTGTCAGCCATCTGTTGCCATATCTTCTCGTTATGGCTTTTCACTGCTTCAATTTCCTTATTGATTTTCTCGTTCAGTTCATCTATCTTTTTATTTGTTTCACCGATTTTGACTCCCAATTCTTCAGATAAATTTTCTCTAATTAATTCTATATTTTTCTCCAGTAATTCTCCCGTCTTCTTCTGTCCGTCTTCCATCTTCCTATTAGTTTCATCTATCTTGTCATTTAAATCTTTCTTCAGTGATTTCTGACTCTCTTCTATCTTCTTGCTTAATTCCTCTTTCGTGGCTCGGTTGTCCTCCTTCAATGATTGGAAATTTTCGTCCATTTTCTTATTCATCGACCGGTTATCTTCTTCCATTCTCATCAATAGTCTGTACATTTCCTGCATTATATCTGTGCTTCCTGATTGCTCTGGTTTTTCACGTCGGCTTACTTCTGGTTGGGTTTCCTGTTGTGTGATCTCCGGTTCACCTTCTGGTTGCTGGACCTCCTCCGCCGGTTCAGGTTGTCTGTCTTCTATCGCAAGTAACGTTTCTTCCACGTCTTCTGCCGACGTCGCTTCCTTCTCCTCCATTCTAGCTTCTTTTTCGGCTTCCGCCGCTCGCTTCTTCGACGTTGATCTTCGGTACATCTTTATATCTTTGCAATGTAATTGCCGCCGAATTAGGTTTAATAATTGTTTATTTATTTATTTGTTTTATTGAGTATCGTGGTCCTAATTCGCGCTCAGATGTTGGGCACCACGTTGTAACGTACTTTAATGGATGAGTAGATTAGTTGGTGTTGTATTTTTAAATTATTTAAAACTTTTTTTATTTAGTAGACTCTTCTTCACTCCTCACGTTGTAATGTAAATATCGATGATTAATGTCGTTTAGTATTTGATAGAATTAGTAATGTTTAAATTTTAATTAATGTTTATGTTTGAAAAGGATTATAATCACTGATATCTTGTTATATTCGCCTCCCCACTTACCATCCGTGAACGTCTTCTATCTTCTTAATGGGTTGTTCTATCTTCACTGGAAATACATTAATAACACACAAAATATTTTGTCTGGATATCGACATATACACATTAAACAAATTAATAATGATATTCAATTGTGAATTGAATATTCAAATATTGACCGCTTGAATATTGCCGCCACCTTGTGAAATAATTGTTTCTAAAATGTAAGTTATTTGTATCTATTTGATAGAAATAAAGACTCTCTGTTCACTGGTAACAAATTGAGGTGTTTATTAACATTAGTGAAATTCAGTAAAATCCCTTTTAAAACAATTACTAATAATTTTTAAAAACAACAAAGTTAAATAATTTCTGAAACTTCTTCAGCTCAGGGCTGATAACACTGGTACAATGTACGATAATATGGTAATTTAGGTTATGTCTACTTTGGTTATAAGCATTACCAAATTTCATGAATTCTTTGAATGTACATGATGCAAGATACAAAGATGTTTTATTAAACAACAATATTTATTCATATATTATAATTAAAAAGACAAAAAAATTAAAATCATTAACCTCAATACGATATTCAAATTATCGTACTATCGTACGGTAGGTTTGTTGTATTCTGATGCTAAAAGCTTCAGAAAGTGATAGTGTACACGTGCTATCAACGTTGCACTATTAAAACAATGTTACTGGTTTAATTATTATTATTATGAACTGGAATTGATAAAAAACGTAAAAAAACTCTTTTTTTCGAGTCTATTCATAAGAATTATTCATGACAGAAGTGACTCTCTATTGGCAAACAAATGCGTGTTGGTTATAGGTTAGTTTACCTAGATGAGAGTAAGTTACAAAATAGAATAATTAATATTATAAAAATCTTAATACTATCTTCACAAACACATTATTTATTTGTAATAAGATGTATAATTAACAGTAATGATTGTTCTCGCATATTAAATTATTGTTTTTCAAGTACTGCTGAAATCATAGTCAGACAAGCGACTATATTTTACAAGTAATGGTTTGCGGTATAAATTATTAATTCCGCTTCTATTATTATTATTTAAACATGAATATAAACTATTTTAATTAAATATCGTCATTAAATCAGACGAGAACTTTTATTCATTTAACCTGATAATAATTCATCGTTTGCTAGCTAAACAAGCAAGTGTGTTTACTTGGCTAGCGTAGTCGACTATAATTTTCGTTAATCAATGAATATTATTTTGTCATTTTATTTTAAAATTGTTAATGTATAATACTCCCTGTTTCTTTCACATAACATGACCCTTATTATACACTGGTCATGTTTTTAATGGTTCACTGTATCACTCACAACACTGTCACACGATAAAAATTGGTGTTCAGTTGAGGTTAGTTATGGCTATATACTCGTATACGCGCACATTTTAAAATATTTACCTGGATGACTGTCGCAGGCTCTGCTCGCATTGGTGGCTGGAAGACAATTAGTTCCTCTCATCAAAGCTTCTGCTCTCGTCTGGTAAAATCAGATCATCCTATTGGCTTATGATGATCTAAGCCAACTCTCTACCCCAAAGGCCTTCGTTAAATTAAAATTTTAATTTTTAGCGTCTATGCTTTGGGTTCGAGATTCAGCTACGACGCGTTCCCTTCCAATCGGAAATGACCGAAAATCTTATAATACTTATAAGTTTCTTATTAATAGTCTGATTGTCATTTGGATAGTGGCATTGTTTTGAGGACACTTGTGTCTTTAATTTAAGTCCAAACAAGTAATAATTCTGTCCATTAATAACTCACTTCACTTTATCTAAAATTCATATAGTGGTTCTTAATAAAAATAAGTTCTTTCCACTATATTTTGGTGTGATTATATCTTAATGCTTATGATTAAACGTCTGGAGTCCATTTCTCTTATAATCTAATACATAATATTAACATATTTGTGATTTAAGCAAAATATACTAATGGCGTACAAACCATCTATGTCCAAATGTTTATATTTGCTCACATCACCATTATTCCTTATGCTACTACATATTTTTGGTACTATAACGTTATTAGATACACTTACATACATTTGCTAATACTTTATTTCGGCAAATGTTATCTTGTTTACATATATAGCATTGTTTAACATACATTATGCTCTTATATTGCCATTCTGTCACTCTTATTTAGTTATTTTGACCACATATTATATGCATTGTTGATAATTAAATTGTGTACAAATGTTATACATGGTCTGTTTAGTGGACTTACTAACTTTTTTGTTAGCTAAAATTCCTTTAAGTTACTGTATGTTGGTTGTTTACACTTAGTCCTATGATTACAGTTAGTTAGTTTATTAAATTCCAGTTATTAAATTACTTGTACAATGATTGTGAGGTATCCTCATAGTTGAATTGAACATTCCTCTAACTACTGGTAAACTTTCTTACTCTCTCTTTACAAGTTTTGTTAAGGTTTTTTGATTAACTCCACGGTCACATAGGATTCTGTCTAATTGGTTTATTGTTATTATAAATAATCTGACTCATATAGTTGTGTCCTTCTGTTAATATGGTATTCATTGTCTTACTCATTTATTCTTATTTGGTCTCTGTATGAAACAATTATTGATAACTACTTTATCTATTTATTGTGTATGATTTTATGTTGTAGGTCCAGTTCATGTGAGGTTATGTGTCATTTAGTTGGCAACAATATGCTTCTTACTTTATTCAGTATTCATCTTAAATACTGTCATGTCATTATGGCATGTTACTATAACTGTTTATTACTATGTTTTGCACATGTTGTACACATTTTACACTATATGTTTATACAATAATACTTAGTTTTTTATCTAACTATGTTACACATTTTGGGTGGGTTGCATCTTAAGTTGTATGCATTGATTTGTTTCTTTTCAACAACTTAGTTTGTTTACTACTTGTTAGCTTTGACATTTATCTATATTTTGTCCTGTGTTACTATGACATTCAGGCACATTCCATATTAAGGATTATAAAGTTTTTATCATTGATCTCTTTGAACAATTATTTCTCTTTTCATTATCATTAAATTGGTGGTCTTACTGAGTATATTTGTGGTTTTACAATCTTGGATTACAATTGGTACACTAATTGTTTGCGTATTTCACTTGATAATCGTTGATCTTTTCACTTACTAATCTTCATTCACTTCCCTCCATTATAAACACTTCACTAATATTGTCTGTGTTGCTTATTTGGGGTTAGTGTTATTACGTTATTTATTGTTGCACTTATATAAATTATTCATTGTTACTGTTTGTGATCACTTATTAAGGTTCAACACTTGGTTTTTTATTATACTGGGGTCACTATGTCCTCTTTGATAGGTAGTTTTTTATTACTACTAATCTTATAATTAACATTCTTATTTTGGTCATTATACTGATTGTGTTGCTTTCCATATTTTGGGAATGTTGATGTCTTGTTCTGGTCATACATAATCTTCATTCTTCATGGTACATTTCTTCTTCTTGTTCTTCTTCTACTGTTTCTTCTTCGTGTTAATTGTTTGTCATTTGTGATGCTTTTCTTGGTTACTCACTATTTGTGATAATTCATGTTCATTTAACATAGTTATATTCTTCCACATTTTCACTCACTATTATGATAATCATTGTCTTATATTTATCTCACTACTATTATGACAAATTAGTCTATTTTCTCACTATAATAATTGCATTTGATATGTGTCTTCTTATGATGATAGTCACTTTCGGCATATCCCCTCACTATTTTGATCTATTGGGCCTGGATGTTAACGTATTATATTGACTTATTGTAAAATCTCCTTCTTCTTTATACTCGATGATATATTCTTATGACTCTTCTTTCTTCTACGTTGGGTTGCTTTAATATTATTTATTTATAGATACACTTTTGATTTTTATACTTCTATTCCTTCTTCCATGCTTGATGAAATATGCTTATGGTACTCTTTCATTTAACGTATTATAATTTTTTTTTTATGTAACCGTTTTTTTGATACGTTAGATATGCCTTCCTATAAGAATTGATTAATTCTGAATTCGTATACTTATTTTCTGAAGAATTCATCAATTGTTGTACTTTTCCAAGTTGACTCTCATGTTCTTCTTATATCCCTTCATTCTCTTCTATTTGAATCATAATCATTTTTCTTTCCATGTAATTATCTCCCTTGTTTATTTAATTCCCTAATTCCCTAACATAATTTTAGCTGGTGCAGTTCAGAGTGGCTCACTGTGGCATACATCTCTGCTGGCCATACTAACAACAATAAATTCAGAGGTACATCATCTCTGACAATAATATAAATGATCGCTTGAATCATTCATCTCAAATCATTTCAAAATATAAAGTAGTCGTTCTTTCGACAAATAATAAATATCCTTGGGATTATCTCACGCATCTGCGGTTTATTACATTATTATATTCTCTTCTTCTTGATTCATCTTAACTTAATTCTTCACATTTTACTAGGATATTTTCTTTACATTTCATCATTGGTATTTTCACATGATCTCCTTCGTTAGTATATTGTTTTTCATTCTTCTTTGTCATCAATTAATCTTTTCTCTTGGTATTACTTTGAACGTCATTTCATAATCTTCTTCATCTTCATGATTCACGTCTTTGTGTTACATTTCATTTAGTATAGGCTCTCTTTTGGTTTTTTGCCTTGCGTTTGGGTATCATATGTTGGTTCACATCAATAATATTTACTTACTTCCCTTTCTCCAACTTCTTATGTTGCTTTTTCTGTATATCATCTTGTATATTTCTTTCTTATCTTTATTTGTATGGGTAAGATGTTAATAACTAGTTGACTGTATCTAGGAATTATTATTTTGTTATGCCGTAGATGTTATTTGTCCGCCTCGTATATATATTTTTTCTTTCATTGGTATGGGTAAGATGGTAAATTACTGTTGACTGGCTCTTGGAATTATATTTTACATTATATATGCCATGGTTGGAAGGTGTCTGTCTCGTATATCTTCTTTTTATATTAGTAGTACGGGTAAGATGTTAATAACTAGTTGACTGGCTCTAGGAAATTTTCTATATACATTTCATATATTTTATGCCAAGTTGGTATTTGTCTGTCTCGTATGAATTCTTATATTTGTACGGGTAAATTACAATTTTCTTCACATTTTACATTATTTCTTTGGATTACACTTTTATATCAGAATATTAATATCTTGTTAACATTTATTCTTACATTTATAATTTTCATTTCGTATTTAGTATCAATATTAAATAATTTCCATTATAATATTTCATCTTTTCGCATTATTCAATCCTCAATATATCTTTTCATGGAAGTCTGATTATAATTACCTTTAATTTTCTTCGTTATAGGATCCTGTATTTCGTATGTATTGTTCATATTATTCTTGGTAACAGTATATGGGCCTGTGTATAGCAGTAACAATTTTTTAGCAATTCCTTCTATAGCACTTGGGAGTTCTCTGTTTTTTAATAGCACTTTGTCTCCCACTTCGTATGTTATGATCTTAGGCTGTGTTTTTTTTATACTTGAGTCTGAGTTTGTCAGCTCGTTCAACTGCATTGTTATAAAATTTTGCTTTGTTAAATTCATATTTGCTTCCTTGTGGAAAGTTAATTATTTCTGTTATTTCTCGGGGTGGTCTTTGTTCAAACATAGCAGTATAGGGTGTTTCATTAGTTGACAAGCTAACAAGACAAATATTCTTCCCATCTCCTCTGTTGTGTGTAGCAGTATATTCTTAAGATTCTGCCTACCTCTCTCAAGACTCTTTCGGCAGGGTTGCTGTTAGGGTGATATACCGATGTCTTATATGTTTTCACACCTTGGTCTATTAAAGTATCCCGCCATTTTCGGCCTCTAAATTGCGTTCCATGGTCCGTGATTACGGACTGGGGTTTTCCGATCTCTGGGATGTATTTTAATGTGATAATTTCTAAAATCTTGCTTGTCTTTGCCCTATTTATGGCGTAGAGTTTAACGAATTTTGTGTAGTGATCGAAGATTATCACTATGTATTTGTACTGGTGTCTGTCGCCACTGCGTGGAAATGGTCCACAAATATCCACAAACACCTTCTCTAGTTTTCTTGTAGATGTAATGGGTATCATCACTCCTTCTTTCTTTTCATTGTTGCATTTAACTAGCTGACACTGTAGTATGTACTTTCTCACTCGACGATTCATATCCTTAAAGTATACATGCTCTTTTAATGCTTTGACCACTTTTATGGCCCCCATATGTCCATATCTTATATGGTAGTCAATTGCAATTTCTTTTTCAATAATTTTAGGTATTAAAATTTTCCATTGATCATTGGATCGTTTGGTTTTAGTGAACAATAAATTATCATGGATACAATAATATTGAACAACTCCTTCATCTTGTTCTGTCAATCTCTGCATTATATGGCTGATTTTGGGATCGTTTTGCTGGTTGATTTGTATATTGGTTAGTATGTCTGCTAATTCGGATCTGCTTTTCAAAATATGGTAAACCTTAGAGATGGTCTCCTTTTCTCTTTCAAAGGTTTGGGCCTGTATGTTTACTCTGGACAACACGTCTGCAGCTATGTTGTTTTCACCAGGGACGTATTCCCAATGTATGTTGTACTCTTGGAGCATTAGCGTCCATCTCGTCAGTCTGCCATGCTTTAATCTGCAGTTTTTTAAGAATGATATTGATTTGTGGTCCGTACGCACTGTGATTGGGTATCCCAAAATATATGTTCTGAATTTTTCGCAAGCGAATACTATACTAAGGAGCTCTTTCTCCGTAGTGTGATAGTTGCGCTCACACTTGTTGAGTGTCCTGCTAGCAAAACTGACATGGGCGTATCCAGCTCAAAACGGAAGGGGGGGCAGTTTTCGAAAATCAACCTCTTTGATGGTGGGGGGGAGGGTCCATAGTGCCATACTATATAATAAACAATACATAATAAACAATAACATAAGGAAGAATAACATTTATTAAACAAAATTTTTTAAACAATAGTTTTTAAGGATTAGTTACAAATTTTCTAACTACAGCTCCTTGTTCCTTTTTTGCGAAAACTCGTTGACGATGAATGCTTAGCATTTGGCTAAGCATTTAACTTATTTTTACCAATACTTATTCTTAACCATGTTTTAATAAACAATAATAAAAGGAAGAACACCATTTATTAAAAGAAATTAATTCTTGAACAATAGCTTGCGAGGATTAGTTGCAAATTTTCGAATTACTGCTTCCATTAATCGCTCCTTGTTTACAAAAATCCATTCACGGTGAATGCTTAGCATGGCTAATCCATTTAATCTATTTTCACCAATAGTACTTCTTAGCCATGTTTTAATTCGGCGAAGAGAACTGAATGAACGCTCTATACTGCTTGTTGTGCAGGGCTGTGAGAGCAATATCAGTAGCGCCTTTCTAATGGCCGGGAAAAACAATTCGCTCTTTTTTAAAACTTCAGTGATGTCTGATGCTTCTTGTACCTCATTCCACATTTTAAACCACAATTCCCTTTCCCCGTTGATGCCTTCCAAATTGTAAAATGTTGCACAAGATGCAGTACTTTCTTTCCATTCCTCCAATGAAGCATCTCTCATGTTACTCGGATGGAAATGTGTCAATGAAAATGCAAGCGATTTGTCTGAAGAAAATCTAACTTCTAAAGATGATATGATGGAATCCAAGTAAGGAATTATTAGAGACCTTCTCCAAAATTCGGATAGATTTTCAGCAAGAGGATTACTTCTATGCTTTTGTCGGCCAGAAACGCGAGTGGCGGTTATATCAATATTCAAATGCTTTGCAATGTCATATGCTTCTTTCAAAACATCATCTGTGATGCTCTCTGCATCTTTCCGATGATCTCTTAGCATGTCGAGAATAGTTTGAATGTGCTGGTTGGCTTTGACTATGTCAAGTGTCTTCAATTGAAGTGTATTTGCTATGGGTTGCAGTATAGCGGAATACTTTGCAATTAATGCTACTGAGACAATAAATGAAGATCTGCATGCCGATGCATGCATTTGATATGCTTTATTTCTGGTTGCTACATTTCCCTCTTCAGCTAATATCTCTAATGCTTCAACAATATTGACGAAGTTATCCTTAAAAACATGAATGCTCTTGTACTTTTCTGACCATCTAGTCTCACACAATTTAGGAATGTTTGCAATAAGCTTGCGTCGTAAAACGGACTCGCGAAAAAATGTGATTATCTCCTTGATAGTTCCAACGCAGTTTCGAATTTCTGGGATAAGGTTTAAGTCGTTCATGACCAGGTTTAGCCTGTGCGAGGAGCAATGGAAGTATAAGGTTTTTTTGTACTTTTACCTCAAGATTGCCTGCACACCCCCTTCTTTGCCAGACACGGTGGAACATCCGTCGAAACCTAATCCCACACACTTATCAGGGTCTAGATTTAAGTTTGTAACTAAATCATCAATAGCTTTGGCAATACTTCTGGCATCAAGTCCTTCAATCTCTACAAAGTCTAAAAATTCCTCTTTGATTTCGTTGGCCTTTTCATCAAAGAAACGTAATCCAATAGACAGTTGTTCTTTTCCAGAAATATCTGCGGTTTCATCAGCTAGAATGCTGTAAGCGCAAGCTTCTTTAACCCTTGTGATGATTTGTTCCCTGATTATAGCACCACAGAGATAAATTATTTCATTTTGAATGATAGGTGATCGGTATGACACGTTTTTTGGTCCATGCCTTTATAAAAAATTTAGTAAGATTACCAAGAGGTATTAATAGGTTATCTAGGTGAAATATGGTACACATAGTAACTGACCGAAAGCACGTTGGAGAATAATTTATACTAAGCTTCTTTTAACTATTGTATTTGCATAAGCTAAAAGTAAGCTAAAGTATAATTGTATAATTTTTATAACATTTTTTTTTAGAAAAATAATTTTAATTATATAAATAAATGAAACTTCCAAAGTCATGCTTAATCATGTAAAATAAACGTTGATGATTGCTAGAACATACTTAAAGTTGTTCCTTTGTGCAAAATTGGACAAAGTAAAGCACGCAATTTGCCTTTCTTCTTCAACAATAGCTTAACGTCTTCAACGTTTTAACCTCTACGTGATTGTTCGTTTCAGTTCTTATGTTTTTAAAAAAAAAGCCAATAATGTAAGCTCACATTTGTGTTTTAATGATCACCTGAGATCATCTTATAACTAAGCAAATGAACAATGAACTGTTAAATAGAAAAAATAGTTTAAGTGGTTGCTTTAATTAATACTGCAACGCTTCTTCGTCATTCGCATATTAGGAATAATCATGAGTCAATATTTGACTCTGACTGTTGTATAGCTAGATACATCTCGTGTATAATAAAAAGCTGATAATTGTGGGTTTTGGAAAGGAATAATTGGTAGGGCTAAACGTGCACTTACGGATTTTATTCTAGCAATTATTTGAGAGCATGGATAGGTTACACCGTTATAAGCCCCAAAACCTCCCCTGGTTAGGCTCATGAGTGAAACTGACTACAGGAAGTTGGTTATTTTATTAATTGAAAAATATAACTCATGCTTTTATGTACTTATAATGATAAATCATACATTAGCGAGAAATGGGACTTTCCAGGACATTTAGGAGTTTCCGAGACGGTTGTGGATTCTCTTTTACGTAAAACGTGCTATTCCGGAGCCATGTCCCGATTTGTCCACGACGAAATTCGGTTAAAAAACAAATTTTTCGCAAAACCACCGTTTAGGTTAGGTTAGGATAGTTTTAAAATACACATACCAGTGAAAAAAAAACCTCGAAAAAGGGTGAAAAAGTACTTTGAGCGAAAATTATAGGGTTGAAAAATTAATGTCCAGGATAATACCGTTTCCGTTTTGTACATTTAAATATATATGTAAATTGTAATAGCCTATTGGTTATTTTGCCCACATGCCCAATTTTTTTGCCTAAATAACACATACAAGTGTAGATAACTAAATAAAAGTCCTTACTTACCACGACATTTTCTAATATCCAATTATCTTTCAGTGTATGGCTTCTTCCTGTAGTAAAAATTGTGGTAATTGACTTCTTAATGTCGTAAAAATTGTTACTTGCGAAAGTAACTTCGCCGCACTCACTCTAACGATAAGTACTGTAAGAGTTGTGTTCTAATAAGAAAAAGAGGTTGTAGTTCTTATCACTTCTCACATCTCAGAGATGGCATCATGGCGTGTAACAGTAAGAGTTGCGAGTTACATAAGCTAATCTTATGAGAAATCGTAAGGTTATAGTTCTTATAACTTCTCATAGATGACGCGAGTATAAATTTCGTAATTAGTTTCTTTCATTTTGAAATATCAACAACCAGTCTGTTAATAAATTATTTACAAATTGATTTTTTAAAATTTTTTCCAGTTTGTTGGAAGGGTGGCAGCTGCCCTCCCTTGCCCCCCCCCTGGATACGCCCATGAAAACTGATCACTTGCTGGTTGCCTTCCTTGTCTTCTTGATATAAGATGGATCCCAGACTTACATCACTTGCATCGCAATTCATGTAAAAATTTGTGTTAAAGTTTGGGTGATGTAACATTACAGTTTTGAGGAACTTCTTTTTTATCATTTCAAATGTTGTGTCCTGTTCAGGTACCCATCTCCACTTATCTTTTGATGACAATTGTTGGGAAAACTTAGATGTCAACTCCGAATAATTATTTTGAAATTTTCTGTAATAATTGC
This sequence comes from Magicicada septendecula, assembly GCA_034769895.1. NCBI lineage: Eukaryota > Metazoa > Arthropoda > Insecta > Hemiptera > Cicadidae > Magicicada > Magicicada septendecula. Next base: position 311,066,790 of record CM068373.1, on the reverse strand, counting down.
AAATCCCAAGAAACGATTGCAACTGTTTCTTGTTTTTGGGTACAGGAAAGCGCTGTATCGCCTCCATCTTTTCTTGTGCTGGGGTTATGCCCGTTTCAGACAAATTAAAGCCCAGAAATTGCACTTCATTTGCTATGAGTTTGGATTTCTCCAGTTTTAATGTGATATTATTCTCATCCAATTTTTGCAATACTTGTGCCACCCTGTTGCAGTGTTCCTCCCAGTTGTTGGAGGTAATTAGCAAATCATCCACATACACTGTAGTGAATTGTAGTGTATTCTGGCCTAAGATCTCATCCATACATTTCACGAAGACTGCTACGGAATTTACCAGGCCGAAGGGTAACCTTTTAAATTGGTAGTTATGCCCTTCAAAGATAAAGGCCGTATACATTCTGCTGTTGGGGTGCAATTCCACCTGCCAATACCCACACACTGTGTCCCATATACTAATGTACCTTATGCCATGGAATTTCTGAAGGATCTCGTCGATTTCTCCAGGCAACGTCCTGTCATTTATTATGGCTTTGTTTATCTCCCTGGCGTCTAAACAAATCCTTACTGCGCCATTTTTCTTTGGATTGCTTAGTTCAATGATATCGTTTTCTATTAACCGTTGTATTTCAAAGCGGACTGCTTCTTTCAGCGAAAAAGCTATAGGGTAAGATTTTCTTTTGAATTCAGTTTGTTCTTTGAATTTTATTTCGCACTGGAAATTTTTCACTTTCCCTGGCGTATCCGAAAATACATGCCTGTATTTGTTATAAATTTTAATTAGTTTCGTTATCTGTTAATTGGTTAGAATACTGTGAACTCTAGCTGTTCGGAAATTCTTAATTTCTTCTAACTTTTCCATCCACAACGTGTCTCCTTGGCTATGGCGAATTTCTAAATTTATCGACATTTGCTCTCTCTGGTCGTGGCCTTCCCTAATGTAGTATATGATGTGCTCAGGAGGTGCCTTCCTGTTTTTGATCAACTCTGCTGTCCATCTAATTTCACCTGATTTTAAGGATACCTTGGCTCTGTTCATATCGATAATGGCTGCGTATTTCCTTAATATGTCGCAGCCGATTAACAAGGTAAAGGGTAGCCCACTCGCTACTAAGAAAATCATTGGGATGGTTTCGCCGTTGCTTGATATTTCTAATTGCACTTGGTTCCGGATAGTTTTATTCTGCCGACCCGTTGCTCCAATTAGGATAATATTATTTATCGGCAACGTTGGTATGATTGTTTTATTCCCTGTCTGTATCCGGTTTAACTCCACTCTATCAATTAATGATACATTGGCCCCTGTATCTATCATGGCCGTCGCTTTGATCCCGTTTACATTAACTGATATATAGGCAATTTCGCTATTAACGGTGTCATCGACATTATTTTCTTCTTCTTCCATTAAATCTTGGCGAATATTTTTTAAGTAATTATTTTGGAGAATTACAATTGATTCCGTTATGTTTCCTGATACGTTAGACCCAATAGACCGGTTCAGTGAGGGTGATGTCGTGGTTTTCACTGCCGTTGCCCATTTAAAGGCAGGTCACCATTGTCCGGGTGCCTGTCTGATGAGTTTGATGCACTCTGTTCTTGGGATCCTGGTCCACTCCCGTTATGATAAGCTTCCGCATTTCCTGGTACTCGCTGATTATCTTCGCTACTGTGACTTCTGTTAGAGCGATATCCCGATTCTTGATCTTCTCCCTCGCTGTTGCTCCGGCTGTTATTACTGTGGTAACTCCGGCGATCCTGGTAGTACGGTCTACTACTTCCACCTCTACTGGCATTAGCGTAGTTTACCCTTCTGAAGTTACTACCACCGTTATTTCCATTGTTTTGTCTATAATTATTATTATTATGGGGGTTGTTATTATACGGCCGGTAATAATTGTTATTTGGTCGATAATTGTTATTTCCCTGGTAACTATTTGGCCTAGGGTTATTTTGATTTCCCCGGTCATTATGGTTGGCATTATCACCACTATTATTTTGCCTGGGATTCTGATTATTATTGAACCGCGTTGGGTTATTGAAGTTCCCTCTATAGTTGGGCCTATCATTGTTGTTATGAGGATTATTATTACCCGGTCCTCCCCGGTCATACTGTTGTCCTTGTCCCTGACGGTTCCTTTGGTAGTACCGCTCCCTCTCGTGGTTTTCCAGGAGCACGGACATCCCTTGTACCATTTTTATTTGTGCATTTAATCTTCCCTGGGATATACCTTGATTGAAGTGGTATGCCAGTTTAGTTACCAGGCACTCCTCCGGTATTGCTGGCTCCAAATTCCTCGCTAGGCAGATTTTTCCTAGAAAATATGTTGTCATTGATTGTCCGCCATTGGGGTCGTACCTGCCATTACTTATATCGTCTCTTATTATGTTCTGGGTGGATTCTGACCAGTATTTCATTTTAAATGCCACCTTGAACGCTTCGTAGCTATTTACTTCATGTCTGGTTGCCGTCCACCAATTGTCAAAAACATTTCTGAAGTACTCGTCGAGCATTCCTTTTATTATCGTCCATCTGTTCTCCTTATTTCGGTTCAGTACCTCGTCCACTCTCTCCAAGAATTCGAGCGGATTTTTCTTATACGCTCGGAAGTCTATGTTCTCCCGTCCATCCAGGTGTGTTAATCCTGCTATTACACTTGGGTATGTTCTCAGACGGTTCATCTCGTCCCTGAGGTCGTTGAATTCTCGTTGTTGCCGTTCCGTTAATTGTTCTCTGTCGTTATCCACCTGGTTCTTTACCGCGTCTACTGTCGTTTTCATCTCTTCACACTTCTCCCCTAGCGTGGTGTGTGCGACTACCATTTCCGTTTGTCTGCGCTCTACTACCTCCATTTGTTTATTCCGGGTTTCTTCGAGGAGGTCAATTCGGTTGTGGAGACTGTTTTGGTTTGCACAATCTCCTGTTTGTTAATTTCGCACTCTCGTCGTATGTCAGACATCTCTCTCTGGATTTCTGTCGCCATCACTGCCATCCTCTCCTCCGTTGCTTCTAGGTTTTCTTCAAATTTCTTATCTATTGTTTCTATGGTCGTTCTTGTGATTTCTTCAGTTCTGTCGCTATTGTCAGCCATCTGTTGCCATATCTTCTCGTTATCGCTTTTCACTGCTTCAATTTCCTTATTGATTTTCTCGTTCAGTTCATCTATCTTTTTATTTGTTTCACCGATTTTGACTCCCAATTCTTCAGATAAATTTTCTCTAATTAATTCTATATTTTTCTCCAATAATTCTCCCGTCTTCTTCTGTCCGTCTTCCATCTTCCTATTAGTTTCATCTATCTTGTCATTTAAATCTTTCTTCAGTGATTTCTGACTCTCTTCTATCTTCTTGCTTAATTCCTCTTTCGTGGCTTGGTTGTCCTCCTTCAATGATTGGAAATTTTCGTCCATTTTCTTATTCATCGACCGGTTATCTTCTTCCATTCTCATCAATAGTCTGTACATTTCCTGCATGATATTTGTGCTTCCTGGTTGCTCTGGTTTTTCACGTCGGCTTACTTCTGGTTGGGTTTCCTGTTGTGTGATCTCCGGTTCACCTTCTGGTTGCTGGACCTCCTCCGCCGGTTCAGGTTGTCTGTCTTCTATCGCAAGTAACGTTTCTTCCACGTCTTCTGCCGACGTCGCTTCCTTCTCCTCCATTCTAGCTTCTTTTTCGGCTTCCGCCGCTCGCTTCTTCGACGTTGATCTTCGGTACATCTTTATATCTTTGCAATGTAATTGCCGCCGAATTAGGTTTAATAATTGTTTATTTATTTATTTGTTTTATTGAGTATCGTGGTCCTAATTCGCGCTCAGATGTTGGGCACCACGTTGTAACGTACTTTAATGGATGAGTAGATTAGTTTGTGTTGTATTTTTAAATTATTTAAAACTTTTTTTATTTAGTAGACTCTTCTTCACTCCTCACGTTGTAATGTAAATATCGATGATTAATGTCGTTTAGTATTTGATAGAATTAGTAATGTTTAAATTTTAATTAATGTTTATGTTTGAAAAGGATTATAATCACTGATATCTTGTTATATTCACCTCCCCACTTACCATCCGTGAACGTCTTCTATCTTCTTAATGGGTTGTTCTATCTTCACTGGAAATACATTAATAACACACAAAATATTTTGTCTGGATATCGACATATACACATTAAACAAATTAATAATGATATTCAATTGTGAATTGAATATTCAAATATTGACCGCTTGAATATTGCCGCCACCTTGTGAAATAATTGTTTCTAAAATGTAAGTTATTTGTATCTATTTGATAGAAATAAAGACTCTCTGTTCACTGGTAACAAATTGAGGTGTTTATTAACATTAGTGAAATTCAGTAAAATCCCTTTTAAAACAATTACTAATAATTTTTAAAAACAACAAAGTTAAATAATTTCTGAAACTTCTTCAGCTCAGGGCTGGTAACACTGGTACAATGTACGATAATATGGTAATTTAGGTTATGTCTACTTTGGTTATAAGCATTACCAAATTTCATGAATTCTTTGAATGTACATGATGCAAGATACAAAGATGTTTTATTAAACAACAATATTTATTCATATATTATAATTAAAAAGACAAAAAAATTAAAATCATTAACCTCAATACGATATTCAAATTATCGTACTATCGTACGGTAGGTTTGTTGTATTCTGATGCTAAAAGCTTCAGAAAGTGATAGTGTACACGTGCTATCAACGTTGCACTATTAAAACAATGTTACTGGTTTAATTATTATTATTATGAACTGGAATTGATAAAAAACGTAAAAAAACTCTTTTTTTCGAGTCTATTCATAAGAATTATTCATGACAGAAGTGACTCTCTATTGGCAAACAAATGCGTGTTGGTTATAGGTTAGTTTACCTAGATGAGAGTAAGTTACAAAATAGAATAATTAATATTATAAAAATCTTAATACTATCTTCACAAACACATTATTTATTTGTAATAAGATGTATAATTAACAGTAATGATTGTTCTCGCATATTAAATTATTGTTTTTCAAGTACTGCTGAAATCATAGTCAGACAAGCGACTATATTTTACAAGTAATGGTTTGCGGTATAAATTATTAATTCCGCTTCTGTTATTATTATTTAAACATGAATATAAAATATTTTAATTAAATATCGTCATTAAATCAGACGAGAACTTTTATTCATTTAACCTGATAATAATTCATCGTTTGCTAGCTAAACAAGCAAGTGTGTTTACTTGGCTAGCGTAGTCGACTATAATTTTCGTTAATCAATGAATATTATTTTGTCATTTTATTTTAAAATTGTTAATGTATAATACTCCCTGTTTCTTTCACATAACATGACCCTTATTATACACTGGTCATGTTTTTAATGGTTCACTGTATCACTCACAACACTGTCACACGATAAAAATTGGTGTTCAGTTGAGGTTAGTTATGGCTATATACTCGTATACGCGCACATTTTAAAATATTTTCCTGGATGACTGTCGCAGGCTCTGCTCGCATCGGTGGCTGGAAGACAATTAGTTCCTCTCATCAAAGCTTCTGCTCTTGTCTGGTAAAATCAGATCATCCTATTGGCTTATGATGCTATACTCTCTACCCCAAAGGCCTTTGTTAAATTAAAATTTTAATTTTTAGCGTCTATGCTTTGGGTTCGATATTCAGCTACGACGCGTTCCCTTCCAATCGGAAATGACCGAAAATCTTATAATACTTATAAGTTTCTTATTAATAGTCTGATTGTCATTTGGATAGTGGCATTGTTTTGAGGACACTTGTGTCTTTAATTTAAGTCCAAACAAGTAATAATTCCGTCCATTAATAACTCACTTCACTTTATCTAAAATTCATATAGTGGTTCTTAATAAAAATAAGTTCTTTCCACTATATTTTGGTGTGATTATATCTTAATGCTTATGATTAAACGTCTGGAGTCCATTTCTCTTATAATCTAATACATAATATTAACATATTTGTGATTTAAGCAAAATATACTAATGGCGTACAAACCATCTATGTCCAAATGTTTATATTTGCTCACATCACCATTATTCCTTATGCTACTACATATTTTTGGTACTATAACGTTATTAGATACACTTACATACATTTGCTAATACTTTATTTCAGCAAATGTTATCTTGTTTACATATATAGCATTGTTTAACATACATTATGCTCTTATATTGCCATTCTGTCACTCTTATTTAGTTATTTTGACCACATATTATATGCATTGTTGATAATTAAATTGTGTACAAATGTTATACATGGTCTGTTTAGTGGACTTACTAACTTTTTTGTTAGCTAAAATTCCTTTAAGTTACTGTATGTTGGTTGTTTACACTTAGTCCTATAATTACAGTTAGTTAGTTTATTAAATTCCAGTTATTAAATTACTTGTACAATGATTGTGAGGTATCCTCATAGTTGAATTGAACATTCCTCTAACTACTGGTAAACTTTCTTACTCTCTCTTTACAAGTTTTGTTAAGGTTTTTTGATTAACTCCACGGTCACATAGGATTCTGTCTAATTGGTTTATTGTTATTATAAATAATCTGACTCATATAGTTGTGTCCTTCTGTTCATATGGTATTCATTGTCTTACTCATTTATTCTTATTTGGTCTCTATATGAAACAATTATTGATAACTACTTTATCTATTTATTGTGTATGATTTTATGTTGTAGGTCCAGTTCATGTCAGGTTATGTGTCATTTAGTTGGCAACAATATGCTTCTTACTTTATTCAGTATTCATCTTAAATACTGTCATGTCATTATGGCATGTTACTATAAGTGTTTATTACTATGTTTTGCACATGTTGTACACATTTTACACTATATGTTTATACAATAATACTTAGTTTTTTATCTAACTATGTTACACATTTTGGGTGGGTTGCATCTTAAGTTGTATGCATTGATTTGTTTCTTTTCAACAACTTAGTTTGTTTACTACTTGTTAGCTTTGACATTTATCTATATTTTGTCCTGTGTTACTATGACATTCAGGCACATTCCATATTAAGGATTATAAAGTTTTTATCATTGATCTCTTTGAACAATTATTTCTCTTTTCATTATCATTAAATTGGTGGTCTTACTGAGTATATTTGTGGTTTTACAATCTTGGATTACAATTGGTACACTAATTGTTTGTGTATTTCACTTGATAATCGTTGATCTTTTCACTTACTAATCTTCATTCACTTCCCTCCATTATAAACACTTCACTAATATTGTCTGTGTTGCTTATTTGGGGTTAGTGTTATTACGTTATTTATTGTTGCACTTATATAAATTATTCATTGTTACTGTTTGTGATCACTTATTAAGGTTCAACACTTGGTTTTTTATTATACTGGGGTCACTATGTCCTTCTTTGATAGGTAGTTTTTTATTACTACTAATCTTATAATTAACATTCTTATTTTGGTCATTATACTGATTGTGTTGCTTTCCATATTTTGGGAATGTTGATGTCTTGTTCTGGTCATACATAATCTTCATTCTTCATGGTACATTTCTTCTTCTTGTTCTTCTTCTACTGTTTCTTCTTCGTGTTAATTGTTTGTCATTTGTGATGCTTTTCTTGGTTACTCACTATTTGTGATAATTCATGTTCATTCAACATAGTTATATTCTTCCACATTTTCACTCACTATTATGATAATCATTGTCTTATATTTATCTCACTACTATTATGACAAATTAGTCTATTTTCTCACTATGATAATTGCATTTGATATGTGTCTTCCTTATGATGATAGTCACTTTCGGCATATCCCCTCACTATTTTGATCTATTGGGCCTGGATGCTAACGTTTTATATTGACTTATTGTATTCTCTCCTTCTTCTTTATACTCGATGATATATTCTTATGACTCTTCTTTCTTCTTCGTTGGGTTGCTTTAATATTATTTATTTATAGATACACTTTTGATTTTCATACTTCTATTCCTTCTTCCATGCTTGATGAAATATGCTTATGGTACTCTTTCATTTGACGTATTATATATTTTTTTTTATGTAACCGTTGTTTTGATGCGTTACAATATGTATAATCACAGAGTTTTCATCGTGCAGGCATAACAAGGTAAAGACATAAATTTATAACAAGAATTTCAAATTAAATTGAAGTCCACTAGGCAAAGGGATGATAAAAACAAAGTTAATAGTTTCAGAAATATAGTAACTCTTCTGTAAATTTTCAGGAAACTGGAGACTAATTAATTGTTCTTTTACAAACACATTGTAGACATTTTGCATATTATACAATGGTCATTTGAAAAATAATGTCTGATTGCACATAGCTTGTGCCCAGCTGAAATGATCAGGTTGAGACACATTAGTGTAGTTCATGTTAGTCCAGGGAACACAGATGTTTCATTGTTGCTTTGTGTACATAGACGGGGTGTTTATTTAAAATGAGTAATCTCATTACAATCCTGCAAAGTGTGTAATGTGCTGCGATGTAATTGTTGCAAGTGAAAAAATTGAGTGTTGTGAAAATTCATCACCAAATTACTGAAGTGTATGGCAAAAATGTGATGAGCAACTATGAAGTGCAGAAATTGTGTTGGTATTCTCTGACAACCTTCACTTGTCACTGACAAGCTCACAAACATGTCGATGGCAAAAGTTGTATAAAGAGACACTAAGCAAGTGAAGTGATAATTTTCCTAAAAAATCATGAACCGTTCTGTACAAATTAGTTACAGAAAAGTTGTTTCATTATCACAAATCTATCTCAGGTGGCTCACCAAGGCCTATAAAAATCAGAGAATTTAGCTCTAGGAAGTTTTTGGACCAGTTCTATGCTGAAGGAGACAACTCAAAACCTATTGTCACTGGACATGAGACTTGGATCTCACACATTAACACAGAAACCAAAAAACAAATGATCCAATGGAAGCATAGCCTTCACCTAAACCAAAAAAATTCAAGCAAACATTTGCTGGCGAGAAAATTATGGCTACCATTTTTATGGTACCATACCATCAAAGTGTCTTACTTGTGGAATTTTTGAAATCTCATATAACAATAAATTCTAAAGTGCAATGTCAAACACTAGAAAAACTGAGAAGGGAAATACAGAATCACTGGCATGGCTTGTTGTCTTCAGGCGTCATACTGGTTCGTGACCACACAGCACTGTGGCACACTCATAACACTTCATAAATTCAAATGGAATGTTCTTGATCACCTCCTTATAGTCCAGACTTAGTACCAAGTGATTTTCATCCTTTTGATAAACAATAATGAACTCAAAAGTACTGCAGAGGGATAGTTAAAAACAGGTGGCAAACTTCTTTGAGGAGGGTATAAACAAGCTTGTCCCGTGATATTTCAAGTACTTATATAATGGTGACAACTACGTAGAAAAATGAATTAGGGTTAAATATAATGTAGGTACTCTAAAAATATAGTATTTGTTTAGTTAAAACATTCTTTTTATTAACCTACCAGACCTTGGTTCCAAATGACCCTTGTAAATAGTGTATTTCTAACTAATAGTGTTTTCACTGTGTGTGTGTGTGTGTGTGTGCGTGTGTGTAATATGCCAAGATGATGGCTTTGGCAAGTTTGCTAGTTTTGATGTATTTTTAATAGTTTTACAGGTAGATTAAAAGAAACTGATGTGTTACATGTTTATTTTCATAAAATTTATAGCTGGCATTGCGAGTTGTACAATATACCATAAAGGCACAGTTGGGAATAATATTAAAAATATTCGTGTCTGTAGGCTTACATGAGCCACTGTGTATATATTTCTTAGCTCAGCTTTGTGCTTAGAGGTATTCAATAAGAAGTTCATAAAGTGTTCAGATGTGGTAGTTTATTACATACTTAGCAAAATATATAAAAATGTCTGAAGATGATCACAGGCAGCATCTGTAGAGGACTTTACATGGAATTATGAAAACTGGTAAAAAAAGCAGCCAAGAAGGTTAGATGAGTGAATAGTTCTGCAGTGCCTGTTCCACTTCTCTAAATTGTTGTTTAGTGTGTTTTAACTAGAACCGGTTTTAACTAAAACATTCTTAAAAAACAGACTAAATTACTTACTTGTGACAAGATAATAAATTATTGTACCAAAATGACTATATTACCACAACAATTTTTGTTTCAACTGAATAAATCAAATCAAATACCATTTTTCTTTTCCCATTCTACGAGGTATCATCAGAGGTAGGTACAGATTTAATAATATTTTTGACTTCGATTTTAGACATTCACAAAATACTAGACAAGCTAAGAAGTAATTAATCTTCAGGTCCCAGACTGCTGAAATCTACACATAGCAAGTTAGCCCTGATGACTAGTAACACAAACTACTGAAAACCTGTGCACAGTCGGTGTGTTAAAATGTATCAAGGCAGAATCTTCTTAGAAGTTGATGTCTCCAGAACAGTGATAATTTTCACTGACGACCTACACAATAAAGTACAAAACTTCATGGAATAGAACAACATTACAGAACTAAAACACAACCTCACTGATAGATACCAAAACACAGTAAAACACCTAATCAACAAAGCCAAACACATAATGACAAATAAACAAAAGCCCTACCTGAAACAAATCCAACCATCAGTCCCTACCCTCCAAGCACTTCCCAAAATCCACAAAGAAGAAATCCCGATCTGCCCCATTATCAATTACCGTAATGCCCCTGCACAAAAACTTACAAAACATTTAGACAAAATCATCAGACAGCACACACAACTAGACAACAACATTGCAGTAAAAAATAACACAGACCTTGTAACAAAAATAAAAGACATATACATCCCCTATAATGCCACATTAGCCTCCTTCAACATCAAAAACCTGTACACAAACATCCCTATCTCTGATACAATCACCATTCTACAAAACAAACTCAAACAAAACAACACACCAGAAGAACTTATCACAGAAATAACAGAAACTCTTATCATAATCACAAAACAAAACTATTTCACATATAACAGTAAATTTTAATAACACATAATGACACGTTACCTATGGGCTCACCCATGTCCAGCATATTAGCAGACGTCTTTCTCCAACACTCATAAAAAACAAGAATCCTCACAAACAATGACAGACACTCACATAAAATACTATGTTGGCACAGATACGTTGATGACATCATAATTCTATACAAGGGAAACAAAAGACAATGCGAACAGCTACTAACCCACATAAACAAAATACACAAAAACATTAACCTTCACTGCTGAATATGAGTACAACAATAGCATAAACTTTCTAGACCTCTCCATCACAAAATTTGAACACAGACACAAATTCAGTACATACAGAAAACCCACTATACCCTGATTAACGAAAGAAAGTGACTGGCGGAACAGCCGCGCGGCGACCGAGTTTGTAGTAAAAACATTCCACTTAATAACCTCGTGGAAACGTAAAATACAGGGCTAGAAATGTCTAATGAACTGTATTTTAATCATCAATTAAAGACGTTTTTAACAAACTTTACTAATTTTTAAAATCTTTTTTCAATTAATTTACATTGAGAGTTAAATAAAAAAATACACGAATTTGAATTAAAAATTTAGGGTTTATCATTTTTATTACGTAAGAACTCAGAGGTTAAGCATCGGAAAAACATTTCTTGTAGACAAATAGTAGTCCACCTTCTTTAGTACAATATATCAAAAATTGAGATTCCTACGATTAAAATTAACGACGCTATTAATTTTTTTCTAATGTCCTGTTAACTCAGTTGTTAAAAGTTGTACATGCATGAGATTTGCGTGACGCTCTCTTTAGATAACTAAGTGTAGAAGACATATACAACTTACACCTTGTACGTGATAGGAATACTACAATGGATTAATATATAAAGTGAATTTCACAGAGAGCAGTGCGCGGCGCTCTGCGGCGGAAGTACAGTCAGAACCTAGTGGACCCATTTTATTCGCGCGCGCTACCATCAACCCCAGCGTCTCGGCCTCTCCTTTATGTCCACAAATAGCACACGCTTCCAGGAAAACTGAACCATTATATACACACTAAGGGTAAGGGAAACTTCCAGCTTTCAGTTTAGTTGATTTTCGATTGGTTGAGTGATGTTCGGTTGTTGGTTATCTTGATTTTAAGTGTGAGTTTCTTGTGCTTTCATTATAAATTGACGTGTTTTTAAGTTATTTTGTGTGAATATACTTCGGTGGCTGAGCATGGAGCAACGTAACGAGGCTGAACCAAGGAAACATAGGGGAAGACCTAGGACTCGAACTCCAAAGAAAAGATAAACTTCAGGCCAAGGCGTACCTATGAAAGGACAGTCAAGAGAAATTGTGTGCAAAGTGCGGGAATATTTTGATAGAGAAAAGGCGAACAAACAGGAGAAGACTGTGACAAAACTTGACACTTTTCAGGAAGACGCTATACGAAGACATGTATATTAATATTATATAAGAAAAGAATATCCCACTTTGAAAAACCTCTTATCATCGTTGGAAAATGAAGAGCTGTTTAATGGCAGTCTGTCTTCACTTAGAAACGTGCTAAAAGGTTTAGGATTTACGTGGAGAAAATTTTCAGGCAGAAAAGTGATTATGGAGAGAAGCGATGTTGCTGCCTGGAGGTATCGTTTTCTTTGCCAAATCAAAGACGAGAATTTCGATAATATAATTTGGCTCGATGAGACCTGGGTAAATGCTGGGCATTGTTTGAAACAAGGATGGACTGATGAGTCACTTCAGGGGACAATGTCAACACCTATAGAGAAAGGTGAACGATTAATAATATGTCATGCAGGTTCTTCAAAGGGGTTTGTTCCAAATTCCCTTCTACTATTTAAATAAAAAAAAAGCGGTGACTACCATGAAGATATGGATCACGACAAATTCTTCGGTTGGTGTTCTGAAACTTTGCTAAATAACCTAGAAGAGCCTGCAGTAATATTCATGGACAATGCTCCCTACCATTCTAAGCAAATTGATGAAGCTCCCACAAGCAAAGATAAAAAAGCTGACATACTTGCATGGCTGGATAGGAAAAATATTCAATCTACAACCGACTTGAAAAAAATCAGAACTTTTGGAATTAGTGAAATGGCACAAACCCCAGAACAAAAGGTATTTTGTTGATGAATTGATAGAGAGTAGAGGTTACAAAGTGATAAGGCTACCACCTTACCATTGCCATCTTAATGCCATTGAGCTTATATGGGCTCAGGTTAAGGGGTATGTTGCCGAAAACAACAAAATGTTTACTTTAAAAGAAGTTGAACGACTGACTAAAGACGGATTTAATCGCATTACTGCTGAGAGGTGGAAGCAAGTAGTGGACCACACCAAAAAAGTTATTATCGATGCATGGAATAACGAAGGACTAATGGAAGAAGCTGTGGAGGAAATGATTATATCCGTGGGAGACAGCAGTAGCTCCGAGGATGATAATTGTTCAGAAGATGATAATAGTGATGATGATCCAATGGAGGGTATCAGAGAACTTTCGTTTGAAGACTACTAACTCACAGCTATAAGTGTTTTAATAAGCATTTTTTATAGAGTGTTTTAATAGTATGAGCGGATTCCATAAAAGCTGAAGAACACTACAATACTTGTAAGTACCGTACTGTCTTTATTATTTATTTGTCAATGCTAATAACAAGTAATTTACTAATTGTTTTTACATTTCAATACATTATAACAGTAAAATACTGTTATAATTATGCAATATCTGGTAGACCGAGCTTTGTTCGGTAGTTTTAAACTGTAAACTGTATTTCATAGTTAAATAATTAGTTGTGAAATTTGAATGGCATTAACAATTTCCCAGTAATTACATTGCACTTCAATTAGTAGTACTAAAACTGATCACAAAACAAAAACAGTTTATTAACAAGAAAACAATAAATACCGTACCGCAAAAGGGTGATTCAAGACACTCCATCTGTTATAAAAAGCATGTAGTTCAACTAAACCACAAAAGTCTGGTCAGATGTAAGTTTTTGACAGATCTCCAGGTAGATAGATTAGATTAAATAAGTAGACAGATAACTAAAATCTCTGAATATACTTATGAGAGGTTGGTGACTTGTAGCAAGTTAGCTGTGTCAATGTGTGAGCTATGAGTGTATGCACCACTTTCTTTGGGCTGTTACTGTACCTTGACTCGATCGCACACCGTTGAGAGATGTTAGTTCTAATTTTCCTATATTAACTGATTGCGGTTATATTTCATAATATTTGAAGGTTACATACCACTTTGTATTGATGAATACAATTTTGTTATGCTTATTGTGAAAAAACTCAATGAAAAAAATTATTAATAATGGAGTTAACAGTACATTTGGAAAAAATTAATAACGCCGTTAATATTATTCGTAGGAATCTCAATTTTTGATATATTGTACTAAAGAAGGTGGCCTACCATTTGTCTACAAGAAATGTTTTTCTGATGCTTAACCTCTGAGTTCTTACGTAATAAAAACGATAAACCCTAAATTTTTAATTCAAATTCGTGTATTTTTTTATTTAACTCTCAATGTAAATTAATTGAAAAAAGATTTAAAAAATTAGAAATGTTTGTTAAAAACGTCTTTATTTCATGATTAAAATACAGTTCATTAGACATTTCTAGCCCTGTATTTTACGTTTCAACGAGGTTATTAAGTGGAATGTTTTTACTACAAACTCGGTCGCCGCACGGCCGCTCCACCAGTCACTGTCTTTCGTTGATCAGGGTATACAACTGACACACTAATACACAACTCCTCCAATCACCCAGTACAACACAATCTGCCTTCAGAACTATGATACACAGACTAAACAACATCCCACTAGATTAAAAAGACTACAAAGATGAACTAAACACAATAAAATATCTAGCAGAATCCAACAGATACAACAGAACAATAGTCAATAAACTCCTACACAATACACAAAACAAACAACAGACAAAGACAGAAAACAACAAATTCATAACACTAACATACATCAATAACCACACTGAAAAAGTAGCCCACAAATTTAAAAAAGCAGGATACAGAATCCAATACAAACGTACAAACAAAACCCAACACACACACAAAGCACACAAAAATTCGATCTACCTGGTGTTTACAAACTAAACTGCTCAGATTGGAACGAATTCTTCATAGGCCAGACAGGACGTTGCTTCAAACAGAGATACATTGAACACACAAAGGTACTACACTCCACTATCGAATCCACCTTTACAAACCACCTCATTGAAGCAAACCACACATACAAAAACATTGACGACAACATGGATATTCCACACGTACACATAAAAGGCTGAAAACTAGACACTCTAGAACAATTGGAAATATACAAATACATGAAAACACATAAAAACTAAAAACTACATCCTAAACTAACAGACACAATTCAAATCACACATATTATTCGAACATATCTCACCCCACACACACAACATCAATCTTTCAAAAGATGGTGCTGTCGCCAAGAACACGACGGACAGCGCTCCCAGTGACAGCTAGACAAAGCTTATAATAAGCGAAAATTGGTTCAGGCTATAAGGTAAATATTTTACATTTTTACCAATATAAAACTTTATGTTCTGAGTTAGTAGTGTTATACTTATAATTATTAAATTAATATCTACACACTAATGACTTTATATTGAAAAATTGTTTACATTCAAGGAAGTAACGGTCATACAAGATACAAGCAATACTCTCTTTTTTTTTAATAGCAAGAATTTATGAGTTAATACTATAAAACAGGAAACTTATTTTTCAAACTAAGTCATCATCTATCTAAGTTACCCAAACAGGCGGCAGTCAACACTGCTTCTCATTAGACTGGTGAGTTTTCCTGATTGTAATGGCCAAGAATTTTAATTTTTTTAAATTTTGATCGAAAATACGTTACAAGCAGCCAAGACACCCCAACACCAGCCAGAAGCGATAAATAAGGAAACAATTTAACGAAGTGTCAACTGAACGTTTGCCAGGAACAATACGTGTACGCTTCACATAACTTTACAATGGAAAATAAGGTTGGCCTGTGACAGACTCGACTCAACCGAGATTTACAGCCCACAACAAGCAGGACAAAAGGAAACTAGGACAGTAGCACTTTACGGAGAAATTGTAACGAGCACACACTGCAAGGTTAATTTGAAGTGTGCCAGCAGTAAAAAAGGGTGTAGTTGCACAATGGTATTTACCCTGTATGAGGACTGACAACGCTATCTAATGAATGGAATCGAACGTGTACACAGCGGGAGGACATCTTACTGGCGACAACTGATATTTACGACAGGGAGAAGGAGTGCCGTCTTGGAAACGACGACACGCTGTGTCCGGATAGCTAACGGAAAAGGGTCATGGATAGTCAGACAATAACAAAATACGACACATTGTTCGTGTGAGAACAGCAGCAGGTTTCCGGAGTACACTTAGACAAAGACTTGATCGACAGCCGAGGAATTGCTCTTGTTCCAGGAAAAGGGTGGAGGCCTTCGACGCGAACTTGAGGGGAGACAAGATACCCAACCAGAATCCAGCATCTACCCAGAGTACAGGTGGAGAGGACCGTCATCATCATAGCAACGCGAACGACGAATGAGAAGTGGAGAACCATAGTCTTGCATAAGGGTAGGAGTTCACCTGACCTATCATGTTTGACCAGAGGCGTGTTTGCCAGGAGATTGCATTGTGGTAAACGATGCTTAATAAAAACTGTTTACAGAGCACGCGAGAGGACAGTCTTTCATAAAATTTTCAATCATATACTTTGAACAGTCTTCACGGAACTTAAATCTTAAATTTTCTAAGTCTTAATACAGTTCAGTTAACATACGTACAACAGTTGGACTTTGAAACTCTACTACGCGGTATTTTAATCAGTTGACTTAAACATTTCAATATTGGCGAGTTATTCGGTAATAGTGTATCTACAGTCACTAAATCATGCAATATACGCCGGTGATTAATAACTCTCAAGCACTTTATCTTACTCAGCTACCGCTTATTAAAAATTAAACTAATCAATAGCAGTTTCGTCAATAACAGACTCGCAGAACTTGTGTTAATGCTTTACCGGACAACGAAATCGTAGCGTTGTACAGTGCGAAGCGATACAATACCAATTGGAACAATACACCACGTTATCAAAGACACAATACATTAATGTACACAAGAAGAAGTTCATTAATAGACAGTCAGATATATATTGTAACGTCTTGCGTTTTTGATTGAGCCCTTTACAGTATAATAATTACATTAGTTTAGCCCTACGTTGTTAGCGTCATTTTGTAACGTCTTGTGTTTTCGATGTTTACGTCTATCTGTTAATCTGTTCCAACTTTCTTATGCATTACTTTTCTAAATGTGTAATTTTGTCTTTTTTATACTCTGTTCATGTTATTTTTATTTTGGTGTGTAATTCTTTGTAATGAAAAATAAACCACGGTATCCTTTGTTGTTTATTATATCTCCTTACAGGTATTACAATTCAGTTGTTTGTGTGTGTGTGAGAGAGAGAGAGAGAGAGAGAGAGAGAGAGAGAGAGAGAGAGAATTCCTCTCTTTGAGTACGATTTGATCGTTTGATTTTTACGCGAGTTGCATCAGCTGTTTTCAACTTGATAACCAGTTACAGGTTATGTTGTCCGTCGTACTTCATAGGCTATGATGTCTGAGCTAACTTTCTTACTCTTCTCTGCTATTCACCTGTTTCCTGTAACAAATCTGCTATCTACAAGAAATAATACAAAGTCAATTCCCTAAAAGAAAGGTATTTATTGGTTGAATTTGGTTTATTTTCTGGAAATTATTACATCCAGGTCATCGGTTTACAAATCGATTATTTTTCGAAATCACAACAGTTTTCGATATAAGTTTTTTGCACAACAGATATATTCAATTACAGTTATTAGTAAAATTAATAAATTATGTATCTCAGGGTTATTTGGGGATTCTTTGAGCTATAAGAAAGTCAGAAATGCTTAGTTAATAGTATCATACTTTACAATAATTAATATATTTTTTTTTAGTCTGATTCAATAAGTTCGTTTTATAAACGCCAGAGTGCAGACCACTCGTATTCGCACTGAAGTCATGTAAAGAAATATGGCTGCTGTGGATTTCTAATGAACACACGTTTTTACTGTTTTTGGTTAAATAAAGAAAGTTTAAAATGTTCACGCTACGTTTTCTTATAAATTGAATGAGGTTGTACTGTGTCTAGTGTTCGTTACTTGTTGGTGATGTGTAATTTTTTAGTTTATTAAGGTAGGCGTTCTCACCAATGTAGTGATAGTTCAAATTTTTCCAGCAATCTGATGGTTGGATTATTTTTCAATGTTCTTCGATATTCTTGCTTCAATTATTGTGGTTCAACGGATGTCTCACACGTAGTTGCTTGTGCTGAATCGTTTCATTAATTTAGAATAGTGTTTTGTTCAAATTGTAGTTACTAATTTTTTAAAATTTGCTGGATATTATTTTGGTCATCTACACTCTTGAAATCCAATTTAACAATTACCCATCTTGTTAATTCGGTTACTCTTAGTAACCAAGTCATTGATGAGTTTTTATTGGCTAACCTAGGTACAGTTTTAGTAAATAGGCTAGTATTAATATATTATTAGTTCTTCCCTTTTTTAGGAAAAATACTCCTTTATAATGTTTACCTATAATTACATTTAATTTATACAATGTCTTTCTTCATATGATTACATAAACTTAGATACTTGTCTTTTATAATTTAGTGGTTTTAACTTAGTTTATTTCTGACCTTTACTTCTGTAAATGAATTACTGCCCTAGGCACTATTTTATTTTCCACCATCTCTTTACTTTATTCTAACTAGCAATTATTAATTTCTTATATAACCCTGGATCCTACAAACATAAACAAAATAATCTTTTACTTACATTGATATTGCCTTTGTGGCCTAACAAAACAAAACTACAACAACTTATTACTAAACATATAGTTTATTACTATAGTCCTGTATCTTCACTATTTGTGATTGATGTCTTTTTTAGTTTAAAATTTACATATATCATACTATGTTTCACTTTGTACACACTGCACTTCTATGGCAACACTTAGTACACTGTTTTTTAATTGCTAAACTGTTTTATTGTTTGTTGTAAAGATTGTACAAATGTTTCATAGTATGATTCTTAAGCATTCATTTCTGACTTTTGGAATGGGGTAACTACTGACTTTTTATTATTATTATTTTACAAATAATAATAATAGGTATTCCTTTATTTTTTATAAGTATTAAGCACTGATTATGTAATGTTACATAAAGTTCCCCCACTAGAACATATTTATTTTTATTTCAGTATTAAAATTAATTGTTTGAGTCCTAATCATTCACCTTCTTTTATCATTCTTCATAATATAGTTTCATCTCTATTTGGTTATATACACCTTTTATTTTGTTATTTGTAATTGACTTGATTTCATAGGTATTGTTACCCTTTACCTGGGTTATTAGGTATAGCCCAGTATAAAGTAAGAATAATTTCCTTGCTATACCCTCTATTTGTAATTAGTACTTTATCCCCTACTTTATACTCGATAATTCTTTTCTTCTTTCCTGTTTCTTTTTTATAAAAAATTTCAGCCTTATGAGCAGTCGATTATGCATTTCAATTCTGTTATACTCAACTCTCTCTCCTGGAGGAAAATTAACTATTGATATTATTTCTCGTGGTGGTGGTTTTTTCGAACATCACTTGATGAGGACTGGTCACAATAGTCAATAAAAACGTGTTCTAACTCTCCCATATTTCTGTCCTTGCTCAATTGAGCGTCTGTCTGCTATATTCCTTCTATTTTCTTCCTTCATAATTCTGGAATCTGATATAATATCTTCTTAGCTGGTTTTTTATCCCTTAAATATTTAATTTCCCTAACATTTTTTCCCTATCCTGTGCGGTGGTTCAGTTCGGGTGGCCACTTTTGGGTCTATTACTCCGCTGTCCGTCCTTACACCTTCTGAGTACAGAGGGACGTACCGTCTGCTCAGGAAAATGATTGCTGGAACATTTCTACAGCCAATTCATTATATATAAAAAAAACTTACAAGTAGTCGATTGGCGACTGATAAAAAACACTCTTGGGATTATTCACACTGTTGCTGTTTACATTTGATTATATATTTCTTTTTTCTTCTTGATTCCTTCTTATTTTCTGTAGCTATTTTTAGATAACGTTGTTGACAGGCATTATTTGTAAATCCTTTTGACTTTCCTTCTTGTGACAGATGTTCTGCGTATCATTTTGTTATTTTTCATTTTCAACTCCAAGAAATTCTAAATTGTAGCTGTATTAAATATTATTATTCTTTAGTTTCATTGTAATTATAGTCATTAAATTATTCATTGTCCTTCTTATTTTACCGTCTTGTCTTAGCACATCACCATTAATTGTTTTTATTTATTTTTTTTTTCTTCTCATTGTTCCCATCAAAATATTATTTTTTCTATTATTCCATTCTAAATCATGTTATTTATAAGTAAATTACGTAAGCTGCTCTTACGTTCTTTTTGAATTTTGTTGATTATTTTTTACTTCAAAATTAATTCCTGTAAATTATTTATATAAGTTGATCTTATTTTGTTTTAGAATTTAGTATATTATCATTTTTATTTCTTCATCTGATTTGCCTTTGTCTTTATCCAACATTTCCGTCCCGTTTTCCTAGCTGTGTCTGTACTCACTTTATACGTGGTACATCACTTCATTTACCCTTGTTGTTCCAATTACTACAGTGTCCATAACGATTTCGGTTCTTGAGATACCGCTCAGTATCTTGTACTGCAAGATTTCCGTTATAACATTTTCAATGGTGTTGAAGCTTAGATCCATCACTTTATCATTCTGTTTATTGCACAGATGTTTCAATGACCTCTCAATTATCGATGACATCACTGATCTGGTATTATTCATTTCATGTTCTGTTATATTTAATTCAAATATTAATTTGGTTAAGTTTTTTCTATAATTTTTTAACTCTGTTCTTTCTCTGTAATTAATGATTGTGAGATTAAATACATTAATTAAACCACTACTAATCATATCTAATCCTTCCTGTGTATTCCTGAGTTTCTTAGGATGTATCATTCTCCTTTCTTTCGTTTTCTTAATTATTTGTTTCTTTACTCCCTTAATGTTAATTTCTATGTGCATCATCTTTTCTTTTTCTCTGTTACTTTTTTTCTCAGATAGCAATGTATTTATCTCTACTTTATTCTCTATTTCCTTACTACTCTCTTCTATTTTCGGACTTACTTGTTCCCTGTTTTGATCGTTAGTTTCCTGTCGTATTACCATTATTCGGACTTGATTACTTTGTTCATCTCGATCCATTCTGGCATCTATTTCTGTTCTGATTTGTCTGACGGTTTCTTCGGTTTTATCTAATCTCTGTTTGGTCTCTGTTTTTCTGTTTCCTCCTTATATCCATCTACTCTTTGGCTAAGTGTGTTATTGACTATTTCAATCTTCTCATGAATTTGTTTTAATTTTTCTTCATTTTCTTCAAATTTTTTGTTCATCTCTCAATTCGTGGTATTGTTCATTCATGGTTTGTCTTATATCTCCATGAATGGTCTCAATTTTTTCATTTATTTGTTTTACTAAACTTTCCTGAATACTGTATATTTTCTCATTGGTTTGCTTGTTTTGTTCCCTTGAGTTTTCCTCCTGTTTCCTAAAATTTTCATCTATTTTATCAAATTTTTCGCTCAAGGTTTCGTTTTGTTTCCTTGAGTTTTCCTTATTGCTTTCTTTAATGCTATCAATTTTCTCCATCATTAGCCTCATCATTTCTTGCCAATTTGGTCCCCTCTGGCTTCTGCTTTGTCGCCCGCCTGTTGCTCCTTTTCCGTGTCCATAACTACTTCGGTTTCTTCTTTATCGCCCGTCTGTTGGTCCATTTCACTATCCGTGACTAATTCTATTTCTTGTTCCTGTCCACCTTCTTCCTTCTCCGTGTCTTCTGCCCTCTTCTTTGGCCTGCCTCTGGTATGCATTTCTTGGCTTCTTACAGTTGCCGACAAAAATTAGGTTTTTCATTATCTTAATTATTTGTGTATATTTCAAAATTCTTTCCTAATTTAAGCCCTCTAAGTTGAGCGCCATTTTGTAACGTCTTGCGTTTTTGATTGAGCCCTTTACAGTATAATAATTACATTAGTTTAGCCCTACGTTGTTAGCGTCATTTTGTAACGTCTTGTGTTTTCGATGTTTACGTCTATCTGTTAATCTGTTCCAACTTTCTTATGCATTACTTTTCTAAATGTGTAATTTTGTCTTTTTTATACTCTGTTCATGTTATTTTTATTTTGGTGTGTAATTCTTTGTAATGAAAAATAAACCACGGTATCCTTTGTTGTTTATTATATCTCCTTACAGGTATTACAATTCAGTTGTTTGTGTGTGAGAGAGAGAGAGAGAGAGAGAGAGAGAGAGAGAGAGAGAGAGAGAGAGAGAGAGAGAGAATTCCTCTCTTTGAGTACGATTTGATCGTTTGATTTTTACGCGAGTTGCATCAGCTGTTTTCAACTTGATAACCAGTTACAGGTTATGTTGTCCGTCGTACTTCATAGGCTATGATGTCTGAGCTAACTTTCTTACTCTTCTCTGCTATTCACCTGTTTCCTGTAACAAATCTGCTATCTACAAGAAATAATACAAAGTCAATTCCCTAAAAGAAAGGTATTTATTGGTTGAATTTGGTTTATTTTCTGGAAATTATTACATCCAGGTCATCGGTTTACAAATCGATTATTTTTCGAAATCACAACAGTTTTCGATATAAGTTTTTTGCACAACAGATATATTCAATTACAGTTATTAGTAAAATTAATAAATTATGTATCTCAGGGTTATTTGGGGATTCTTTGAGCTATAAGAAAGTCAGAAATGCTTAGTTAATAGTATCATACTTTACAATAATTAATATATTTTTTTTTTAGTCTGATTCAATAAGTTCGTTTTATAAACGCCAGAGTGCAGACCACTCGTATTCGCACTGAAGTCATGTAAAGAAATATGGCTGCTGTGGATTTCTAATGAACACACGTTTTTACTGTTTTTGGTTAAATAAAGAAAGTTTAAAATGTTCACGCTACGTTTTCTTATAAATTGAATGAGGTTGTACTGTGTCTAGTGTTCGTTACTTGTTGGTGATGTGTAATTTTTTAGTTTATTAAGGTAGGCGTTCTCACCAATGTAGTGATAGTTCAAATTTTTCCAGCAATCTGATGGTTGGATTATTTTTCAATGTTCTTCGATATTCTTGCTTCAATTATTGTGGTTCAACGGATGTCTCACACGTAGTTGCTTGTGCTGAATCGTTTCATTAATTTAGAATAGTGTTTTGTTCAAATTGTAGTTACTAATTTTTTAAAATTTGCTGGATATTATTTTGGTCATCTACACTCTTGAAATCCAATTTAACAATTACCCATCTTGTTAATTCGGTTACTCTTAGTAACCAAGTCATTGATGAGTTTTTATTGGCTAACCTAGGTACAGTTTTAGTAAATAGGCTAGTATTAATATATTATTAGTTCTTCCCTTTTTTAGGAAAAATACTCCTTTATAATGTTTACCTATAATTACATTTAATTTATACAATGTCTTTCTTCATATGATTACATAAACTTAGATACTTGTCTTTTATAATTTAGTGGTTTTAACTTAGTTTATTTCTGACCTTTACTTCTGTAAATGAATTACTGCCCTAGGCACTATTTTATTTTCCACCATCTCTTTACTTTATTCTAACTAGCAATTATTAATTTCTTATATAACCCTGGATCCTACAAACATAAACAAAATAATCTTTTACTTACATTGATATTGCCTTTGTGGCCTAACAAAACAAAACTACAACAACTTATTACTAAACATATAGTTTATTACTATAGTCCTGTATCTTCACTATTTGTGATTGATGTCTTTTTTAGTTTAAAATTTACATATATCATACTATGTTTCACTTTGTACACACTGCACTTCTATGGCAACACTTAGTACACTGTTTTTTAATTGCTAAACTGTTTTATTGTTTGTTGTAAAGATTGTACAAATGTTTCATAGTATGATTCTTAAGCATTCATTTCTGACTTTTGGAATGGGGTAACTACTGACTTTTTATTATTATTATTTTACAAATAATAATAATAGGTATTCCTTTATTTTTTATAAGTATTAAGCACTGATTATGTAATGTTACAATATACACACTAGTTAATGATGAACTTACTCACACGACACATGATTTCATAGACTCTGACAGTAACGGTCGACATCAACAGAAAATACACACAGCGCGAGTGAATCTGATCCGCGTGTGTTGAGTGTTAGTGACATCACGGCTACGCAACTTCGTACGTATGGACCACCAGCGGGAAGGAGTTACGCCGATGGAAATGTTGGATAAATCACTTTACAAGTAATCTTTATGTTATTCTTGTCATAAGAACTCTACTGTCCTGTCTCTTTTCAAGAAAACACCCTTGAGTATTTAAATTAAATATGATAAATTTAAATAACGCTATTCATCTGAGGCAAGAAATGAACGCATTAGTATAAGATTTATATTTTGACTATTTATGTTTTTATATGTTGATTGTGTTATATAGGTATGCGTATGTTTTCCAGCAAACAACGTACTGGATTCGCATTGTAATTTGATATATATACATGTGTTCTTTTTATAAATGTATTTACAGGGAATCATCTATATTTATATATTGAAGTTTCTTTAATGATGTTAATAAATAAGTGTTTATTTTACTCAGAATATATGCGTTCATTATTGTCAAAGTTACCTCAGAACAAGACATTAACGTCACTTGAATGATTTATAGTAGATTTTATTAATTTATACAATAATTAGAGTCTCAGTGCAGTAATTATGCTAACATCAAATAACTAACGTATCACGTAGCTTCAATCAGTTTGGTATAAATAGCATAATTGAGTAATTACATGATCACATCCTACAAATTAGTATAATTACATAATTAATTATGCAAACATTATTTGCATAATTGCACATTATATGATGGTCTCTAGTATTGATCCGTCCCATAATCAACTACCTGAATTCCCCAGTATTCAAACTTGCCAAACATTTAGATAAAATCATTAGACAGCACACACACCAATTAAAAACAATACAGACCTTGTAAGAAAAATACAAAAATACATACACATTCTCCATAATGTCATGCTTGCCTCTTTCGGCATAGAAAACCTATACACAAACACTTCTGTCTCTGAAACAATTAGTATCCTACATGATATGCTTTTACAGAGCAACACAACAGAAGAACTAGTCACAGAAATAATTGAGACTATAAACTTAATCACAAAACAGAATTACTTCACTTATAACGAAAAATGTTATCACTGAATAACAGACTACCTGTGGATTTGGCCATGTATAGCATACTAACTGAAATCTTCCTACAATACTTGGAAATACCAAGAATCGTTTCAGTCATTGACAGACACTCAGATAAAATATTATATTAGCATAGGCATGTTGGTGACATCATACTACTAAACAAAGGAACACAAGACAATGTGAACAGACCCATCAACCCGCATCAACAAAATCTACAAAAATATAATCTTCATTGCTGAATATGAAAACAACATTAGCATAAATTTCCTAGACCTTATCTTTACAAAACTGGGACACACACACAAATTCAGAATATACAGAAAACCCACAACTGACACATTGATACATAATACCTCCAATCACCCCATGCAACACAAACTATCAGCTTTCAGATCCATGATACACAGAGTAAACAACATTCTACTAGAAAAGAAGACTATAAGAACAAATTAAATACAATAAAACATTTAACACAAGCCAATGGCTACAATAGAACAATAATAAAACAAACTCCTACACAAAACCCAAAAGAAACAACAGACAAAGACAGATAACAACAAATTCTTAACACTTACAGATATCAATAACCACACAGGTAAAATAGTCCGGAAATTTAAAAAATATATAGAAAATGATAAATTTAAAAAAAGCAAGATACAGCATGGCATACAGAACATGTTGTCAAAAAAACAACATCTACAAACAGCTAAACAAATTTGACTTACCTGGCATTTGCAACTTAAACTGCTCAAAATATAACAAATTCTATATAGGCCAGACAGGATGCAGCTTCAAACAAAGGTACATCATCATCATCATAATCATCCTCAAAGTTTAAGCCAAGAATGGTTTGTTCCGGTCTCAAATAGGCAAATATTACAGCTGGTCACTCCAGCGCTTCCTCGGATGTCCCACACCTCTCCGTCCCCTCGGCTTATATTTCCATAGTTGTTTGGGGATGCGGCAGTCATCCATTCGGCAAAGATGTTCCCACCAATTCAGCCGATACTGGGCGATCCTGTCGAGTATACTCATAATATTCACTTCCTGCTGTATATCTGTGTTTCTTCTATTATCATGAAGAGTATACCCTGCCATGTGCCTGAGAAATCTCATTTCAGCCACTCAGATGCAACTGTCCTGGCCTTTCATTAAGGGGAGAGTGCCGATTTGGGGGTCAAAAAATTGATTTTTTTTTTATTACTCAAAAATATTCTCTGTTTCTTCTTGATTAAGAATATATATACATTTATATACCAAAAATACCGCTAAATGGTTCAAAACAATTATAAAAGCTATGTATGTCATAGTAATGAAGTAACAATAGCTTTGAAGCGAACAGATCTGAAGCGGCGTTTTCATACAGTAACTTGGATTTATAAACTTGTGTTCTTGTAGTTCACAATATTAGTTGTTGAGTTGATAGCCCTGTTTACTACAGATACGGATAGTCATCTAACATTGAATTTTGTTTGTAAACATTATTATTGTGAAGTTTGTGAAGTGAGGTTATAAACATTACAAAGTGAGTTTTGTGCTGTGTGTGAGTTTAGCTTTTAGTAAGGTGCCTAGAATAAATAAATTTAATAGATCACATAAATTCTATGGAAATAGATTTACATCTGGAAACAGTAGGCCTAACCTCCAAGCAATGAATAGCAGTCATATTCTTCATGTTATAACTTCGCAATTAATTACAAAATTATAATTAACTCTTACCTTCGGGGTTTTACTCCAGGGTCGTACAGACGAAACTGCTGCAGAAAGGATTATTTGGATTTGATATGTGCAATAATTACGTTAACACATTTGATGCTGTCTAAATCACATACTTATTTTTATCCCCAATAAGAGATTGAAGGCCGAAGCGTTCAAACTCTTACTGCCTAAACCCTAAGAGGATCAGTGAGGACATGGCGCCACAACCCCCCTGAACACTCTACTAAAATTGTGGGTTCTTACCCCCCTAGTCTGGGGACTGTGACAGCACCCATCCGATCTTACTGGACTTCTCTGTTCGAACACCGAAAAATCGAACAGATACCCGACCCAGTATTGCCTGACTTTAAAACATTCAATTAAAAAATCAACAAACAGCCTTCCATCACTCCATATCCCACAACTGATTGTTTCCTCTTAGCCGTACTGGTTCATTGACAACGTACTGGCTCATTTTATATTATAGACCCAAAAAAATAGTGTTGCTAAAACAATATAGGTTTACAGTAGTACACATAAATTCCAGTTAAATTGAATAATATTCCCCATACAATATTGCCCTCCAAAACAATACATGGATTTATACAAGGTGTCCTTAACTACTATATATGTATATAGGACAAAAAATTCATGACATGGACAGTAATATACACATCTTATTTTCCAAACACTATCTCAGCTTTAACGTTTTTCGGACTTTAAAAAAGTCCCTGTTCGGACGCCAAATGTAACTACTCATTTTATGGACCAATTATATAACTCGAGTCCCTGTTCGGGCGCCAGTGTAACTTCGCAATTAATTACAAAATTATAATTAACTCTTACCTTCGGGGTTTTACTCCAGGGTCGTACAGACGAAACTGCTGCAGAAAGGATTATTTGGATTTGATATGTGCAATAATTACGTTAACACATTTGATGCTGTCTAAATCACATACTTATTTTTATTTATCAAAAATTCACGCCTTTCTTTTACGTTAGTACAACCTTTCAACGATAGTACAACTGGTTGAAATTATTTCTTATCTCTATTGAGTTTTATTTTGACTACTATTATAAGTGATATTGCTAAATAAATAAAACATTGAAAATGAACCAGTGTATAACCTCTATATTAGCACACGCACACTCATTCTGTTACATTGATCTTTAAATAAACTCCGCCCCTGAGAGAACTCTATAGTACAAAGTATTGGTGTTATATATTTTCCTTTTATGACGAATAATCACCGGTTAGTTGGCATTGGTTTTAATATGCATATTAAATGTTTCTAGTTACCCATACGCAGCGCACTCCTAGGGTTGGCTGCGCGAACTGGTGCTGAACACCTGCCTCGATCTCACGCACTCCGGCACTCGTTTAATACGTTTACTGTTTGAGTTTAAAGGTCCTTACTGTTTTATTGGTTCCACACTACACACCATGACAAAGTCGGCCGACGTAATTTTATTCGCACTTAGAAACCGTTGTAGGCTGGCCGCGCGGCCAAGAGTTGCAATAGCACTTGTTTTTTAAGTTGTTTAAATAGATAGGCCCTTTTAATCTAGGCCTATCTTATGCCCGAGGCCACTGGTTTTAATTCACGAACTTTACTGTCTGATGCTGGCTGTCTGTTGTTCACTCTCTAATGACACACTGCAGACTGGGTTTCACACAGAGCCTGCTGCTGGGCGGTTACGCAATACGTCTGGGCAATTGTTTAGACTAGCTGTATGTATGTTGCTGGTTGGGGCTCCCCACAGGTGAAAGTTAACTACTGAATTAAATACTGATTTATATAAAATAAAATTCCCATTTCTGTACCGTTACAATGTAAACAATACGACTAGGCCTAGGCCTAATCCAGTTGAAAATGCCTCTAATCCTAGCCAAAGTACAAGTAAGTCTGTACCAAAGCAAGTATCATCTAGTACTAAAAAGTTGTCACAATCTAAGCTGCCTTATGATTTTTCATTTGACAACAATAACATAAATATTATTGCCAACTTGCAGCTAATGAGCAAATTAGTAAAATCCTTTACAAAATGTCGATTTTGTGACAATGTAGATTGGGTTTCCTTGGTGATAGACAATAATTACAGAAATCGTCTTGCCCACAGATTAATTATTCAGTGTAATAAATGTAACAATTCAAAATCTGACTTGACATCTAATAATATAAGGAGCCTTTCAGAAGTAAATACCAGATTCCTATATGCGCTTCGATCTATTGGTTGTGGTATATCTGCTGGCAAGATGTTTACAGCTATTATGAATCTTTCCCCTCCTAACACTAAAGTCAAAACCTACACTGCAAGAATATTACAAGGAACAAGAGAAGTAAGTGAGGCATCAATGCGTAATGCAGTTGCAGAAGCTGTGGAAGATAATGAGGGACAAGATGAAATCGCAGCAGCTTTTGATGGGACATGGCAAAAGCGAGGCCACACATCTTTGAATGGTGTTGTCACTGTTACATCCTTTGACACGGGTAAGGTCATCGACTTTGAATGTTTATCAAAGTTTTGTGTAGCATGTGTAAATAAAAAGAATGTTTCAAATCTTGAACAGATGAGGCTCCACAAACTCAAGTGTAGTGCTAATTACACTGGTTCGAGCGGTGGAATGGAAGTAGTAGGGGCTAAACGCATTTGTTCTCGTTCAGTGGATAAATTAGGAGTCAAATATACAAAGTACCTGGGTGATGGGGATTCAAAAGGGTTTGAAGCTGTTTTAAAGGACAAACCTTATGGTGAAGATGTTGTCATAGAAAAGTTAGAATGTGTCGGACACGTGCAAAAGAGACTTGGAACCCATCTTCGAAAACTCAAGACTACTATGAAAAACCAGAAACTAAGTGATGGCAAGGGAATAGGAGGTAAAGGTAGATTGACTGATGATAAAATTGACAAACTTCAACAATACTATGGCAAAGCTATAAGAAAAAACCTTGAAGACACAAACCAAATGAAGAGAGCTATTTGGGCTACATTTTTTCACACCCTATCAACTGACGAAAACCCGAACCATGCCCTATGCCCTAAGGGAGTTAGTTCCTGGTGTGGATACAACAAAGCACAGGAGTTAAACACAATTTACTCACACAAAAACTATCTACCTGAGGCCATAATGAAAACTATAAAACCTATTTACAGAGATTTGACAAAACCAGAACTATTGAAGCGTTGCCTCCATGGGAAAACCCAAAACCCTAATGAAAGCTTTAATAGCTGTATATGGCAGAGGATAAAGAAAACAGGATTTGTGGGGCTACAGACACTTAGGCTTGGAGTTCAGGATGCTCTCATAATATTTAATGAAGCAAATGTTTTAGACAGACTTGGCATCAAGCCCGGGAGGTACACCTTAGAAACATTAAAAATTATCGACCGTGACAGGAGACTGAAGGCTGACAAAGAGGCTGAAGAGGGCAACAAGAAGCAGAGAATAAGGAGAAGGCTGTTGAAGAGAAAAATGGAAGATCCAGACAATCAAGACTATTGCCCAGGAGGATTTTGATGTTAAACAGGTTAGTTTCCTTTGCACTGCGTTTTCCGAAAAACATGATTTTCTACATTTAGGTACCATTATCTTCAAAACTAATTAAGTTACACACTTGAAATTTTTTGTGTACTTTAAGAGCACTTATATCTACAAATTCCACTAATAATATATTAAGATTAGCTTATAATTTACCTTAAAAAAATAACTCATATATATATATATAAATTAACAAAAAATGACCATTAATTTTTATTTGTCTACAAAAATAAGAAAAATTAATTTTATTACAATATTGTTAGTGTATTGAATACCTAATGGCTGTAGGAGGACTGTGTAAAAATTTCAAGAAGATTGGTTTAGTAGTTTTTGAGAAGCATGTTCTTAACCAAACTTAAAAACTCCATTTAAATAACATTGAACGCTCAAATTGGCACTCTCCCCTTAAAGTCGAATTCTCAGACCCATAAAGAAGTGTGGGAAGTGTGGAGCCATCATCTTATAGAATTTTAGGCGTGTTCCTTTACCTGCTGATTTAAGGGTTCGCCTGATGGTCCCGCACATAAAGCTGAACTTATGCAACTTATGCACCACACTGTTGCTTGCATTATAAGACACACTGTAGCTCAGGTATTCAAAACTGTTAACTTGTTGCAGGACAGTACCATCTATAACAATTTTTGCCTGTACAGGATCAGTTCCACAAAAAGTCATCACCTTGGTTTCAATTGCGGATATCTGTAATCCAGAGTCTTTGCAGATTCCATTTAACAAATGTATACCCATCTGCAATCTGTCCAACAGAATAGCCTGATCGTCCGCAAACAATAAAGTGTCAATTGTAGAGTGACCAATCATAAAATGGTCTGGAAGACACATCTGCCAGTTTTGTGTGACATCGTCAATATATAAATTAAAAAGGGAAGGTGATAATGGACACCCTTGTCGTACTCCACAATTGATAAGGCCAACTCTAGGAGCTGTTCTCGGTCTCCCTGCTTCTATTAAGATTTTATTTAACATATACAGACTCTGTATTGCTCTAATTAGATGTTGCGGGATCCCTTTCCTTGCCATTACTGCCCATAGTTTGCTCCGATTCACTCTGTCAAAAGCCTTCTCGAAGCCGATGAAAGCTATGTATGTGGGCAGCTGATACTCTCTACGCTTTTCAATGAGCTGGGCTGTTGTAAATATACAATCTAAACATGATCTGCTCTTCCTGAAACCGTTCTGGGCCTCTGAAAGTATGGTCTCCGTTATCACATTCAGCCATGTTCGTAATATAGCTGGATATAATTTATATGAAGTATTAAGTAGGCTGACTCCTCTGTAGTTCCTGCAGTCATTTTGATCACCTTTTTTGAATATGGGAATTACCTTTTCAATCCGCCAATCGTCAGTAACATGACCAGTGGTCCAGCATAGATTAATGAACTGCAGCAAACGATCATGCAGCAAGGCTGGTACACACTTTATAAGCTCCACCAGTAACTGGTCCTATTCTATTCTTACAACGGTGTAGAACAGCTAACAATTCATCCATTGTTATTGGGTCCACACAATCACTGATATCAGCAAGGGTTGTTTCTTCCAGTTGATCCTGGGTCCATAGTATTCAAGCCATTGTTGTTCTGAGATATTACTGACCTTCAGGTTATCCCTTTCTATACAAATGTACACAGGTACATTAAAACCATAAAAGCATTACACTCCACCGAATCCACCTTTGCAAACCATCTCATTGAGGCAGACATGTGGACAAACATTAACAACATGAAAAATTTATATATACACACAAAAGGCCAAAAACTAGACTCTCTCAATTAGAAATATACAAATAGGAGACTCTGATGAAGCTTATAATAAGCAAAAACTGGTTCAGGCTATAAGGTAAAACTTTTTTACGTTTTTACCCATAAAAACTCTGTGTTCTGAGTCAGTAGTGATTTAATTATATTTAGTTAATCAACGGACACGTCATGGACAACGAAATCCAAGAAGTTAACACAATTTAAATCATATGTAACTTGAACATATCACACACACACACACACACACACACACACACACACACACACACACACACACACACACACACACACAAAATAAATTATTGGTCCGTTTATGTGCCATTATTCAGGTATTAATGATGACAATGAAAATTGTCTAAACGTTGACACAAATGGTTTAAAAATTGTGTCTACTTATTGACTGATCCTGACAAAATATTTATTTCTTGGAATGAAGTCTGACTACATAAAATGGAGTATATTCAGTCCCAAAAACGAAAAAATTACTTTCTTGGATTTTACTTCAGTTCACATTCGTTGTCATACAGTAATTTAAGATTTTTTAAGCCGTTCTTTAAATTCTTGGATTTCGTTGTCCATGACTTAACTAAATACAACTATTTCATTAACGACTCGGAACACAAAGTTTTTATGAGTAAAAACAAAGTTTTACCTTACAACCTGAACCGGTTTTCACTTTTAAAAAGCTTCTTCAGAGGTTGCCGCTGGTAGCGCTGTCCGTCCTGTTGTGGGCGACGGAATCGAATTTTGAAAGATCGATGTTGTGTGTGTGGGGTGAGATATGTTCGAATAATGCGTGCGATTTGAATTGTGTCTGTTCGTTTAGGAATAGGTTCAGGTTGTAAGGTAAAACTGTATGTTTTTACTCATAAAAACTCTGTGTTCCGAGTCGTTAATGAAATAGTTGTATTCCGTTCTTTAAATTGAAATGAGCGCCGTCGTGTAGCAAATACTAAATCACTTTTTTATTCTTGAAGAAAAAATTCATTTTTTCGTTAAACGAGTTTACACAAAATAAATTTAAACACTTTTTTAAGTAAATAATTTAAAGTTTTAATCCTAAAATATTCTGAAATTCTGGGTCATTCCACAAAAATGAACGTCATCGAAAAATGTAACGCTTCCACACTTTCGATTCCCCACAGTCTAGAAATCTTCGATCTCTGTCATTTTAACATGATAATGTTTGTTATATTCTTGGATTTCTTCAGCCTCTGAAGAAGCCATTTAAAGGTGAAAGCCGGTTTAGGCTGTAAGGTAAATCTGTACGATTTTACTTATAAAAAACTTAGTGTTCCGAGTAAGGATCTAGTTCAAATAATGCGTGCGATTTGAATTGTGTCTGTTCGTTTAGGATGTCGTTTTTATTTGTTATAAGAAATATACAAACACACAAAAACAAATAAAAACGACATCCTAAACGAACAGACACAATTCAAATCGCACGCATTATTCGAACACATCTCACCACACACACACAGCTTCAATCTTTCGAATAACTATCCTGTCGCCAACAACAAGACGGACAACGCTACCTATGGCAGCCTCTGATGAAGCCTTCTAAAGGTGAAAGCCGGTTTAGGCTGTAAGGTAAAACTTTATACGTTTTTACTTATAAAAAACTTAGTGTTCCGAGTCGTCAATACTATAGTGATATTATCTTGTTGTTGCATCCTCTATATAGTGATATATACAAACAACATAGAAACTATACGTCTTTCAGCATAATCTGACATGTAATTATATGAATAAATAACTGAACAATGTCTACAGTCAGATCTAGCTAAACAGTCGTCTAATTGCTTCTGCGTTACAGTATAAAATTATTACATCTCACAGCATATAACAACAAGGTGTACACAAACGGAAGGTATAGTCCCATTTCTCCGAGACTCAAAATGTTTAGCAAACGCAGGAAATCAAAGTCGAGCGAAATGGCTTATAACTTATAATGCAAACAAGATTTATTTAGTCACAGAATACAACCAAATATGTAATTAAATAAGTTTAGTTATAATCGAGTTTCCATTGATTTTTGACGGATTTTGAAAATCACAGAGTTCTAACTAATTTTATTCAGTAGTGGAATTTTTAATTTCTTACAAATCATGATATTGGCCAGCAAAACCTAATGCCCAAGTTTTATGGTACGGTGGGCCTAATCTATGTAACACTTACATTCATGGTCAATAAGTTTACACATTCATTCTGTTTATTATAATTATGTACTCTCTTCTAAAAGCCATTATTAAAAAACACCAGTTGTGAATGAATAATCAAAAACCTGTAAAACTAACCATTTTACTGGGTTGGCCACATTTCTGAGAACAAAGTAAGGACGCCAGCATACTGGGTTAGATTCCTAGCAGGGGAGTGATATTTTTTGCGGACAAATTTTCATCCTTAGGTACTTAAAATTACAAACTCTACAGTGTAAAATTGTATTATAATTTGTATTACTCTTGGTATAATAGTATTATTAATATAACCCATTGTTCATTATAATAAAAGCAAATAACTAAAAGCTTTATAGAGACATATTTTAAATTTAAATAAAGTTTACTTAACAATCAACCTTAGTACCTACTTTTCTTGCACCAGTCATATTTTTCCAAAAAGGGCACTTTCATCAAAGAGTCTTATCTTCCTTTATTGTATTTTTTGTATGTAAGTCACTACATTCAAATTCAGAACTAATTTTAACCTCCGGTGGGTGCACTGCGGCTTTTTTACTGCAATTGTAAATTGCACTTTTTTACTCTAAGACAAGGTAGTATGAGAAGTAAACAGACTGGTTAAGGTGTTTTAAATTTTATTTATTATTATTAAATACAAAAACATAATGCTTAGGCATCGACGTCCATATCTTGGCCCTGGTCGCCGTTGCACCTGACACGTTGTCTCTTGACGCGAATGCCTCTTACAGACATTATTTCTGCATCTCTGGCACACTGTCTGGCTGTTATTCTTATGACAGATTCCTGGTTTTGGTGCTTCTTGAACCTCCTCCTCTTTTTTATATTTAGCTAAAAATGCTGTGATATCTTTTGGCAGGTTACGTAGTCTAGATCTTTCTTCCAGACGAGTTTCCATAAGGCTAAGTGCCAGATTCTTCAAAAACAGTCTTCTTCTTTCTCGGTTATCAGGATTGTTGTATTTGAAAATTATGTTGGCGTTGATTCCCGCGATATCAAGATGCCAATAAAACAGCGCGAGAGGCCATCTTCTACTTATTCTAGAAGTTGTGTAGGATGCGCACATCTGGTCAACCGTATCAACTCCTCCCTTTGTGGCATTGTAATCCAGGTTTATTGTGGATTTGCTGGTTGCTTCGTCTATCTCATTTGTATCATGCATCGATGAGAGAAATATCACCGCCTTATTTTTTTTAGGCGCCAAAGAAGACAAACAGAAATCATACTGAAAACCAGAGAGCGTCGACTTGATTTCTCTTGTTTTGTTGGCTTGGAATTCTGGTGGTATTTCTCTTTTATTTTTTTTCATAGTTCCAAGTAAGGTCAGCCCCTTCTCAAGAAGATCTTTAGCCAGAGTGTAGCTTGTATGTAGTTGTCAGTTGTGATATTTCGTTTGGAACCCTTTATTGGTTCAACCAGTCTTTCCACAATGTCATCTGGTTTGTTCGATTTGAGATAGGGACCAGGCATCTGCTTGCCACAATATATTTCTAAGTTGAGAGTATAAAAAGTTTTTGCGTCACAGAGTGCATATATTTTCAGCCCATACTTGGCTGGCTTGTTTGGTATATATTGTATGAAGCCACATCGCCCCCTAAAAGCATGTAGCATCTCGTCAATAGTCACAAACTCGCTGGCATTGTAGTGAGTCAAACAGTTATTCACAAAATTTTGGTGAAAATCACAAATAGGTGCAAGTTTGTCCATAGCTCTTCGCTCGTTTCGTGTATCTAAATTGTCGAACCTAAGGGCTCGAAGCAGAAATCGGAAACGCTTATAACTGAAGAGCCCGCGTAAAATTATCATTCCTGTGCCATCGGAATTCCACAGTTCAGCACAATTTGTATGTGATCTCTTTTTTATGCCTATCAAGTATAACGCACCAAAGAGAGCCTTGACCTCCACTTTTGTAGTTTCTCTACAGTCTCTATCTCTACCATAATTGACATCATTTCTTTTTTTCTGAATGTATCTGTTAGTGTGAGTTACAATATCATCTATTATGGCATCAGTAATGAACAGGTGAAACGTGTCTACTTCTTTCTGCGCAGTTGTAGCATTCATTTTTGGACCTGGCATTATTTTCATAATATTTTTGGCCTTCTGTTTAGTTGAAGATAGAGGGTTACTCATCCAAAGCGTATCTCCATCTTTCCCGATGTAAAAATGGTAATCATCTTCAGCGACTTCTGGCACAGTTAGTTGATCGGCATCCGCTTCATCCGCTGATTGCTCTGAGTCACTGCTGTGGTTGTCAGCTTGTATCATTTCATCCTCCATATCTGGGTCATCTGACTCAACCTCTTCATTTTCTCCTTCCGACAATTCTGATAATTCCATGACTACTTTCTCAAAGTCTTCAGGGCGCACAAATCGACGAGACCTGAATGTAAACACAAACTCAGATAACACAGGAAAAACAGGCACCGGTATATAGAATACAAGCTCTAAGAAGACGTTTGATTCTATGGTAATGGTCAAAATATGCATGAAAAATAAAAAAAAATCACAAAACTAAAAAAAATTAACACTTACATGACTGGGCACGCAGGCGGCAAAATAGCCGCAGACACGTCACTCTCTTTTCAAAGCACAACAGCTACTGAAGCGTTATGCACATGATTTATCCGCATGTCGGAAATACTGCCATCTATCATGAAAATTCCATACTAGCCAGAACAGACAATAAACACTACCGGTACCTAGGGGACAGTTCAGAAACTAAAATTTGTGGCTTTCTGCCGCAGGCGCGCCCACCGGAGGGTTAAGGAACTAATTTTCACCTAGTTTACTCACTTGTACTTTCTCAGAACCCCACATTTTTCAGTACAGAAAAGACAATTTGAGTCGTAGCAGAAGTAGGCTACCTGGAAGGCAGAAAATGAAATTAGTCTTTTTTTTTGAAGTTCCGTATATGGTGCACATCCTATGCCTAATATTCTCTTACCAAACTTCTTTTAAACTCTTTTGTGAACATTTTTTTTTGTTCCCCTCTAAAATTTGCATTTGTGGTTGTCTGAACAGAAACAAATTAATTTATGTTCTAAACCATAGTTCTTTAACATTTTAACTTATAATCTGACAACATTTTTGCAGTTTCTGTACTGACATTGTCAACCTCTATAATCCTGACCTTAATACCTTATGTCATATTGAAAATTCTACACATAACTGGCACCAACTTGACCTACTTACTGTTAAACAAATCTATTGTAAAGTTTCAAAATTGGCTTTGTCGAGTTCAGATCTGACATCATCAAACAATTAGAAGCAAGGACATTGACTGCTCTGGCCTCAGAGATAGTCCTAGGACTGGTATACTTTGGTCATACAACTTGGTGATAAGCTTACACTGATCTGAAATTCTGCTCATGACTTACATTGTGCTATGAAAATGTGGTTTATTTTTTTGCAATAACAAGGACATCAGTCTTTGCCACTTTATATTTAAAAGAGTCTACAGTTTAACTTGTATTTGCATTCTGTATGGTTGTCAAATGTTTTTGATTGTCCAAATCTTCCATATACTGCTGGGTGCCAAATGCAATACTAAACCTGGAGCTGCATACAGTACATACAACTCCTGAATCACTACTATCAATTATTTTTTTAAATGGGAAATCGATCATAATTTAAGATTTAACTTGAGAAAAATGACTTTTCTGTTTTTTTTTTCTACTCACATCTTGCATATTTCCTACCATTAATTTCAAATATATTTACTCCAGACTACTGTTAAAGTATTAGCTTAGCATAATATGTAAAACATATGAATTGGCAATTCTTACCATGATAGTCAAACTCCCTCTGTATAATTTCTGTTATTTTTAGCACTCAGCTTTTTATAAATGAGTATCATTACTGATTTATGTTCCAAATCAAATTTTAACCTCTCTTGTACCATTAAATGACCTTTTCAACTGGATGGTTTATAAAAACAAGTATGTGCAGTTTATTTTATATCTGTCAAGCCTATGTCACACTATGCTACTTCACTAGCCACTACTCGTGTAGCGGCTACTAAGCAGCCTAGTGTGACATAGAAGTAGCTACTAGCACTCGCAGGTGAGTGAAGAATCAGTAGCTAGAGAAGTTGGACGTGTTCAACTTAAGGCGCTACTAAGTAGCCATTAGCAGACCCTGAGGTCATATGACTCACTAGCCACTACCGAGTAGCGCCCCAGTCGCCCAGTGTGACAGTGCAGTAGCAGTGAAGTAGTGTCTCCATTGTCACCACGTGTTTGTCTCTGCATTTGCTTTAAACAACAAAATTAAAACACTCCTTGGTGCTTATCATAATGAACTGAATAAAATTAAACATTCTGAAAGCAGAGTGTCACAACAGAAGATGTATACAAACCAATTTAGTATGGTGACACTAAATCTAGCAACTCCTGAAACTTTGGTAAGGCTAACCGCATGATGTAACGTGGTACAATTGGGGGTCCTCAATTGCCAGCTCTCTGATTAGTGTTGTTGAAGTTCCCAGTTTATCCATTCTACATATCGATTCCCAAACCCACATGCATTTTTTTTTTCCTGATGTTACACAGCAGCTCCATACAAAGCTCTAACACAAATTAGCAAAAGGTGTCTCAAAACCTCATGTCACACGCTCACAGATGACGTTCTGCACAATACTTTTTAACATCAAACCAATCTACACAACTATGTACTTTGCTGTACTAACCACCACTAAATGGCGGCTACCTAAAAACATTGTGACATAGAAATACTCATAAAATGCAGTAGCAGGTATTTAGTAGCGACTAGTTAAGTAGCATAGTGTGATACAGGCTTCAGTGTCTGCCACATCTCAATATCCGCCAACATTTTCTCTCTTCACAGCCTGTGATTTGAAGGCCCCTGCTGTTCATAACAGTTTATATAACATTGATCCAGGAAATTTATGGTCTACCATTACTTCTTCTTGTTGTGTTTATTCAACAGTTGCTTAGAACTTCTCATTTCAGGCACTTTATGTAGGTGGCAATACAATTTTATTTCTTTACTTCGACTGTAGCTGTAATATTTATATCCATTCCAGTTCACCTTCTTATTTCATCATTTCTAACCATGACTAGCCACTTGTTGAGTTACAACTTCTCCTCCAGCACCCAATTTTAACTGAACTTAACCTTTCCCTATTTCTTTTATGTACATTCCACACTTGTGATTCATAAACATCTATCACCTCTACTGTGATCTTTTATTTAAGACTTGTAATTCTCTTGGATATTGGTTGGTTTTAATATTAATAGGAAGCAAACTCTTTAAAGCTGTTCTTCATCTTCTTTGTCCCAATTATATTTTTGTTCCTTTTTCATGATCGGGTTTATCCAATATAATCAGATATTTGTTAAACTGTATCAAAGAATTTTCTACAACTCAGGGTGTCTGCTTATGTCTTGCCGTATTTCCATTACATTTTAAAACGCATACACTTCCTTGTTCAGTTGTCAAGACAGATCCATTCCTGTAGAAACAAGTGATAGAAGTAGACTAATAATATACAGGTCAGTAATGACCACAAGGAAATCAAACGACTTCAGTTTTTATTTCTCTTCCCTTTCAGATAGACTAATTACAGTTTACTGGTTACAGAACCATGACATTCCTTGTGGTCCATATATGTTAAAACCTGAGCTCTATGCACTAATTAAACAAAATAAACCAATATACAAAACTTTTAAAATAGCTGCTACTTTGGCAATCCATGGACATTAAGTTTTACGACTTCCACCCAATCAGCTGGATCTTAATCCTATGGAACTGATTTGGGCAATCATGAAGTAGTGTTAAAAGAAAAAAACGTGCATTTTTCTGTATACAGTGTCATAAACTTAGGAAAAAGGAATTTTATTGTATTTCTCCCCCAGACTGGAGATCAAGATGTGACATCATGAAAATTGAAAATGACTACATGAGATCAGACCAAATAATGATACTGTAACAGATCATTTAGAAATTAATATAAGATGGGATAGCAGCAGTGAAGATGATTTGAGTGATAGTGATAGTAGGCTAATGGTGATAACAGTGATGGAAAGATTAGTAGGGTGAAGAATTGATCTAAATAATTGTAACTGCATGTAGACCTACGTAAATGTGCTCTGTATTACTTTCTAATTGTTGGATTAATATTGCCTCTCTGTTCATTATGGATAGTTTACATCTGCTTTAAACACACACACACACACACACACACACACACACACACACACACACACACACACACACACACACACACACACACACACACACACACACACACAATCATTTCACATGTGAGGCTGTTATTGATGTTACTTATTCAAACAAATTAAGATGCCAGTGCAATGTGATCATATATTACTAATGTTTTTTTTGTGAGTTATAACATATACACAAAGTGTACACATCCAAAATATACAATGATTGTTGATGTCTAGGTTCGACTTTGGAGAAATTTTGCAACAGACATAACACACTAAGTCACTGTTTACAAAATAATGGCAGTATTAAACATTTTATAACTCTGTGAAATTTTTATTACATTGCCTTTTTCTGTTGTGTCTGATGTTTGTTTCGTCTTACAAAATATCCACTGTCTGGTCATGTCGTAATCAAAATCAAAACTTACCTACAACCAAATTTTTAGTACAGTGAAATTGAAAGTTAAGGGCATATGTGCAGAAACTAA
Source organism: Magicicada septendecula (assembly GCA_034769895.1). Lineage (NCBI taxonomy): Eukaryota > Metazoa > Arthropoda > Insecta > Hemiptera > Cicadidae > Magicicada > Magicicada septendecula. The sequence continues at coordinate 311,025,500 of CM068373.1, read as the reverse complement.
TTTATGGATGGACGAGTCCACTTTGAAATTTTGAATTGCGGGAGGGTAACGGAAAATCAGCCGGTATGCAAGTGAAGGTGGTGCCAACTTGCGTGTGATGTTTTAATTACCCGTACATTGTTAATTACTGTGTGGCTACTATCTCAGTCTTGCATTTGTTATTAGTATCTCAATTTTTTATTATTTGTATCGTTGTTTTACAGTAATTCGTTTTTATTAGTTATTTAATTTTTTTAGTTAATTTCCATTGGTAGTTTTTATTCTGTAATTACATATTATTGTAATTATTTGTGTCATCATCCAGTAACGAGATTTGTTAAAATGGATACTTTTCCTTCAACTAGCAAAGACAGGAAAATTATTCATAGTCAAACACAGGAAGTAATTTTAATGTTTTAAAATTTATGAGAAGAGAAGCGGCTGAAGAAATAAATATTCCAATTAAATTTTTACTCCAGCTGGAATATCTACTCGCACGTTATCGCAACGGAGGGAGAAAAATTAGAAGGAGGACAGTTTTATCCTTCTCTCTCCATATTGCTTCACATTCATCTGCTGAACACTTCACACAAAAATAGTGCTTACTCATTTCCAGATCCATACTACTGTAAATAGGCTCATCTTGTTCGTAAATATCCATGGATTCTGTTAACACTTTGACGCCAATGGACGTCAATTGATGTACTTTGAAAACTTCTGAGAATGCCGATGGACATCAATTGACATCCTGAAGTTTCAATGTGTTTTGCATGATACCATATGATGTATAAGGACGTCCTTGGAGCTGTTTTGAAATGATGTCAGGCCTTGTAGTACCCAAATCATCCGCTAGATCGCATATGTGTTCACTTTCGTAGGTACAGTTGACATGAAACAGCGTGCGGCAAACTGTAATGTTAGTTAGCTAAACACCACTTACATGTCAAAATGTCAGAAAAGTTTCGTATAAAAGAATTACAAAAGTACACCTTGTAATGTATTGTTTAATCCATTTGTAACAAGTAAAACTAAAGTTGCGAGTTTCTACTAACAACATGTGTTTTTGGCCAATTTTTTTTCTTTGGAAAACATCACTTTTTTGAAAAGCAATTTCAGTGAAAATAACCAAACCAATGACATACAGTATACACCATTTTAAAGAAGACGCTTAGATCTTCATAAAAACATAGGCAGTATATTTTTTTACCATATAGTTTAGAAGATACAACATTTTAAATATATGCAAAAATGGCTGGGCATGGGCAAAGGACCACTATGTTAAGGGCCCAGCGTCAAAGTGTTAATAATAACATTGTTTTTTGGTTTAACACATGTCGTTTTATTTCTCTTAAAACCAAATATGTCACCCGTACTATACTATGGTAAGGCTCTAGACTACTGAGCCACCAAGCAACTGAGGATGTTATATCATAGTGTGGGTGAAATATTTGGTTTTAAAGAAAATAGAACTACATGTGTTAAAAACAACAAAAAAAAAAACAGTTATTAGGCTCTTCTAATTAAAGGCTTCTTTAGTCAAGAAATTTTTTTTTTATATTAAACTCGTTCATGCTGCCCCATGTTAGCATACTCCACAAATGTATTTTCAACATGTATTTTGTCCCCCTCCCCTCCTTTGCCATGACTGCCATGTTCTCATTGGTACAAATATTAATTCTCATGATTTTGGTTTCCTGTAAACTATTTTTTTGTTCATTTCATATTATATATATAAATAAATATCCTTTTGCCATTATTTTTCAGTTTCTCTTATTATACATTTACCTTTTCATGTACCCCATGCGTTCAGTGGTGTATCTAGAATTCGGCCTGGTGGAGGAGGGGGTCTGATCAAGTTGGCTTCATACAAAAAAACAAGTTAAGACTAGTCAACATTACTATTTTTAAAGTGGTTGAAAAACATGTAATAATGTCCTGAAATCAATCCCATTAAAGTAAACTGTAAAAACACAATACAAATACACGATATTGAAACATTGGTTAGAAGATATTATTGACTGAATTAATTTTCCTATGTTTCATATTTCAAATAGATACACAAATGCAATGTAAAAAAACTCTTTCTATATTTAGAAAAGGAGTTACTAACCGCATATTTGTGTACACAGCTGAAAAGAATAATAAAATATCCTAAAAATTAAGAGACTAACAAAATTCATCAACATTTTCTGACCTTTTGGTTGACTGCCTTCTGTAATGATGCCCCAGCATGCATTGCTTTTCACCTTCCTATTCAGAATGTTGTATTCTTCCTTCCTGTCTAGACCCTCTGTATCATGTGTTATTTTAGCCATGTTCTTTTAGCCTTCTTTACTTCTTTCCTTTACCAGTGTTTAAGGTGGCAATTACATAAGAAAATTGATTTTATTTGTTAATAGTATTGGAACAGTAATTGGCTACATGTAAAACTGATTGTATTCTCAGTAAGTTGTTATTAAAAGCTGTTACAAAATTACCTAATTATCATAACCAGAATTGTCAAAGTTTTCATTTGAATTACTTTCTTACTCTTTTGATTTAATTTCCATAAATGGATTAGTTGATTATCCATGGCCCTTTTATATACACGATCATAGGCAAAACTTGAGGCCAAAGTTTGGGGGGGGGGGAGGCAGAATGAAGCTTTAAAAATACAAGGCGTGTATTGAGGTATATTTATTTAAAATACCTGTCTAATAAAATGTATCTTGTACAAAATTAAAATTCATTTTTAATTTATACTAGGACTGAATTGGGTCCGTAATCCAGTTAAATCAGTGTTCTTGCTTTTTCATTTGACAGATCACGCTCTTCTAATAAAGTATCCTATTTTGTCATATTTGCATTACCAGGTTGTGAGGATGTGCTAGGCACAGATAATGTGGAAATGTTAGTGAATACACTCTGCAACTTGTTGGTCTGTTTTCATGGATACTCCTGATAAAGAAAAAAATAAATGATGACATTAGTAAAGTCGTTTCTTTGAAATTCAGTCCTATTGTTTGATTCTTGGATTTCATTGTCCATGACGTGTCCATTGATTACCGGTAACTAAATATAATTAAATCACTACCAAGTCGGAACACAAAGCTTTTTATGGGTAAAAACGTAAAAGTTTTACCTTATAGCCTGAACCAGTTTCCGCTTATTACAAGCTCCTTTTGTTTGGTTTATTTGAAAAATAAATTACAAAGAAACTACTTTGCATGTTTTCCCTTCCACTTAGGGACCCAAAAACCAAAATAAATAATCACAAACATAAGGAATTAATCAAGCAGCATCTGGTTTACAGCACTACCTTACCAACTGCACTTAGGCATGTATATGAGCAAATTATTAATAAATAACAACAGTTCCACACAACAAGCAACTGAGTGAATAAAAACTAGAGAGGGAGCTAAGGTCAGAAGAATTACAGTTTCAGTGCTACATGTTTGTATAAAGTAACCGTTAAGCAATCTGAACACACAATAACATGACTCAGATAAGAAAGAGAGAAAGAAAAAAGGCAAAGAGAGAGAAGACTTTAAGAAGTTACAAATTATGGAGGACTGTATCGTCCTTTCGCTTCGGCAAAGACTGTATATTTTGGAGCAGGCTGACCTCTCCGTGTCTTTGCTTCCGCTATTACATTTAAAAGGTTATGAACATCAACATGTTCTGGTCTATAATTACCTACCCTTAATGCGGGTCTACCACCTGTCTTTGCTGCCCCCAAGCGGGCAGAGTGGCAGCCGCTGTTTCATAGTTCCGGGAGATTTCCCCTAATTGTCTACCCCCATTGAATTCCTAATATATACCAATTTCAAGTCAGCTATGGTCAAGGGACTTGATATGACCATGGCTAACCGCTAGCCAAATCCACGATTAGTGCTGGTAAGGCAGTAATCGCCCGAAAAGTCGGGGAAATCTAACTTGCATTTCACTGCCTGTTACATTCATCACTAGTATGTGCGACACAGTCGTCTATCAGTGTGTAAATTTTCATTTACACGAAAAAAGGTGTGCCGCACATTTTCGCCATTTTCGCCTCCGATGGAGGTAACACTCTCTGTTACCCCCAACCCATTTTGCTATCTATGGGAGCACAGGCCACCCCCGCAATAGCAACTTACAACTAACTAATGAACATTGATAACTAAACTTTCTACAATTGCAGTTCCACACTCCATTGTTCTATCACTTCACTGAGCACCAAACTACCCCCCAAAATTATCCCCACTTCTTGTATTGACAAGTTTTTATTTTGTTACACATCTTGTCAAAGGATTCCCATACTCACTGATACTAAAACTTGACAATTATATTTGGTCACTTAATTCTAAAAATTTATTTAAATTTAAAATTATACACATCCAAAATTACTTTTTTTTTTTTTTTTTTCGGCGATCATGGACGCACCTGAAATGGGGGTGTTTTGCTATGAGGCACAGTTTTGAAGAAAATTCAGATCTGCTTTGTGAAATTACTTCCCCCTTTACTTCCTACTTTTCTCTCTCTGACTCTATTTCTCCAGACCCACCGTCTGAATTTTCACCAAATGTGCCTCCCAGCAAAACTCTTCATTTCGGTGTAAGCAAACTATTGCCAATGGTTCAATTTGAAATTTGCCATTGACACTGAAAATATTTAAAATTTGCATGCACTGCCTTATATTTAGGTGTAGCCTCCTTTATTTACAACACTCTAGGGCAGTGCAGGCACGTGACAGGTACATCAGAACTGATGCACCTGGAGTGTATTAATGATGATTTGTCCCGTACCTTTTGGGGTCCCCCTCCCCGTTCAAATATGTAGCTAAATTTCTACTTTGTACCAATTTTGGTGGAGCCGGACCATCGTTGTTTCACCGCCCGAAGGAAGATCCGCCAACCATGGCCCGTCTCCGAATTCCACGGCCAGGACTGGTAAGATCGTGACCGCCCGAAAATGGGGGAGGATCCCTTCTAGAAACATAAAAAAAAAAACAATTAAATGCCATTCATACATTTACTCATTAATAAAAATCCTCATGCTGACCAAAATAATTTCAAATTTGTAGCGTTGTACTATCTCCCTGGTTTCTCTATTCTGTAACACATATGAATTCTTCATTTTTACCTCTACTATCTCGTACGGCCCCTCGTACAATAAGAAAAATTTCTTGATCTCCTTATCTTGTGCACTTGATAAATCGTGGCGTCGCACCAATACCATCTGTCCAACCTCGTACTGCGTCCACTTACCTTTCATATCATGTCTCCGTTTTCTCCTCTCCCCCTTCGTCAACAAACTTTCATTCGCTAGTCTCAATTTAACATCGTGACCAATAGTGTTGGCTTCCGGTGGATACTCAATTAATTGTTCCAAAATCCTCTGTGGACGCTTCCCTTTTACTAACTCATAAGGCGTGAACCCTGTCGACTCGTGGGTGGTGCAGTTAAGCCAATTTTTAATCTTCTGCACATAGAGTGGCCACTCGCTGTGTTTGGCATGGCAGTATGTCCGGAAAATTCTGCCCAACTCCCTCATGACTCTCTCCGCCTGATTGGACTGTGGATGATACACTGCGGTGTGCTTTGGGATGATACCTTCCCATCCGAGAGTCTGGCGCCATCTCCCGCTGATGAACTGCGGCCCATGGTCGGATAATATCACCTTCGGCTTTCCCACGTTGATCATGTAGTCGCGTGTGATCTTCTCGCTCAGCACCTTACTTGTTGCTCGTTTCACGCTATATAACCTTACATATTTGGAAAATGTGTCAAGTACAACAAAAATATGCATCACTCCGCCCCTACCCTTCGGCAATGGGCCGTACAAATCTACAGCTACTAAATCGAATGGTTTTTCTACTTTAATATAATTTAGTTCCCCTTCTAACCTATAATTCACAACTTTAGATTTCTGACATATCTCGCAAACTCTAAGTATTTTTCGTACGCGTTTCTCCATATTTTTAAATAGACAAGATTCCTTTAACACATTTACACACTTCCGTGCCCCAAAATGCCCGTATCTAAGGTGACAGTCCCACACTATTTTCTCTATCAAACCTTCAGGTATAACTAACCAATCCCTCTCTCTCCCCTCTACTTTTTTAAACAGACTCCCTTTAAACACTTGAAAATATTGTTTATACCCAAACTCATCTACATCTGATTCTACACTAGTAATTATTTTATTTAATTTACTATCGGCTCTTTGCATTACATTTATATTCTTCAATTCTTCCCCAAAAAGTTTATCTTCCCGGGACAGCCTATAAATCTCTATTTCTTTAATATCTCTACCTGTTCTATTTCTGTCTGTGTCTACTCGTGATAGTGTGTCTGGCACCCTGTTCTCTACACCCTTAATGTATTCCCAAGAAAAATTATACTCTTGAAGAGCTAACACCCACCTGGTTATCCGGCTGTGTGTGAGTTTGCAAGTATTCAGGAACGACAGCACTTTATGGTCCGTCCTGATGATGGTTCTATTACCCAGCAGATACGTGCGGAACTTCTTCACTGCGAACACTATACTGAGGAGCTCCTTCTCGGTGGTAGTATAGTTACGTTCTGCGGCTAGCAACGTCCAGCTGGCGAAGGCGATGGTTTTGTGCTCTTTCGCCTTGTCCTCTTGGTATAGTTCTGCTCCAAGTGCTATATTACTTGCGTCTGTCTGTAAGTAAAATTTTTCATTAAAATTGGGATGATTCATTAAAATCATATCAGCGAACTTATTTTTGATTTCGTTGAACGCTGCTCTTTCGTTATCTCCCCACCTCCATTGTTTGTTCTTTTGCAGCACTGCGCTGAGTCGGGCCGTCGTCTGGGCATAGTTCCGCTGGAACTTCCTGTAAAAATTACAGAGACCAAGAAAACTTTGCAATTGTTTTATATTTTTAGGCTCCGGGAACGTCAGGATGGATTCTACTTTATCCGGATTGGCACGTATCCCTGTAGGTGTTATGATGAAACCTAAAAAATGTATCTCAGTTTGCAAAAATTTTGATTTGTCCCAATTCACTGTCAACCCTCCCTGATATAACTTCTCCAATACACATTCCAAATGTTCTACATGCTCTTCAAATGTTCTGGAAGCTATCAGAATATCATCAACGTATATGGTTAAAAAATCTAAGTTATGGGGTTGCAAAATCTCGTCAAGACACTTGATAAAACTAGCTACACTTGTGTTCAAACCAAACGGTAGTCTCTTAAATTGATAATTCTTTCCATTGAATAAGAAGGCTGTATATTTTCTACTATTCGCTGCCAGCGGAACTTGCCAATACCCGGCAGTTAGGTCTAAAGAGGTCATATATTTTACGCCGCTGAACTTCTGAAAAATTTCTTCTATCGCTTCAGGTGACTCCCGGTCTGGAATAATTATTTGATTGATCTTGCGGGCATCTAGACATAACCTCACTCTCCCGTCTTTTTTAATCACTACTACTAAGGGGTTAGAATATGGTGATACAGATCGCTCAATTATATCTCCCTCTAACATTTTCTCTAACTCAAGCTGAACCGCTCTTCTCTTCGCATATGGCACCGGATAACTTCTTTGCACATAGGGTGCGTGTTCCCTTACCTTTAACTCGCATTCATAGTTTCTTGCCCTCCCTGGTATATCGGCAAACACTTCTCTAAAATTCTCTACTACCCGCCACAACGATTCACGTTGAGAACTCCCTATCACGCCACCCTCACTACAAAATTTGAGTGCTCTCTCATTCCATAAGTGATCTACATCCTCCTCACACTCTATCTCACTCTCACTACATACATTCATGCTAACTTCCAATTCTTGTTTATTACCCCGATTATGTATCACCCTTACCCCTGAGATTCTTACCGCATCTAACACCCGCTCAAAATTAATACGGACTGGTTCCCCTTCACTATTTAATTCTAACATCCGTTTATTAAAATCAATTACCGCCTTATGTTTAATCAGAAAATTATTTCCCAGTATAACCTCAAGATTTAATCCCTGTACGACTAGAAATGTATTATCGTACCCTACCCCGTTAATTATCATGTTTAATTGTACTTGTTTCGTGACTCTTTTACTTCTAACTCCCGTAATACCTACAATCGTCACCCCCGCTACTGGCAAAGATGGAATATTTTTATTTATTTCTCTTAATTCATCTAGTACATGTTCAGAGATAACAGAGATTTCACTACCTGTATCGATTAAAAGTTTTAATCTCCTTACCTTCCATGTTGATTTTCACCTCAGTCAGTCCATTCTCCCGTCTCCCTGCTTCGAAATCTTCCTCCTCCAATAATTCCTCTGATAAATCTGTGATAACAACGTTGTTTCGATAGCTGTCCTCCATTTGGACCCCAGAATTTTCCGTCGACAACGGTCGGGTCCGGTGTTCCATTGTCCCTCTTAGTTTCCCGCAGATGTGCTCGCCACTGCCGGGTTGTATCCCCGTTCGTGCTGGTTTCCTCGCTGTTCGTGAGCGTGGCCTCTCAGCGCTCCTCCTTGGTCCTCTCCCCTTCGTGGGTATGCATGCTGGTTCTGTGCAGGTTGTGGTCCCTGTTGCTGACCCGGTCTCTCTCTCCTGCATCTAAAACAAAAATTCTGTGAAGCATAATTCTCCTGTGAACATGCTGGACAATTCCATTTTGGGCCTCTATTATTTTGTTCTCGTCTGGGGTATGCCGGTCCATTTGTAGGCCCCCTCAGCGATCCCTGATTACCTCCATTATTTCCATTCTGCTGGTTCTGACGGCGACTCAATTCTTGGTCCCGGATGTTCTGAAACACATCTAAAATATTTTCTAGTTCGCTAATATTAGCTATCTCCCGCGTCATAAGTGTTATTTGTACTTCCCTCGGCAAATGCTTGCTTATATGCCTCACGAAGGATCTAAATGGCAATGGCGGTTCTAAGTATTTCGCCTCATTAAATATTCTCATCACATACCCTGTTATATTGTTATTGGGCCCCCCAAAATTCCCGGTTCCCATGATTCTACTTCGTAACACTTCTTGGTCTTCTTCAGACCAATATTTATTTCTAAACGCGGACTCAAAACTTTCAAAACAACCCCATTCGGTTTTGTGTACCTCGGCCCATATCTCCGAACTACCTTTGAAGCATTTTAAAATTTTTAATAATTGAACCTCCCAGTTATTCGTACTAAACTTATTGAACTCTCTCACTCTACTTATGAACTGCATGGGATGCACTCTTTTATTATCACAACTGAATGTCTCCAACTCAACTTCACTGCTTACGTCACGAGTCATAATTACTCGCTCGGTAACCGTGTTTACTTGTTGGCTGATGGCCATACTCAATTCATTTTTAACATTCATTAGCTTAAGGTTACTATCAGATTCAAGGTCACTTATTGTATCGTGTATGGTCTTAAATTCAATCTTACAATTATTATCTATTTCTCTTATTTTACTATTATTATTTTCAATCTGACTCATAGCATAACCAACCTTACATTCAGTATTGGTGTTACATTCACTTATCTGTTTCTCTACAATTGTATTTATGATGCTATATTGTTCCGTGATCTGTTTCTCTACTTTATTAGTTATATTATTGGTAATATCAGAAACACGGCACTCTAATTGCTCATTTATGGACTCTGACAATTGTGATTTCATACTTTCACAACGTTCATCAATATGTTTGTCTGGTACATTACTCAAATTATCAAATTTTATATTTATATTCTGCTGAAACTGAATATTCTGTTCTTTAATTTCATTAAAAATAATATCATTTTTAATATTCTGCTGTTCGCATTTTATTTTCTGTTCTTTGAATTCGTTACTTAAAATCTCAAATTTCTCGTCACTAGAGTTAAAACGGCTCTCAAAAGTTTTGTCAATTGTATCAAACTTGTCATTCTGTATCTCAAATTTTTCTCTCATGAAATTAAATAGATCGTCCAATGACAACTCTTTTGCCCTACTTGTTACGGGAGTTGATATCGCTCCCGGTGTATGAAGAACAGATTCTTCTGCATTATACTCATTTATTGGCGTTGATTCTATTTGAATACCGGAGTCAGCATTTACTTGACTCTCTGTCTGACTGTCAGATAATTCATTGTTATCTGCCATTTCTTATTTTATACTTGATACTTGTGTGTAAATATAATATAATCAATATAATGTATTACATAACCAATTTTGCGTTAATAACGCACTTTCGTTTTATTCCGCTAACCCCAAAAACATGTTTGTATCTTTTCTGTAGGCACGGTCTTTACTATTTTAATTAATAAAAACTGTCCCTGTATCGGAAGCCATTGAGATGTTTATTACTTTTTTAAAAATTAAATATATTAATATAATATAATAACTTCCACCTACCTTGAAAGTTCTTTTTGTGTTGGGCCAGGATTCTTTCGTGCGAACGCTAGATACAAACATGAGTTTCATGGGTTATCAAAATAACTAACGCTACACATCTTTAGGAAGAGAAATAATTAATTTTAATGATCAGCTATTGAACTTATGGTTTATCAAATATATTTTTATGTCGTCAAATGTTGTGCAACTTTGTTCCCTACATATTACTTTTACATATACAACTTATACTAATTACTTACGCAAGATAGCCCAGCCTGCCTTTCACTCACTACTCACATTCTATTATAAAACCCCCATTCCCCGATTACCCGATTTAATGCATGATATGAAGTCCCCGCCGGCCGGCAACGCGTTCTTCAGTGACCTCGTGGCCTTACCGCGGTAAGTCGTAAACGTCCCGGAAAATAAAAACTGAAACACAAATTTAGATATGAATGTTCTGCCACTATTCCTCCATTACTACTGTCACTTGTTTAAAGAGTTTACTTCACTTTTCTATCAAAAACTGATGAAATTTACTAGAGCATATTTAGCGCTGGTGTCGGCCGACACGCACAGAGTAGGACTGGGCAATGTGCTTGATTGAGCTGGCGGAAATCCGCATTCACTGCCAACAGATTTTCGTCGTCGTATAATGTTGATTTGCTGTTACTTATGAGCTCTATGCATGGAATATAGTCATTATATTCGCCACATGTGTAGCCGATATTTGCATGTGCCACACTGATGTCACTAGTAGTAGGCGTGGCTTAACGGCATTTCCTGTAGTCGGCTGGATAGGAACTACAGACTGTTCGTTCCAGCGCCATGTTTCACCGCTTCGGTTGAGTTTTCACAGCGTCACTGACAGAGCGCATGCTAGAGATTTTACGTGTGTGCGTAGCCACACAAGTACAGAGTTCTAAGAAATTCGGGGAGGTGTGAATTCTTTTGTCAAGTTACTCAACATTAATTGCGTCTCGCCTTTGTTCCAAACACGGTTCCATATGCCATGTGTTCTGGTATAATGAAATAACGGTTGCCGCATAATAAAATTTCACAATATTTTTAGAAAACTCCCGCACAATTGAAAATAAAAAAACAATGTAAATACCCCATACGGTAAAAAATAAAATGACCCAAAATTGACACGTTACACTGTAAATTTGTCAGAACTTGAGTGTCTAATATTTCTGATGAACCGAAAACAGTAAGCGTATATGCGCGTTAGACGATGCAACGAGGAAAAGTCCAAAGAAAGGTTGACAGCCAGGGTAGACATTAGAGAAAGGTTATGGGTATGTTTCTCTTCCGCAGTGACTTCAGAAGACGACGGAGTGGACGGCACGAAGGATGGAAAAGGATTGGACTCTGACGATTGAGACAGACAGCTGGGACCGTGCCACCAAAGCGAACAATCGCGCAAAATGTCGGGGGTAGGAGATAATGTCAGCAGGATTGTGTCTAGAATTGATGTGATGCCAAGTATAAGCTTGCGTAAGACGCTGAATTTCAGCAACACGATTAGCGACGTATGTTTTCCACCGCGTAGACTGGGCATGAATCCAGTAAAGAGCCACCATAGAATCAGAATACAAATGTACATTATCAATAAACGAATAGAGAGCAGGAATGACCTTAGATACGAGTCGCGATAACAACAAGCAAGCGCAGAGTTCGATGCGAGGTAATGACACCTGTCGTAAGGGAGCCACGCGAGATTTGGAACACAAGAGATGACAGGAGGCAGTAGAATCTTGATAAATGACTCTGACATAAATACAACAGCCAAACCCCCTTTCAGAAGCATCCGAAAAACCATGCAATTCAACTGTAGTTGCCTCACGCTTGCAACGAATAGACCGTGGGACCACAATTTTGCTAATCAGACCCAATTTATCGCACAAAGAATGCCAATCCGAACGTGATTGGCCGGAGATCGGTTCATCCCAACCAAGCTTGCAAAGGCAAAGTAAGTATATGAGTATATATAAGTATATATAGTAAGTATTTGACACTCCAGAATGGATAGCGCCATCATCGATGAGTGTCATGTGCCCAAGATCCTTATATTCTTTGATAAAGTCCGCGTAGTCGCGCGCGAGCTTAGCATCTCACCTAAATCGACGCTCTAAGCTTAAGAATCTTGATTCAGCACTAGTGTAAGATTCCCCCAAGTGGAGATTATCGGGCTTAAATGGAAGTGAAACCACAAATCTACCCTCGTGGTTGCACTGGGTCGAGCGCACAAAATGCTCTTCACAGGCTGACTCGTTATCAGGGGTGTTGTCAGGGATAGTTTCTGCTTCCCAAAATCTTTCGAGAGATTGCAGAATTTGACTGTCGTTGGTCCTTGCTAGGAACGAAACAGCAGGACCCTCGTTGCGGCAGTGTTTGGGCAAGTTGCCAGCCAAAATGTAGCCCAGCTTTGTTTCCTGAATGATGGGAAAATTAGGGCCGCGTATGTATTTATTAGTTAAGATCAAGTCCAGATAAAATTGTGCCCCTAATAGTATGTCGATTTGCGATGATATGTTAAAATCTGGGTCAGCCAGGAAAATCTTGTTCGGGATGTGGAATTGATTGATATCAAACGAATTTGCAGGCAGATTGTGAGTTAACGTAGATAAGATGGCACATTTCACCTCGAAGCTATATCTTTGATAGCGAGAAATAATGCGTATAGACGCAATATCAGTTGCGTAACATGCTGTATTGTTTATGCCTGTGATTGGTACGTTGGATTTAGTTAATTTGAGCTGTAATTTCTTTGCAAATGATTTTGTACAAAAATTTATTTGTCAACCGGCGTCTAGAAGAACTCTAGCCCTATATCTGTTGCCAGCCTGGTCAATGACAGATACAACTGCTGTGGATAAGAGAACATTGTTCTTGCATTGTAATTTGAGCGAGCAGTAATTACTGCTGGCAGCTATTGAGTTCGGCACGTAATTTGCGTGCAACAATGTGTGGTGTCGTTTTGAACAGATTTTACACACCTGCTTATTCTTACAGCTAGCTATAAGATGATCTGATCTAAGACAATTGCTACAACATTTATGACTTGAAACAAATTGTCCCCGCTCAGCGGTGCTTAATGTACAAAATTTATCACATATGTAAAGCGGGTGATTGGATTTACAATACACGCATGAATAATGGTTTGCCGCTGAGTGATAGCTCTTAAATGTAGTGCTGCCAGCAGTGTTTCTTGAGTTACATTTATCATATTTATTGTTAGGTCTTACATTAAGTTTGTTGAGTTGCTGTCCGGGTTCGATAGGCAGTGTATTTTCTAACAGCTGTCTACGTGAGTTTAAAAAATGAGTGAAATCTTGAAAGCTAGGTAAATTGTCAGGGTCTATTGACTCCTTCCATAGTTTAAAAGTAATAGGGTCGAGTTTAGTGGATAGTAACTGTATAGTGATAAATTCAAATGAATTCACTGACAGCTTCATTGCTGCCAGTGAATTAACGGAAGACGTTATTGTGTTAGTGAACTCTGCCAAACTTTGGACAGAGTCCTTTATTGTCGACTTGACTTGAAGTAAGTTTTGCACATAGTATTTTGCTAGTATGAATTTGTTGTCATACCTTTCGGACAGCAAACTCAACGCTATTGGATAATTTTCCTTACAGATGGGTAATGACTTAATTAAATCTAAAAGTTCACACTTCAAAGAAGAATGTAAATAATGTAATTTTTGCACTGGTGTTAAATCGGATCTTGTATGGACTAAGTCCGTAAAAATTGAGTAAAAATGTTGCCATTCCAATATGTTGCCTGAGAAGCAGGGCAAACTTATTGGTTTTAATTGCATGTGCGTCGATAATACGGGAGGTACAGTCTGAGCATTAAATGTATCAAGTAATTGCAAAATGTTTGCTTCAGTCGAATATAGCATTTCTTTGACCTCAACTCGGTCTTCTTGAGCAGTGGTCGTGTCTTTACTAATGAGTTCTATTTCAGACTGCACCTCGTCGTATTTCGAGGCCAAGCTTTTGAGACTTTCCAGCCTTACAGTTAAAAAATGTTTTGTATTTAAAGTTACATCAAAGTTATTTACGGCAGATTGTATTCGCACTATTGCGGACTTTAAGCCGCCTCTTTTTCTGGTCAACACTTTGAGGCCTTCTTCAGCCATTGTACGCACCTTGTTACTGTTGTTGATGATACCTTGTTGGCGATGTCCTGCAGCGTCGACGCCTTGGTGAAGATGGCAAACACAGCTCGTAGAGATGACCGCCTTGTGTAAAGCACTGTAGCTAGCAGGCTCTTGCCAAGATGTTATCAGAAGGCTTTAAGATGATGAGCGAAATGCTGATGAAAATCACGCTACGGTCGTAACAGCTGATGTGCTAATTCGCCCGTGATGGCCAGAAATAGTGGCAGAAAAATATTAATGGTAATGACGCATGGAAAATCCAGGTCCGGAGTGACCAAAAAATGGTTAGTGATGTGAGTGATCCGTACTGTGAGGACCAAAAATGTTGTGAATCCGGTCGGCGTGGACCAAAACGTTTTTGTAAAAGAATGTAGATTGTAATGCGTGCATTGATTCATTAGGTATCAGAAATGATGAAAATTGTGGACTGTATTAAAGTCATTTTAATGGAAGTTCCAAGTTTACATTACATGATTTGCAGTTATTTAAATAAGGTTGGCTAATGAGCGTGTTGTCTAATGAAAGTATTAAATTTTTAAATTGTATTATTAGCGAGCCTATTTGGCCATAAGTGAAATGCGCTCCTGAGGCCTACATTAAATGTCGCGACAAGAAAATATGACAGTAATACAGCCGGCGAACCGACCGCCGCTAGCGTTTGAGACGAACTGTACAAAGTTTCAACATGAATAATCGGAAAAAGCAGTAAGCAGATTAGCCAACCTACAAAGTGAAATTATCGCGCTACCGTACAGCGGCCTTACATATAAACGAATGTGTGGCATTTCTGTTTTTTACCACATTGTGATGCTTTCAAGTTGGGTCAAGTCATTGTTGTGGAGAAACAGCTATATAACTAAGGTTATCTTACAGCAACCTGTCTGGCCTATGTAGAATTTATTGCAATTTGAGCAATTTAGAATTATTAAAATTCTACATAGGCCAGACAGGACGTAGCTCCAAACAGAGATACATTGAACACACAAAGGTGCTCCACACCACTACAGAATCCACCTTTGCAAACCACCTCATTGAAGCAAACCACATATATAAAAACATCGACAATAACATGAACATTCTACACGTACACACAAAAGGCCAAAAACTAGACACTCTAGAACAATTAGAAATATACAAACACACAAAAACAAATAAAAATGACATCCTAAACGAACAGACACAATTCAAATCGCACGCATTATTCGAACACATCTCACCACACACACACACACACACATACACAGCATCGAACTTTCAAAAATCTATCCCGTCGCCAACAACAAGACGGACAGCGCTACCTACGGCAGCCTCTGATGAAGCCTTCTAAAGGTGAAAGCCGGTTTAGGCTGTAAGGTAAATCTTTACGATTTTACTTATAAAAAACTTAGTGTTCCGAGTCGTCAAACAATAGTGATATTTAGTTAAATAACGGACACGTCATGGACAACGAAATCCAAGAAAGAAACTCAAAGTAAACTGACAATGTCGTTTACTTCTAAAGAGCAGGGCAATTTTATGAACCCGATTGTTTTGCTCTCGAAATACAACGCAACTTTGAAGGCAGCACTGGAGGAACGAAAAAAAGGGCAAGTGTCTTACCTTTCCAAGACAGTACAAAATGAAGTAATTGAAATGTTGGGTGACTGTGTCCGGAATAAAATACTCAACGATGTTTTGCAAGCTAAGTATTATACAATAATGTTTGACTGCACCCCAGACGTTTCTCATACAGAACAAATGAGCCAGGTCATTTGCTATGTTACGAAAAACAACCAAGATGAATATGAAGTTAAAGAAAGCTTTATTGATTTTTTAGAAGTTTGTGGGAAAACAGGTGAATATTTGACAGATACTATTATTAGTAAATTAAAAAGAGATGGATTAGAAATAAAAAACTGCCGTGGCCAATCGTATGGCAACGGTTCAAACATGAGTGGTGTCTACAAGGGTGTACAAGCAAGATTTCAAGAGACTAATCCAAGGGCTGTGTATATCCCATGCATAGGTCATTCTCTGAATTTGGTTGGACTGAATGCATCGTCAGTTTCTGCTGAAACTTCTAACGTGTTTGGAATGGTTTAAAGACTTTATACATTTTTTGTATCTTCACCTCAAAGGTGGGAAATAATGAAAACTAATACTAAAACTAACATAAAAGGAACAAGCCAGACTAGATGGTCCGCTAAGTCTGAAGCTGTTCATGCACTTGTTAAAAACATTGATGGAGTGATTGAGGCTCTAAAAGTGCTGAAAGAGGGGCAGAATCCACCTGAAACAAAGTCAGAAGCAGAAAGCCTCTTACATGCTGTTCTCGACTTCCAATTTCTCTTGTATCTGGTAGCATGGGCCGAACTATTGAAAGAAGTTAATAGAGTTACTAAAGAAATTCAAAAAAATGACGTAATTCTTTCGAAGTCACTGGATATGCTAAAAGGCTTGACAAAGACGATGAAACGTTTGAGGAAAGAACCAAATTTGTGGTTACAAACTGCTAAAGAAATTGCAGAACGTATCGGCGTGGAGCCAACTTTGACATCACACAGGAATCCTAAAAAGAAACGCTTGCCAGGGGAAATTATGGAAGATAAGGTGAGGTCATTTTCCCCTGAAGAAAGATTTTTCCATTCTATAAAAGAAGTAATCAATGTAATAATGACTGAGTAGAAAACCAGGATGGGAAGTGCCAAAAACCTCAACGAGAGTTTTTCATTTCTGACTGGGAGAGGTCTGTGGGAACTCACTGACAAAGACTTGAAAACTCGATCAAGAAATTTGGCCACTGCATATCCAGAAGACTTGAGCGAAGATGAATTTCCCATTGAGGTACTGGTTTTTCGAGACCACGTAACTGAAACAGACTCCAAAGAATTCAATGCACTTGACCTACTTAATTTTATTCAAAAGAGGGATCTTTGCGACGCATTCCCCAATGTTTGTGTCGCATTGAGGATTTATTCTACCCTTCTGACAACATCTGCTGGCTGTGAAAGAAGCTTCAGTAAACTGAAATTGATAAAAAACTATTTAAGATCTTCGATGTGTCAAGAGAGACTATCTAACTTTTCAATATTATTCATAGAAAGTGATATTGCTAATTCAATTAATTAAGAAGATGCAATAAATTCATTTGCTGAAAGAAAAGCAAGAAAAGTGCCACTTTAAATTAGTACTAATAAAAGTGTACAGTTTATATTATTAAAACAAATCAAAACTCAAAATTATTAAATTTGTTTAATCTGTTCAGTTACATAAACTAAACTACATTTAAAACAACATAGTGAAATTATTTTCAAGAGTGTTTTTATACTGAATTGCTATATTTTATAATGTTTACATCTCACATAATTTTGAAAATTATCATTTAACTAGGCTATACTAGAGAGGGTAAAGTTGTTGAAAATATACAATGTTATGTATTTTTCTTTAAAAAGTATTGGAAAATAATTAAAACTTAATTAATAAACCCAATGTTTTAAATTCTGTAATAAATTTCTGTACATATTATTTATTAAAAATCATTTTTTCCCTTTTCACTCGAAACGCAAATTTTAAAAGTTTAACAGTTCAAAATATGGAGAGGGTGGAAAGGGCGGCAAAATTTATCTTTGCCCCCCCCCCCAAAGAAAATACCTAGATCCAGCACTGGTCATGATAACTTTTGAATCATCAATCGATTTTTGTAAACCTTGACATGTGCATCCTTACTTTTATCTTATAGACCACTATTGTTTTTGAGATTGAACACCCCAAACATGAGGAGCAGATGACAATAATGTGAGAGGGTCAGAATAGAAAAAGTCACTAAAATCCATGTAACATGTCAACTTAAAGGAAAATTAACCCATAATCTTAATATAGAGTTCATTTTTAAAAATTTTGGGACACCAGGTTGCAAAAAGTCGATCACCCAAAATTTTAGTAAAACTGTAAAAATCCATGTGGGGTATCAAATTAAGGAGGAGTTTAACTAAAACTTAAATGTAGTGAGTGTTCAGTTTTGGAAATCTCAAAATCTTAGGACACCAGAGGGACAGAAATAAATCAAATATTTGCAGAATTGTAAAAAATTCATTCAAAATTTAGTCCTGAGATGTCAGAGAAAAGAGAATTTTAACCCAAACTTGAATGTAGCTTTTACTATGAAATTCAACTTTGGGCACCAAGACATAATAATGGAACTCAAAATTTTATGAAAATTGTAGAAGCTTTATGGAATATCAAGTTATGAGGAGTTTTATTCAAAACACAAATGTGGTATCTATAAGCATTTTATAGAGGAAATGTCTCTTAACACTAATATGCAAAAATTTTGGATCACTTCAAAAAGCTGGTAAGCTACGTTTATAAGTAAAGATTTAAATATTGTTATTGGTTATCTATATTTCTGAAACGTTCAGACATACGGCTGTAGATATCTATAGAAACATACATAAACTTAAATGCAATAATTCGCAGTCTAAATTATTTGTCAAAATACAAGTATAATACTACTGACTCCGAACACTAAGTTTTCTATTGGTAAAAATATAAAATTTTTACCTTGTAGAATGAACCAGTTTTTGATTATTATAAAACTGGCCAGAGGCTGGCACTAGGAGCGCTTGAGTGAATACAGGAGATCAGGGAGTGTACTAGTTAAGTACCATCTCATAAAATCTAAAACGAGAGATTTGATATTGGCATTTCTTTGATGTTCGCAGTGGATGACCTGGCAGTAAACGGTACACACCTATTCTTTGCTGGAACCGAATCCACAAGCAACACCATTGAATTTTTAATTATGTACCTGGTACGTCACCCTGAAGTATAGGAAAAGTTACAAGAAGAACTCGATCGTGTGCTACAGAGATTCAGAAGAGCTAATCTAGATGACAGAAACAAGTTTGTATTATTCTGTTTAGATCAAAATAGTAAGTTAAAGGTACTCTTTTTCAACCTCAAATATAATTTTATTTATAATTACAGTACCAAAAGTAAGTATAGATAATCCATTTAATATAAATGCAAGGCCATCTACCAACACATCTACAATATTAGTTTAATTTTAAACAATAGTTGTCATTAAATTCTCAATTTGGGCTGAGCAGCGAACATAATATTTAATACCATACGTGATTAATACCTTTGGAGACCTTCTTTTAGCATTCATAATTAATGAACTGCATTCATTGTCAAATGGTATGCCCCAGGTAATAGAACTTTCTAGTAGCTTACCTTGTAAATATAATAATCCAACTGGCAGTTGCTTTTCAACCAAACAACAACCAATTTAACCATGTAACCAATATTTATAGTTGTTTAATCTTTGAATGTTGGGCGGTATTTTATTAATGTATTAATTAAGATGGAAGCTTAAAAAATTCATAAGTGTCCAATGCTTTTTATATCAACAAAACAGAAAAAAATTATTGGCTGTCAGAATGATGGTTGATGCTTACAGTGTATGTTTTAGGATGAGAGATCAAGATTAAGTTACAAAGTAGTTGCTTTAGATAATGCTCTTTAGAAATTTAAATTAATAACTATGTAGTCAAGAAGCCTTTTTTGTGCTTAATTGTTAATGGGGTCACTTTTATATATATTTGTTCTTGTGGTGGAGCAACAAGAGGTTCTGTAGGTTAACCCTTCTCCTGTGGGATAAAGGTAAAAGGGAATGCCAAAAATTTAAAAGAAAGTGCCAGTAGACATGTAGCCATATAGGCTAAGTCAAATTAAGTAATTAGGATAAATAAATATAATTAATTCACTACCGACTCGGAACACAAGTCAGTAGTGAATTAATTATATTTAGTTAAGTAACAGACACGTCATGGACAACAAAATCCAAGAATAGGATAATTAATTAGGTGAGGATGATTTTTTTAATTGGCGTCTTACGAGTACGAAATCTCTTCGAGTAAACATTGCTAGTTGTCTGGACAATTCAAATTTTATCCTAGCTTATTTGCCTTCTTAATAAGTAGGAAATACTGCTGCAGTAATTGTGCAATAAGAAAATAACTGAGGGGGTTGGGGCAAGATAATGCCAAACCATATTTTTTCATAAATTGATATATGTACTGCATTATTAGCTATAATGTGTAACAATAGTAAGGTAGTAAATATAAGCTAGTGAAACCCCCCTTTTATTTTATTAAGTTTTTTTTTTTTTTTTTAAGGGGAGAGACATAATATTTAAAACTAGGTAATGAACCTAGAGGAATCCTAAAGTGTGCCAAGACCCAAGCCACAATTTCAGACATGTCCACTGGTTGGATGACAGAACTTGCAAATAAGCAACTCTATTAACAGTAACAAATGTATATTTATTTGATGTCCAGTCTGTACATAATATTGTTACGACAGTCTATTTGATCGTCGTAGGTACAGTAGAAACAAAATAAGTACAAGACACCAATTAAGTCACTAATCACACCTTTAATTGTTACAGTAAAACAGTTCGTAATTAACAACACAGTCTCTACAACAAATCAAATGAAAATTGTACACACGCAATAAAATGTCCACAAATATTAAAACTCAATTGTATTACAATTATACCGTCTGATTATAAAACGCAACACTTCAGTAATAACTACTTGAACGTACACAGTAATAACTTGAACCGCTCTGGAAATATATCGCACTAATACTCTCGAACCGCACTATCAAATATCTCGCATTGAACTAAAAACTAAGGCCACTACCAGATGTATTTATAGTCACGCTCACACACCAGAAGCTTCCAAACTGCGTCTTATCTCTCGTGAACTACGTAATTACTACGGCCTTGACACAGTCCGAGCGCCGAGCAAAGCCCGGCACAGTCGAGAAGATTCTCGCAAAATGCGTCTAGTAGCACGTACACCACACGCTTACATCGAGATCTTTCTGGCACATTCGATAAACGCGTAGATTGTTCTGGGCTGTCGTAGCACTGCCTCCTCCTTAAGCCTGTTCATCCCGAACTGGCAAAGCGCCTCCGAAGTAATACTCAACCAGGCGATCTAGGTGGACGTCCTTGCGAAGGATAATTTTCCCGTTCTTCAAATTCAGTCTCGTGTGATCCGAACACCACGTTCCTAGGAATGCGAGTCTTTTGCGCAACCACTAGTTTCGCTGGAATCACTCCCGTTGCGTCATGTACTGATGACCGAAATACCACTGGCTGATCCAAGTCCAAGTCTGTTTGGTCCTCGTCAACAACCTCTTGCGTAACCTCATCTTCAGCCACTTTACCCTCGAGCGCTTCTATCAGCTCAGGAACAAGCAAGAGTTTTGTCTCGACACCCATAGTTGGCTTTCCAATCACTTCTTTTGTCCTTATACTTATTTGTACTTCCTCTGCTAGTTCTTTCTCCATTTCCGCTGGCAACAAGGAGGGTTCCTCTTGACCAGACTTGTTGACTTTTTCTTCGACTAATGCCACTTGCTTAATCGAATGGTTGGTAGACCCTGTAGTTTTAGCCATGGAAAGCTTTATCTCCTCTTGGCCGACACACAGGACATTCTCTCTTAAGTCCACAATGAATCCGTAGGCATTCATAATGTCCATGCCAAGAATCACTTCATCGACAATGTCTGCAACGAGCATTTGCTGGCTAAACTCAAGAAGACCTAGGTGTACATGTACGTCTACCTTTCCTAGCACCTTGACGGGGCTTCCAGTCACAGTCTGTATTGTACAAGAGCTAATTAGAGGATGTCGGTTACAGACTAAGTCAGGGCGCACAATGGACACTGTTGCGCCCGTGTCAACTGTAAATGATGTTGGTTTACCATCCGCAAATCCATTAACAATCAAGTTTCCACTGATTTATGTAGCGTGGAAACTGTGTGCTGTTCTGGGCATTTACTTCTCCAATTGGTGCGATCAGTCTCTTCTCTCGGTATCTTCTTCTCCCAACAGTCTACCTGTAGATGACCACGTTTTCCACAGTTGTAACATTTCGGTCTTCTGTCTTTTTCAAATCGTTGCAACTCTCTTGAACTTTTGAATTGTTTGTCCGACAACACTGTTTTTTTGCACCCATCGTAACGGTAATGTGATACAGGGATCTTCTGACTGCAACGTGATGGCACAAACCGATTAATGTAGCGGGACGCTGACTTGGCAGCTTCAAACTCTAGGGCGTGAACAAGAGCTTCTGAGCTATCTCGGTGTCTTGCCATTCGTAACACTTGCTGAAGTTCACAATCTCCGATGCCATCAATAAATGTCTGCACCGTAAACCTTATTCGGAAGTCTTCTGGTGCTTCAGGATAGGCCAATCGAATCAATCTGTCGATACTTGCTTCAAATTCTTGAAGACTTTCCCCGGAACATTGTCGTCTTGTTCTTAACTGAGCGTAGTACACCTCTCGCAAATGTTTATCACCGCAGCGTAATTCTAGAGCTTTTATCAACTCGGCATAGATGTTCTGGCTGTCAGGTGGCACTTTCTGTAGTAGTTCTGCCGCGGGTCCTTTTAATGAGAGAACGAGTGAAACAGCCTTGTCTTTCTCTGTCCAATTATTTGCGCATGCAGCAGCTTCAAATTGCCGGAGGTACGTTGCCCAGTGACTGCTTCCGTCAAAGGTTGGAGCTTTGACATGAACTGTCCCTACTGCAGGCAAAGTGACTTACTCTGTTAACTTATTTTCTGTGTCTTTTTCTGTCTTGATCACTGGTACAGTCTGTTCAGAAATTTGTTTTGGTTGAATCTTCATGCACTGTTCAACTTCAATTTTAATTTGTTCTCTTATGTTTGCCATTGAGTTTTCTACTGCAGATATTTTTGTTGACATAACTTCTTCCACAGTCAAGACAGATTTTTCTACTTTAGCTATTTTATTTGACATAGATTCTTCTACGTCAGATATTCTGGTAATC
The DNA here is from genome assembly GCA_034769895.1 of Magicicada septendecula. Taxonomy (NCBI): domain Eukaryota; kingdom Metazoa; phylum Arthropoda; class Insecta; order Hemiptera; family Cicadidae; genus Magicicada; species Magicicada septendecula. Next base: position 311,002,202 of record CM068373.1, on the reverse strand, counting down.
TGATTGTTGAGCTCACCTCGTAATTCACCTACGTCACCACGTAGGAGACCCAATTCTGCGGTAGTATGTTGTTGCATCTGCTTTTGTTCATGAATTAATGCTTTGATGTCACCTGCTTCACGTTTATGTTCCTCTGCCTCCTGCTTACGTTCCTCTTATTGTCTTTCTTCTGTTTCTAGCATTAGTGCTTTCTGACGTTCCTCAGCTTCTTCTCTTTCTTGTATTCGTTCTTCTTTTTGTCGTCTTTCTGCTTCTTCCTGTGTCTGCCGCAGCAGTGTTTGTAAAGCTTCCATCATCTGACTGGGATCCATGTTTACTGATTCACATACTGAATCACACTCGTCTTGTACAAAGCGTCCACTGTTTCCACTGTTAACCGTTCTATCCCAGTTCTGACACCACTGTTACGACGATTCGATCATCGTAGGTACAGTGGAAACAAAATAAGTACGAGACACCAATTAAGTCACTAATCACACCTTTAATTGTTACAGTAAAACAGTTCGTAATTAACAACACAGTCTCTACAACAAATCAAATGAAAATTGTACACACGCAATAAAATGTCCACAAATATTAAAACTCAATTGTATTACAATTATACCGTCTGATTATAAAACGCAACACTTCAGTAATAACTACTTGAACGTACACAGTAATAACTTGAACCGCTCTGAAAATATATCGCACTAATACTCTCGAACCGCACTATCAAATATCTCGCATTGAACTAAAAACTAAGGCCACTACCCGATGTATTTATAGTCACGCTCACACACCAGAAGCTTCCAAACTGCGTCTTATCTCTCGTGAACTACGTAATTACTACGGCCTTGACACAGTCCGAGCGCCGAGCAAAGCCCGGCACAGTCGAGAAGATTCTCGCAAAATGCGTCTAGTAACACGTACACCACACGCTTACATCGAGATCTTTCTGGCACATTCGATAAACGTGTAGATTGTTCTGGGCTGTCGTAGCACTGCCTCCTCCTTAAGCCTGTTCATCCCGAACTGGCAAAGCGCCTCCGAAGTAATACTCAACCAGGCGATCTAGGTGGACGTCCTTGCGAAGGATAATTTTCCCGTTCTTCAAATTCAGTCTCGTGTGATCCGAACACCACGTTCCTAGGAATGCGAGTCTTTTGCGCAACCACTAGTTTCGCTGGAATCACTCCCGTTGCGTCATGTACTGATGACCGAAATACCACTGGCTGATCCAAGTCCAAGTCTGTTTGGTCCTCGTCAACAACCTCTTGCGTAACCTCATCTTCAGCCACTTTACCCTCGAGCGCTTCTGTCAGCTCAGGAACAAGCAAGAGTTTTGTCTCGACACCCATAGTTGGCTTTCCAATCACTTCTTTTGTCCTTATACTTATTTGTACTTCCTCTGCTAGTTCTTTCTCCATTTCCGCTGGCAACAAGGAGGGTTCCTCTTGACCAGACTTGTTGACTTTTTCTTCGACTAATGCCACTCGCTTAATCGAATGGTTGGTAGACCCTGTAGTTTTAGCTATGGAAAGCTTTATCTCCTCTTGGCCGACACACAGGACATTCTCTCTTAAGTCCACAATGAATCCGTAGGCATTCATAATGTCCATGCCAAGAATCACTTCATCGACAATGTCTGCAACGAGCATTTGGTGGCTAAACTCAAGAAGACCCAGGCGTACATGTACGTCTACCTTTCCTAGCACCTTGACGGGGCTTCCAGTCACAGTCTGTATTGTACAAGAGCTAATTAGAGGATGTCGGTTACAGACTAAGTCAGGGCGCACAATGGACACTGTTGCGCCCGTGTCAACTGTAAATGATGTTGGTTTACCATCCGCAAATCCATTAACAATCAAGTTTCCACTGATTTATGTAGCGTGGAAACTGTGTGCTGTTCTGGGCATTTACTTCTCCAATTGGTGCGATCAGTCTCTTCTCTCGGTATCTTCTTCTCCCAACAGTCTACCTGTAGATGACCACGTTTTCCACAGTTGTAACATTTCGGTCTTCTGTCTTTTTCAAATCGTTGCAACTCTCTTGAACTTTTGAATTGTTTGTCCGACAACACTGTTTTTTTGCACCCATCGTAACGGTAATGTGATACAGGGATCTTCTGACTGCAACGTGATGGCACAAACCGATTAATGTAGCGGGACGCTGACTTGGCAGCTTCAAACTCTAGGGCGTGAACAAGAGCTTCTGAGCTATCTCGGTGTCTTGCCATTCGTAACACTTGCTGAAGTGCACAATCTCCGATGCCATCAATAAATGTCTGCACCGTAAACCTTATTCGGAAGTCTTCTGGTGCTTCAGGATAGGCCAATCGAATCAATCTGTCGATACTTGCTTCAAATTCTTGAAGACTTTCCCCGGAACGTTGTCGTCTTGTTCTTAACTGAGCGTAGTACACCTCTCGCAAATGTTTATCACCGTAGCGTAATTCTAGAGCTTTTATCAACTCGGCATAGATGTTCTGGCTGTCAGGTGGCACTTTCTGTAGTAGTTCTGCCGCGGGTCCTTTTAATGAGAGAACGAGTGAAACAGCCTTGTCTTTCTCTGTCCAATTATTTGCGCATGCAGCAGCTTCAAATTGCCGGAGGTACGTTGCCCAGTGACTGCTTCCGTCAAAGGTTGGAGCTTTGACATGAACTGTCCCTACTGCAGGCAAAGTGACTTTCTCTGTTAACTTATTTTCTGTGTCTTTTTCTGTCTTGATCACTGGTACAGTCTGTTCAGAAATTTGTTTTGGTTGAATCTTCATGCACTGTTCAACTTCAATTTTAATTTGTTCTCTTATGTTTGCCATTGAGTTTTCTACTGCAGATATTTTTGTTGACATAACTTCTTCCACAGTCAAGACAGATTTTTCTACTTTAGCTATTTTATTTGACATGGATTCTTCTACGTCAGATATTCTGGTAATCTGATTGTTGAGCTCACCTCGTAATTCACCTACGTCACCACGTAGGAGACCCAATTCTGCGGTAGTATGTTGTTGCATCTGCTTTTGTTCATGAATTAATGCTTTGATGTCACCTGCTTCACGTTTATGTTCCTCTGCCTCCTGCTTACGTTCCTCTTATTGTTTTTCTTCTGTTTCTAGCATTAGTGCTTTCTGACGTTCCTCAGCTTCTTCTCTTTCTTGTATTCGTTCTTCTTTTTGTCGTCTTTCTGCTTCTTCCTGTGTCTGCCGCAGCAGTGTTTGTAAAGCTTCCATCATCTGACTGGGATCCATGTTTACTGATTCACATACTGAATCACACTCGTCTTGTACAAAGCGTCCACTGTTTCCACTGTTAACCGTTCTATCCCAGTTCTGACACCACTGTTACGACGATTCGATCATCGTAGGTACAGTGGAAACAAAATAAGTACGAGACACCAATTAAGTCACTAATCACACCTTTAATTGTTACAGTAAAACAGTTCGTAATTAACAACACAGTCTCTACAACAAATCAAATGAAAATTGTACACACGCAATAAAATGTCCACAAATATTAAAACTCAATTGTATTACAATTATACCGTCTGATTATAAAACGCAACACTTCAGTAATAACTACTTGAACGTACACAGTAATAACTTGAACCGCTCTGGAAATATATCGCACTAATACTCTCGAACCGCACTATCAAATATCTCGCATTGAACTAAAAACTAAGGCCACTACCCGATGTATTTATAGTCACGCTCACACACCAGAAGCTTCCAAACTGCGTCTTATCTCTCATGAACTACGTAATTACTACGGCCTTGACACAGTCCGAGCGCCGAGCAAAGCCCGGCACAGTCGAGAAGATTCTCGCAAAATGCGTCTAGTAGCACGTACACCACACGCTTACATCGAGATCTTTCTGGCACATTCGATAAACGCGTAGATTGTTCTGTGCTGTCGTAGCAATATAATAAGCGTGAGTGAAGTACAATTATATAAATGCCACTGGGTACTATTAAAATACAAAAATATGTACGTATATTCTTGATCAAGCCCTAAGCATCATGTGAATGTATGCAAGAATTTTTAATCACCAAAATGTATTGCTCTGCATATGACAGTCATCACTATTAGAAGTTATATATATATATATATATATATATATATATATATATATATATATATATTTCAATCACTTTCTGCTACAGTCCGTTTCTTGATGTATATAATACTATAATACTTATAACTATTTTACCTCAAGATGTATTTTTTCCTTTAGGGACATGTTAACATCCCATAATAACATCCAGAAGCCAACACACAAATACTGCACCAGAAGCAAGATGGCGAACGCTGAAGATGGGAGAACAGGATCTCCCGAAACATGTCCCTAAAGGAAAAAATACATCTTGAGGTAAAATAGTTATAAGTATTATAGTAATATATATATATATATAATCATTATGCATGTACAACTATTGTAAAACACCATAGATTTAGGCATGAATGCTTAATGCAGTGGCTAGTAAAAAAAATAAATGCAACTCAAGGATTGATATTTGATATTAACATCTAACACTCGATATTTGATAATTTATATACGGTATTTGATATATATTATTTGATCTATGAAATTCAATATATGATAGTTAATATATAACTCTGGATATTTTATATCTGATACATGCTATTTGATCTATGAAATTCCATATAGTATTTGATCGCAAGGTAGCCTAGAATTACTATTTCTGTTGACAGTCCTGCTAGCACATGTGCTATACATAATTAACATTACATTATATTCTCTTTTTTTTTATATTACGAATTACACATAAACACGTACTACACACACATATAACACACACCCAAATTCCTGCATCAACCTTCTCGCTATAACGAATCATATAAAAGAAACTTTACAACTATACCCAACTTACAATTCAGATACTTGTGTCACCATAAAGATAACAATTCATACAACCCAAAGCAACTGATTTGCCCCCACATTACAAGATAACTTAAATTTGTAATTTAATACAGGATTCATGCAGTCTGGATTAACAACTCAGGGAAATAGCCATAATTACTGTTAAGGCCTCAATAATGGCACGAAATTCAAACACGCCAGTCCTGCATTATGCCCACATGGAAGTACATGATTAAGCAGGCCACAACCAACACTCTGATACATTGAACACGAGAAACAAGGGAACTCAGAGCTGTTCATCTAAGTACTTGTATATGTGTAATCCCTTACATAGTATAAGAGTGTCTTAAATATACAGAAGGTGTTTATCTATGTACAGTGTCTGAGCAAGCAGGCACGAAACCTAACATGTGTTTGCAGATTTTAAACAAGTTCTGAGCGGATTTTATAAGTCTGTTTTTGAGAGTGTCTGCAGATGCACCGTGTTGTGGTAGATGATGGTGTTAAATTAAATTGAGGTGGATCACACCTGAATTGTCCAATGTAGTAGGTGGCCATGTGTCTAGGTTGAGCAGTAGTTGAAACGGATGATTTCTGGGGGCAGAATTTCTCTAAGAGTTTGCATCTCTGTCCCGACTGACGGCGTCTCAAGGCTTAAGTAGTTTCTCTGCACCAGGGGTTGGCAGGTCTTAGGCCAACCCCGACACCCATCTCGCCATTGGCCGAGCACCTAGGACAGGCAACTTGCTATAAAGGGTGTCATAGACATAACACAAGCACAGCTCGCACTCACGCCACAATTATAATGCTATAGCGAAATCACACTTTAATATTCAGCACGGGACAAGAAAATTTTCACAAACACTTACTATCTTATTAACAATCCGCTCTAACCACAAGATGTGCATTATTTAGTTTTATAAATCTTTTATAACTACGAAATTACTTTCTATCTAGGCCGTTCTCATTTACAATTTCTGAACGAGTAGCTGAGTGTAAGATAAGTTTAAATTGATTTGACCAAGTCAATAAGTTACATTTAATTTAATTAGGCACTGTTGCATGCCTGGAAATTCACACACATACACGGATACCTTTTAGTAAGAACACCCAACAAAAATGTTTCGAGGTTAAAAATAATTGATCTATAATTAAGGCTATGCCTACCTGGAGCTAGCATTAAATTATTTTTCCATAGTAAAGGGCTTCAACCGGCAGAATGATTCAGGCGCCATCAGTCATAACCAATGAAGACTTCTCCGAGAAGGTCGGCAGAGAAATGAGAAAGAACGCATGGCGAATTGCACCCATGAGACTTTGTTTTTATTACAGGTTATGGCAGCAACAGCTGGCCCATGGCTGACATGATTTACGTCGCCATCCAACACGTAGCCCGCTACACAGAGATGATGCACCATACAGAGCAGTGCACGACTGGTAGAACACGCGAGTTTTAAAAATGAAATGATATATGCGCCTACCACCGAACTTAGCATATGAACAACGGAGCACCGAATGAAGTACGGCACACCCTCACCCCAAAAGGGCAACATGGTTGCCCCCCAAAAAATCTAAACATAGTATCTACCACGATTGTTGTGAGACTCCAGGGAAACCTCAGACATCTATGCACTCTTGGAGTGTTCAGTGTCTCAGGGAAACGAAAGAAGCAAAAGGAAGGAGTGTAAGTTACCTGTGTGTGTGCCTGAATGAGTAAGTGTAAGTGTGCGTCCTGCATGCTCGCTGGGCCCTGGTCTGCATGCAGAGATAAGAAACAGAAAAGAAAAGGAGAAAGACAAGAATCGCAGAATTCTGCTCTGAGTACTGACCACCAAGGGCCCCCTAAACTCAACAACTGAGACCCAGGACCAAATAACCGTTAAATCCCCTTTACGACTCTTCCACCACCATCTGCATCACGGGCCGCCCCAAACGTCACCCTCACTGGTGGCACCACCTACTGCCACTCACATATTCATGCCCAAAGGCCAACAAGGTATTACAACCTTGATATGTGAGTGCTTACCTTCTCAATCACTGTCCACCTTTTGGACCGACCACTCATATACTATAAAACAAGGCAACTCTAACCTTGATATATGAGTGGACAACACCCCTACTCTAGGAAGGCCAGCCCCGATAAAGTAAGCAGCGGAATATCGACCGAGGGCATGTGAACATCACTCTAAATACCACTAACCATGAGTTAACCTCAATACGTGAGTAAGGGGGGTAAACTTCTTTACAGGCCAGCTAGAATCGCCCAACCACACCGCAACAGGAGACCCTGTATCAGACCAAACTTATCATGGATACCACCATCACTTATTTGCACCACAAACAAGACTGTTCAAGAAAAGGAAAGTTAACACAGCACCCGACAAACGACTTTAAATACTTTCCATAATTGCTAAAAAAAAACATAAACAATAATTCACACAAACAATATGATGACAATAACAACATAGCAAGGAAACAGGAAGAACTTGATGATTCAAGTGGCTTCAGAGTGCTCTAGCGATGCGATGAGATGGGTGTATAATGAAGGCAGAGAGAGAGCTACTCGAAATGCCCAGAAGAGAACACCACAACACGAGACTACACATCTAACTTACAATACACAAATCCACACGAAGTACACATAACATCTAAATAAATAACAAACCATGCTGTTCAGCTAATTCAACCAATTAGATTCATGTCGAAAATCGGTATGTCACAACGTGACCCAACTTCAAATATTCCATCAAGGATTTAATGACACCTCACAGCATCACGACGTCTGGCCGGACCATAACCGCATTCATAAATTGAAATGACCCAAAATACCGTAAGTTGAATTGCACCATTACATGAGCGTCTCGCTTTATAATTTACCCCAAATAGAATGTTCTCAATAACCAAAAGAAACCAACAAGTCACTACATAACTGGGCTTGCCATAAAGACAAGTTCTCACTACAACAGGACAATTCCCAACCAAAAACAGACAAGTACTGACAGCACCCGATCATATTCAAAATTTTCTAAGATACGAATGTATGTCGGAATAATTTCAAATAAATCAATTTCATACTCAATATACCATTAACGTCCCAATTATAACCTCTTACATCATATACCTTACACTCACTATCACAAAGTAATCATGCTTAAATACTAACACATATTAAATTTAATCCATCTCTATTCATTTCATACAAAATAGCATGCCATCAAAATTCTATTAATTAATCAAACTGCTCAAAATTTCAATCAACTTCTTCAAATACCCTTGACTCAGATCAAAAATCATAATACAGGCTCAATATTTGCAAGTCCCAACGCCAACTGACATGCCTGCAGCCACATTAAGTTTTCAAGTAACATCAACAAATGCAAGTCCCCACAGATTCTATAACTTCCAAAATTCAATGAATTAAGTTCTGAAATGCAATTTACTACATATTCTGAATGCATATGATTATATCAACCCATTGAATCATCAAAACCACGCTCTGATCTACCATTTGAAACCCCCCCCCTTTTTTTTTTTAAGGGGAGAGACAATATTTAAAACTAGGTAATGAACCTAGAGGAAGCCTAAAGTGTGCCAAGACCCAAGCCACAATTTCAGACATGTCCACTGGTTGGATGACAGGACTTGCAAATAAGCAACTCTATTAACAGTAACAAATTTATATTTATTTGATGTCCAGTCTGTACATAATATAATAAGCGTGAGTGAAGTACAATTATATAAATGCCACTGGGTACTATTAAAATACAAAAATATGTATATTCTTGATCAAGCCCTAAGCATCATGTGAATGTATGCAAGAATTTTTAATCACCAAAATGTATTGCTCTGCATATGACAGTTATCACTATTAGAAGTTATGTATATATATATATATATATATATATATTGCAACTGGACTTTGTTGGTGTGTTTTATTGGTATCGCCAATTTTGGGCAACAGCGAGTATTAATACTGTTCAGTTTACACACACAAAGATCAATGCAATTTTAATTAGACTTACCTTAACTGAATTTACTTTTACTTCTCTGCTATACTTATATTCTGTAGACCTGTGTGTGAGAATGTGATGGATGGGTGTTATTTTTGAAATAATTATTTCTAACTCTTTAGTTATTATAAGAATTGTGTTTAATGTTCTTTTTTTATTTACTTTAACTCTTTAAATGACTCTACTTCAATTTGCTCTGTTATCTTACTTTACTAATTACATAAATTTGTTTTTTATAGTCTCTGAAATTGTTCTCTTTCTTATTTACTGTCTTTTTGAATTCAACCTTAAATGTTTAATACTCTACTTGTTATTGTATCTCCGGCATCTATCTCATGGGCATTTCTGGGTTTGAATGTTCCAATTGTTCCTCTTCTTGTTCATCCAGTCTCCATGGTGTGGATATGTGTACAGCTTCCCTGATGTGGGGTGTTCTCAGCTTCCCTGGATTCTGGTGTGAACAGCCTCCCTGATGTGGATATGTCCTCAGCTCCCTGTTGTGGAATTTTTACGTTCAGATGATATTTTCACGCTATTGTTGATTTATTTGAACGGAGTCGCTTTCACGTTAAGTTCGAGTGTTTTTAAGTTTAACTTGTCGCGTGATTTTACTCACTACGCACTGCTCGGGCTAGTAATTCAAAACCGATGTTCCGTACTAGTGTTTTACTGCAACTACTCGGACTGGTTGTTTAACATAGACTTTCCGAACTAGTGTTTTAAAGCGGACTACTCGAACTGGTGGTTTAATGCAGACTGAAGTGCTTTGAGCGCGTTAGCGACGTCGCCCTGTATTTTCCCGCTAGTTTAATGACACTCTACCCTTATTGGTTTATCAACTGTCACGGGTTGTTGTTCACTCTCTGATAGGTTCTTTTTAAACTGTTTTTACATTTAAAATATTGATACACAATTATTATTATTATTATTATACTTTCTTAACTCTATTTACTTAATCTTATACATTGTTTCTTATTATACAAAGCAGAGCATTGCTTTATGCACTGTATTTTCTATTTTGCTATACGCATATGTGATGGTTGTCATATTGTGACTATTCTTCCTGGCACAATATATATATATATATTGCAATGATACGTTTAGCATAAGATATGTATCTACCCCTGACTGAGGTATGGTAACGTGTTTTCGTATATAAGTATAAAATATGTAAGATGTACATAATAAAAATAATAGAATGTACGTTATAGATAAGAAAGAATGTAATAAATATAAGCAATATTTAAATTTAAATAAATCAAATATTGTACGTAAGCATGTATATGGAAGCATATGACTTTGTTGGTTTTTAAAAACGTAACGAAGGGGAGCTATTAACACGCTAAGACCGGCAGAGGTGACGTCAGAGCGGCCTGCCGCTGCTTGTGTATCAGTCTGCGAGTGTGTGTATGTGTACATGTGTAAATAACAGACAGGTTCAATTATGCAAACGAGGGTGGAAGATTTCACACACTTTTTTAAGGATTGTACGTGAACCATAAGTCACACGAATCAGTGACATATGTGAATACATAGCTGATGCCTGGTGCTTCAATTTGGCGTTAAGTGGTCATTAATCGTGGGAATGGTTCAGACACCGTGTGAAATTTTGCCATAGCTGTCGTAATTGGCACAGGGTAACAACCAAAATTTGCAGAGACAAGGTTGAATATTATACCTAACCATTGGTGTAATAATATTTATAAAAAAGTGTACGCTTCATAAAAAGATGCGTAGGTTGAAAGTGATGATGAAATCGACGCGCCGGCCAGTCCAAAGTTTGTATAAAAACACATTATCCACCTTTATTATTTATTAATAATAATGTTTCATATTTTGTACTTACCACTATTAATTTCTCACTAGGGTCCCAGAGTTCGTTCATAAGCGAGGCCAGAAACAGTGTGGGGATACGAAATAAATACTCTGACGACATATACAGTGAAAAGAAAAACTTTTGTTTAATTTTCTCAATTATCGTTACTTACAGTTACACCCCACATAGTTACATGCGACTCTATTTCGGAGACAAAGCACATTGCCATTCGCCATGAGGCGTAGTTATGGAATCAATTAAAATTTCTTTCCCAAAAATCAAGACAAATTAAAAGTTCTTTAAATATCAGTGAAACATCTTATATTACCAAAGTTAAATATACCTCTTATATTTACAGAAAACAGCCCAGCCTGCTTGCTCACACATTCATTTCATTACAAAACCCTTTTTATTTATATATATACCCCATTTTATTCAAAATAATTATGTATTCGGTGTCATACTGTTACGCAAGGTTCCTGCGGGCCACGTGGCGTCTCCTCGAGCTAACGACGTATCACTCACTCAGTTCTCTTTTGAAGTGTCCGAAAAGTTTACATTGTTAAATTTTGTTAGATACTGCACTCACTTGCACATTTGTTATAAATACTGTCCTCACTTTCGATTGATATTGAAATGTTATTGTTGAGCCCTGTTTGACCGGCTGCCTGCGCAGGCTAGAGTCGGTGAGGAACTGTGAGTAGCGTCTCTAAGTCCCCTCTACTAGATTTTTGGCCGCACAAGGCGGAAAGCAATGCCTGGTACTTTGTAGTCATAGTTACTGTTCAGCCAACACACGGGTTTTTCGTGTTTTAGACGTGGACGATATTTAGTGTGCACTGGTCGACGTCACAAATGTGGGCAGGACTAAGTTTCGTTTCCGTCACCTCCGATACACGTGGCGAAAAATATTGTCTTTGGGCCATCTTGTGCACCTTTCGCTTAGCGTGGGTATGCGCTCCGCCGATGTTAGTGCGTTTGGGCGTAGATGTCACACAGCCCCAAAGTTCCAAGAATTGTGTCACCGTCAACAACACGACATTCCTTTGCAATTGTTTCATCACCGTCTCTTTGTTCGAACTGAGCTTTTATATAACACGTGGCTGTCCCCACAGATAAAAAATGAATTTAAAATATTTAATTTTATTTAACCCAAATTTAATAAAATAAAAAGCCCTCCTTTTGCCCCGTTACAATACCCCCCCCCAATGAGAGATCTTCTGTCGAAACAGAAGAAATCTCATTGTTAAACCCCTAAGAGGATTGGTGAGGATATGGTGCCAACAACCCCCCATTTGTTCTTATACATCATGGGTAAACAACCCCCCTCGCTCGGCGACTATGGCCACATCTGAATGAGATCACTGGACTTCTCTATACGAGATCCCAACACCATAAAATTGAACAGACACGCACCACAGCGCACCTAACCGTCTAACATGCTACCCCCCAAACTCCAAATCCCTGGTCTTATACCACGCCAGATCCTCAACCGATATGTTCCCCCTTATCATGCACACTGGGCTGCCTTTAGCAGTTACTGGGCTCATACACACACTTATTACTACATCCTAGCAAAAAATGTATTCTTACATTCAAAAATTTTTATTTCAGTTAAAATCAAACTGCTCTATCTCCATTACTTTCTTCAAAATCAAAAAATAAAATCTTTTATCTGAATTGATTAAGTCTCTTCGTTATTATTAAGAATTAGAAAAACAAATAAATTGAACATTTAATTAAAACATGAACTCCCTTACTCTAACATTTGCTTATACATATATCCTACACAATATAATTCAATAACACTATTGATACACATAAACAATAACATCATCAAAATTCAAAGCATCAATTAGATGGCAGGCACAGAGAATCAAAAAAAATTTTTTTTGTCCAAAAAAAAAATTTTAATTTATTAAAATATACTTTTCTCGATATTAAGAAAATTTAAAATTATTTAAATCAATTAAACAGCAGAATTGGCATTACTTCATTGCCAAAACTGGTCTAGTTTACCACATCACCCATCAGCTGATCAAACTGGGTCAAGTCCACAACCTTGACCTACATAGGTTATACATAGACTACATCAGAAAATACATTAAACATCTTTAAAATTTTATCTTCGAACACAACAAAACATAATAAAATAAGACATTTAAAATTACTCAAAATTACACATTTTACAACTTTACTTTATTCTCAAATTCTATTACAATTGTCACTTGTTTCCATTAAAATTCTATATTTTTTTACTATGACTCTCTTTCTTTAACATTCTCATTCTCCATTAGTTTGGGTGATTTAATTATTCATAATGACTTGATTTGCCACTTGGCATTTATACATTTATAATCTCTCCCCCTCTGACTTTAATACCACTAACAGCTTTAACTAATATGACACCCATCGCTATCAAAAATATCTATCAAACATCTCTAAACCCTGCTTACTACTCAAATCATATCGCATCATTCTACTCGTATAAAAAAAATACTCTCTACCCCTTTTGTACTCAGGATGTGTGTACCCGAACTCTACCAACTCATTCCCTTATCGGTTCCTGACCCTTTCAGGTAACCCGTAACCCTCTTTAATTCTATTCCTCCCGCCATAACACCTGTCGCTTATGACTCCCTACACCACTACCCTCACTACAAAATTCCCATCAACTCTAATTACTCTCCCAATACAATACTCTCATTTATAAAATATCTCCACTTATTTATTACCTCAATATATCAATCAATACTCTACATATATTCCCCATATTTACTGTGTCACCACTATATCTCAAATTCTACATTACATTAATTCACAACAATATTATTCTCTCTAGTACCCCTTTAAACTCACCATGGACTGATCTACATGTCCTAACAAAATATTAATCACCCAAAATCTACCTTTTTTTTTTCTTACACATCATTTAGAATTCTTAACTATATCAAATTACTTCCATCATCAAATAAAATCTTTAACACATTAAAATCATTATATTCAAACATTAGTTACCTTGGAAATTAGCAAACAACTTATACGTGACATTCTACTGCTGATCAGCTGATTTTCTTAGCAAGGTGAATGACCTTACTACAAACACATTTCATCAATCCTTATCTCTAACACAATAAAATAATATATTTATAAGACAGAATAAACACAGTATAATAAACATACGAACAACTATTTATCAAATCATAATACAATTATTTAATTAGTGCAAGAGCGAGTTATCATCTTTAAGTTACAAAATTTTAATTCGTTGCTCCCCTGAGCAACCTCCCAGCCACACACACTATTGTTTTTTCTGTTGGACTGTTGCGCCCATGTGCTTCCACAAGGACGGCATTGGTGGAGGAATTTATCTCTCCGTGTCCTTGCTTCAGCGTTACATTTTTAAAAAACTAGATATAATATCTAAATGTACAGATTATACGCCCCTAATGCGGGTCTACCACCTGGCCTTGCTGTTCCTACTCGAACAGAGTGGCAGCCGCTGTTCAATAGTTTCCGGGATTCCCCTAAATTCACCCCCCATCAATTTCTAATATAAACCAATTTCAAGCCAGCTATGGTCAAGGTTCTTAATTTATGGCCATAGCTGACCGCTAGCCAAAACCACGATTAGTGCTGGTAAGGCAGTAATCGCCCGAAAAGTCAGGGAAATCATCTCTACTTTCAGGCATGTTATCATCATCATTAATATGCACGGCACGGCAATTTATCAGGATACAATATAAAATTGTAAAAAAGGGTGTGCCGTGCATTTTACGCTATTTTGGCCTCCGATGGAGGTAACACTCTCTATTACCCCCAACACTTATCGCTACCTACGGTGGCACATGCCACCACCATACTAGCCACTTAATAACTAAATTAAATCTTTCTACAATAGCAGTCCCTACATTCCATTAGTATAGCACTTCTATTAACACCACTCAACCCCCCCCCCAAAATTTACCCACATATCTTGTATGACCACAAGTTCTAATTTATTTTACACACTTCAACACATTCCAACTCTCTCTGATACTATGAACTTTACAATTATATGGTCACTTATTTACTAAAGTTGATATAAATTTAAAATTATAAACATTCCCAATTATATTTAGTATCTATTTACACTGGAGGCTGACTTTATCCTTAACACTATCTGGGTTGGTAAGGCCGAATTCGCCCGAAAAGTCGGGGTTTTGCTGCAAGGGAAAGTTGGAGACAAGATAGATCCACTACGTGAATTCACGTTCCCCCTTTTAAACCAAATCTACTCCCCCTCTCCTACCATTCATCCAAACCCGCCGTCTATCTATTCTCCAACCCCTTGCCACAAAATTCGTCTTTTCAGACCACACTGAAACTATTGTCAATGGCTAAATTTAGTTTCGCCATTGACACTGAAATTTTAATTTGCATGCACTGCCTTTATTATATGTGCAGCCTCCATTATTTACAAACACTCTGAGGCAGTGCAGGTACGTGACAGGTACACCTGACCACTGCACCAGGAGTGTATAAAAAAAAAATTTTGTCACGTACCTTTATGGGTCCCCCTCCCCATTCAAATGTGGTGTAAATTTCAAATTTTGACCAATTTATTGACCAATATCCACAATTAAAACCAAGGTGATGGCTTTTTGTGGAACTGATCCCGTACGGGCAAAAATTGTTATAGATGGTACTGTCCTGGTACAAGTTAACAGTTTTGAATACCTAGGCTACACTGTCTTATAATCCAAGCAACGACGTGGTGCATAAGTTCAACCTTATGTGCGGGACCATCAGGCGAACCCTTAAGTCAGCAAGTAAAGGAACACGCCTAAAATTCTACAAGGTGATGCCTCTTCCCACACTTCTTTATGGGTCTGAGAATTGGACTTTAACGAAAGGCCAGGCCAGATGCATCCAAGCGGTTGAAATGAGATTTCTCAGGCACGTGGTAGGGTATACTTTCCATGATCGTAGAAGAAACACAGATATACGGCAGGAACTGAATATTATGAGTATACTCGACAGGATTGCCCAGTATCGGCTGAATTGGTGGGGACATCTTTGCCGAACGGATGACTGCCGCATCCCCAAACAACTATGGAACTATAAACCGAGGGGATGGAAAGGTGTGGGACGTCCGAGGAAGCGCTGGAGTGACCAGCTGTAATATTTGCCTATTTGAGACCGGAACAAACCATTCTTTGTTTAAACCTTGATGATGATGATGAAAACACTTCATGTAAAAATTTAAAAAGCAAATCTCGCAAATTTCTGATAATAACTGCACAAGCTCGTGTTTTGCCAACTCAGTCCTCTCTGTCAACTACGGACGATACTAAGATTATCCGTGTCACCAACAACATCACTATTCCACGCACTTTTTTCTGTTGAAAACAAAATACATGGCCAGCAGAAAAGTTCAACTTATTACACCCACATAACCAATAATATTCCATAACCGTGCGGTGTTAAAATTCTGGTCATAATTGCCAGATTATTTTGATTTTAAAGCATTTACATTAGGAGTAGATCTTCCATTATTAATTATATCACATATTTCCATAAACATACGCGAACCAAAACTTTTTTAGTATATTTTCAAAAGCAATTAAATTCACTGGCAGAGGAAGAGGGTCCTGTTCAATGTAATCTGGAGACCAATAGGTCTATACTTACACAAAATAAACCAGAATACAAATAATAGAATTAAAAATAATAAAATAACACATGGAAACATGTAACTAAACAAACAAAAATACAGAAACAGGTGCAAGTAGTAACTGGCACGCGTAGGTTCCGAAAACAAAGATAGCTGCTAACTAAGCGTTTTGCCAGTTTCTACAGTGGCAACACATCGGGCGGATGAACGTGTCTCTTTCCCTAGTATGTAGAGTGACAACTACTACAAGCTCAATGGCCATATGCGGCAGAACGTCGCCTACGTCTGATCCGGCAACACAACACTAAAATGATGGTGCAAGCGCCTAGCAATACGAAAACCATACTACGCTTTTCTTCAAGTTTTCTTACTAATATTGTTCACATGTCAAATTAATCAATAACTGAAGTATTTACTCTTTGATGATATAATTTATTTATTTTCTTTTATGTTCTATACATGGAAGACACCCTACTAAATTACAGTTTATTAAATACCTATCGACTATAAAACTCGTGGGCAACAATCAGCAAACACAAGGGCGTGGCAGAATGATCAATTCATCGGACTTAGCATAGGGTTTGGTCAGTAAGCGTGAGTGATTACAGAAGTATTTTATCTAAATATGACAACGTTCATCAGTCATGCCGAGTACATTGCGATACATATGCCTACAGTGTGGACTTCTTAAAACTGTGAACAAAAGTGATTTTTCCTTCATATCGTATTATGGAAGTAGTAAAGGCTTAGACCAGCGTACGAATATAGGCTTAGCACTACGATATTTAAAAAAGTAGTAAGCTTTGTGAGCTGCCGAACATGCTTGCTAGTTTGAACGAAGTAGGCATACATTTATTCTTAGATAAATTTTGATACTAAACAATTTTTCAATTATCAGAAAAATTATGAAAGTCCCAATTACCCTATTATTTTTTGTTTAGTAAGGTAACAATTGTTGAGTAATCGTACGATAAATGCTAAAAATCCCAAACAATCGGATTTGTGTTAAATTTCCCTTTCGTGTGACACCCGGTTGGATATTTACTATTTTGTCAAACTTCCGTGGGTGCCCACAGCATGGTGGAATGGTGCAGGTCGCACCACTTGAATTTTTTGGGGGGATTTTTCAAGGCAATATTTGTAATTTTTAGTTATTGATTAGGCATACTAGGAAACCTTTTGGTATTGACAAAAATAATAACATTAGAATTTTTTATTCAAATAATTGATTAAATGGCTTTAGTTTTTTTTTAAAATGTTTGGATAAACCCTAAGATTAACCGTTAACTGGGGGTTATTCTATACCCCGTATTGTGATCCCCTGTGTCCACTAAATAAAATTAGGAGCGGGAGGATTTTGGAATACTTGGAGGGGAATTGCACCATGGCCTTTGGGAGGGATGGGCACCTCTGAAAACTCCTGACCCAGTTTTTGGGACTTGGAGTTCTATAATTTTGAAATGTTCAAAACTTAACACCACGTTCAGCATTTAGTTAAAAGTCCTTTCAATCTGACACGTCACATTAACTTTTGCGTTTTTATAAAAAAAATTTACTGTTTTTTGGTTCCCGGCATCCCAAAAGTTTGAAATTTTCAAAAATTAATATTAAGTTCAGAATGTGGTTAAAATTTCCTTTAACAACGGACGTTTGTGATTTTTTCAAAATTTTAATACCCTGTCGTTTTACTTCCCGCACTATAACGTTTTGGGGGAGCAATCTACAAACAATAGAGCAGCGTTTCCCAAAATGTTTTAACCTACGGCACACTACAAATAAATAGTCAGAGGCCACGACACACTATACGGAACCCCATCACTATCAATACCTTTTTGCCATGTCTTTAAAATCACAGCGTAATATACTATAATTATGAATGTTGCTTACTTATCTCAGTACTACTTGTGGTTTCCCAGTTATGTCAGTGGACTTTTCCAACTGTAACACAAATTTATCAACAAACTTAGATTTTTGTGACTTATAAAATAACAAAAAAAAATTGAAACACATTTTCTTGCGTAACTTTTATTTGCACTTTCTTAATTTACAAAATAATAAAAACACTACATATTACAAGATTAAAGTTTGTTCTGTATTAAATATGTTTTGAAGTCTTTCTACTTCCAAATTCCAATGCGATACATGGGATTAGTGTTTTTTCATTAGGCCTTAACACACTCTCATGTTGTGTTCCAATGTTTGAAGTTAAGATCAATTTTTTGATTTTATTTGGATCACTGTGGAAAAGCTGACTCATAAATGTAAGTTATAGAAAAGGGAAGTAGGGATTTCATAGGCTTTTTCGTTATCGCTGGGTATTCATCCATCAGTGAGAGCCAAAAGACCACAATATCAGGGTCTTTCTTCTTTTTAGTCGTTTTTTATTTTTCTTCATTATTTTCCCAAATAATAACCCGACCTTGGCGGCACACTAGTGTGCTGCAGCACAAAGCTTGAGAAATGCTAGTTTTGTAGGGTAAAAGTGTACAAATAGTTGATGTACAACACGTGCGATTATTTAAAAACCTTGAAAGCTCACTTACATTCGCATTTGACCTTTTGTTTAATTTTTTTTAAGCACTGTCAGTTCTATGAAGCAAACTTTACACGAGACATTAACGAAGATGGTTCCGTTTGTAAATGTTAGATAACGAATTTAGGCCTAACCTACTCAGCTATTTGTAATCACAGTGAATTAATGTGGCTATGTATTGCACACACGCGCGAACGTATTTATTCATATATTAGACACAGTATTTTGTGAATGAAGAATAATTTTTATTACCTACATGTGAATGACACAAATACAAATTTGTATTAATTTCGTTGAGATTGGAGTAAACAATTTATAAGAAGCGAAATGCCTAGTAGAAGGAAGAAAAATAAATTGTCTTACACGTATTTTAATTATAACTGAAACAGAACACATAATTTTAGAAGGTTGGAACATACGTACCAGCAACCGTTGTATGATAGGCCTGCCAAAAATTTTAGTGTCTCACACATACAAGTGTGTATCTGTGTTTGTTTTTATGAGTTCTGATGATATATAAAAGATGTTAATACAAACAGTGATAGAAAATATATAAGAGATAAGTAAGAACAATAAGTCAAGTTTGAATAAATGCCAATTTTTATCTGCAGCGAGATGACACATCATGTTCTCACCAGCAAACGCTATTTGCCTTGTCATTGGTAGTAAAAAAAAGAATTTATTATAAATGTTTAAGATATACACGGAAATTAACTGATATTACATGCATATTTTTTCTTACATGAGCAAACTGCGTTCAAGAGTGTGTGTGTGTGTGTGTTTGTATTTGTATTTTCGATATTAGAAGTGTAAGTATTTATTTTAGTTGTATGCTAATGTGTATATTTCGTTGAACGACCTTTTGTTCATCATTATTTTTTTAATTTTAAAATTTTTATTTCACTAATTTATTTAGGTATTCACAAACAAAACTTAAAAGCAAAAAACATCTCTGATGATGGTTTTACAGAATTTGATTGAACATAATGTGCGTTTTAGCGTAAAAATAAAATAAATATGTGCAATTGAAACATATTAAATAAAAAGTCAATCCCACGCACACACACATGTGTGTGTGTATTATTATAGTTGTTCGACTATAGTTGTAAATATAGTAAAACAAATCATTAGTAACGGTCAGTGATCATCAGATTACGATAATTTAACAATTATTTAAGGTAGTTTTACTTTATTTAGGATAACCAATACTTGAATTCTAATGCCCAATTAAGATAATGAATAAAATGTTGTTGATCCCAGTTATGGGTATTGGTCGGACTCTATGGCCCCATCAGATATGTCATTGAGGATGGGAAGCAATCGAAATGTCTGGCAAACGAACTTTCAACATAGCCTAAGATCCCGGAACATTTTACAATTATAAACTTAGAATGAACACACTGATTTAATCTTACATTCTATGGTAAAAAGGTTAGCTAGTTCCACCGATAGGACTATATTTAAAGTAGTTGGGCTCATCAATAAAGAACTACCAAAGTAGTTAATACAGAATTAGAAGAAACACATAATTTTTGTACGTTGAGGGAACCCAAAAGTGTGCAACGAGTAGCCTAAACGATCGCAGATTTCTTTTTGCGTCTGAAGGTTCAGTTTACTTAACTAATACTCTCACAAGGACTACAGTGATATCAGCATCTCTGCTGTTTGCTACCTGAGGTCCAGGACTCCCTCACTTTTTTGAACGAAGTACATTTATTATTGGATAAACTTTGATATTAGATAATTATTCAGTTACAAAAATCCCGACTATCCCTGTTAAACTTTGTACCTTTTAATAACTGCATATGTAAACAGCGTGTTCGTGCAGTGACGTCATCCCCCCCGCTAAACTGCTACCAGTGTTGTAACTATAATAAAATATAGCTACAAATAGTGATGTCCCTGTTCTGGCGCAAAATAAATATACGATATATGATATAGGTTAAACGTATAGACACTGTTTTCAAAAGTCGGGCGCCATCTTGATTACATATGTTTGTCATTTTACTTACCATTGCTAAATACTATAGGGCAGGAATTCGTTACGTGAACTTTTGAGAAACGGAAATTATTTGAAATAATAAAATACCTGGTTAAAATTGTTACCAATGATATACCCCCGTTTATTTTTATAGACTTATATAGAATAATGCTGCATTCAGCGAACTTTTTAAACCCTCCAAAATCATGATACATGTAATATAAAATGTGTAATTATGTAATATTAGATAATTAGTTAATAAATATAGATATACATATCTCTCGCACAACCCAGCACTTAGAACTTATACACTCGCCCTCTCACTCTCTCTCTCTCTCACTCTGGTACAATTCTTTTACGAGCTCATTTTGCAGATTAAAATTTTACAGACTTGAATTTACTTTGGAAATTTTGTGTTGGTCATTTTAATGATGTTGAATGAATTGTAGTTGAATGATAAAATATTGCGGATAGCTAATACTTAGCTGCCGTTGTTTTTCTGTAGAACGTCGCACACCGCGAGTTCGTCAACTGTATTAACGATTACATCTTAGATGATTACACCTTACCGGATGGTAAGGTGTCACTGTTATTTAAAACACTTTTGTTGTTAACCACTTCTAGTGGTTTAAAAGTTAAAATCCACTAGTCGTGAACGATTTGCCGGCCAGCTGCGATCACTGTTTCTGATGAAATGACATCGAGTCTTTGTTCCATATTTCTGAGGTGGGGTGAATCTACGTCACACGCCTTTTGTTCAGTTGTTGACAATATTGTGTTGTTTACAAAAACAAATTCTTGGCCGCTGACGTCATTAAGGATCGTCGCTTTTATCGCAACAAATGACATACTGTTTTTTGTGAGGCTTCACGTTTTTTGCTCTGAAACCGTCCAAATCCTGGCAAATATTATATAGTCCACTCACGGTATATTCATAAAGGTTATTTAATGTTTGTCTAATTTTGACCAAATGAAGTAATACAATATTTCTGGTTTTTTATACCATATTTAGGGTAATTACAAATTGTACCATAATTGTACCATTACAGTGTGTCCCATTACGCTCGTCGCAGTCAAGTTAGTTAACTGTTAAACTCTGAATGGACAACAGCCTTCATCGCCGTGGCTATGTAATTCTTTCAAATCGAATATTCCACTTCAATTTATTTTTATGCGTTTCAGTACTTAATTAATTCCTACTTTGGCAATGTATGCCACGCTACACTGCACGGGCCATGCAATCATTTTCACATAAATTTAAATAAACAGTTAATTCAAAAAATACAGTCCATTACGTTATTTCATATCATACCAGCCTCACGTTGTAAGACCAACTCAAGAAATTTTCGAGAGGGTCGAAGATGTAACATTTGGTCCTCCGGGCCGGATCTACATTTCATTTAACAGGCCCAAACAACAGTTTGGTCAATTCCGAATCTTCTTAAACGCAAAATTGCTGGCCATGAGCATACATTCATTACTTTCAAAAAAAAAAAACTTCATACTTGGCCATACAAGCTTCTACAGGACATCATTTCTAAGACTGCAAGATATTCCAATTCATCGTCACTTGTCATTCATCAGTGAAAATCAGAACTTCAAGCCTGCACAGAGAGCTACAACTTTAAACATCACCCGACAAGCGGAAACAAGACTTGCGCCACCAATCCAAGGCCAGCCGGACAGCATTGCCAAGGAAACGACAAGCAACGGAGCCGTCTTAAACCTGCAGAGGACTCTCATAATTCAAGTGACTATGAACTTGTATTTCTCATAGTTTCTCACTTATATAATTTATATACAGGAAAAATGAGTAATATTTGCAAAATAATTTTTATATAAACAGAAATCAGTTTCAAGTGACTATAGACCACATATTATGTGACATACACAAATTTTCACTTATACAATTTTACAAGAAATCAGTCAGAAACTTAAATAATGGAATAAAGCTATATTTATATTTTTATTTTTAAATGAGTCATATTTTCAAATAATTTTTATATAACTATTTTTTTAAAAATAAGTACATATTATAATAAGAAATTAGATTAAGTTATATACCACTCACTGGCTGCCGCATTATATCAGAATTTGATAAAGTACTCAAATTGCATTAATTGTTCACCTGTTCTGCATTTATTTTTCGATTTCAGATCACCAGCTTGCAGTTCAATCATGACTGATGTGAAAGCTTTGATTAAAAAACGTGGCACAATTAAAGCGTCTATATCCTGTATAAACACCTTCGCGGACAATTTCGATCATGAAATAAATGATCACCATGTTTTAAAAATAAAACTTCGTCACTTGATGCCATTGTCCGCGAAGTATGATGAAATTCAGACCCAAATTGAGGCTGATGAATCTGATTTCACATCAGTAAGTGACAGGGTTCAGACAGAGGATGATCTCTGCACTATTGAGTGTAAGCTGCACAATTTATTAGAACGTATAGAAGAGGTGAGCAAAAAACCATTAAATCAAGTGGAAGTTATGTCAATTAAAGCATCCCCTATTCAGTTAGAGCCAATTAAATTGCCCTGCTTCTCAGGCAACATTATTGATAGGCAGCACTATTACAACATGTTCTTTGAGTTAGTACACGTCAGAACGGACCTGACGGACATCAGAAATTGCATTATTTACATTCTTCACTAAGGGACGAGGCTTTAAATGTAATAAAGTCTCTCCCAATCACCCATGATAATTATGCGGTAGCCATTGAGCTATTGAAGGCCAGGTATGATAGTAAATTAACTGTCTCAGCGTATCATGTAGGGAATGTCTTAGGCATGAAGTCCATTCAGTAAGAGTCCATGGTTGGCATTTCAAAATTTATTGACGTAATCACCGTAAATATAAATGCTTTGAATTCATTGAGTTTACCTGTAAATAGTTTTGAAATTATTTTTGTTCAATATTTAACTCAGAAGCTCGATAACCAGACATGTCGACTATGGAAGGAAAGTCTATCCGACGAGCGATTCCCTAATTTCAAAGATTTCATTAAATTTTTAAATAGTAGAAGGCAATTAATGCAAAACGTTGGCGCATCAACCAGTTCAGCAAACAGAACACAAGTTAGCGATAAGATTCCCTATCGCAAGACTATTAAACCCGTTGAGCTCACTAGGTCAACATTTCATACTAATATCAACAATAACATTTGTCAGCTGTGTCATGGTAAACATAGACTGTCTGAATGCCCACAATTCGTGGCTACATCCAGCGAAAGAACATTTTACTCAAATACAAACTTTGTTTAAATTGCATGCGTCCAGGCCATGAGCCCTCACACTGTCCTTCCAAATTTTCTTGTAGGACATGTTCCAAACGACATCATACAATGATTCACATATCAGGCAGTAACACTTCAAACAGGGGCAACAATCAATTTTCCTTCAAATTACAAACAAATAAATCTATTCTGTTATCCACCGCTGTCTGCATGACAACGGACCAAGCCGGTAGGAAACATCCAGTAAGAATTCTATTAGATTCAGGATCTCAAGCAAACTTCTGTACCATGATTTCGCACGCCGCATGGGTCTAAAATTAACCATCACTGGTATAAACAATTCCCTATGTCAAGCTGACTTTAGTACAAGGGTAAGGCTGAATTCTCGTTACAAGGATTTCAATCTGTACGTGCATTGCACTGTGCTTCCCAGTATTACGAATAATCTCCCTGCAGAATCGTTTAATATTTCATCCCTAAGTATACCAAAAAACATATTCTTAGCTGACCCGCAACTAAACTTTTCTTCACAAATCGACATATTACTTGGTGCCCAGTACTATTTACAATTGATTGAACCTATCAAATTCATCCGCAGCCCACAGTTTCCCATAATACAGGAGACGAAATTGGGATTCATCCTCGCTGGTAACCTACCCTTTAATGTCGACATGACAAAACCTGTTTCATCATTTATAGCGTGCGAAGATAACCATGCCATTTCATCACAATTAAAAGACTTCTGGCAATTGGAGGACGTTGCAGTCCGTACTCCCTCAGTTGAGGACTCAGAATGCGAAAGTCATTTTATCGCTAACACTTTCCGCAATAATAGTGGTAGATTTGTGGTGTCCCTATCTCCCCAGGGGATACAACTCTCATTTGGGCGATTCTCTTCCTGGAGCTATTCGCAGATTTCAATCACTGGAACTTAAGTTCAAGCAGAACCCTGCTATTTATAAAGACTATAGTAAATTCATGCAGGAATATTTAACTCTGGGTCACATGTCTTTGTTTGATTCTTACGATTTGTCAGTCAATAAGTCAGACACCTTCTACTTAGCGCACCATTCGGGTTTTAAGGGCTCTAGTATAACCACGAAATTGCGAGTTGTTTTCGACGGCTCTGCCAAAACAACAAATAATTTGTCCTTAAACGACACATTGATGGTTGGTCCCACGGTCCAGCAGGATCTTTTTTCGATTATGTCTCGGTTTAGAACGCACTGATACGTCCTCATTTCGGACATTGAAAAAATGTATCATCAAATTTTAGTTACTCCCAGAGATTCTAATTTGCAACGAATTGTTTGGCGCGACGCCCCCCATAGGGAACTTCAACACTACGCCTTGAGGACAGTCACGTATGGGACTGCAAGCGCTTCATTTCTGGCCACAAGATGTTTGGCACAAATAGCCCAGGAAAACAAAACTCAACACCCTATAGCCTGTTCTGCTATCGCAAACGATTTCTATGTGGACGATCTCATGACCGGCTCAGATAACCCACACATTTTATCACAAATGAAGTCCGACATTACAAATTTATTAAGTCAATACGGGTTTACTTTGCACAAGTGGTTTTCCAATGATAAAACCATTATAACTTCACACGCCACCTCTTCCCTTGACTTTAACAAGAATCAAATATACGTACTTTGGGTATTCAATGGGACATTAACGATGATAGTTTCATATATAGTTTTCAAAGAAATTTCGAAGTGGAGGTATTTAACAAGAGAAGGGTATTATCCGTTATCGCCGGAATTTACGACCCATTAGGACTTATTGGCCTGGTTACATTTTGGTGCAAACATTTCATGCAGATACTGCGGTTAACGGGAACAAGTTGGGACAACCCCCTGTCAGACTCATTATCTAATCAATGGGTAGAACTTTATGCTCAGTTGATATTGAGCCGTTATATTGACATCATCCCCTCCATTACCAACTATCAAGAAAATCGAACTGACTTGACAACGCTTTAAACTATTCCAAATTTCATGATTTTAACATTCTTACTATATCTATATATATATCTCGATATTTCTATAGCTTACCTGGACGACCAGCTCACCTGTTTAGAACTAGGAGGAAGCCTCCTAGAGGAAGAAAACCATCGTGCTGGGGAACCATTAGGTTAATTAATTAATGCCGTGACCTCAATTTCCAAAACTCAACAAACAACATTTATTGGTTCTTATTTCCCTTTTAAAATATGCTTACAATGATGAAACCTTAAGGGTTTTACTCTTTTTCCAGAAACTGTTGTTTATAAAATCATTTCAAAACATTATTTATCTCAGTTTCACTATTAATTTAATGATCTTTAGTTATTTAGAAATTTTTAGATATATAGAAACATTATTTCATTCCATTCTACAATTAATTTAAACACTGTTAATACTGAAATTTTCACTAACGTAAAACATTATTTCATACTATTTTACAAATAATTTAATCACTGTAACATATTCTGAAATTTTCACAAATTCAAAAAATTATTTCATTCGGCATTACTATTACTTTAATGACCATTACATTATTTTATTCCATTTTACAATTAATTTAATCACCATTACTTATTTTCAAATTTTCATAAACTCAAAACATTTCATTCCATATTACTATTAATTTAAGAGCTGTTACTTTGTTTTATTCCATTTTTCAATTAATTTAACCACTGTTACTTATTTTGAAATTTTTAGAAATTCACAACATTTCAATCCGTTACACTATTAATTTAATCATCATTAGTTATTTAGAAATTTTTCAGTTATTCAACATAAGTGCAACACATGTGATGTATAGTTCAGTACCTGTCATGACAATGCTTCATGCAATTCAGAATATATTAAATTGAGAAAACGTTATTAAGTTTCATTAAATTCATTCATGGAAAATTAAAATTGATTCTAAATCCAAAAACATGTATGGATATAACATAGCTCTAATACATGTGGTGGATAGTTGTCATGACAATGGTTATACACTCAATACGTATGACTACATGATTTCCTTTTTTAAGACTTACATACACTTCACAATTTACACACAAGACAGTTACAGGTAGTCCCAGTTATACGCGGTAGATGCGTTCCGGCAAAGTGCCGTGTAAAGCGAAACCGCGTATAACGGGGACTATTTATAGACTGGCTCGATAGCGGCAAATAAATGTCATACAGCTTAGTATTGATATTGATCAAGTAGGCTTACGTTAAAAAGGATTTTTAGTAATTAAAACAAACGGCTTTGTTATTGAAATTAATTTTATTTATTGACGAAATACACAACAAAATCAGTATAAACAATACAGCAAATGAAAAATTTGGATAGTATCACACATATAAATTGAGTAAATTATGTTAAATAAAGGTACAGTAAGAGGTGATAAAAATAAAAAAGTTATTCAGTACAATAGTTTTTACCAAATTAAAATTACTGTAAAATATTTTGAAAGAAATTCAGTTTTTTACTTACATTTAAGATTATTACTCGTGACCAACATTTTCTGTAGACTCAGAAGAGCTTGTTTCCTGTTCATTTGACACAACACTGCTTTGTGAAAAAAAGTTTTTTATGGACAGTTGAGTTGAGGATTTTAACTTCGAGTTATACAGTTCACGGTAGCACTTTATAACATGTTCAACTTCTCTTTTAACTTTTCCACTTCTCGTTTCATCGGGATCATTGTTCTCAAAGTAGCTTAAAGCATTATTGATCATTTGGAAAGCCTCTGACATCCCTTTACCGGTTAACACTTTAACACATTCAGGTTCTTCATCTTCCTCGGACACTTCCACACAATTTTCGTCTTCCATGGACAGCAGGTCCTCGTTGCTCAGATCATCTTTTTCTTGTAGAAGCGCAGAAACATCTTCCTCGTCAACATCAGTGAATCCAACTTGGTGAGCCAAGTTCACTATTTCTTTGGTCGTTTGAGAGACACCATCAATTTCTTCACTGTTGTTGATTGATTCCACCGTAACCTGAGGCCATAGTTTTTTCCACACCCTGTTCATACAGTGAAGTGTCAGTCCATTCCAACATTTATCTATGATTTCAATAGCCATCTTAATATTGAACTGTTTCCAGAATTCTTTAATTGAAAGCTGGTTATTAGCATCACATGAGTTTATGAGTTGTGAGAGTGTCTCCTTAAGGTAGTTGGCTTTGAATGCTGAAATTACGCCTTGGTCCATAGGCTGCAATATGGAAGTAGTGTTAGGGGGAAGAAACACAACCTTGATGCTTTCATTCACCTCACATATTTCTGAGGGATGGCTCGACACATTATCCAAAAGAATCAAAACCTTAAACTCAATGTTTTCCTTTTCACAATAGCGTTTTAGTTCCTCTTGAAGCTCTTGTGAAACATAATCATAAAATATTTTTCCTGTCATCCAACCTTTCTTACTAGATTTCCAAACCACAGGCAGTTTACTTTTATCGTAACCTTTAAGTGCTCTGGGGGTTTCTGATTGATAAATAATCAATGGTTTTAATTTGCAATCGCCAAAGGCGTTGCCCCCAAAAAGCAATGTGCAACGGTCTTTAGCAGCTTTGAAGCCAGGTGCACTTTTTTCTTCAGTAGAAATAAAAGTTCTGCTTGGCATTCTTTTCCAATATAGGCCAGTCTCGTCTAAATTGAAAACTTGCTTTGCCATATAACCACCTTCTGCAATAATATTTTTAAATGTAGTTTCTCTGAATTCGTCAGCTCCTTCATTATCAGCAGAAGCAACCTCGCCCGTAACTTTTAATCTGTGAAAAGCGCTGCGAGCCTTAAAACGGTTGAACCAACCTCTACTAGCGTTAAATGCTGGTGGATTTTCATTGTCTTGTGTTAATTCTGCATAAAGACTTTTAGCTTTTTCTTGAATGATTGCCATAGAAATAGGTGCATTCCGCTGGTTGTGGTGTTCAATCCAGGTAGACAAAAGCTTTTCCATTTTTTCCATTGCATCTGATCTCGATGTAGCTACTCTTGCGAGACTTAAATTCGTACAAGATTCAACACTTTTACGAATTGCGCCTGCGTTCGATCGGATCGTCCTTACAGACGACTCTGGAAGACCCATTACTCGCTGAATATCGACAACACGTTTGCCTTTACCGATACGTTTTAAAACTTCCAGTTTAATCTCCAATGAAAGAGAATTTCTCGCACGTTTTTTAGTACTCGCACTTGAATGTTCCTTGCGTTTTTGTGACATTTTCAATAACTCGATAACACTGAACGAAATATCACACTCACCACTCAATGAAACGTGAACAGGATATAATTGCTAGATGAGGTACACAGCGCAGTGCTACTGACAGCGATTGATAGCGAGAGGTGACTGACTACGTTGTGAAAATAGACAAACACAGACAATGACAGAGCAAGTAGGGGTGGGGAGAGGCAAGCGGTATGAGACCACTGACCTTGAGGAGAGAGAACAGTGCGTCACCGCCCCTCCATTACTAACTGTACACTTCAAACAATCACCGCTTTGGCGCAACTCAACTCAAATACAAAACCCTTCAAGGAATCTTTTTTTTTTTTTTTTTAAACCGCGTAAAAGCGAAATCGCGTAAAGCGGGACCGCGTATAACGGGGACTGCCTGTACATAGACAACACTGATAAATAACTGAGAGACTTTCTCAGGAAAATAAAGAAACGATGCACGACTCATTCTAGCAATGCTGAGAAGTGCCTTCACACAGTATAGTTTAAGTAAATGGCAATTCACCAGCTGGAGCTTAACACATTTCGTTTTTATATTATTTTCTTTTTTTTGTTTTTTATTTATAATAGCATATAATGTATATAGCAAATTCATTTTGCATATAATGTATCACTACCACCTACTAATTATACTTGTAAGGAACTGTCCTCACTATAAAAAAATTATTTCAGATGTCAGACTTGTTCAACTGTATTTTGAAAGAAAAACTATTGTTCAGATATAAATTCATTATCATTAAAATAAACTGGGATTGCAGGATATTAAGTAATGTAAAGATGATTGAGCAAATGTCCTTTTTTTTTATATGTTAAGTCAGCTTGCCATGTCATTACTTGACCAGAGTATCAAGTGGTACAGATATGCACACCAAGAAATTAAGTTAGTTCTCCATTTAACCGAAGTGACACTGTCCACTGTCTAGAATTATTGCTTTGATCATTATAATAAAAGTTTACTTGCACAGCATACACCAGAAAAGTTCATCAGAGACATACCTTTCATTTTGGCCGGAGCCATTACATACATACACGTTCCTTTATCTTCTTCACATTTCTTTTTTTTTCTTGATCATTTTGGTCACGGTTGAGCGGGCCTGAGACACCCTAGGGCACACCTTGGTTCCTAGCCAGCCATGGTAAATAATTTACGCCCGGTATTACAAAAAGAACAATTAAATTACTTTGATCACATACAGCCGGCTTGAAGGCAGAACAAGACGAGACCGCCCCACACGCTTACTGCCTTCTCAACAACAACCAATGCAGCCACTCCGCGAGACAGGAAAATCAAGGTGACTAATCTCTCTACTAGATAGCGCGAGTCACTCTACACATCGTGACCATACAGTAATTTGACTTAATAATTTTTTGTTTGTTGCCGTAACAAAATTCCGTAGTTACGGCACAATATCAGACACTTATTTTAAGATTCCAAGATCCGTAAAGAATTTAAATAATTCCCAAATCATTTCATTTCAACTCCATGGGTTTGCTGACGCGTCAGTAAAGGGTTACGCATGCTGCATTTATGTGCGAACGGTGTATTCAAACCACAGCATTTCATCAAACTTATTATGCCCTAAATCTAGAGTCGCCCCCTTAAAGCAGGTAACATTACCCCGACTTGAATTTTGCGCCTGTCTCTTATTGGCTCAGTTGGTTTCCAAGGTTGTAAACGCTGTGAGTTATAAATTTCATGAATTGTATTTTTACTCCGACTCAATGATCGCCTTACACTGGATTCACCAGCAGTCTTCCAGATGGAAAGTATTTGTTTCCAACCGCGTCGCGGAGATACAGTGACTCACTGCAAATGGTACCTGGCATCATGTCGCCTCACATTACAACCCTGCTGACATCCTATCATGTGGTTGTCTACCCCGCTTTTTACACTGTCACCCACAATGGTGGTATGGTCCATCCTGGTTGTCCAATGAGTCATCATCATGGCCCACCAGTGCTTTCGATGCCCATTCACCCTGCACTCATCCCGATCTTGATGAAGTAAAACGTAAACAAGTCCAAACCACACTGGTTGCCACTTCATCTACGCCTAATTACTTTGAAAACTACTCTTCGCTTTCAAAACTTCTTCGTGTATTTTATTACTGCCTTCGATTTATTCGGGACTCTAGACTTCCCATAGCTGACAGAAACACTTCTTTTTTAACTTCCCATGAGCTACACGGTACACTTTTGATTTTTATTTGCCAGTCCAGCGATCGCACTTTAATATTGAAATCGAGGAACTTGAGGCACAACGCTCTATCCCTAATAATAGCAAAATTCTTTCACTTAACCCCTTTCTGGACAATACGGGGATATTAAGCGTGGGCAGACGCCTTCAGCACTCCCAGCTCACCTATGATAGCAAACACCAAATCATACTCCACCCGCATTCTCATCTCAGTAAACTAATCATAGAAGGCGAGCATCTTCGTCTACTCCATGCAGGGGTACAATTGACACAGTACTCCCTACGTCAAAAATACTGGATAATCAATGATAAATCGTACATACATTCAGTAATACACAAATGCATCACTTGCTTTCGATTCCGTGCAAGGGGCTCAAGCCAATTATTAGGTCAATTGCCCTCTACCCGAGTTACTCCTTCTAAGCCATTTTCTCAATGTGCAGTCGACTACGACGGTCCTGTATTTATACGTCAGGGCGGGCAGCGTTCCAAATCGATTTCAAAGGCTTATATTTCTCTATTTATTTGCATGGCCACTAAGGCCATTCACCTTGAATTAGTTTCAGATCTCACCTCAGATGCTTTCATAGCAGCCTTAAGACGTTTTATAGCTCGAAGAGGCATCCCTTCACAGATATTTTCTGACAATGGTACAAATTTTTGTCGTGCTAGCAGTACACTTCACGACTTATACAAACTTCTCCAATCAAACGAATTTGGACAGAATATCCAGTACTTCACCAGTGCCCAAGGAATCAAATGGTCCTTTATTCCCCCGTCAGCACCTCATTTCGGTGGCCTGTGGGAGAGTGGAGTCAAGAGCGTCAAGTTTCATTTGCGGCGCGTTGTCGGCAGAACCATTCTCATGTTTGAAGAATATTACACCATTTTAACTCAAATAGAGTCCTGCCTCAACTCACGCCCCTTGTTCGCCATCACAAAAACTGGGGATCCAGAGCCTTTGACTCCAGCGCACTTCTTGGTTGGTTCTCCACTTACTTCACTCCCAGAACCTGACTATTCCGAAGTCAAAATTGGTCATTTGGGTAGATGGCAGCTGCTGCAAAGATTCACCCACTCTATATGGAAGAGGTGGTCAAGGGATTATTTGCACCAGTTGCAACAACGCAACAGATGGCGTTACCAGTCAAAAAACTTCGCTCCCGGACAACTCGTCCTTATTTTGGAAGATAATTCCCCCCCTGCAGTGGGAACGCGGTGTAGTCACTCAGGTCCATTTGGGTCAGGATTCCCTAGTGCGCGTAGCGGATGTTTGCACCGCAAACGGCATCCTACGTAGGCTCATTCACAAATTATGCCCACTTCCAGTGGCCTCAGATTAATCCCACTACAACGTTCAAATGACATGTACTATTGACTTAAACTTTTATAGCATTCTCGTGCTTCATGCCCGGGACATACCCCGGGCGATCGCATGCTTTCCATTTGTTATTCGAATTATATTATTATTATTATTATGCCTTTCTTATTATCATATTATTATATATTATTATTGAATTTTTGGGTGTCATTATACTATTATTATGTAATGTCAATTATTATGTCTTTCTTATTATCATATTATTATGTATTATTGAATTTTTGGGTGTCATTATTCTATTTGTTACTTTCAATTGTACTTTAATAATTAAATTTATTTAATTTCTTATGGTTATATAATTCGGCCTTCACGCAACTCGGCCGCCATCTTGTATTGGTATCAACCATAAATAAAAACCTTTTATTTTTATTTTATTACTCACCAGGGTTCGTATCAGTGAACTGGAAAAGCAGGGATGGTTATTCAAGAAAGTACCACTGTATTACCATCATACCATGATCATACTTTTATTTAATTAAATTTCTTATACAACAAAGGAAAACAACAAAAAATCATTTCGATATTTTCGTAAACCCAAATATCCCCCCTCTTCTTTTCTTCTTGCTATTACTATTTTTTATATAGACAATAATAATAGTTGTGGTACATGGTATTTTCCTTTTTTAGAATAGAGATAAATACATTCAAAAACATAAAATTAATTTTAGAGAACACAAACCAGCGCTTCGTGTTTTAATATATTTGTAATTAAGCAAAACCCCCACACACGCTCACATACAACATACTTTATATTTTTCCCTTGAGTTCATATTTTGAATTAATTTTCCCCACCTGTTCTTGTATTTTATGTAAAATAATAAAATTTGGTAGTTTACTTCCCTTTTATCATGTTGAAGGTACTCTCTTACAATGTTTCCTCGTAGACACGCACTAACTTATTGCCGAACTGTCATATTACTTAAATTTTCTCACTGTATCTACTTGGTTTATAAAATACTGTTTTAGATCATAAAATATCAAAATTTTCACATTTTTTTATGTTGCGGGCGCGACGAAAATAATGCCCGGTCGGCAGACGCGCGGCCTGTTCGCGTCCGTAGTTGTTAGTTGTTCATGGCTGACTGATGAGACGAACGGCACTATTTTGTGTAGTGGCCGCGGCTGTTTTACAAATTCTTATTGTTCTAAATGTTGTACCACTATGCCAATATGCGTTTAATATGTGAGGTCGGGCTGCCACGCCTGAATTCCAGCGTGATGTAAGCACTGACGTAATATCGTCTGACTTGAGGTTACATAATACCTAACTGTTTTACTAGTGTCTTGAGCTGACCTTGACACAAATCCACATGTTGTTTACTGTGTCGTTTCAATTTATGAATAATATTTTACAATCACTTTTCTAATTTTGTCCCAATAAAATTTACCCTCATTTTGAATTTATGTTTACGTCTCCCAAAATTGTATTATTATATAATACAATTTTATTTCCTTTCATTAAGCACAATAAAATTTATTTATTACCCCGGGTAGGCCTAAATGTCCCGTTACAATACCCCCTCAATGAGAGGTTTTATGCCGAAGCATAAAAACTCTCATTGACACACTCATACTTGCTAAAGGGATCAGCTAGGATATGTCACCACAACCCCCTTTACGGTTTACAAACAAAAATATAATTAACTCACCCTTGGTCCAGTGATTGTGACCGCACCTGAATGACCTTACTGGACTTCTCTCTCGAGATCCCAACACCATAAAGTCAGCCAGGTACATAACGCTCCTGCTCTGACGCGCTGGTCAGCTCAGGACTGCCGCCACAGCATCACCAGACTCTGAAACAACAAATCAAAATATCACCTAGTGGCCTTGTACAATACTATACCCCTAACTGATCTGTTTCCCCTTAGCTGTGCTGGTTTGCATTAAGAAGCACTGGTTTTTTCTCTTAATCTCTACCATACATATGAATACATAACCTAACATGATACATATTTTAAAATTCCATACTAACATTCTGCATACCCTTCTCTCGTTAAATCTGAAACAATATTAATTACTTTATATTAATTAACTCTTACCTTCGGGTTCTTTTCCAGAGTTGTAGAGACGAAAACACAGCTGCAGAAAGGATTTTTTGAGACAAACGGTACAAATATAAATACGCAGTTTATGTTAAAACAAATGCTTCTGGTTTATTAAACACACAAATTACTTCATCTTACTGTGATAGCAATAAAATATTAGTATATTGTGTTGTATTAGTAATGCAACAAATCAGTAACGAGTAACCTAAAATCAAACAGATTAACAAAGGAAATCTTCCTTACTACTAACCTATTACAAATCACTTATTTTTTATATGAACCAATATGTGTTTATATCTTTTCCCCTTACTATTTTCTTTTATAGAGCTCTTTAAACTTTTATTAGATAATATTAGAAAATTTTGCTTGAGATGCTTAAAATTTTTAATTAATAGTTTGTTTATTGGTACTTAACCAAATCCTGAGAAGTTCTCGCTGCTTTCACCACCACCACGTGTAAATTACCATTTCATCAAGCACTTGCACTTCAATGTTTCACACATTTATACGTCTTTCACATTCCGTATTGAGTAGTTTTAAAACCGTATTCAACAGGTTACTATTTTTTGGTTATGTTTTCTTTAACATTATGTTGGCCTACGTACCTTGCGCTAGCACTGATAGTTGTTTTTTATTGTTTGACCGCTACATTGTTCACCCACTTTAACAGTTATTGTACTGGATAGGCCGACGACGTTTTTGGCCCATCTCACACGCCCGAGGCCACCGTTTTTTGTTAACTTGTAACTGTATGCCGATTTTCTGGCCGCTCGATCGTGAGTTGCAGTGGACTAACTCATTACTGCTCTAAGGCAGAAATACACGGAGTTTAGTCGGGTCACATGATCAAGAGTCTGCGCTCCAATTGGTGCTTTTTAAAAGGCGCTATAAGACAGGCATGGCATTTGGCAACATGTTGCCGCCTGGTGCAATATGACTTGACATTATTTTCTCCGTGATTCACGCCTGACGCAAAACTGTGTGTTGTTTCATAATCTGTCTGGACTGTTTGAGTGCGGAGACAAAACACAGACTTTTGTTTTATAATAAACACTGCATACTTGGTTGACTAAATCGAGGTTCCAAAAAGGTGAACGCTGGCTACATAGGGAATACACTTGATTTAAAAATTTGTTTTTTATACAATTCTGTACCGTTACAAATCTTATCCCAAAAATACAAAACATATTGCCCTGATTCCCATCAGAATTTAAATAAACATTTCCCATTACCATATTACAAATACCTATCCTTTTAGGATTAACATTTCCAACAATTAAATTCATTTAAAATTTCTTATATATGACAAAATCAACTACATCTAAACACATTATTTCCTTATATCTTTCTCAAACTTGGTTAAACATCTCCATATTCTACATCACAAATTAACACAAAATCATCTAAGTACATCATAAAATCAACTACATATTCTACATCATAATAAACACTGTTGTTATTACATTAAAAACAAACAATTCACATTTTAATTTGCCTATAAAATTATAAACATTACATTTTAATTTCAATTGAACTTTTATTAATTAATCGTCAATTATTTATCATTTACTATACCATTAACTTTTCCACAAAAATTCAAATTCATTACCAACCTTTATTTGACATAACATTTCATTTATTATTACATTTTTAACTCTGATTTTCTATTATTTATTTCCATCATTTAGTTTGGGTGACTCTTAGTTATTCAAAATAATTCACTTTATCAACTTGGCATTTACCTATAATCTTACCCCTTTTATGACTCTAACGGTCACTTACAAAAAATTTTTTATCTAGTATGACACCCATCTACCAAAACATCTACCAACCATTCTCTACCTCTAACTTATTACTCTAATTCATTTCGAATCCTTCTACCCTTATAACAAAATACTCTCTACCCTCTTTGTACTCAGGATGTGTTCCCACCCAATGCTCATTCCCTTATTTGGTTCCTGGACCCTACCTAGGTAACCCTTTCCGGCGCATATCGGTTCCCCTCCTGCCACAATGCTTTTCGTTAATGACTCCTCATCACACCACCCCCTTACAAAATTCCCCTTTCAACTAATTACTCTCCCATTACATCACTTTCATCTACAAAATATCTCCATTTCTTTATTACCTCAATATATCACTCATTACTCTACATATTTTCCCCATAGCTACTGTGTCACTATCAATACTCAGATTCTACATTACGTTTACTCACAATATTATTCTCTCTAACACCACTAACTTGGCCTTGACTGACTTAAATGCCCTACTTAAACAATTACTATCACCCAAATTCTATCCTTTACAACTTTATATTTATTCACTATTTCTTATCAAGTTCAAATCTCATACAAATAATTTAAGTTCATTATCCAAATCTCTTTATATAACATTTTAAATCAATCAAAATATTTAAACATCTCAAATTACTTTAATTCCATCAAGTATTGATGAAAACACAACATTTTAATTACTTTCTTCCAAAACAATTACAATTCATTTTCACTATTAATTTAGTTACAATTTTTCATCATTATTTTTCTGTTTACCACACTTCATTTCATAATCTAGCCATGTCATAACCATAAACTAAAATATTTAAAATGTCCATTCACTTATTTTAATCTCAACCACCGTCATCGTACAATAGCCTTATTTTTATATAATTATCGTCTTTATTCACACTCAATTTATTATTATTATTATAATGACCATTATCAACATAGTATTTAACACCATTATTACCTATTAATTCATAAAACCTGTCTACATTTGTGATCTTAGTTCTGTCTCCATCAGTATATTTGTTCAACATAAAGTCAGTTATTTTATCATTATATTCCTCTACTACATTCATTAAAACATCAGGTAAGTTATTATCATTTATAAAGGTATCATCAAAATATTCATCTATCTCTATTTCACAATGTAAGCATTTCATCTTGTTTATCTCCTTCAATTCTAACCTCTCTTTCAACTCATTATAATTTCTCTTTAACTGAAATATTCTATCTCCCTATCTACACACAACTCTCTATCTAAATATCTCTCATCATACCACCATATCACACTTTCTCTCTCAATATATGCAGGGGACACTACAACTTTATTGCTGCACCACCTATCAGGTGCACAAAAAATCCAGGGACAACTATTTGCAGACCATATGTCTCCCAAATATACTCGTGAAGCCTTTTCTTCACCCCCAACTACATCACGGGAAAAATCTACCCCCACTATATTCTCTACCTGTATACTCTCTCTCCACTTTCTCTCTGACTCATAAACACACATTAACATTCCATTATTACATTCTAAAACTTCATCAGTACTCTCAATATTTACCCCATTATTCTTTAACACCATATGTTTACTTATATTGTCATAATTCTCACTCCTACTTACCTCAGAATTGTAATTAACATCATTATCATCACTATTCAATACTTTATTATCTAACATTACCTCTTCCACTATTTTGTCATTAATATTTGTCATAACTATGACATTGTCACCTAACTTCTTATTCAGTATCTGATTTAATTTGTTCTAAATTTTTATTCATTTCATCAATTTTTTCTCGCAACTGCTTACTATTGATTCTAAAATTTGTTCTTTAACTGTATCAAAACGTGTATTAATTTCCTTAATCTGATTATTGAAATCAAAATTCTGCTGTTTAATTTCATCTCTAATTTCGTCAAATTTACTATTCTGTATGTCAAATTTAATATTTTGTTCATTGAATCGACTATTCTGTTCATCTAATTTCTCATTGAAACTACTTTTAATTTCTTTGATTTCGTTTTTCTGTTCATTCATATTAATATCGTTTACATCAAAACGACTGTTTATTAGTTGAAATTGTTTTTGTAAAAAACTCATTACATCATTGTCGAATTGGCTATTACATTTCTTTGAGGTTGGAGTTGATAGAGTACCCGAGTTATCTATAGCTGACTTAGTTAAGCTGAAATCTTTTGATCGATTTACTGGGGTTGAATGAACCCCTGGTTCCCCCACACCAGCCGACTTGCTCATTTCAACTACAATCTCGTTATTATCCATTTGTTTAAATTATTTGATTTTTTACTTCTTTATAATACACATTTATCAATAACACTGTAACATAACCTTACTACTTATGTTTACATATTTTTAGTTACCTCGAACAACCATTTCTGATCTCCCAAGTAGACCTATTTTTATATAAATTTCTTTATATAAAATGTCCCTCAGTTACGGGGGGCCATTGTTACTTTCAATTGTACTTTAATAATTAAATTTATTTAATTTCTTATGGTTATATAATTCGGCCTTCACTCAACTCGGCCGCCATCTTGTATTGGTATCAACCATAAATAAAAACCTTTTATTTTTATTTTATTACTCACCAGGGTTCGTATCAGCGAACTGGAAAAGCAGGGATGGTTATTCAAGAAAGTACCACTGTATTACCATCATACCATGATCATACTTTTATTTAATTAAATTTCTTATACAACAAAGGAAAACATAACAAAAAATCATTTCGATATTTTCATAAACCCAAATATGGGGGATATGTTAGCGTCCGTAGTTGTTAGTTGTTCATGGCCGACTGATGAGACGAACAGCACTATTTTGTGTAGTGGCCGCGGCTGTTTTACAAATTCTTATTGTTCTAAATGTTGTATCACTACGCCAATATGCGTTTAATATGTGAGGTCGGGCTGCCACGCCTGAATTCCAGCGTGATGTAAGCACTGACGTAATATCATCTGACTTGAGGTTACATAATACCTAACTGTTTTACTAGTGTCTGGAGCTGACCTTGACACAAATCCACATGTTGTTTACTGTGTCGTTTCAATTTATGAATAATATTTTACAATCACGTTTCTAATATTGTCCCAATAAAATTTACCCTCATTTTGAATTTATGCTTACGTCTCCCAAAATTGTATTATTATATAATACAATTTTATTTCCTTTTATTAAGCACAATAAAATTTATTACCCCGGGTAGACCGAAATGTCCCGTTACATATTATTATGTAATGTCAATTATTATGACTTTCTTATTATCATATTATTATGTATTATTGAATTTTGGGGTCATTATTCTATTATTATGTAATGTCAATTATTATGTCTTTCTTATTATCATATTATTATGTATTATTGAATTTTTGGGTGTCATTATTCTATTATTACGTAATGTCAATTATTATCTCTTTCTTATTCTCATATTATCATGTATTATTATGTCTTGACACTTATGATGCACTATTCATATAATAACTCAAACTGCAAAATCGCCCGATTTTGTGCGGGCAGTATGTTAAACTTTGTACCTTTTAATAACTGCATATGTAAACAGCGGGTTCGTGCAGTGATGTCATCCCCCCCCGCTAAACTGCTACCAGCGTGTCCCATTACGCTCGTCGCAGTCAAGTTAGTTAACTGTTAAACTCTGAACAGACAACAGCCTTCATCGCCGCGGCTATGTAATTCTTTCAAATCGGAATATTCCACTTCAATTTATTCTTATGCATTTCAGTACTTAATTAATTCCTACTTTGGCAATGTATGCCACGCTATACTGCACGGGCCATGCAATTATTTTCACATAAATTTAAATAAACAGTTAATTTGTAATGGGGCAAAAGGGAGAGGTTTTATTTTATTAAATTTTTTGCAACAATTTATTTCATATGCGTGGCCAGTCACAGTTTGAAT
Organism: Magicicada septendecula; assembly: GCA_034769895.1. NCBI lineage: Eukaryota > Metazoa > Arthropoda > Insecta > Hemiptera > Cicadidae > Magicicada > Magicicada septendecula. The sequence continues at coordinate 310,961,530 of CM068373.1, read as the reverse complement.
CTACATCGTAGCGAACAAAGGAACTATGAGAGGTGGCAGTACAATGGAATGTGCGTGTTGACGACAGCGGTACAATTCTGAGAATTTTGAGACTGTGTGACACGTACCCACAAATGCGCAAGCACCAACATCTGCGGCGCGCCTAAACGACACCAAGAAGCGAAAAACAACATGGCTTGAAGCTGATATTTTCCTAACATGTGCGTTTGTGACGGCGGAAGTCTTGACTAAGCCCCGCCTATTTTGTGACGTAAACCACTGGATACCAAATATCGTCAACGTCCAGTACACAGGAGTTTGCACTTATTAAAGGTGCCACAGTTATGACTTTAAAGTACCAGGCATTGGTTTCCGCCTTGTCGAAGAATTGTAAGTGGAAGGGATTTGGTGAACGCTCTGCCCAGTTTCTCACTGACGCTTACCTGGCGAGGTAGCCGCCCAACGGGGCTCATTAACACATTTTCATTATCAAGTAAAAGTGAGTGTATTTAGTCTAAAATGAAGAAGTGCGGATGGTTTCGACAGAAGAAGAACAAATTATAAACTATTTTCGGACCCACAACTAAATTCATAAGTGAGAAGCCACGAGTTCGAAGGAACCCCACGTTGCCGGCATGGGTATTGCATAATGTATTAAATGATGGTTTTAAATAAATAAAAAGGGGGTTTATTTTATTTTGTAATGGAATGAATGTGAGTGCGAGCAGGCTGGGCGGCCAATGTAAAGTAAGATGTTAAGTGTAATATTGTAATCGTAATTGTAACCCAATCATACCGTAAATATTTCAAGAAAGTTGTGTTTATTTCAAATTGTGCTAAAGGTAATAACTGATTTAAAAGATATAAGAATGAACAAAATAATTTGAAGTTTTGAAAATTTAAGAACAAAATAAAATTTAATTTGTTTGTCTTTATAAATGCGAGTTGCATCTATTATTAACACAACCTTTAAATCGCTCTTGCATCTCGACGTTCATGTGACGGATTCTGGGATGAGAGGGCAAAATATAAGGTAGGTGGAAGATAATTTTATTTATATGTATTTGTATTTGGTATAAAAAGTAATTAAACGTAACAATGGCGCCACGAAAGGGACGAATTTTATTAACTGAATTGCATTAAAATTCCACACCTACAACAGATGCAAGCATGATTTGGGGTTGAGTTAAGAATACGTAAAAAATACGAAAAATTAGGTTATATGTAACTAAGACCTAATGAATACCTAAGGTATGCAAAATAAGAAGTGTTGAAATACAGTATAATAAAATAAATGTGATAAATTTACAATTCAAAAATGTCAGAGAATAATGAAAGTACGGTAAGTGAAATGCTGAATTTAATGAATCAGCTGTTATGAGTAGCCTTGAAGTACATTCAACTCCGAATGTAGGTCAAGACGGAAAAAATATGAATATAAGTAGTACGAATGAAACAGACAGTACAGATGATTCGGGGATTCAGACGACTCCAAAATTAACTAAGGAAAGTAATCAACCTGAAAATAATATGATGAAATATCTATGTAGCACGCTGTGCAGTTTGAATAATAAATTTGATAAATTGAGCAGTGATGTTAGCGAAGTCAAGAGTAATGTCGAAGTACAAAATACTAGATTTGATGAGTTAAAAAATCATATGAATGAAATTAATAAGCGGTTTGAAAATACTAACAAAGAATTTGCTAGTAAATGTAATGCTTTAAATACCAAATTAGACAATGCAGTTAAGAGTATAGACGTTAAAATTAATGAAAGAGATGAGAAAATTGACAGACAAATTTGTGAAATTACACTAAGTATTGAAAGTAAAATCAGTAACGTAAATGAGCAGATGGCAGACCAAATTAAAACTCAAATTGAAGAGCAGTGTATAGAAATAGAAAATAAATGTGTAACTAAAATTAATGAAAGTAATAATGATGTAGAAATTAAAATAATGGAAGTAGATAGTGCATGTAAACAATCAATACAAGAGAGTGTGGGGGTTATTAATAAACATAACCTTCAATATGAAACTAAGAATGATAATAAGTTGGAGTAATTGAACAGAATATAATTGAAATTAAAGATGAATTACATGTGGCCGTGAGCCAAAATATAAATAGTGTTGCGGAGCGAGTAGTGTATACTCGCGAAGCAAAAGATGACATGGAACTAGAACAATTTAATTGTGACAACCGTAGAGTACACCCAATGCAATTTTTGAATAGGGTGAGGGAATTCAACCGATTTAATAGTAGTAGTTGGGAGATTAAATTATTAAAAATTTTGAAGTGTTTTAAGGGTAATTCCGAAATATGGGCGGAAGTACATAATACAGAATGGAGTAGTTATGAGAAATTTTAGTCAGCATTCCGAAACAAGTATTGGTCAGAAGAGGACCAAGAAATTTTATGTAGTAAAATAATGGGAACGGGGAATTTTGGGAGAATAAATAACCATTTAACCATGTATGTAATGACAATATATAATGAGGCCAAGTACCTAGAACCGCCGTTGCCGTTCCGGTCATTTGTGAGACATATTAGCAAACACCTGCCCAGAGAGGTGCAGATTACATTAATGACGAGAGAAATTGTAAATATAAATGAACTGGAGAGTATGTTAGATGTGTTACAAAATATTGGGGAACGTGAAGTAGGGAGGCGTCCAAATCCACCAGTGGTACTAAACAATAATAATTACAACCTTAAATTTTTAGTGACCGTCAATCAGTGAATGTTTTAGTGGATAGTTAGTGAGGATCGGTCAATAATACAACTTTTAGTAATTTTGCGTCGACGTTTCGACAATATTTATTGTCATCTTCAGGACCTGTGTATGAAATACAGTAGAAATATCAAACATAACGAAACAATTAAATATTTGGGTGAACATGTTGGTGATGTGAGTGTGTGCGTGTGTATGTATGTATCATTTTTTTTTATGTGAAGACTTATGATAGTTTGTTTACATCTTCAAATTATCTTTAAGAAAGCGAGCAAATTATAGTATGAGAGAACTTAATTTATACAGTATTACAATTTAAATTACTAAATATGTTATTTTAATTAATTAAACAAACAGTAACCAACAATTGGATATTAGATTGGTACAAAAATTGTTTATACCTACAACAGTCAACATATAGCAAAGTAATTGTGACGTACTTATCGATCACATATATTATTATTATTAAATTTCCGATTAATTGTTACTTACCGTTACGATAACTCCTACAGGGTCACAGGATTCGGTCACATGTACCTAGATACAAACATGGTCTATAGGTTACGCAAAGTACTGACGCAACTCATTTTGGAAGAGAATTAATATTTATTATTAATTAATCTTGACTGCTAGTAAACTCATTAACATTCATTGAGATACATTGCTGCAAAGTGGTGCAACACTAACATAACACTTAGGAACTACAGCTTACCTTATTATTTCACAAGACACAAATGCAAATATCAGATAAAAACACAAATATACACAAAAGCTGCCCAGCTTTGCACACTCTCCCATTCATTCATATTTTAAAGAAACAAGAACCCCTTAACATATTTTCATATAATAATGCCCCCACATCGACCACGCGGTCATCGCGCCCGTACTAAGTCCCCGTTCAGGTGTCCGAAAGATATACGAAACTATTAACTCTTTTATGCTCACTCCTGACTGTTGTTAATCCCTTTAGACACTGTTGATTACATTCCAAATTTTTTAACGGTGAGGTCGGCCGATGTAATTACATTTTGTAAAATAAAATTTTAACCAGACCGCAAGCGGTCGGTAGGTGAGACGCACTGGGCAGAAGTTGGTTCTCTGTTCCCTCTCCACAGTTTTCAATACGGGAACTCACTGCCTTGGGCGTCGTCGCCGAAGCTTCGGCCCATGCTATGCATGTTGTTTTTGAGTCAATGTCGCATATGATCTTCTATAGGCATTGGCTGACGTCATTTAAGTGGGCCGGACGTTTAAGTGAAGCCAAAGGAACGATGAATAATTTTACGCTCTAGCCATCTTGGTTTTAGTCGAGAGCGTCCTTGTGAGCGCGTGCGGGTGTAGTTGCGCTTGAGCGTTGACACACATGTACAGAGTTCTTAGAATTTTGGTGGAGGTGCGAATTCCTCTGCCGCATTACACCACTGAATTTGCGTCTTATTGCTTTGTTTCCAACTGTTCTGTTTCTCAACACTGGTCTGTTATACGGACAAATACGTTGCACAATAATACATTTATTTTGCAATATTTTATCCAAACCCGCCCGAAAATGAACTGAATAAAATTATATAATTGCCCCAAACGATTAAAATAAAACACCCAAAAATTGACCCGCTACATAATATATTACCTATAACTAAAACAGATTAGGGGATGTTCACTACGTAATTATTAAAAGTTATTTTTACCATGTTTCACTCCCTACTGGTGTTAGCAAACAATCATAATTTAGAAATATACAATTTACACAATATTGTAAAACATTACGACTTAAATCAGATAGTTGACAAAGGTTACACACAAAAGTTTCTGGTAAATTTTACTAACAGGTAAACTTGGATAATACGGTAATTGTAATCATATTGTAAAATATAGTCAAGAGTACTATAGAATAATGTAATTTATGTATGTGTCCACAATCACCCTTCTCTTTCACCCATGCTCCCCCCGCCAGTCCACCCTGCCTCTCACTCTAACCTGAAATCGATCTATCACTCACTATCACCCCACTCACTCACTCTCTCTCTCTCTTTCTCTCACTGTCTCCCTTCTTCTCTCTCTCACTCTTCCACCCTTTGCTCTCACACTCTCTCTCTCTCTCCCTCTCATTATCTCCCTTCATTCACTCTCTCTCTCTCTCTCTCTCTCTCCCTCTATTTGTGGACAATGACAGCTTTGAGAGTTATAACAGCTTTGAGAGTTAATTAAACAGTTCGCACTTGTTACTACCGACAAATGGACTAAACGAATTCCCGCAAGTGAAAAATTTTGGACGAGAAGCGCACGTTCCCTTCGCGACAGCTAGACAAGAAGAACTGCCAGGTCAGCCATCGGCTGAGGAAAATTCCGACTCCCTTCAAAGCTTCTTATTGGTGGAAAGAAGTCACATGGTTATTTTGCGCACGGCACTAATGTGGTTTCATGCATGAAAGTGCATAGGATTTACAAGGGCATGCATAGATGGTTATCTATGAATGTCTTATCTCAAGAAGAAATGCATTATATAACTAGTTTTATATTTTAAAAGAAATCATATTTTAACACTATATTACGATCAGGAAATAACAATCATCGCACTGGTACTTCTTAATGCCAGAATGTATTAACTTGTGTTTTGTCAAATCGCTTGACCGAGCAAATGATTTTGAACAAACATCGCACTGGTACTTCTTACTGCCTGTATGTATTAACTTGTGTTTTTTCAAATCGCTTGACCGAGCACATGATTTTGAACAAACATCGCACTGGTACTTCTTAATGCCAGAATGTATTAACTTATGTTGTGACAAATTATCTAATCGAAGAAATGTTTTTGTACAAACATTGCACTGGAACTTCTTAATTCCAGAATGTATTAACTTGTGTTTTGTCAAACCGCATTGCATAGCAAATGATTTTGAACAAACATCGCACTGGTACTTCTTAATGCCAGTATGTATTAACTTGTGTTGTGACAAATAGCTTGACGTATTAAATGATTTTGAACAAACATCGCACTGGTATTTCTTAATGCCAGAATGTATTAACTTGTGTCGTGACAAACGGCCTGACTGAGTAAATGATTTTGAACAAACATCGCACTGGTACTTCTTAATGCCAGAATGTATTAAATTGTGTTTTGACAAATCGCCTGACTGAATAAATGATTTTGAACAAACATCGCCCTTGTACTTCTTAATGCCAGAATGTATTAACTTGTGTGGTGACAGATGCTCTCCCAGAGTATTCTGAATTGACTTTCCCCTATATAGTTCACAATCCAGAGTAGAATCCACTTCTTCACAGATATCATTCATGGGTGTAAATAAGTAACACTGGAACAAATGAATACACAACTGTAATAATGAATAACTGGAACACTGAAGCAGTAGAAAATACCGTTAAAAATCATGTTCTGTGAGGTAGCTTTCGGCTTGCAAAAATTAACCTTACCCTATGTCTGATTACAGTATTGCAGTACTCTTCATAGGAAGAATAGTAATTTTATAAGCAAATGTGTATATAATTGAATGGTGAATGGCACACACATGCATATTTAACCACACTACAATTTTTGTAAATAATTAATATAGAGTAGTTGTTAAAAATAGTGTAAGTAGTGCTATGTGTATGTGCAGGGAAAGCTTACAAGCTGTAGCTTGTCAAAGTGAACACATGTTGATTTTAAGCTCTAAGTGTGTGACTTTAAGTCAGTAAAAGGGTATTTGAAAACATACGAAGACACAAGTGTTAGAAGTCTGAACTACTTATTGGAAACTGCCATCGTCTACCAAAACAACAAAGGACTATCCAAGTCAAATAAATACGTTCTACAATGATTTACACATTGAAGTAGAAAATCTTAGAATGTGAATAAAGAGAAGACTGGTTCAGATGATTGTGTATCCTACACGTACGGAAGAGAGAACTAATTTAATATTCAAAGATTGAAGAACAAACTGAATTACATCTGAATAGTGAACGAGAAATGGAATCGATAGGTAATAATATAATTGACAGAGAAGTTTGCTTATTAAATAAACATTTTCAAGATGCTGCTGCCACATGATTGTTTGAGCAAGTAAACTATTTACTTAGTAAACTATATAGCAAGTAACATAAGACTTGTTTCAATATTGCTGCTATTGGAATATTGATACACAAAGACAGGTACGATACCAATTGTGGTAGATATTAAACACATGGAAAACTTACCCTTAAAGAGAACATCACTCAGCCAGTTGAAAGGAGTAAACAAATCAAAATTCACTGAACACAAGTTAGTGTTAAAATTAGCATACCACTTGAACTGAAATATAAGATTAGGAATATATATGTAAATATACATACAAGGAATTAAAACCATTGAAGAATTACTAAATTTGCTCACAGATTACAAAAATAAAAGCAATTCTCTAGAGGTGATATGTGATGGCAACCAAAAGGAACTGCAAGAAAGAAGAGAGGAGAGTGTGTAACGGTACAGAATTGTGCGCTACCCCAGTTTAATTTTATTTCAGCAATTTAGTTTTAATCAGTATTTAATTCAGTAATTAATAAATTGTTAACTTTCACCTGTGAGGAGCCCCAGTACAACATACACTGTTAGTCTAAACAACAGTCTAGACGCATTGCGTAACTGCCCCAGCAGCAGGCTTTTTGTGAATTACAGTATGCAGTCTATCACCAGAGTTATCATCAGACAGCAGTGGAAAGCAGTGCATGTATAAGTAAAAACTTTATACAGTGGCCTCGGAAATTTCGGTAGGCCAAAGCGAATACAGTAGCCTAGGCCTACCGAATCTTATAAAAAGTGTGCAAAAGAGTAAAATGAAGAAAGAGATGGAGACAATTAACGAATACGTTAATTTGTGAAGTTAGAACAGTTCTGTGTATATTATATTAGTAATCCGACACTATTCCTTTTTTGATAAAAATGTTATTGTTCCATTGGTTTTTAAAGTTGCACCTAGTCACTGGTTCATACTATTTTACACTGGTTTATACTTTTTATTTATACATAGTGTTATAGTCGGCCGACTTTTAAAATTGTCCGGACAGAAAACTTAGTTGGACCACGCGTGGCCAATATTGTTAGTCCACTGGAGAGAAAACTTTATTTGACGATGTTACATCCGGGCGGGCATCACTGCCTTGCCGGTGAACAAATTTCGTCGTCGCACACAGCCTTCATTGTCAATGTCTTAGTGGCTGTACCTATAACAAACAGGATTTTTTGAATGTTGGCCGTTGACGATATTTCACTGCCTTTACTCTCGTCACATAAATGGGTGTGGCTTACAATTGTTTCCTGCGTCTTAAGACCATGAGGCAAAAAATAGTCTTTGCGCCAAGTCCGTTTTATGCTTCTTGGCGTGGGTCTGCGCACATGCTGGTGGTTGCGCGTTGGCGTAGATGTCACAGCCGCAAAGTTCTAGGAAGTGTGCTACAGTTGACAACACATTCTTTTCAAATATTTCAACACAGTTACAGCGTACCTTTGCTTTGTTTAGACTGCGAGTTAGATTCAAGCTGGGGACTGGCCACATATATGAAATGAATTTAAAATAATAATAAAATCAAAACCAAAATTAATAAAATAAAAAAACCTTTTAATTTGCCCCATTACAATTTAACCGACCGCATGCGGTCTAGAGTTGAAAACGACTACGCAGTTCTCTCCGTGTCTATATAAACCATGCCTTCTTCATCCATGGCAACTCTGTTCATGATTCGTTGTTAAAAATCACATGACACTATGAGTCGTCATGTGATATCACCTGTAGAGCGAGTATATGTAATTTTGTCCTGTCTTTGGGCTCGCTACAAAGTTTTATTTATCCACTAACGGAAAATACACGCATGTGCGCATAGGTTTACATTCCAATGCTGTTATCGTTGTGCCAAGCACGGACTGATACGGAATTGCATACAGGGTGTCCAATCGAGCATGTCTGAGTGACCGTAAAGGTGTCCAAACAAATCAGTCCCCAATAATTTATAAATTGAATAAAAATATCCACTTCAAAATAGCCCCGTTACAAATCTTAAGAATCCTCTATAAATAAAATTCTTGATAATATAAAACTGATTAGTGATAGTATCAAGAAATAACAGGGGACCAGTGCAAGTTATATTATTATAGTATATAAACTTCAAGAAAGTGCATTAAATGCTTAAACTAAGTAAATGTGTACCTTTGAACAACTTAAAGTTTTAATTTAACTTCATAAATACTATTGGATAGAATAGTATTATGAAAATCAAATACTAATGTTTCTAAGAAAGTGCCACTCTTTATCTAACAACATTCACTAAAATGAGAAGGATAAATAGAGAGCTGGTAGTTAATAAGTGAAGTGACAAGGGATACATCCCTAATATAAAATAAAAACAGATAAGACTGCACAAAAGTAATTTTAAAATAAGTTAAAAATGAAGGAACAGATGTGTTATGTTTCTATTTAAGTAAATGAACTCTATACCTAAATGTAGGAAATAGAGGGTAATGTTTTATTATTCTAAAATATTTATTATGTTTAACAGTGTTAACCAAGGATGAAATGTCTGAGTGTGGATACCATTCTTTTATCATAAAATATTTATTATGTGTTACTAGTAATAATCAAGACTAAAATGTCTGAGTTTAAATACCACTTTTTTAATGTCAAATATTTATTATGTATTAATAGTATGAATTCAATACTAAATGTTCTAATAGTTAAGTAAGGAAATTTCAATTAATATTGTATTAGAATAGAAGGTCAGAAGGGGTATAAACAAGCTGTATTATTAAAAAACTTTGTATGTAGAACAGATAAAATCTAGGCCAAATGGTAAATTCTCAACTACATTATAATTGATGAATCACATCAAGCAAACTAGTTAAACTGTTGAAATTTATATAAGGTAAATCAGTCGCAGAGTAATATAATGTAAATTATACTTTAGAAAGATATTGTAAAAGGATAGGAAGAATTATTGGAAAAAATGCAAATGTAATAACTGAAAATTCAAAGGGGGAGTCACAAATTAAAGAATAATATTTAAAAAGATAACCAATTAATAAAATTACAAGAAATTAAGGGAAGATAAACATTTTATTTCAATCTGAGATTTAGTACAATCATAAATATAACATATAAAATGGCAAACATTTTGAGAAGAACAAGAAGTAAATTTTAAAGCCTACATTTTCAAAATGAAGTAAATATAGCATTTTAGATAAAAAACAGTAAAAATATCTTATTTGATATCAAATCAAGCAGAATGAACTAAAGAAAGAGATTATGTATTTAGTATGTAATAAAATTAAATAATAGCAAAAATATATTCAGTAATATAATGTAAATTTCATACATGTAACGGAAGCGAAAAAGATTTAAAACAATGTATTGCTAATATTAAATTGGCTAAGACGTTTTCAGATGACGAAGGAAGTTAGAACAGCTGATTATTAGACTTTGTCGAGCACACTTGAACGAGATTTTGCTTATATTAACCTATATAGCAGACAAGTATGGTGTTCGTTCAGTAAGCCTAGTCTACAGTGAAAATCGTTAATTTTCTAATAACTTAACTTAAACTTTAAATTCAGTGAGAACAACTAATACAACCATTAAACTAAAGTAATACGGAAAAGTAAATGAGTGAAATAATTAATTAAACATATAAAGCCAATAATTCTTAATAACGAGACGAACTGTGCAAGTTTCGACCTTATTGACAAAGTGAATTAAAACATTATCTAAAACATTTAATCAAAGTGAATCACAAAACACTGAACCAGGACCACTCCACTAACACCAGAAGGAATAACAACAACTGCTGAGACGAGGAAACATTGAAAAGGCAACATTTATTGGAAGAAAATTTCGTCGAGCCGACTTCATTTTAACAGATGCAGTATGGAAGCAGCCATCTTGACTCCCACAATTCAAAGCAAGCGTTGCCAATCTAGTTGTCCAGACGTCAATGGTTCGAATTTTTACTTTGATAAACATTATATATTAAATATAACTTTGTAATTTTTAATTCTTAAGCTATTTACTTGTAAGTGTTATACTTTCCTGACCTTACCCTTTCTCTGACTATATAATATAACCCTTCAAAGAACCTGATAATTAATATTAAATACAGATGTAAAAAATAATCGACAGCCCTGAGAAACAAGTCGATACTATTGTTGAATAATCGATTAACACTCGATATATAATAAAAATTCTTAATAAATCTGGAATTTCTGCAAATTGGTTTCTGTTTATTTATAAAATTAATAAATAGAAATAAAATAAAATAAAATTGAGATCACGGACTATCCGAAAGGCGGCCATTACCAAAGTGGAAGGAGGATACCTAAATAAGAAGAAGAACCGTCTATCGATTAGTGCTGGAGATAATACAATTAAACCAGGAATTAATTTAAAAAAAACTCATTGGACGCGGTGAAACCAACCGTTCCCGTCAGTTACCATCTCAAGGATCACGCTGGTGAAGTGGTGAGAGGCGGCTTTTACGAGCACGAAATCAGCAAGTCGGAGAAAGTGATACAGTTGACGGAAACAGAAATAAAATATTTAAATATTTACATAAAACAATTACAAAAATTATTTACTAAATACGAACAACAAAAACAATTAAAACAATATTTTTCAAAAAACAAAACCAAAATTTTTTTATTTTTAATAACAAACACATATTATAAGTTTTGTTACAAAATTGGCGCTCACAACAGTGGGGCGTAAAACAAAATAAAGCAAACCCGAGCAGAAGTCTCGTATTGTTACAAAATTGGCGTCCAACTAAGGGGCTTCAATTAGTGATTGATAGGCCACTATAACCTGCCCAATTCCTAATTTTAGCTTGGCAGCGGTTATCCAGTCAGAGGAATAAGAAAAATGCAACGTCGAGCAACATCGAAGAAACGGGCGGCGGAGGCCGAAAAGGAAATCAATATGGAAGACAAGGAGGCGACGCCGGTGGAAGACATGGAAATGATACTACCTCCGATCGAACCAACCAAACCGACGTTACAAAAGGAACACTCCGAGGTACCCACACAAACAGAGGACGTAAATATCCCAGAGAAACAGGGAGAAAAGTCCACACGAACAGAGAATGGGGACATGCAAGAAATGTTCAGATTAATGATGGAGAAAATGGACGAGAACAGTAAGAAAATGAATAAGGAAATGAAGGAAGCATTGAGTAAGGGAAGGAAAGAAGACAACCAATCCTTAAGTAAAAAGATGGAAGGAATAAATAAGAACATAGAATCCACAAAAGAAGAATTAAGGAAGGACAACCAATCCACAAAGGAAGAATTGGGTAATAAAATTGAAAACACCAATAAGAGAATTGAGGAAAACAGTAAGAAGATGGAAGAGAAGATGGAGGAAAACAGTAAGAAGATGGAAGATGACAACCAACAATTAAGGGAAGAGTTAAGGGAGAACAGTAGGAAGATGGAAAGTGACAACCAACAGTTGAAGGAAGAGTTAAGGGAAAATATCAAGAAAATGGAAGAGAAGTTGGAAGAATTGAAAGAGGATAACCAACTATTAAGAGAAGAATTAAGGGAGGTTAACCAGGAAAATTTGGACAAGTTAGACAAAATGATGGAGTTGTTAAAAGAAGAGATGAGCAAGGAAATTAAAGATAATAAGGAATACACAAACAAGAAAATAGAAGAAGAAACAGTGATAATAAAACAACAGATCAGAGAAGTTGACGAAAGATGTAACCAGACGGAGCGAGAAGTACAGGAATTCAAGGAAGTGGTAAACACCAAAATAACCAATATCGAAGAACACAATACAACCAAGTTGGAAGAAAACCGAAGGGAACACAAGAAGAACTAGGGAAGGTACATAACCAAGTTACGGAAAGGTGTGACGGTATGGAAGTGGCTATGACGAATATCACCGGCCAAGTGCGGCAGAGCCAGGAGGAGATGGAAGTAATTAGAAACAGACCAACTAACTTCACGGGTATCCCCATAAACGAGAATCGGGAATGGCTAAATTTCCGGCAATATAAAAGGAAGCCGATGGAGTTTTTGGCCCGAATCGAGGAATACTTTGCCAAACATAGGGGCAACAGGTGGATTAATAACCGGGAACTGTTGGAGGAATCATTCCGGGAGATGACTGACAATTGGTGGATGGCGAACCGAAGTGAGATCGCTGACTACCAGCAATTCAAAAACTTGTTCAAGGTGAAGTACTGGTCGGAGAACACCCAGAACTTAATACGGGACAACATCTGTCATGGCCGATACAAAACACAAATAGGTAACACTATGACCGCCTACTTCCTTGGAAAAGTATGTCTGGCGAAGCATTTGGAACTGGCCATACCAGAAGAATGCCTCGTAAACAAGCTATCGTACCAATACGATGAAGACGTAACAAGAGCAAGGAGGGGTAGCCAGATAAAAACGATACAGGCGATGACTGAACTGTTGGAGAATTATGAGAATGAAGAGTACTATCAGCAAAGCAGAAGGAGGAATGATCGGCCGGAAATCAGAAATAATCAATACCCGAACAACGGTAATAACCACAACGGCAATGGATACCAAGGGAACCGAAACAATTCCAATTATAATAATACCAACAATAATAATAATAATAATAACGGTCCTACTAACCAAAATGCAAATAGGAATAATAACGGTTACCAAGGTAATCGAAATAATTATTACCAGAATCCAAATATTAATAGTCAGAGAAACCCAAACCATAATAATACCGAACGGTATTACAATAATAATAGAGGGTACCCACAAAACAATAACAATAATAACAATAGGTTTTCCCGACCCAGGGTAAATTTCATACGAGCCAACGAAGATACACCCATCAGCGGCGTAACAGTTTCCACGAGTATGAGGATCAGCGGAGAAGCAGAGAACGTGGTCCAAGGTACAATCCGCCTAGAAGAAGTACCAGTCTAGATGATCCAGAACGGCAACCAAACCGAGAACAACCATTTGAACATCGCACGGAGCGGCAGGAACCCACTCAAGGTTTCCCGACTGACGCCTCGGTCGGTCCTAACATTAATGACAACGAAAATGAGAATTTAAACGGGAGGAGGCAGTGATGAATTATCATGACCCTTCACTGCTCCCATCTCCTGGGTATCAACAAGAGTTGCAAAGAGCAACTACCTCTAATAATATTACAATCATTAGTTGCAACTACTTAAAAAATATTAGAAACGAACTATTGGAGGACGACACTCGCCTCAATAGTCTAAACAATGAAATGATATATATAAACGCGGAAGTAGACGGAATCTTCGCCCAATTAATGATCGATACAAGTGCGAACGTATCTATAATTAACACAACTGAATTGGAGAGAATCCAAAAGGAATGTGGTCAAATATTGCCGACATTACCGATAAATAACATTGTATTAATAGGTGCCACTGGTCGCCAAAACAAAACGATCAGAAGGCAAGTATCAGTAAACGTGATTAGCAAGGGTATAGCTATAAACATGGTATTCTTAATTGCGACAGGATTGCCCTTTAATATATTGGTGGGGTGCGATGTACTAAGGAGGAACTCCGCTATCATCGATTTATGCACAGAAAAGGTATCACTGTTTGCAGAAGGGCTGACCTGGACGGCTGATTTAGTAGGTAGCGAGACAGTACTTCCCAGCAGTATCCACCAACAAATTCGAAACATAAACTATATCGAAAATAACTCCATAATTAACACCATAATATATGACAACACGGACGAGGATTTATGGTCCCAAAAGATACAGGAAATAAGGGATTTCCGGGGCGGAATCACAAGTGAGAAATTGCCTATACACCAAGCGAATCAGTTAATAAGAATATATGAAAAGTATCGCTCAGTATTTTCAGACGAACCCGGTAAGGTAAAAAATTACCAATGTACACTTCAATTTAGAGAAACAGTGGAGTTTAACCGAAAATCATACCCCATTGCGCATTCACAAAAAGAGGCTGTAAGAGCAGAAATAAACAAAATGATTAACAGTGACATCATAGAGAGTAGCCAATCTCCATTCACCAGCCCTATCGTGGCTATTCCTAAGAAAAATGGTCAAGTCCGGCTTTGCTTGGATGCGCGCGAAATAAACAAAATGATCATCAATGACAGAACATCGCCCGGTGAGATAGAAGAAATCTTGAAACGATTCCATGGTACCAAGTACTTTAGTACCTGGGACACGGTATGCGGTTACTGGCAGGTGGAGTTACACCCACAGAGTCGTCAGTATCTGGCATTCATATTCGAGGGGCGCAATTACCAATTCAAGAGATTGCCCTTCGGACTTCTGAATTCAGTTGCCATCTTTGTGACCTGCATGGACCAGATACTTGGACAGGAAGCACTTCAGTTTACCACCGTGTATGTAGACGATCTACTGATTACCTCAGAAACTTGGGAGGAACACTACTACCGCGTGGAACACGTACTTGAGAAGTTGGCTGTAAATAACATCACGCTTAAATTAGAAAAATCCAAGTTCATTGCAAGAGAAGTTCAGTTCTTGGGGTTTAACTTGGATGACCAAGGAATCTCACCGTCAGCAGAAAAGGTGGAAGCGATCCAGAAATTCCCTGCACCCAAGAATAGAAAGCAATTACAGTCATTCCTGGGACTCTGTAATTATTACCGCAAGTTCCAGGAACAATATTCGGAATTAACCGCAAGGTTTCAACCACAATTATCTTCTAAAAACAAATGGATCTGAGGTCAAGAGCAGGACGTGACTTTCCAACTCATTAAGGACAAATTTTTGGAAACTATAATACTTCGCCACCCAAATTTTAAACTACCTTTTTTCTTAAACTGCGATGCCAGCAACATCAGCCTAGGAACAACACTGTATCAAGAAGATGAGAAGGGTCAACATCTAGTGATTAGCTTTGCGAGTAGATATTTAAACCAGTGTGAAAGGAACTACACTGTCACTAAAAAGGAATTGCTGAGTGTAGTATTCGCTTGTGGTAAATTCCGCACCTACATCTTGGGTTACCCAGTTACCGTCCGAACAGACCATAACTCCATATCATTCCTAAAGAGATGCAAATTGAGTCACGGCAGATTGACCAGGTGGATACTTGCCCTGCAAGAGTACAATCTACAATGGGAATACATCCCGGGAAAAAAGAATGTCTTAGCAGACGCGTTATCACGTATTAATGTGGAAGAGCAAACTTTCGAGGGAAAGAAAGCGTACTCAAAATCTACCACATTATTAGCACCAGAGCTGATTTAGCAGGATTATTAATGAACATTAGCACCCACCAACAAGCGGACCCGAAATTGAAAAACTCGATTGGAAGAAGGAGATAAAACAGTAGCGCAATATTACCAAATAAATAAAGAAATCTTATTCATTAAAACATCATTAAAGCAGGAGACCTGGAAGGTGATTATTCCAACCCATATTGAAAAAGAAATAATCGTAAATTATCATATACGATATGGGCATATGGGCGCCTTAAAGGTGATTAAGGCTATGGAGGAGAGCTGCCACATAAAAAACTGTTTTGTAGTGCCAAATATTACAGTCATATTACATATTTGCAGTGGCAATATTATAGCATATATTAATTTATTTGTATAATTGTGATTGTCTAATGGTTTCTGTTTAAAAATATTATATTGATAAGTTTTATTACATTGCTAAAACTTCTTCGGCAATAGAAACTATACTTACATACACACAGAAATGGTTTGTAATAGTACAATGGACTAATCTACATTCAAAATGTACAAACAAAAAATGATGTTACAAACATCACTGTTATTCAGTAAAACTTGTTCAAAGCGGAATCGCAAGGGACCGAATTTATTTTCCAAATTGGCTAAGTTTCCGCACTATACAAAATTACATAACGTGTAAGAAATTGTATTAAAAACATACAGCCTTACTGTACATACCTGTTTATGAGTGACGATCGGAGGGGCTGGCTGTTGTATGTAGGTGAAACACATGTTATTACAGTATTATATTATTTATTACAGTATTATTATTACACTACACATTACATGATTAAAATGTACAAATCATTCAGTTTTTTCCCACAGAACCAACAAAAAGAAACTTGTTTCCACTTTTTTGTGATCATGTCTTTTTGAATGCAGTCCGTAACTGTATACAATAGTTCAAGAAGGCTGGAAGCGTTGGAATCAATGGCAAACTGCATTACGTCACTGATGCAAAGAAGGGCTTGGTCATGTGTGCGAATCTTCGTTGAAATATCTTCTCCTCCTTCTTCTTCCTCCTCCTCCTCCTCCGTATTTCTTACCGCTAGAAGAGCTGTAGCAGACTCAAAGTTGTAATGTGTGGCTACTAGATGGTCATCACTTCGAACAAAGTTCTCTGTATTACAGGAAAGTTCTTTTGCTCAGCAAAGATTGAATATTGCCACTATGTTTTCACTCGCCTCCTCCAAATCATCTGCAACATCACTTTCCCCAAACCCTGCTTTACCAAAACACTTTTTTACAGTTTCTGCTTTAATTTTCTTCACTGCCAACCCGATCCAGTTCACAGCATCCAGAACTGATACAGATCTTGCTAAAGCGTAAGAGCTATCAGCTTCTTCTGTACTGGCAATCAAAGATTGCATCAGTAACCATCTGTAGTGCAATTTGAATGTGTAAATAACACCCATACACATGGACTATAATACACTTGTTGCATTTGCTGGGAACCAGGCGATTTTCACATTTGAAAGTGTTACCTTTGGGTGGCAGGTGGCATTGTCAAGAAAAAGGATCACCTTTCGATTTTCCTTCTTCATTTTTGCATTGAACCCATTTAACCACCCTTCCATTGTAGCAGCAGTCATCCAAGCTTTTTTATTGTTTCTCCAAACCACTGGTTGATTATTAATTTTCAGGTTCTTGAAACATCTCGGTTTTGCTGCCTTTCCAATCACGAGAGGCTTTTCCATTTCTCCCACCATATTCCACACAATAACACTGTGATTCTTTCTTTGGACATTTTGCCCCCCGGCACACTTTTCTCCCTTAACCGCAAGTGATTTTGTTGGTAACGCCCGGAAAAACAATCCTGTTTCGTCTGCATTGTAAATGTTTTTAGGTTCATATGGTGAAATCAATTCTAAGTTTTGGTTTCCACTCACTTACCACACTTTCATCCACATCCTTAGATTCCCCACAAACTTCGTTCCACACAATATTGTGCCTCTTCTTAAAACTGTCCAGCCATCCTGTAGACGCCTTAAACTGATTGTTTCTGAGAGATTTGGCTACTGCAAGAGCTTCACTTTGGAACATTGGACCGGATATATGAATGTTTTTTGACCTTGCATTGGTGAACCACTCCCACACTACTTCATTGATTTCCTCGTTGCCGGCTATCTTTGCCTTCCTTTTCATTTGACCGTTTCCTTGCAGCCACTCGTTCATTATTTTATCTTTTTGTTTAAGCGTGTTGTAGATTTACATTTTGCCACACTTGAACCGCATCATTATTTCCCATACCGAGAGTTTATCTTTTTCCTTAGCTTCTATGACTTTAACTTTTTCGTTTAGTGACAACGCCACGTACGATTTAGCCATGATGCAAAAATGAACTTACCGGTTTATTGAAATTCCAGTTACTGAACATGGACACTGAAAAGTTTGGGCTTTTCCATGAATTAGAAAGTTCAATTCCCCCTCCTCTCTCTCTTTCTTTCTTTGTCCCTATAACTGAAGTTAATGATCTGTAGTAAGCGTCAATTTATTGTTTACCTACCAGCTTTCTAATCCTCTTAACATTTTTTGATACAATAGAGAGGCAGGTATTTGACCTTGTTCTATGTATTCTTGCGGTATGAAGCTACTTGTCCGAACAATGACTACCTGACCAACATTAATTCTCAAACAAAACAGTAAAAGGTAGGGAGTGCAAAATCATTTTTACACATTTTCCGCATTGTACAAGTACTTTTTAACAAATTCTTGAAATATTCCTTTCCATTTCCACATGGGCAGATTCTGCATTATAGAAAATAAATAACACTATAGTCCCTATTCTATACGCCAGGACTAGAGAATTTGTTCACATTGGGCAAATTTCCGCCTTATTCACGTTCTGCCTTGGACAAGTTTTACTGTATTTTATGCCAGCATGTTATTTGTAACACAAGCTATGCCAAATTAAATAATTTTGTAGAAACAACTCACTGGTACTTCTTAATGCCAGAATGTATTATCTTGTGTTTTTACAAACTATCTGATGTAGTAAATGATTCTGAACAAACATCACGCTAGTACTTCTTAATGCCAGAACGTATTGACTTGTTTTGTCAAAATGACTGACTGAGTAAATGATTTTGAACAAACACCACACTGGTACTTCTTAATGCCAGAATGTATTAACTTGTGTTTTGACAAGGTGATAGAATCAGTAAATAATTTTTAACAAACAGCACACTGGTACTTCTAAATGCCAGTATGTATTAACATGTGTCTTGACAAATTGCCAGAGTAAATGATTTTCAACAAACATCGCACTGGTATTCCTAATGCCAGAATGTATTAACTTGTGTTGTGACAAATCGCCTGACCGCGTAAATGATTTTGAACAAACATCACACTGATATTTCTTAATGCCAGAATGTATAAACTTGTGTTGTGACAAATCGCCTGACCGAGTAAATGATTTTGAACAAATATCGCACTGGTATTTTTTAATGCCAGAATGTATTAACTTGTGTTGTGACAAACTGTCTGACCAAGTAAACGATTTTGTACAAACATCGCACTGGTACTTCTTAATGCCAGAATGTATTAACATGTGTTTTGACAAACTACCGAACACAGTAAATGATTTTGAACAAACATCACACTGGGATTTATTAATGCCAGAATGTATTAACTTGTGTTGTGACAAATAGTATGAGGTAGTAAATGATTTTGAACAAACATCACACTGGTATTTCTTAATGCCAGAATGTATTAACTTGTGTCTTGACAAATAGCCTGACCGAGTAAATGATTTTGAACAAACATCACACTGGTATTTCTTAATGCCAGAATGTATTAACTTGTTGTGACAAATCGCCTGACCAAGTAAACGATTTTGAACAAACATCGCACTGGCACTTCTTAATGCCAGAATGTATTAACATGTGTCTTGACAAACTACGGAACACAGTAAATGATTTTGAACAAACATCACATTGGTATTTCTTAATGCCAGAATGTATTAACTTGTGTTGTGACAAATCGCCTGACCGAGTAAATGATTCTGAACAAACATCACACTGGTAATTCTTAATGCCAGAATGTATTAACTTGTGTTGTGACAACTCGCCTGACCGAGTAAATGATTTTGAACAAATGTCACACAGGTATTTCTTAATACCAGAATGTATTAACTTGTGTCCTGACAAATGGCTTGACTGAGTAACTGATTTTGAACAAACATCGCACTGGTATTTCTTAATGCCAGAATGTATTAACTTGTGTTCTGACAAATGGCCTGACCGAGTAAATGATTTTGAACAAACATCGCACTGGTACTTCTTCCTGCAAGTATGTATTAACTTGTGTGGTGACAGATGGTCTCCCAGAGTATTCTGAATTGACTTTCCCCTATATAGTTCACAATCCAGGGTAGAATCCTCTTTTTCACAGATATTATTCATGGGTGTAAATAAGTAACACTGTAACAAATGAATACACAACTATAATAATTCATAATTAGAACTCTGAAGCAGCACAAAATAGTGTTAAAAATCATGTTCTGTCTGTGAGGTAGCTTTCGGATTGCAAAAATTAACCTTACCCTATGTCTGATTACAGTATTGTATTACTCTTCATAGGAAGAATAGTAGATTTTTGTAAGCAAATGTGTATATAATTGAATGGTGAACTGCACGCGCGCGCACACACACACACACACACACACACACACACACACACACACACATTTGCATATTTAACGACACTACAATTTCTGTAAATAATTAATAGAGCAGTTGTTGAAAATAGTTTCAGTAGTGCTATGTGTATGTGCAGGGAAAGCCTACAAGCTGTAGCTTGTCAAAGTGAACACGTGTTGATTTTAAGCTCTGTATGTGTGTGATTTTAAGTCAGTAAAAGAAATTTGAAAACATAAGGAAGACACAAGTGTTAGAAGTCTGAACTACTCATTGGAAACTGCCACCATCTACCAAAACAACAAAGGACTATCCAAGTCAAATAAATACGTTCTACAATGATTTACACATTGAAGTAGAAAATCTTAGAATGTGAGTAAAGAGAAGACTGGTTCAGATGATTGTGTATCCTACATGTACGGAAGAGAGGACTAATTTAATATTCAAGGATTGAAGAACAATCAAACTGAATTCCATCTGAATAGTGAATGATAAATGGAATCAATAGGTAATAATGTAATTGACAGACAAGCTTGCTTAGTAAAGAAACATTTTCAAGATTCTGCTGCCACATGATTGCTTGAGCAAGTAAACTATTTGTGAACAATATAAGACTTGTTTGAATACTGCTGCTATTGGAATATTGATACACAAAGACAGGTAAGATACCAATTGTGGTAGATCTTAAACACATGGGAAACTTACCCTTGAAGAGAACATCACTCAGCCAGTTGAAAGGAGTAAACAAATCAAAATTCACTGAACACAAGTTAGTAAAATTAACATACCACTTGAACTGAAATATAAGATTACGAATATATATGTAAATATACATACAAGGAATTAAAACTATTAAAGAATTACTAAAATTTCTCACACAGATAACAAAAATAAAAGCAATTCTCTAGAGGTGAATCCATGGCAGTGTGATGGCAACCGAAAGGAACTGCAAGAAAGAAGAGAGGAGAGTGCAAGAGAAAACTTTGGGCAGAAAAAGAAGGAATCGCAATGAAGAGAGAAATGCAAGCAAGGTTGGAGAAGAGCAAAACGATATGAACAACAAAGTGAGAGAAGACGAAGAGAAATTATTTCCCACAAGAGAGAGAGAGAGAGAGAGAGAGAGAGAGAGAGAGAGAGAGAGAGAGAGAGAGAGAGAGAGAGAGAGAGAGAGAGAGAGAGAGACCAAGGGCAAAAACAGTGAGTCTCAGAATAAACAGCACATTATTAGAGAAACAGGTAGAAATAGCACCATGAAAAGAAAGGTATAAAAATCATTGTTATATAGCCTCTTCCTACAAATCACGTAAATGTGACACAGGATGTCGTCAACGGAGAACAATATGTCCAAAGAAAGGTGGCAGAATTTTGTATCCCTCCATGGCAGTGTTTACTATGTTCGATTAAATCTTTTTTTATAAGAAGCCATTTTAAAACGTATTGTTATGTGAATAATTACGTATGTGACGATGTAAATAAAATACGAATACCATTCAAATCCAATAACACCTGGGGAATATATGCAACAACACATATATTTGCATATTTAACAATGGCAGTATTGTTGTGAATAATTCATAGACAGAAGTTGTTAGAAATAATTTTAAGTAGTGTATGTAGAGGCAAAGATTACAGGTTCTAGCCTGTAAAACGTGATCACCTGCCAATTTTATGCTGTGTGTGTGTGTGTGTGTGTCTGGTCTACCAGCAGAAACAGGTATTGTGCTGCAAATGGGGACGATCTCTGTGTATGCACGTATTTTGCTTGGTTACAGAACTCCTGTCCAGACATGAATGAATTAATGACAATAATTAAACATGGTTATTTAATCAAATTTGAAGTCTACAAAACACATTTTGCAATTCAGACAATGCCATAAGAAGAAATGTACTTTCTTTCCACTGCCACCGGAAGACGCAAATGACATACTCATGGGGCCAATCTTAAGGATTTATTAGCGACAGGAAATCGGCATCGACAATATCATCACCATCATCAGCGTTGTCATTGTCTCATATATCCATGAGCTGCGCATGCACGCGCACACACACACACAGAAGTAAAAAATAAACAATTATTTTGTTCAAAACAAAGAAACAACTCACAAAGAACTGAAGTATGAGTTAGTGAAGTAAAATCAATACGAAAATGAAAATAGTTGAAGTAAAATAAGTAATATGGAATTTTAAGTTTTATTAAAAATAATTTTTCCAATCAATTTAGAATGGGTGCTGTCTTGTAAACAATAATTATGTTTACTTAAAGTGAATATTATTTTATTAAAATATTAATAAACTTACAACTTGATTTAACAAAAAATATAATACTATTTTTGCAGATTATTTGCGAAGATTTCAAATTTTAATAATGATTCAAAGTTTATATTCCTGTCAGACCCCTAAGAAATTTACAAGAATTTTACAATAAAATTGTTTTTTAATGTCTTTTGTTTTGATGTTATAGATTATGATTGTTGCGTCTTACATATAAGAGGCATAATAGGATGTCAGCGTATCTTCTTAACCCTTTCGCTGCTACGGACATAAGTGATCCGTGACCCTACACCCCAGTGCTGGCCAAATTTTGTGTTCACATGTGTTCCGTAACTAAACTTTCTAAACTATATTTAACTGATTTTTAAGCATTTGTACTTACCAATAATCAATCCTTGTTCATATACAATGAATCCACAGTATTCGATGTCTATCATTTATCACTTTTGTCACTTAAATTCCTAATTTATTAACACAAACTAATAAACTTAACGTTTCATTTCACTGTATTTACATTTCACAACTTATACACTAATTCATACTTCTAAATTTAAAATTTATATATATTATTATTAAGTAATTATATTATGTTCATAAATGTTGTATTATATTGTAATAATAATTTTTCAAAGAATGATATTCTTCAAAACATGGCACAACACACAGAGCATTACATTTAGCACACATATATCTAGTTTCTATTCTTTTTTCAATCCTCTTTTCGTATTACTGCAAACATGACAGTGCCTGGTAGGATTTGTTTTGTTCTCTGTGGGGGGGGGGGTACGTATGATAGAAAATGTCTTTCAGTCAGTCTTAGTGGTGAATCACTGCTCAGTGCTGCATGTCTTTTATTATTGGTTCTGTCAACATGATATTTTTCTAGGATTTGAGTAATCAATTTGAGCTGGAAATCTGCCAGTGAAACTATTTTCCCACTACTAGTTTGGTACAGGGAATGAGAATTTAAAATTGCCATGTCCAGAATATGAAAAAATAGTTTTTTGTACCATTTTAGTTTTCCTCACTGACCCAACTGAACTAAGAAGCATGTCAGCTTTATCTACTCCTCCCATGTTTTTATTATATTCCAACACTGCACTTGGTTTCAGAACTTCCCTACCTGTCCTATAATCTCGTTTACCAGTTGGCTGGAAATTGAGTGTGTGCACGGTTGTAAGAGTGTACACATCTCTCTTGCCGTACCATTTTATTGCCATAATTTTGTTGTCAGAAGTATGTTTTGCTTCTAGTTAATTTCTTCTCAATTTTTCTGTCAGTGTTGGCATGTTCTTCCGGTTTTTTTCTGACTGTGCCACATGCGTTGGTACCATTATCATGTAGGGTAGAAAACAGTTTTCGACTTGTGTACCAGTTATCAACGAAAACTGTGTGCCCTTTGTTTAGATAGTCTGGAGATAATAATGTTGTAATAACCGCCCCTGATATGCCCAAATTGTATGCGTCTGCTAACTCTGTACTTTGTCCAGTGTATGTTATAAAATCAAGGATGAAGCCTGTTTTTGTATCACACAACAAACAATTTAATGCCAAAATGGTTTCGTTTCGTCTTTATGTACTGTTTGTAAACCAGCCTGCCTTTGAACAGTACTAGGCTCTCATCAATGCAGATTTTGGATTGGTTTCATATATTTTTTGAAAACTGCTCTGAAATGGTCTATTATTCTAATTTTGAATAGTGGGTCTGAAGGGGATTGGAGACTGTTATTACTGAAATGCAGCACCTCAGGAGGTATCGATCTCGGGCCATTATTTCTCCAAAAATTGGGGCATGTAAAACTCAATGTGTTGTAACGGTACAGATTTGGGTGATAAAGAATGATTTTGAACAATCTTAAAATGTTGTAATGCAAGTAGCAGTCAACCTCAGCGGAGCCTCGTTTTTAACAAAAGTGAGTACAATGTTATTGAAAGAGACCAGTGTGTTTGTCTTAGCGTCCATCTGTTTAGACACGTTACGCAATCATCTGCAATCCAGGACCTCTGTGAATTACAGAGAAGGCGAATGTAACCCGCCGAAGTCACCAGGCGGTAAAAAGGTTGTAGTCATCGCTGGCCCAGTTTAAACCAACCAATCAGAGCTTGGGTTGGGGATCACGTGACCAGTCTCACACCCCGTAATGTGCGCCCAAACGCCAGATTAAGGAGGCCTGTCGACTCAAATTCTTTAGACCGCGCGGTCATAAAAAAGATGTGCTCGAGCAATTATACAGTCGGCCGACTAAATAACGAGTATCAGTATAATTTAAACAGTGGTGAGGAACAGTCACAACAAGGAAGCAAATTCAATAGTTTACTCAAAAACTCGTAGTGAACCGGAAGGTTGAATAGACAGTGATTGTGCAACTCGCAGAGACACAAGCGGAATGGTCAAGTACAAGCAATAATTAATTGGCCAAACTTTTAAATTTTACAGTTGCAACTGGTAGAATATATAACAAAATTACCTATATGAAATAAAAGCGTGTTTAGAGAGAGGGAGAGAGCGAGAGTGCGTACGTACAAAGTTAAAGTACTGGTTTCATAACATTAAATACTGAGTTATAGTTGGTAGCAATCAATTAATTGTAAACTTTTTTGAATAATTTTGGTGTTATAAGGGGATGACATAAAAGTAACTGTAATAACTTTTTAATATCATTTCCATGTGTTAAGTAATTAAGTGATTGTTTTGGGTAAACCATTGTTCAACAGAAAGTAAATAGTGAATTTAACTAAACAGAAATAAATCGGAGTAATTCCTAGCATAACATGTGTTAGCGTAATTATTTTGCAACTCACACCTAAATATTCACTCTGCAACAGTTTCATCTATAAGACCCTGGAGGTGAACCCGAAGGTAAGACAAAGTCTAAATCTTAGAAACTTGTGAAAAGATTATTTGCTCGTAAAATCGTATAGTCACAAATGGTGCCCGAA
Source organism: Magicicada septendecula (assembly GCA_034769895.1). NCBI lineage: Eukaryota > Metazoa > Arthropoda > Insecta > Hemiptera > Cicadidae > Magicicada > Magicicada septendecula. The sequence goes on along the minus strand of CM068373.1, from coordinate 310,935,734 downwards.
CAGGGACGGTTTATACAATTTATTTTAATTATATAAACTAAACCTAATTTTAGTTGCAGAGACGGATTATTTGGGAGTGATGGCGCTGTTGTACCTTGGAGTGAATCTAGCAAAGACTGGATCAGAGGAGCCGGAGATCCAAAGATGGACACCATGGCTAACAAGGCATACTTCGCATTGCTGCCATCATTTAGGTCTGGGAATGTGCACAGGGAAACAAAAATGAAAATATATAGGACTGTCATCAGACCGGTGCTATTCTACGGGTGTGAAGCATGGACAATCACACAGAAAACAGTCAACATAGTAGACACCTTTGAAAGGAGAACTCCTCAGACGCATTATAGGCCCAATACAAGAAAATGGCTCATGGAGACTGAGATACAACAATGAACTGTATCAAATATATAAAGAGATACCAGTCTCAAAATTTATAAGGATATACAGATTGCATTGGGCCGGACATGTTCTGAGAATGGAGGATGCCAGGAACCCCAAGAGGGCTTTGCTGGGTACATGGGAGGGAACGAGACCTAGAGGTAGACCAAGGAAGAGGTGGGAAGATGGCGTTGCAGAGGACGCGAGAGACATGGGGATAAGAAACTGGAGGAGGGTTGCAGTGGATAGAGTGGATTGGAGGCGGGGATTGGTGGAGCCACGGCCCGACTTGGGCTGTAGCGCCATAGGAGGGAGAGAGGGAGGGCGCTGTTGTAAATGACTATAGATTGTGGTGAGAAAGTGGTAAAGTAAAATTAAGTTAAAGTGTGTATAATTGTATGTGTAAGCCATAATAATATACAAAATGGAGAATATAGAGAATCAAATAAATGTAACTGGCGTTAATGAGTCAGAAATTCAAGCAATGACCGAATCAACGGTTATGAGCGTGTTGGAGATTCATTCAAATCCAATCATAGTCCAAAACAGAGGATTAAACGAATCAGCTGTGATAGACGACTCTGGGATTCAGTTAACCCCAACCTCAATTAATAAAAATAAACAATTTGACAGTAATGATATGATGAGTATGATACAGTTGCTTTTAGAGCAACAGAATAAGGTGTCTTCTCAAAATATTAGTTTAACCCTCCGGTGGGCGCGCAAAATTTGCACTCAATAGTGGGCGCACTGCGGCTTTTTTACCGCAATTGTAAATTGCACTCTTTTACTCTAAGACAAGGTACAGTAGAAGCCCGATATAGCGCGGTCCAATATACCGCGGATTCGGATATAACGCTGTGAAGAGTATGTCGCCCGTTATTAGCGAAAATTCTTACTTGTAGAGAGTGAGTAAATTATGAATTGTTTATCGTGACTTCCGTAGCCACATTGGAATGCATTGCGTTTATTGTAAACAAACGCTTGTTGGAAACGGCGTTGTAAACAACAACAGCCAGAATTGCCAGTTCAAGTGTACCTGTAGACATAAACAATTGCCCCGTATTTACAGTCTCTACGTTTCTAAGAATTCATGCCAAGGCAAGCAGCCAACTAAATCCCTTCTCTCCCTCATACTCTTATATTACAGTATAAATCATACTCTGATATTATCTTATCAAAGTGTATAGTCTTTGTCATAAATTCGCATAGTGTAGAGTTTTGTGATGTCGCAGAAAAGAAAAGCATATTCTGTAAGAGTGATAAACTCAAAATAATTGATCGTGTGAAGAACGGAGAGTCAAAGGCAAGTTTATCACGTGAGTGTGGCATCCCAGAAGGAACAATTAGAGGGTGGATGAAGGAAGAAGATAAACTTAAAAGTTTTGTAAACACAGTTGAAAGTGAAGTGGGGTTGCAAAGAAAAAAGACTAAAGTAGGTAAGGATAGTGAACTAGATGAGTGTCTGTACATGTGGTTTTTAATAAAACGAAGTGGTGAAGGTGTGCCACTGTCAGGACCAGTTATTAGAGCTCAAGCTGTGAAATTCCATAGTGATTTACATGGCAACAGTGACTTTAATGCATCTGATGGGTGGTTTTCGCGATGGAAATCTCGTCATGGTATAAGCCAGATAAGCATTGAAGGGGAAGCACGATCATGTGACAGTGAAGCTGCAGCACTTTTTCCTCAGGCATTAAACAAAGTAATGATCGATAACGATTTAAATGACCATCAAGTGTATAACTGTGATGAAACTGCTCTGTATTTTCGAATGCTTCCTACCAGAACTCTGGATGTGAATAATTCAATAAATAAATCTGGATTAAAAATAAATAAGGATAGAGTTACCCTCCTGTTTGCCACAAATAAATCAGGCAGCCACAAAGTTAAACCTCTCTGTATAGGGAAAAGCCGAAATCCTAGATGCTTTCAACATGTTAACATGACGTCATTACCCATCACATATCGTAATACAAAAAATGCTTGGATGACAAGTGATATTTTCGGTAAATGGTTCCATGAAGAATTTGTTCCATCTGTGAGAAGCCACCTGCAGTCACTCAACCTCGAAGAAAAAGCGGTACTGACCCTTGACCACTGTCCAGCACATCCACCTGCTGATATGCTACAGTCAAGAGATGGGAAAATCGGAGTCATGTTCTTGCCGAAAAACACTACAGCACTGATCCAGCCATTAGATCAAGGCATCATAAAAGCATTTAAAGCGCATTACTGCCGTGAACTTCTGAGTGCTATAGTGAATTCTGATGAGGAAATGGAAATTTACCTTAAGTCAATAAACCTAAAAACAGTTGTGTATTCAATAGGTCTTGCATGGGAAAGTATTAGTACGGCTACGATTCAGAATTGCTGGAAGAAATGTTCCTTTGAACAAAACATCGCCGATGGAAATTGCTCTGTTGCCGGATTCACTAATAGTGATGTACAGTCTGCGAGTAGTGCTCTGCATTGCAACTTCACTCTAGATGACTTGAATGACTGGGCAGAAGTTGACAACGGTGAGCCTGTTACAGAATGTATAGGAGATAAAGATATCATCGATGCAGTCCGAAATGCAAATTGCGAAGAAAAAGAAGACAGTGACGATGATGGAAATGAAAATGGGGTGGAAGTGAAAGAAGTTATTCCAAATGTTAGTGAAGTGATCATACACATAAACAAAGTAATTTCGTGGATGGAGAGGCAAAGTGAATCTAATAATGTTCATCTGCTGCACCTAGCGTTTATAAAACAATACGCGGAAAAGAAACGCTGTGCATTATCCCGTAAAACAACAATTACGGACTTTTTTAAGACCAACAATTAGGCCTACAGTAGGTCGAGTGAGCAATGTATAAATAGTGTATTTTATATTCCATTGGATTAAAATAGATTAAAATATTGGATTAAAATACAGTTTTCTTATTTTTTATTTCTACATTTGGTGACGTAATATACGTACAGTATATAGTAGTGCATTATGCTGTAGCCTTTTTCCCGGGCCTCCCTCCCCATCATTTGTCACTTTACAGGTCACCTTCCGATATACCGCGGTTACGCCTATAATGCAGGGGAAAGTATGTCACCCGACAACCGCGCTATATCGGGTTGTCCTACATTCTACTGTAGTATGAGAAGTAAATAGACTAGTTAAGGTGTTTTAAATTTTATTTATTATTATTAAACACAAAAACATAATGCTTGTTTTAAATTTTATTTATCATTATTAAACACAAAAACATAATGTTTAGGCATCGACGTCCATATCTTCGCCATTGCACCTGACACATGTTGTCTCTTGATGCGAATGCCTCTTACAGACATTATTTCTGCATCTCTGGCACACAATTTTTGATCTGTTATTCTTATGCCGTCCGCAAATATGACAGATTCCAGGTTTTGGTGCTTCTTGAACCTCCTCCTCTTTTTTATATTTAGCTAAAAATTCCGTGATATCTTTTGGCAGGTTACGTAGTCTAGATCTTTCTTCCAGATGAGTTTCCATAAGGCTAAGTGCCAGATTCTTCAAAAACAGTCTTCTTCTTTCTCGGTTATCAGGATTGTTGTATTTGAAAATTATGTTGGCATTGATTCCCGCGATATCAAGATGCCGATAAAACAGCGCGAGAGGCCATCTTCTACTTATTCTAGAAGTTGTGTAGGATGCGCACATCTGGTCAACCGTATCAACTCCTCCCTTTGTGGCATTGTAATCCAGGTTTATTGTGGATTTGCTGGTTGCTTCGTCTATCTCATTTGTATCTCATTCGATGAGAGAAATATCACCGCCTTATTTTTTTTTAGGCGCCGAAGAAGACAAACAGAAATCATACTGAAAACCAGAGAGCGTCGACTTGATTTCTCGTTTTGTTGGCTTGGAATGCTGGTGGTATTTCTCTTTTATTTTTGTTCATAGTTCCGACTAAGGTCAGCCCCTTCTCAAGAAGATCTTTAGCCAGAGTGTAGCTTGTATAGTAGTTGTCAGTTGTGATATTTCATTTGGAACCCTTTATTGGTTCAACCAGTCTTTTCACAATGTCATCTGGTTTGTTCGATTTGAGATAGGGACCAGGCATCTGCTTCCCACAATATATTTCTAAGTTGAGAGTATAAAAAGTTTTTGCGTCACAGAGTGCGTACATTTTCAGCCCATACTTGGCTGGCTTGTTTGGTATATATTGTATGAAGCCACATCGCCCCCTAAAAGCATGTAGCATCTCGTCAATAGTCACAAACTCGCTGGCATTGTAGTGAGTCAAACAGTTATTCACAAAATTTTGGTGAAAATCACGAATAGGTGCAAGTTTGTCCATAGCTCTTCGCTCGTTCCGTGTATCTAAATTGTCGAACCTAAGGGCTTGAAGCAGAAATCGGAAACGCTTATAACTGAAGAGCCCGCGTAAAATTATCATTCCTGTGCCATCGGAATTCCACAGTTCAGCACAATTTGTATGTGATCCCTTTTTTATGCCTATCAAGTATAACACACCAAAGAGAGCCTTGACCTCCACTTTTGTAGTTTCTCTACAGTCTCTATCTCTACCATAATTGACATCATTTCTTTTTTTCTGAATGTATCTGTTAGTGTGAGTTACAATATCATCTATCATGGCATCAGTAATGAACAGGTGAAACGTGTCTACTTCTTTCTGCGCAGTTGTAGCATTCATTTTTGGACCTGGCATTATTTTCATAATATTTTTGGCCTTCTGTTTAGTTGAAGATAGAGGGTTACTCATCCAAAGCGTATCTCCATCTTTCCCGATGTAAAAATGGTAATCATCTTCAGCGACTTCTGGCACAGTTAGTTGATAGGCATCCGCTTCATCCGCTGATTGCTCTGAGTCACTGCTGTGGTTGTCAGCTTGTATCATTTCATCCTCCATATCTGGGTCAACTGACTCATCCTCTTCATTTTCTCCTTCCGACAATTCTGATAATTCCATGAGTACTTTCTCAAAGTCTTCAGGGCGCACAAATCGACGAGACCTGAATGTAAACACAAACTCAGATAACATAGGAAAGAAGTAAAACAGGCACCGGTAGAATAGGCGAAAACCAAAAGATTCAAAACAAAACCTAACCAAGCTCTAAGAAGACGTTTGATTCTATGGTAATGGTCAAAATATGCATGAAAAATAAAAAAAAACACAAAACTAAAAAAATTAACACTTACATGACTGGGCGCGCAGGCGGCAAAATAGCCACAGACACATCACTCTCTTTTCAAAGCATAACAGCTACTGAAGCGTTATGCACATGATTTATCCGCATGTCGGAAATACTGCCATCTATCATGAAAATTGCATACTAGGCAGAACAGACAATAAACACTACCGGTACCTAGGAGACAGTTCAGAAACTAAAATTTGCGGCTTTCTGCCGTGGGCGTGCTCACCGGAGGGTTAAAAGATGAGATTAAACAAATGTCAAATGATAATAATAAGAAATTTGATGCATTAAATAATCGATTTGATACAAAATTTAATGAAATAAGTAGCGACATAAATAAACGTTTTGATATTAATGACATTAAATTAAATGAACAAAATAAGAGACTTGATGCTAATGACGATTTATTGCGTAAAATGTCTAGTGATGTTAATGAGATGAAAGAACAACATAATGAATTAAGGGGGTAAATTAATGAATTAAACGAAAAAGTGATGGAGTCACAAAAGAATATCGATGGTAAACTAAATAAAATGAATATTAAGTTAATACAACAGCTTGATGAGCGCATAAGCGCCATGAATGCACAATTAGATAACCGTAGTAGTGAAAATGAGAATAATGAAGTAACAGACGACAATATAAATAACGAGGGTGTTAGTACAAGTGGTAATTATAATGAGGAGATAATAACGAACAAGAATCAGGTGATGAATTATAAGTTAAGTGGTGGTGTGACAATAAGTAAAGATTATAATGATAGTGAAATAATATTGAATGAATATAATGGCGATACCTTGAGTAACAGTGGTGATAAGGAGAATGAGAGTGTAAAATCAGTTGAGGTTAGTCATGGAGTGTTAGTGAGTGTCATTGAGTTAGAAAGGGAGTATGAAGAGAGTTGAAATGTAGAGTGGGTACAGGGGGCAAATTTTTCTGGGGTTGAATGTGGAGTAAAGACTTCACAAGTGGTTTATGAGGACAAGAGATCCTCACTAGGACATCTGGGCGACAATGGGTCGGCAAATGGTCAAATAAGTTGTTTGTGTGTATCTGGTAAGGCCAGATGGTGTTATAATAATGTGGTATTGCCCTCTGAGTGGAATGAGAATGTAAAAGGGGTTTGGGAAAGGGATTATAAAGAGAGTGATAGAGTTGTTCAAGTTACAGAGAGTTTATAAAGAGTTAATGGAGATTTTAACTAGAGAGGGAGGGGATAAAATTAACTTACCTAGTAATGAGACTGAGGTAACTGATGATGATAACAATGATGATATTGATGACTTACCTTGTAATAAGATTAAAGTAATTAGCACGGTAGTAGATGATTATAGGGATAATAATAAACACTTACCTGTTGTGAGAGTTAGCGTTCTAGTAATAGCTAATGACTATAGTAAGGAATGTATAAACTATTTAACTGAGACAGAAAATACTGACGGAGACTTAACCAAAACTACTGATGTAGGCATGTCATATGATAAAATAATAATGGGGGATAACCCTGGGAATTATTATTATGGTATAATGGAAAAAACAAATCTATATGGTTATGATATTAACACTAGTAATATAATGAATTTAAATACAAATGAATCGCGTATATTCAACATGACTAATTTTTGATGATGGCGGTTAAACATTTATTGCTCATGAACATTTAATTAATTGAGTTAATGGTAATTACTTGGTTTACTTATGTAATGAGATGTGGTAAATAATAACATGATGTGACAAAAATTTGTAAATAAATGTGTATTGGGGTTAAATGTATTGTGTCAAGGTCATATTGTTGCAATGTACACAAAAGTTATGTAACAGATGTTTGTAGTAAGGATTGATGTTATAATAATAATATTTGGGTCTTAGGGATTAGCCAGCGGCAAAATCAAACTTCCGTCTCCATGCATGTACTATATTTCGGTGTCCGATGTGTACTCTTAACAGTTTTCTTCACAAGTAACTAATGCCGGGTTATGGAGGTTATGTATGACAATGTAACTTAAATAAAATTTACTTTGTTTGTGTACAATAAAAGGGTGTATTTATTGGAAGTACAGAAATTAGTTTACATTTATCGCACATAATTACGGTACAGAGACGATTTTGGGAGGTTGTGGCTACGTTCAATTATCTAACTTAACCTTTTAGATTTTTAAAATTAATTAGACTTAACAAACATTTCCTTAGTTAGTGTACATTCAAAGGCTTTATTTATTGTATGGATAAAAGGCTGTATATAACATTAAAGGCTGTATTTATTTGAAGTAAGTAATGCCAGCTTATGGAGGTTATGTACGACAATGTAACTTCAATAAAATTTACTTTGTTCGTGTACATTAAAAGGGTGTATTTATTGGAAGTACAGAAATTAGTTTACATTTATCGCACATAATTACGGTACAGACGATTTTGGGAGGTTGTGGCTACGTTTAATTATCTAACTTAACCTTTTAGATTTTTAATATTAATTAGACTTAACAGACATTTCCTTAGTTAGTGTACATTCAAAGGCTGTATATAACATTAAAGGATGTATTTATTCAAAGTACCGGAATTAAAACGTACTTCCAATTTAGAACCTAGTACAATCTAATGTATAACCAAACAAGTACATTAAAATCCTTTTTTCAACATAATGCAATAAAAAGCAATGTGCAGTTTCTGATAACATGCAAATGATTAAGTATTAATAATGGGTTACAGTGGAATTTAATGTTACTACGGTCTGAATTAATGCAAATAAAATTGGGAGAATCTCGTAAACATATTATAGATGCTTGTATATTACACACACAATTATTACAGTACGGACCTTTGTTAATGAATAGAAACAAATTTGACTCTATACTTTAGTATGTACCAATAAAATTCACCTTTTTTCAAATACCAATATCTATTGTTTCTTTTTCATACCCTTAAAAAAGGTCGTTAACAACATACATTATGAGAAAACGTGATTACAAATAACCAGCCATTAGCTACTTGTGAAGAAAATAGATATAACATTTACAAACATCAAATCTTCAATTCTCTCCATATTTGTTTTATAAAAACTGGAGTTTCTCCTGCAGGTTTTAAGTCCACTAACTACTTAATCTATAATATATTTGCCAAAGCCCACTCACTGACTCATCACTGTATCTCAACAATGACAAGGCCTAGAAAGATGAAACTTTACATAGATATTCACTAGATACTGTAGATGTGCAATAAGACGGGGTTTGAAAAAATTCAAAATTTAAGGGGGGTTTTGAAGGGGTCAAAGTGACCGAATATTCTCATACTCACTCACTCACTCACTCACTCATCACTGTATCTCAACAATGACAAGGCCTAGAAAGATGAAACTTTTCATAGATATTCACTAGATACTGTAGATGTGCAATAAGACGGGGTTTGACAAAATTCAAAATTTAAGAGGGGTTTTGGAGGGGTCAAAGTGACTGATTATTCTCATACTCACTCACTCACTCATCACTGTATCTCAACAATGACAAGGGCTAGAAAGATGAAACTTTACATAAATATTCACTAGATACTGTAGATGTGCAATAAGACGGGGTTTGACAAAATTCAAAATTTTAGGGGGGTTTTGGAGGGGTCAAAGTGACCGAATATTCTCAAAAGAAATACATGACAGTTAAAACGTGACAACTGTTAGGCAGCTTCTAGATGAGATAGAAACATGAAATTTGTTCTACAAGTTAACTTAACCCTCTTTTAAAGAACACAAAGGTCAATCTTAAATAATTTTAATTAAAACTACCCTAAAGAAATCTATAATATATTTGCTAAATACCACTTACTCACTTAGTCATCACTGTATCTCAAGAACAACAGGGCCTACAAAGAAAATATTTCCGAATAAATTGATTCAAAGTTGTAAAAGAAGCGTAATAAATATATAGAAAACATTTGTCGGTAGAAAACAATATTATACGATATATTAACTATTGTCTTAAATAAATATTAATTACTTATGGACACATGAATTTTATGCATTCCTGCGATAAGAACATGTTCCCAGAAGTACTATCACACAATTTACGTAACATATTTCTTTACGTTGCAATGTAGTCCATAAAGAGTTATGTTTAGTCTGGTCTGGACACAACTCAGACACACTTGCGTCATGGGGTTCAGTCTAAAGACCACTGATAACAGGCCAGAATGCTGCTTTGTTCAGTTCAGTTCAGTCGCTACACTGCCACTGCACACTCCTGCTACTTTGTTTAAGACGATTATTTTGTTAGTTTTAGTTTGAGCATTGGATATTCTTGATTTTTTATTAGTCTGTATCTTATTTTTTAGTTTATTTGTCAAGTTTGCAAGTTTGACTATTTTTCTTATTTTTGCAGTGTGGATTCCACTTTATTAAATAGGTTTTTGTTCTACCGCCATTGTTGCTCTTACAGTTTTTGTTAAGAAGAGAATAATTTTGTTTTAGTTTGTTTTAAACAGGCTTTCTTTTCTACTTTTTCTATTTGTTTTATCAGTTTGTATCTTATTTTTTAGTTTATTTGTCAAGTTTGAATATTTTTCTTATTTTTGCACTGTAGATTCCACTTTATTAAATAGGTTTTTGTTCTACCGCCGTTGTTGCTCTTACAGTTTTTGTTAAGAAGAGAATAATTTTGTTTTAGTTTGTTTTAAATAGGCTTTCTTTTCTACTTTTTACATTTGTTTTATTAGTTTGTATCTTATTTTTTAGTTTATTTGTCAAGTTTGAATATTTTTCTTATTTTTGCAGTGTAGGTTCCACTTTATTCAATAGGTTTTTGTTCTACCGCCGTTGTTGCTCTTACAGTTTTTGTTAAGAAGAGAATAATTTTGTTTTAGTTTGTTTTAAATAGGCTTCCTTTTCTGCTTTTTATATAAATTCTATATCCCTAATACATGATGGAACAAATTGAAGTTGATGGGATCATGGTACCTCACCGTATTGTGCCTGTGGGTGCAGATGGGTCGTGCTTCTTTTACTCCCTGTCTTACCTCATGTACGGTACTGTCTCCCATGCGTCTCAAGTGCGAACAAGCGTTGTACAGTACATTTGTAACAACTGGCAACGGTTTGAGGAGCATACAATGATGGCGTGTGGTAACATTTATAGAAGTTTCGCTGAATACCGTGCTCACATGTCTCTGTACACCACATATGCCACCCACTGTGAAATTCAGGCTGCTGCCGAAATATACCCTTACCATCTGGTGGTGTATCGTGATGGTGAGGTGACTGTACAGCCTGATGAGTATGAGGAGGGAAAGCCCATATTGCGATTCAAGTGTTCTGGACCCATGATGAATGCCCACTTTGAATCTCTTAGTCCTCAATACATTCCTCCTCATACATCAACTGTTGTTAACCGTCCCATCTGCACCTCGCTTGGTACCGAGAGCCTAGAAAAAATCGTTGTCGAGCAAACTGCCCAAGACCAATCCGACGATGATATACCACTTACTGTTGTTAACCGTCCCATCTGCACCTCGCTTGGTACTGAGAGCCTACAAAAATTCGTTGTCGAGCAAACTGCCCAAGACCAATCCGAGGATGATATACCACTTATTTATTTGCTAAACTCTGCTAAACGTGATACCCAGAACCGCTGTGTGACGCCCCCTTACTGACCTAATTTCGAAAAGAAGAAAAAATCGACGTTCAAGAGTTAATGACAGAATCAAAAGACACAAAAATAGGGAGTCCGTAAGAAAATACAATAGCAAAAATCCTGAAGTTCATAGAGAGGCTGTTAAAAGATACAAGGCAAACCCTGACGTTAACAGGGGTTCAGTTTCTAGATACTCAAAGAAACATCCGGAAGTTAATCAGGAAGCTGTTCAAAGGTACACTGAGAAGAGGCAACTGATCCCATGGAAAACAAAGTCTTTATCAGGATTTAAATATGACCGTAGTACAGACTACAATAATGACAAGGTTGTTTCTCTTGGTCACCACATTGAATGCAAGTGGTGACATGCGAAAAAGTGGAAAGAAGAGAGCCCTGGATTATGCTGCAGAATGGCAAGGTTTGTCTTCCTTCTACTCAACAGCTTCCTGAGCCGCTCCATAGTCTTCTTACTTACAGTCACCGTCAGTCTCAGCATTTTTTATCAAATACCAGAAAGTATAACGGATGTTTTCAAATGACTTCATTTGGAGCTAAAGAGGTGCCGAAGGAAATTTCATGCCAACTTTTTTCAATCCCTACATACGAGATTTTAAAACAGCAATGGAAAATGTTCCGGAGGGGCAGGAGTTCAAAGTTGTTATTCATGCAGACAGGAAGCCTGCAGTTGAACATAGGGGTCATTACAACGCACCAGCAACAAGCGAGGTAGCTTTGGTTATTGTGGGACAGGAGTTTGAAAAGAGAGACATAATTCTTCATAGCAGACACAAAGTTGGTACGGATCAGCGAAACTCATCGTGCATACGGCGCTCTCCAGTACCCTCTTATGTTCTGCCGTGGAGAAGGCGGCTACTCTATCAATATTCTACAATATGATCCAATATCTAAAGCATCTCTCAAGAAAACAGTTTCCGCTTCAGACTTCTACGCTTACAGAATAATGGAAAGAGAAGGTGAAGAAAGTTACCTATTGCTGTATCGTAGTCTTTTCAACCAGTTTTTGGTTGATATGTATGCCAAGATAGAGACAGAAAGGCTTAACTTTATAAGATTCAACCAGAGTAAGCTGCGTGCGGAAAACTGTGTTCATCTCAAAGACGCCATGTGTAAGGGGGATGCTAACGTTTCAGATATGGGAAAGAGGGTCGTGTTACCATCCAGTTTTACTGGTGGGCACCGCTATATGCACGAGAGAACTCAGGACGCCATGACATATGTTCGTCACTATGGTCGTCGTGATTTGTTTATCACATCTACATGTAACCCGAAATGGTCTGAAATTGGAGCTGCCTTAAGAGACAGACAAAAGCCTCAAGACAGACATGACATCATAGCTCGAGTGTTTCATTTGAAAGTTAAAAAACTTATTCATCTTTTAACTAAAGGTTCCATTTTCAGTCAAAGTAGGTGTTACATGTATACTGTGGAGTGGCAGAAGCGTGGCTTGCCTCACACACACATCTTGCTATGGCTGCAGGACAGGATCATGGCCGACCAAACTGACAGTGTCATAAGCGCAGAGGTACCTGATCCTGAAACGGACCCTGAACTTCATGAAATTATTAAGTCGACAATGATTCATGGCCCTTGCGGAAGCTTAAACAGGAACTCGCCCTGCATGGTTAACGTCTCATGCTCCAAAAGATATCCACGTCCCTTATCTAATGAAACTCAAACTGCTGACGATGGCTACCCCCAGTACCGTCGAAGGTCTCCTGCTGATGGTGGTTTTACAGTCAACATCAATGGAGTAGACCTAGACAGTCGGTGGGTGGTACCGTACAATCCTGTTCTGTCATGTACCTTTTTGGCACATATCAATGTCGAGTTGTGTAACTCTGTCAAATCGATAAAGTATATTTGCAAATACATGAACAAGGGCAGTGATCAAGCAGCTTTTGTGTTGGAAAATGAGTGGGACGAAGTGTCCAAATATGAAGCAGGCCGTTACATAAGTAGTTCGGAAGCGGCATGACGTATATTTTGCTTCCCAACCCATGAAAGATATCCTCCTGTAATGCATTTGGCTGTACACCTTGAAAATGGCCAGAGAATTTATTTTAATCCCGGAAACGTTCAAGACAAAGTTCAAAATCCACCCAAAACCACTCTACTGGCATTCTTTGAACTATGCAAATCAGACAATTTTGCCAGAACCATAATCTACAGTGAAGTCCCTGCTTACTACACCTGGGAAAACAATAAGTTTAGTCGGCGGAAACAAGGCAAAGCCATTCCCGGACATCCAGGAGTGAAAAAAGATCAAGTGCTCGGTCGGGTTTACACTGTACACCCTAACAATGCAGAATGTTACTACCTACGTCTTCTCCTTCATGAAGTTAAAGGGCCTATGAGTTTTAATGATCTTAAGAGGGTATCTGGCATAGTTCACTCCACTTATCAGTCTGCCTGCAGAGCGTTGGGTTTACTTCAAGATGACAATCATTGGGACATCACCTTGGAGGAAGCTGCTCTGTTGGAGTCACCACAGAAAATCAGACAACTGTTCGCTGTCATTTTGGTGTTTTGTCAAGCAGCGGATCCCTTAGTGCTGTGGGAGAAACACAGAGACAGTATGTCAGAGGACTTCAAGAGACAGATGGAGTATGAATATCCGGGCTTAGAGCTTGAACTACGGAACAACATCATTTACAACAAATGCCTACATTCATTACAAAACTTAGTCTCTTCAATGTCCAATCAATCCCTCCAACAACTCGGTCTTCCTTCCCCAAGTCAAGAACCCAACAGTTCTGCAGTCAACCGCGAGTACCTGAAAGAACTCTCTTACAACACGGTCCATCTATCTGAATTGGTTGCTGAAAACGTGCCTAAACTGAACGACGAGCAGAAAAATGTCTACAATGAAGTAATTGCGAGCATTGAATCAGAGGCTGGACGACTATTTTTCCTTGACGCACCAGGTGGTACAGGGAAAACCTTTTTGATTAATTTAATATTAGCCACGGTAAGACAAGATAGGAAAATTGCTATATCTGTGGCTTCGTCAGGTATAGCAGCAACGTTGTTGGATGGAGGGAGGACAGCTCATTCTGCCTTCAAACTGCCTCTCAACTTAAACCACTCTGAGACCCCATTTTGCAACATATCAAAACAAAGCGACACAGCGAAGGTACTTAAGGATTGTAAGTTGATAATTTGGGACGAGTGCACCATGGCTCACAAGGGAGGAATTGAAGCTTTGGATAGAACTCTGCAGGACATTAGAAGCAATAAAAACCTGATGGGTGGAGTCACACTTCTAATGGCCAGAGACTTCAGACAGACTTTACCTGTTGTACCTAGGGGAACTCGAGCAGATAACGTTAAAGCCTGTCTAAAGAGTTCTGTCCTGTGGTCTAAAGTCCAAGTTCGTTCCTTGAGAGTCAACATGCGGGTGCATCTTAAAGGCAGTTTAAAGGCAGACGAGTTTTCAAGTTTACTTTTACAGATCGGTAATGGAAATCTACCTGAAGAAAATGGCAAAGTCAATATTACAAAAGACTTATGTGAAGTTGTATGCGACTTGACAACGTTGGCTGAAAAAATTTACCCAGATTTAACTAATTTTTACTTGAAAGATGTATCTTGGCTGAAAGAAAGAGCTATCCTTACTCCAAAGAATGACACTGCTGCAAATATCAATAACACATTATTGGAAAAACTGCCAACTGAGATTGTCCAGTACCAATCCGTGGACTCTGTGGTGGAAGTAGAAGATGCGGTCCATTACCCAGTAGAGTTCTTGCACACGCTTAATCCTCCAGGCATTCCACCGCACAATCTTTGCCTTAAAGTTGGAGCTCCAATAATGTTGCTACGAAACCTGGTACCGCCTAAGCTTTGTAACGGTACTAGGCTGCAGATTAAATCGTTGCACAACAACGTCATAGAAGCAACAATATTCACTGGATGTGGTCAGGGGGAAGCAGTCTTCATTCCACGCATTCCCTTAATTCCATCGGATTACCATTTTCAGTTTAAAAGACTCCAGTTCCCTGTCAAGCTCTGCTTCGCTATGACAATAAATAAATCACAAGGGCAGTCTTTGAAAATGGCCGGTGTTGATCTGAGGGAAGACTGCTTCTCCCATGGCCAGTTGTATGTTGCTTGCTCACGAGTTAGCTCTTCTGAGAGTTTAACTATCCTTCAGCCACAGGGTCAAACAAAGAACGTTGTCTACAAGGAAGTTTTATAAGTGCCGTATTTCATTTCACAAAACGATTTCAGTAGACTTAGTATTAGCACCCATTTATGCTTTTAAAAATTTGTAAATATTACATTTATACAATGTGCTTGGTTACGCAAGGTTAAAAAAAAAAACACCGAATCAATGTGTTTATTCAGTAAAAACCGTAGCGAAGCACGGGTATACAGCTAGTTAAATATACATAATTGTTCTTGTATCCTGTTGGTTAACATATTATATTAATACATCTGCTTCCTACTCATATGTTCAAACAATGTTTTTAATGTCTAATGGTACAAACCGATGAGGGTATGTAATTTAAATCTTTTCATTTCTTATTTCTTCACGAGAATGTATTTTTTGGTCAGTGACTGTAGCTCCGTGTAGGCACAGCATAGTACAAAAATGCAGACTATCAGCAAGGGTGCGTATTCACGTGTATGAGCGAACGTGTGGGCCAACGTTCCCAGCGTGAAAGTCACGTCTGAAAATTCCTTCTCGCCAGGTGCGTAGAGAACAAAGGCAGTCGGCCATGAACATCTAAATAATACGGACATGAGCAGTTTGCGTGTCCGCCGGCTGAGCACAGTTTTCAGTCGCCTGTACACCAAAAATTTGAATTTTAAACGAAAATAGTATTTGGAGTGACAGATTTGGCTAGAGACAAAAAGTGAAAACAGGGAATCAGCAATGCAGTGCGCGTGAACGAGAGGACATCTTATGGACGTTTTTTCAAACCAAGGACTACATAAGGGAAGTAATAAAAATTATGCAAAATTAAAAAATAACAATAAAATGAGCTCTAAGGGGAATTTAAATCATGTAGGGGGTAAGCATGTGAGTGTATAGGCGAGAGGAAATTATGTAATTTAACAGCACTGGTTAGCGTTAAGAAAATATTAGAATAATGTTTTTAAAAGTCTGTTTTTTCATTGAGTTTAATGTAGTTTCAATTTTGCTGAATCAAATATATTGCAACTTACCGTCTGCGGCTTCCAGAAACAACGTCTTCAAGTATTTGGAATTATTCCTTTTAAACAATTTTGCTGACTTCATAAAGAAGGGAAATTTTAAATAAAAAATGAAATAAATTAATGTTCATAGCTCAGATGTGTAGAAAAGGGAGAGAAAATATTGTTCGTAATAATTACCAACTAAGTCAAGTTGGTGACTTCAGTTGACTATGCAAAAATAAAATAAGGTGTTTAATAAAACAAGTTAATTTAAAAATAAGTAGATTTGAAGCACTTATTTGAATGACCCATGCTGTTCTCCAGTTCGCTTGTAAGAACCCTGGTGTGTAACATTTTTTATACGTGTAGTTGGCCATAACAAGATGGCGTCCGGAATTTGAAGGTAAACATACCTGTTGATTAGCATGTAAGGTAAGTTTATTTTGGTTAAAGTGTTTTAAACAGTACAAATGTACGGTCCTAAAATCTTTATCAACACTTTATATCTTTAAAATTTAGACAAAGTCTAATGAGCAACTTGGCCTAACCTGAATTTACATGACCTGGCTCAGAACAACTTTATTTTGGCAAATACAAAGATGAAGACTGGTTGCAATTTCTTCAGGGCTCACACCTGCTGCCAGGCTTAGTTCTATAACATGATAAGGAAGAAAGAAATCAGCCCGAACCTGCAACCACTGTGGGAAGACTTTTACACCATTACCAAGAAGATTAATGATGTCATCTAAGAATAACTCATTAGCTTTATTTATACATTTAATGCATCTTAATTAGTACACTAACAGCACTGAGCGTCTTAAAGTAACACAACACGTTACACTAACTCAAAAGAATTTCTTGTTTTCAGTTTAAGAAAGTTTAAATCGTGTATTTCTTTTCTTTTCCATTCACTATTTGTAAAACGTGCTTAAAATTAATATGTGTACACTTACTATATTGAAATCCAATGTTCACTATCCAATAATTACAAATTTTGTGGAATTGTGAAATTAGTAACACTATGTACTAATGTGTGATTATCAGTTGAATTTCTGAATTCCTTTGATTCATTAATAAATCTTACTAATTTGTTTCTCTTTATGTCTATAATGATTTCTTATTAGTTTTTAATCTTTGTGTTTTCATTATTCATTTGTAAATTTTTGCATTTTGTTGTCCATGACATGTTCATTGATTAACTAATTATCATTAAAACACACAGAGGACTGATCCTCTTTTGCAAGATCACAAGTATGTTTCAAGACCATTTGCAGGTCCGGTATTGTTCTGTCTGTTCACTTTCTGAAAGTGGTTGAGGAGTAAGGGGGAAGATGTCTCCATTAAAACGCGCACACACACAAACACACTAGCACGCACACAATTCCCTTTTTTCTTTATTTAATTTGAATTCTGTATTAGAAGAAATGTTTTCAGTTTACAAGATTTTTTTTTAATTTCTTGGATTAATTTTTTTTAATTGTATGCAATGTGGACACATACAGAGGAGTGTCAGTTTTTTTATGTTTTTTCAATAAATAACAATGAGAGGGGGAGAGAGAGAGAGACCAAAAATAACACGTACAGAAATTACATCAGAACTTTTCCTGACAGTAAAAAAATAACTAAATAATGAATGGGAAAGAACATTAACAAAATTAATAGAAATTATAGTTATTATTTGTTGTCTAATGAACAGGTACTAGTAAAGGCTTCATATACTTCACATCTTAAATTATAAACCTATTACAAACATATTTGGTATACTCAGCTTGAAACAAACGTTCAGACCCATAAAAATGGTTTAAATTTTGCCATGCTGCATTATTAGTACTGTTGAAACAGCAGTTTGATTATAATTGTTTTTAGAACAGACTTCTGGAATTA
This sequence comes from Magicicada septendecula, assembly GCA_034769895.1. Lineage (NCBI taxonomy): Eukaryota > Metazoa > Arthropoda > Insecta > Hemiptera > Cicadidae > Magicicada > Magicicada septendecula. The sequence goes on along the minus strand of CM068373.1, from coordinate 310,917,525 downwards.
TGTGTGCAAAATGAGTAAAACATACCTCCTTACACTGTGCCTTAATAAGTTGTTGATTATTCTAACTGATACATTGTCATGCCATTATCATATGACAGTTCTCAGAGCTTCAGTAATAGTCATCTTTGCTGTTAACATGGACACAAGTCTCTTTTTTAAAAAGGCTTTTCATTAGTAAAGTTACTTATAAGTAGGCATACATTTGTACTCATAATATGAGGTTAAGAATTAAGAAAATTAAAGAATGATATTTACTTACTAACCATTGAGTGTAACATTATTTACAGTAATTAGTAATGTCCCAATTTATAAGTCATGTTTGGCTAACTAGGCATAACCCAACCAGGGTTCCTGACATCCTAATTCTCTTTCTTCTAATAATATTACTTAACTTTATTGTGATATAACTGATCACAATTGTTCCTTATAACTCCCTACAACTAGTACAACAATACTAATGACAAAAATCAATAATAATTTCTTACAATTAACATACATAATTTGTCCAGGCATATTGGCCTATTATAGTTTGAACATTATTTTTTTCATATTTTAACAATTCTTGTTTTTAATACACGACAACTATTATAAATTGTTCTTGATCCTTGGCTTACACTTTTGTTACACTAATAATGACAATTATTAGCAATAATTGTTTACAAATAGTAGAAATAAGTTATTCAGGTATAGGGCCTACTGGCCCATTGTACTGGACACCTTAGTTTCTTTCGTACGTTTAAAATAATTACTTTTGCTATCAGACAATTACTTTACATTGTTCTTGATACGCTTATTCAACTTTCACTACAATAATAATGACATAACTTAACAATTATTTACTATGAATAACATAACAAATGTTCTAGGCTCATTTGCCTATGGTATTGACCCTTAATTTCATTCATACCTTGAAAATACATGTTTCTTCCTAGTACATCATTATTCTAAAACATTCTTCACAATTTACTGAAGCTTTGGCAACATAGTTTGTCCTTTAACATTGTTTTTCTTACTTATTCTAGTTGTTATTATCTTCAGTATCAGTATTCTGAAGGTTTAGTCCATGTATCTTGTTTCATTATTTACTTTGTTTATACTTATTGGTTAATCATATCTTCCTTAGTAGAATATTATTCTAATAATAACGATTCTAGTATTATTTATACAGTATAGTTTGTTTAATAAGTTTACATTAAAACCGTTCTTTTTATATACAATTATTGACAAGTTTTAGTTTCTCATATTTCTTCTTCTTCATGTTATAATTCAAATTATAACCATTATTATCTAGCTATTATAAGCTCATTTACTACTTCATCAGTAGTTTTCACCTTCTGTTTACAATTCATGGATTTTAAAATGCTTTTTTGTTCTTTCTGTTGTTTAAAACATTATAATGTTACATAACCTTACTTGTAGGCTTACATTTAGCTTTATTGTTGTTTTATTATTACATTTTTATAATATTCTTTTTGTTTTACATTATTCTATTCATAATCATAAATAAAATTTATTATCTGATTTCATTATTTTAGTACTTAGAAACTAATTAGTGAATTAACAATTTTCTTTATTGAGTATCCAGTTTATTACTGCAGTATGGAGTATAGGTTTTATCTTTTTTAACAATTTTTAATGCAGTTTACTGGAGTAAAATCTTCTTATTAATGTTCTTATCAGTTTCATTACATTATTCTTATCTCTTTTTATTATCTCAGACAATATGTATAGTATACAATTTAGTTAATGACTTAGTATTTTGTTCTTCATGTATCATGGTCATGAAATGGTTTACGTTGGGGCCCATTTTATGTGAGGGGAAAACATAACGTTACAATATTGTAATTACTTTTATTTCTATAATTATTTATAAGTATTACTTGTACAAACAAAACTGGCTTAGAAATGGGTCTACTTAGGAAATTATGGAATTCTGCTGAAATTTCGAATAGTTCTGGAGGGGAATTGATCCCCTGATAACCCCCCTCCGCAAGTTACTCCACTGATCCCACTCTACACAGTTAAAAGAAATCCTGTATTTAAAAGTTTAAAAGAAAGTGATACAGACTCTAAAGATCTCATTGTAAACGTTTCGGAAGTGCCATCGACTGCCATCATCAGTTAAAATCGAGTGCGCTAACATGAGGTGGTATATGTTAGTGATCACAATTCTGTGGTTGAGGCTGAAGATAGAAGTAGTTTCAATAGAAATATTTCATTTCTAAAATGATTTCAAATATAAATCTTAAAAAATGGTTGTCATGAATGGTTCTCCATACCGATATTTTAATTATTTGCATCAAATAGTATTACTGTTTAATAAATGTTCTATCCAGATCAAATTATGTGTATACAGTTCTGGAAAAATTAGACAGGCATAATATTTTGTTTGTTTATTGTAAACTGTATTATGTTTGGAAGTATCCCAAAGTAAATTTAACATTAGTCATGTCAATCAATGAGGCCAGTCCAGTTTTTTAAGGCCAGGAGTATCCTTGAAATGTCTGGAGCATCACTAGGGGATCTGATCATCAAACTTCAGTTTCTGTGAAAAACTGACAGATTTGAGTAGTCACTTGATAAAGGATGGTGTTGTAAAAGCAACAATTCTTTCAGAATTTTTTATAACCCTGTCAGTTGCAAATAATATACTGTATTACAGTATACAAATGTAGTGTAATATCTTGGCACAATACTATATGATAAATTTGGATAAAAGGCTCATTCCCAATAGAAAGGATAGCTGGTGTGATCAGACATAACTAATTCGGGGTACCCCAAATTTGTATGTTTTTTGAGAATTTATTCCTATCAAACTGGAGTAAGCATATTTTCAAACCTTTATGGATGTGTGTCATGGAATTTACAGATTGCACCAAAAGAAACAGTTAAAATATATCTTTTCAATTAAACAAAAATTGGTCTTGTAATATGATTCGGTAATACAGCAGGAACTAATCAGTTAATTGCTATTACAAAATGCCTTATTCCTTTTCCATGATTATCAGATTTTGCTATACGCCTGCATAAATAAAAATTATCTTGTTGTTGCATCCTCTTCGTTCACTTTATTAAGTGAACAGAGTATACACCCACTGAAGAAGAGAAACAACATCTCGAAACATTTGGGAAGTGACAACAGTAAGTTCATTAACAAAATAAAAATTATTAAAATGCTTAACTCCCAACACAAAGTTGAACACATGATGAAAAGTTCATCATGTCACATATTCTAGTAACAAGGTAAGTTTTTGGAATACTGTTTTAGCTGAATTTATACACTAGGAAGACACTCAGCATTTAGTTTCTGTGTGTAACTCTGGTTAATCAAAGAGAATTATTTGTGTAAATTCAAATTTAGTTATACAAATCTACTACTGTAAATGCCTGGAATGCTATGTATTAAAGAATTTTAATTAACTTTATATGGGGAAAACTGGTTTACATACATTATTTCTGAAAATAATAATCCTGAAATGTAATCAGTACTTATATCAAGTTAAGTGCAATAATTAAATATATTCTTCACCTTGCATGTTAAATAGATCCCTTCTCCTTCACTTACCAGGCACATAAGGGAAGCTCTAAACCATGATCTGTCCCAGTAGCGAATGCTACAATGAGATCTTTAGAGTCTGTATCACTTTCTTTTGAACTTCTAAATACAGGATTTCTTGGAACTGTGTAGAGTGGGATCAGTGGAGTAACTTGTAGAGGGGGGTTATCAGGGGATCAATTCCTCTCCAGAACTATTCGAAATTTCAGCAGAATTCCATAATTTCCTAAGTAGACCCATTTCTAAGCCAGTTTTGTTTGTACAAGTAATACTTATAAATAATTACAGAAATAAAAGTAATTACAATATTGTAACGTTATGTTTTCCCCTTACATAAAATAGGCCCCAACTTAAACCATTTCATGACCATGATACATGAAGAACAAAATACTAAGTCATTAACTAAATTGTATACTATAAATATTGTCTGAGATAATAAAGAGATAAGAATAATGTAATGAAACTGATAAGAACATTATCAATAAGATTTTACTCCAGTAAACTGCATTAAAAATTATTAAAAAAGATAAAAACCTATACTCCATGCTGCAGTAATAAACTGGATACTCAATAAAGAAAATTATGAATCCAATAATTAGTTTCTAAGTACTAAAATAATGAAATCAAATAATAAATTTTATTTATGATTATGAATAGAATAATGTAAATCAAAGAGTATTATAAAAATGTAATAATAAAACAACAATAAAGCTACATGTAAGCCTACAAGTTGTAACGGGGCAAAAGGGGGGCTTTTTATTTTATTAAATTTGGGTGTTATTTTATTAAAATATTCACAATTCACTTCATCTGTGTGGACAGCCTCGTGTTCAGGTGAAGCATAGTTCGAACAAAGAGACGGTGATGAAACAATTGCAATGGAATGTGCGGGTTGACGATTCTTGGAACTTTGCGGCTGTGTGACATCTGCGCCCAAACGCACTAACATCGGCGGAGCGCAGACCCACGCCAAGAAGCAAAAACAATATGGCTTGGAGACGAAGGTTTTGTTCGCACGTGGTCCGAGCTGGCGGATATAAGTTTAAGCCCTGCCCACATTTGTGACGTCGACCGGTGAACACTAAATATCGTCAACGTCTAAAACACGAAAAACTCATGTGTTGGCTGAACAGCAACAAGGACTTTGGTACACAAGGCATTGCTTTCCGCCTTGTGCGACCGAAATCTAGGAGAGGGGAGATAGAGACGCTACCGGCAGTCTCTCACTGAAGCTAGCCTGCGCAGGCAGCCCACAAAACAGGGCTCAACAATAACATTTTAACATCAAATAAAAGTGAGTGTCGTTTTGGTCAAAATGCGGTAGTGAGCGGTTATCAGAAGAAGGTGATATTATGAATTGTTTTCGGACATACAGATCAAAATTGTGAGTGATGCAACACGAAGTCGGGGAGACTCCACGTGGCTGGCAGGGGTATATGTATTAAATTTAATTAAAATTGGGCGTATTTATCTTTAAAGGGGGTTTTAAAATTGAATGTATGTGTGCGTGAGCAGACTGGGCAGCTTTCATAAACATAATATGTTTATGTTAATTTGTATTTATATTTTAATATTATGGTTTGCTATAATCAAGGAAATAGTTTGTACCCTTATTATAAAATATGGAAAGAAATGATTGATTATGTTTATATTTTGGTGGGATTATGTTTATAAAATTATAAATGGGAAAGAGATTTTAATTCGAATCTATAACTACGCCTCATGGCAAATGGCAATGTACTTTGTTTCCAAAATAGAATAGCATGCAACTATGTGGGGTGTAACTGTGAGTAACGATAATTTAGAAAAAATTAAACAAAAGTTTTCTTTTCACTATATATGTCGTTAGGGTATTTATTTCGTACCCCCACACTGTTTCTGACCTCGCTTAAGAATGAAACCTGGGACCCTAGTGAGAAGTAATAGTGGTAAGTACACAAATATAAAGAATAATTATTAATAACTACTAAAGGTAGATAGTGTTTTTGTACAAATGGCAGCCCGAACTAAGGACTTTATATAAAATTTTATATAAAATAAGCCAGAAATCAGAAACAGAGTGGGTATCGAAAGAGTATATAAGACGTAAAGATAAGGTTATGTTGTGACTATATGCGGTAGAGTAAATAGTTTAAATAGAATATTTTGTATATATAATAAGGTTGTGTAATATGTATTACACGATAAAATTTTGAAAGAAATATATTTAAACAAAATTTTTTCTCAATAATGGCAGACAATAAGGAAAATGTCAGCATCACTGACAGTGCAAATGATAGCCAGACAAGCATGACTGAGTCACAAATCATGAGTGAAGGAATTATTCACACAACGCCAGTCCCGACTAACAGGGCTGAAGATAATGAAATAATGAAAATGATGCAAATGCTTTTTAATCAAAAATTTAGTAAACTTGATGAAAAATTTAACGAACAGAAAAGTGAAATTAGAGAAGTCCAAAATAATTTTAACGTAAAATTTGATGAAGTAAAAAATGAGATCAGAAAACAGAATGTTAATTTTGATAGACGAATCACTGAAGTAGATGTACGTTGTACAAATATTCAAGAACAGGTAGTAGAAATAGTTAATGAGAAATACGATGCTAAAATAAATGATTTAGATGACAGAATCAATACAATCAATGAAACAGTAATTAACAAAGTTCAAAACCAAATAGAGACACAAAGTAAAAATAAATGTTTAGCTACAATAGATAAGTAGATAGAGATGAAAACCAATTTTGAAATAAACAAACAAATAGACATTAAAACAACTGTTTTACAAAATCAGTTAGAAAATTTTGAGTCAAATGTAATAAGTATAACAGAAAATATAGAAACAGTAGATAAAGCTATTTCAGAGCATGCAACTAGTACCAACTGTAAAATAAGTACCATACAAAGTAAGCTTAGAGAAATAGATGAGTTCAATTTACAAACTAGTAATAATATATATGACAAATGTACTGTAATTGAGAATAATTTAATGAGTGTGAAGAATGAGTTACGGGGGGAAATTAACAAAAAATTTAACGGAGTTACTGAAAGGGTAATAATAACTAGAGACTTACATAACAAAATTGAGTTAGAAACGTTCAGCTACGAAAACAGAACGATACATCCAATGAGATTTATAAACCAAACCCGGGAATACAACCGTTTCAACAATAGTAATTGGGAGGTGCAACTAACCAAAATAATTAAATGTTTTAAGGGTAGTTCAATAGTGTGGGCGGAAGCACATAGGTTAGAGTGGGACTGTTACGAGACATTCGAAAAAGCATTTAAAGGGAAATTTTGGACAGAAGACGAACAAGAAATACTAAGAAGCCGTATAATGGGAACGGGCAATTTTATAGGACACCCTAATAATAATATAACGATATACATAACTAAGCTATATAACGAAGCTAAATACCTAGAGCCGCAGATACCATTTAAATCTTTTGTTAGACATGTAAGTAAGCACTTACCGAGAGAAGTGCAAACCACCTTAATGACAAAAGAGATTGAAGATATGAACGAGCTGGAGAGAATATTAGATATATTACAGAGCATTAGAGATCGAGAAGTGGGTAGGCGACCAATAATAGTCATCATGTTGAATATAGTCAACATAAAAATAGTATTTATCATGGATATAATAATGTGCATAGAGATAGTGTAAACAAATCAGGTGAGTGGAGTTGTTCCAGGTGCAAATGGGAGAATTACGCCAGCAGACAACGGTGTTTCAAATGTAGTTTACCAAGAGAAGACCAGAGAAGGAGAAACGAAACCAAGCAGTTTAGACAACAAAACAGGGGAACAAACAGTTATAACCAGGGATCGCCGAGGGATCATCAGGGACCAACCACAAGCAATCACAGACAACAACTGGAAAACTAGAACAGACAGTGGTAGCATGGACCAGACCACTGTACAGGGAAGCACGTGAGGTCCAACCGTTGGAGGATGTCAAGAGTAACGTAATTAAAACAGACAGTTGCCGATTTACTGGAGAAAGAAAACAACACGATTGAGGTGAGAGCGGGACTCACGGAAATACAGGTAAATGTAGCCAATAAGTATTATAGAACACTTGTAGACACAGGTAGCGAGATTTCCGTTATTGCAGAAAACATTTTAGGAGAGTTAAGAGAAATTAAAAAGAATATTCCAATTTTACCAGTAGCAGGGGTTACAGTAGTAGGAGTTACAGGCGTACGCAGTAAAAGAATAACAAAACAGATACACCTAAGTTTTTTGATAAATGACACAGAATTTGAGAACACATTTTTGGTAGTTAAAGGGTTGAGTTTAGACATTATATTGGGTAATGATTTCCTGCAAAGAAATAAAGCTGTTGTAAATTTTAAGGAGAAAATAGTAGAGTTAGATGGGGGTGATCGGTCTGTAAGGGTTAATTTTGAACAAATAATAGATACAGTTAGAACAACGGGAGTAAAAATACTACAAAAGAGAGTAGGCGAGAGTGATATAGATACTAGAGTAAATTTATGTAGAGAGGGTGAATATTGATGATTTTGAAAATGATATGGGTAATATTAATAATGCAGTATGGGAGATAAGGGCGAATGAATTTTGTAGTGGAGGTGCGGTGGTAAGGAGTGACCAGCGTGCGGCGTTGAGGCAAGCAGACCAGCGTGCGGCGTTGTGGCAAGTGATAGAGCAGTTTAAGGGAGCGTTTGCCGATGTTCCAGGTAGGGCAAAAGGTTACGAATGTATATTGCAGATACGGGAACACACACCTTTCATGCAGCCAAGTTATCCCGTGCCTTATTCCAAAAGACGAGCGGTGGAAGAGGAACTGGACAGGATGATGGAAGGTGGAATAATACAAAGGTCAGTATCACACTACTCTAATCCATTAGTTGTAGTAATCAAAAAAGATGGCAGAGTTAGGTTATGTTTAGATGCGAGGAGAATCAACCAGATAATCATACCAGACCGTGAATCACCAGAGTCAATTAATGAAATATTTCAGAAATTCAGCGGGGTGAGATATATGACGTCACTGGATCTAACAGCAGGATATTGGCAGGTACCATTGGCAGAGGTGAGTAGGAAATATACAGCTTTCCTGTTTAACGGCAAGATCTACCAGTTTCGACGATTACCATTTGGATTGAATACCAGCGTAGCCAGCTTCATAAAATGCTTGGACCAAATTTTAAAACCCAAAGACTTAGATTTTCTGACGGTATATGTAGACGATATTTTGATTGTGTCGAGAACTTTTGAGGACCATGTAGATCACTTAGGATATGTGTTAGCCAAGTTAAAGGAAGGAGGACTTACTGTAAATTGGGACAAGTCAAAATTTCTACAAACCCAAATAAATTTTTTAGGATTTATAATCACACCAGAAGGAATCTCAGCAAATCCGGACAAAGTGGACTCCATCGTGCGCTTCCCTGAACCGAAGAACATCAAGCAGCTACAGAGTTTTCTGGGATTGTGCAATTTTTATCGAAAATTTCAGAGGAACTACGCACATGTAACAGCAAGATTAAGTGCAGTACTCCAGAAAAATAAGCAGTGGAGATGGGGATTAGTGGAACGAGAGGCGTTCAACGAAATTACACAGAAATTTAGTAAAATGATAATGATGAACCACCCTGATTTTAATAAAACATTTTTCTTACAGACGGATGCTAGTAATGTGGCCGTAGGTGCGGAACTCTACCAAGAGGATGACGAGAAGGAACACTTAACCATCGCATTTGCGAGCAGATCATTGTTGATGGCGGAGAAGAATTATACCACCACCGAAAAGGAACTGTTAAGCATAGTGTTCGCCGTCGGCAAATTCAGAACTTACATCTTGGGAAACAGGACGGTGATCCGCACTGATCACAAGGCATTATCCTTCTCAAATACATGTAAACTCGCTCACAGCCGTCTAACCAGGTGGGTACTTGTTTTACAGGAGTATAATTTCGAGTGGGAGTACATCAAAGGGACAGACAACAAGATACCTGATACTCTTTCCAGGGTAGACATGTTGGACAACAAAACGGGTAGAGATTTGAAGGAGATCGAAATTTTCCAGATAAGCAGGGAGGACAGAATTTTTGGAGAAGAGTTAAAGGACATCAGAACCATGCAACGAGCAGATGGTAAGTCAGGTAAGATTATAGATAGTCTAGAAACAGAATTAGCAGAATCAGAGTATAGTCAGCATTTTCAGATTTACCAGGGGTTATTATTTAAGAAAGTAGTAGGGGATGAGCGTGATTGGAAATTAGTCGTGCCAGAGGTGTTAGTAGATAAGATCGTTTGGGATTGTCATTTAAGATATGGTCATTTTGGGGCGAAGAAGTGTGTCAATGTATTGAAAGAGTCATGTATTTTTAAAAATATGGAAAGAAGGGTTAGAAAATTGTTAAGGGGTTGTGATTTGTGTCAGAAATCGAAGGCAGTAAATTGTAGGGTAGAAGGGGAGATGAATTTTACAAAAGTGAATAGACCTTTCGATTTAGTTGCGGTAGATTTGTTTGGACCATTGCCGAAGGGTAGAGGCGGAGTGATGTATATTTTTGTGATGCTTGACACTTTTTCTAAGTATGTGAGATTGTATAGTGTTAAAAGAGCTACCAGTCAGGTATTGAGTGAAAAGGTGACCAAAGACTACCTGATTCACGTGGGTAAGCCAAAAGTAATTTTGTCAGATCATGGGCCACAGTTCATCAGTGGGAAATGGCGTCAGACCTTAGGATGGGAAGGAATCATCAAGAAGCATACGGCTGTGTACCATCCCCAGTCCAACCAGGCTGAGTGTGTAATGAGAGAGATAGGCAGGATCTTTAGAGCCTATTGTCACGCTAAACACAGCGAATGGCCGTTGTACGTCAGAAGAGTAGAGACTTGGCTGAACAGTACCACCCACGAGTCCACCGGCTATACACCTCACGAGTTGATCAAGGGAACACGCCCCCCGAGGAGTTTGGAACAGCTGTTTGATTACCCACTGGAAAGCGAGACAGCGGATGTGAGCATAAAGATCAGGTTGGCTAATGAAAATTTATTAAGTAAAGGAGAACAAAGAAAACGCAGGCACGATGCAAAAGGTAAGTGGATGAAATAAGAAGTAGGACAATTGGTATTGGTGAGGAGACACAATTTGTCGAGCGCCCAGGATAAGGAGATCAAGAAGTTTTTCTTACTCTATGAAGGACCGTATGAGGTAATAGAAGTTAAGATGAAGAATTCATATGTATTACAGAACAGAGAGACAAGGGAGATAGTAGGGACACACAATGCAACAAATTTGAAATTGTATTGGTCATCATAGGAATTTTAACCATGTTTATTATAGTAAAAAATAAAACCATAAAATAGTTTTTGTGATTTCCACTCGTCAATTTATTAAAAATTATAAAACCATGACAGCTGTTTCGGCAACACAGTGCCTTCATCAGATGGTATAAGCTGACTAATTTTCGTACAAACGATACAGAATATAAAATATAATACAAGTGCTGTTGTATAGAGAGCGATAGTAATCTCGTGTCAATAAGATTTATACACATTACACAAACATATAACATAACATATACCAAGTCTATTTATACAAATTAAGCAGAGGCGAGCTATTTAGATCTAACTGATCATTTAATAATACATTTAAATATTTGTGTTTATTAATTTCAAGGGTTTCTAATAAATCAAGCTTTGGACCTTTATCAGATAAATGTAAAATTTCAAAATTGTCATTATAACTATGGTCTTTTTCTAACAAGTGATTTGCATAATTTGATTTGCCATCATTATATCTAAAACTATAATTGTGACCATACATTCTTTTTTCGAAAGATCTACCTGTCTGTCCGATATACACTTTATTACAAGACCCACAGGATAATTTGTAAACACCAGACTTTTGCAGTTTATCTGTTTTACTCTTATTATTTTTAATATATTTTCCCAAAGAAGACTGCGTCTTAAAAGCTATATTTACATTCCTTTGTGTGAAATATTTACCAATATTATCAGAAGCAGAACCTATGTAGGTGAGAGTGTGATATCTTTTAATCTGTGTTGAGGGAGGGTAAACTAGTTTTAAAGCTTGTGAATAAAATTTTTTGTTTAACAAGTGATCTATGAGGCTAGGTTGGTAACCATTGTTGACAGCTATTTGTTTAATAATGTTAAGTTCTGATTGGAAATTTGAGTCTGATAACGGAATACTAACTAGTCTGTGGATAAAACTGTGAAAAGCAGCCAATTTATGTGAGTATGGATGTGTGGAAGTAATGTGTATTGTCATATCTGTATGTGTAGGCTTATGAAAAATACCAAAGTCTAATTTATTATTGCATTTTGTTATTGTAAGGTCTAAAAAATTGATACTATTGTTATCTTCTAATTCTAAGGTAAAGCTAATATTTTTGTGTAAATTGTTAATAAAATTAAGAAAGATCTGTAATTGTCTACGTGTACCTAGAAAAATTGCTAAAATATCGTCCACATATCTATACCAAAAAATAAACAATCTGAAATAAGGGTGTGCTCTAATTTTAGTTTCTATGTAGTCCATAAAGATTTCAGCTGCCAAAGGGCTAAGTGGATTTCCCATTTGGCAGCTGAAATCTTTATGGACTACATAGAAACTAAAATTAGAGCACACCCTTATTTCAGATTGTTTATTTTTTGGAATAGATATGTGGACGATATTTTAGCAATTTTTCTAGGTACACGTAGACAATTACAGATCTTTCTTAATTTTATTAACAATTTACACAAAAATATTAGCTTTACCTTAGAATTAGAAGATAACAATAGTATCAATTTTTTAGACCTTACAATAACAAAATGCAATAATAAATTAGACTTTGGTATTTTTCATAAGCTTACACATACAGATATGACAATACACATTACTTCCACACATCCATACTCACATAAATTGGCTGCTTTTCACAGTTTTATCCACAGACTAGTTAGTATTCCGTTATCAGACTCAAATTTCCAATCAGAACTTAACATTATTAAACAAATAGCTGTCAACAATGGTTACCAACCTAGCCTCATAGATCACTTGTTAAACAAAAAATTTTATTCACAAGCTTTAAAACTAGTTTACCCTCCCTCAACACAGATTAAAAGATATCACACTCTCACCTACATAGGTTCTGCTTCTGATAATATTGGTAAATATTTCACACAAAGGAATGTAAATATAGCTTTTAAGACGCAGTCTTCTTTGGGAAAATATATTAAAAATAATAAGAGTAAAACAGATAAACTGCAAAAGTCTGGTGTTTACAAATTATCCTGTGGGTCTTGTAATAAAGTGTATATCGGACAGACAGGTAGATCTTTCGAAAAAAGAATGTATGGTCACAATTATAGTTTTAGATATAATGATGGCAAATCAAATTATGCAAATCACTTGTTAGAAAAAGACCATAGTTATAATGACAATTTTGAAATTTTACATTTATCTGATAAAGGTCCAAAGCTTGATTTATTAGAAACCCTTGAAATTAATAAACACAAATATTTAAATGTATTATTAAATGATCAGTTAGATCTAAATAGCTCGCCTCTGCTTAATTTGTATAAATAGACTTGGTATATGTTATGTTATATGTTTGTGTAATGTGTATAAATCTTATTGACACGAGATTACTATCGCTCTCTATACAACAGCACTTGTATTATATTTTATATTCTGTATCGTTTGTACGAAAATTAGTCAGCTTATACCATCTGATGAAGGCACTGTGTTGCCGAAACAGCTGTCATGGTTTTATAATTTTTAATAAATTGACGAGTGGAAATCACAGAAACTATTTTATGGTTTTATTTTTTACTATAATTTACAATGGATTTTCACCAAGTAAAGGCATCAAGCATTAATTATTTAACCATGTTTATTAGTAATATTAATGTGTGGATGAAATTTAATCTGATTTTATATGTTTGCAGAAGGGACTCTCCCCCATTTTCGGGCGGTCGCGACCTTACCAGTCCTGGCCGTGGTTTTCGGAACTTGGAGGCGGGCCATGGTTGGAGGATCTTCCTTCGGGTGGTGAACGCAACGATGGTCCGGCTTCACCAAAATTGGTCAAAAGTTGAAATTTACACCACATTTGAACGGGGAGGGGGACCCCTAAAGGTACGTGACATGAATTATTTTTTTTTATACACTCATGGTGCAGCGGTTAGGTGTACCTGTCACGTACCTGCACTGACTCAGAGTGTTTGTAAATAATGGAGGCTATGTATATATATGAAAGGCAGTGCATGCAAATTAAAAAATTTTAGTGTCAGTGGCGAAACAAATTTAGTCACTGACCACAGTTACAGTGTAATCTGAAAAACTTGAGTTTTGTGGCTCATGGGGTTGGAATGAGGCAGACGGCGGGTTGGAATAAATGGGAAAATAAGAGGGAAAGATCTGGTGATAAAGGGATTAAAAAGGGGACATGAATTCACGTAGTGTGTCTGCCTGGTTCCAAGTCCATGCGCTGCAGAACCCCATTTTCGGCGATCACAGATTCACCATTAATGATAAGAAAAATTAGCCTCCTAAGTGTAAAAATTTTACTGTTGTATAGTTCGGATTGTTTATGCATTTAAATTTATATCAGTAGCTGTATTTTATTTAGTGTAAAGAGATGACCAAGTATAATTGTAAAGTTTGTAGTACCAGTGAAAGTTGGGACATGAAGAAGTGTGTAGAAGAAAGTAGAAACTTGTTGTCATGCAAGACATGGGGGTAATTTTGGGGGGTAGAGTGGTGTTTATAGAAGTGATATAATAATGGAATGTAGGGACTGCTATTGTAGAAAGATTTAGTTTAGTTATTAGTGTGCTATCGCTGTGGTGGCATGTGCCACAGTAAATAGCGGAAAGTGTTGGGGGTAACAGAGAGTGTTACCTCCATCGGAGGCCAAAATGGCATAAAATGCACGGCACACCCTTTTTTACAATTTTATATTGTATCCTGATAAATTGCCGTGCCGTGCAGATAAATGATGATGATAACATGCCTGAAAGTAAAGTTGATTTCCCCGACTTTTCGGGCGATTACTGCCTTACCAGCACTAATCGTGGTTTTGGCTAGCGGTCAGCTATGGCCATAAATTAAGAGCCTTGACCATAGCTGGCTTGAAATTGGTTTATATTAGAAATTGATGGGGGATGACATTAGGGGAAATCCCGGAAACTATGGAACAGCGGCTGCCACTCTGTTTAAGTAGGAACAGCAAGGCCAGGTGGTAGACCCGTTTTAAGGGCGTATAAATTTGTAACACGGGTATGATGATTTCCAAATAATTTCCAATGTAACGCTGAAGCAAGGACACGGAGATGTAAAATTCCTCCACCTATGCTGTCCCTGTGGAGGCAAATGGGCACAACAGTCCAACAGAAAAAACAATAGTGTGTGTGGCTGGGAGGTTGCTCAGGGGAGCAACGAATTAAAATTTTGTAACCTAAAGATGATAACTCGCTCTTGCACTAATTAAATAATTGTATTATGATTTGATAAATAGTTGTTCGTATGCTTATTATACTGTGTTTATTCTGTCTCATAAATGTATTATTTTATTGTGTTAGAGATAAGGATTGATGAAATGTGTAATTTATATAATTTTGAAATGTGGTTATAACAAGGTAAATACCTAGACCGACCGGCAGGTGGTTTACCTAATTGTAGCAGAGTCAGAAAAGGGGGAAACAATAAAGCGATGTAGATGTGTACTAATTATATGTAGTATGTTAGATATAAGGATTGTAAAAATATGTATTTCATATAATTGTAGAATGCATCTGTAGTAAGGTTATTCACCTTGCTAAGAAAATCAGCTGATCCGCTGTAGAATGTCACTTATAAATTGTTTGCTAATTTCCAATGTAACTAATGTTTAAATATAATGTTTTTAATGTGTTAAAGATTTTGATTTAAATGATGAAAATAATTTGATGTAGTTAAAAATTTTAAATGATTTGTGAAAGATAGTAAAAGGTAGATTTTGGGTGATTAATATTTTGTTAGGACATTTAAATCAGTCCCCGTAGCTATGGGGAAAATATGTAGAGTATTGATTGATATATTGATGTAATAAATAAGTGGAGATATTTTGTAAATGAGAGTATTGTATTGGGAGAGTAATTAGAGTTGATGGGAATTTTGTAAGAGGGGTGGTGTGGTAGGAGTCCGCAACAAAAGGGTTGGGACGGGAAGGGACCGTTTAGCGCCGGAAAGGGTTGCCTAGGTAGAATCCAGGGACCAGATAAGGGAATGAGCTTTTGGGAGGGAACAAACATCCTGAGTACAAAGGGGTAGAGAGTATTTTTTTTTATATGAGTAGAATGATGCGAATGGAGTTGAGTAGCAAGTTGGGTTTAGAAGTGTTTGGTAGATGTTTTTGATAGAGATGGGTGTCATGTTAGTTAAAGCTGTTAGTGATATTTGAGTCCGGAGGGGATTATAAATGTATATATGTCGAGTTGATACAGTCAAGTTATTATGAATAATTAAATCACCCAAACTACTGGAAATTGATAATATTAAAGATAGAGAGTCATAGTAAAAATATAGAATTTTAATTGAAACAAGTGACAATTTTAATAGAATTTGAGAATAAAGTAAAGTTGTAAAATGTGTAATTTTGAGTAATTTAAATGTCAGTTTTACTGTTAATTATAATAATACTATGGTAATTTTAAATGTCTTATTTTATTATGTTTGAAGGTAAAAATTTTAAAGATGATTAATGTATTTTATGATGTAGCCTATGTATAACCTGTGTAGGTCAAGGTTGTGGACTTGACCCAGTTTGATCAGCTGATGGGTGATGTTATATACTAGACCCATTTTGGCAATGAAGTAATGCCAATTTTGCTATTTAATTGATTTAAATAATTTAAAAATTTTGTTTGAATATTGAGAAAAGTATATTTTAATAAATTTAAAATTTTTTTGAAAAAAAAATTGATTTTTGTGCCTGCCATCTAATTGATGTTTTGAATTTTGATTGTATTATTGTTTGTGTGTATTACTAGGGTTTTATTGAATTATATTGTTTAGTATATATGTATAATCAAATGTTAGGATAAGGGAGTTCATGTTTTAATGAAATGTTCAATTTATTTGTTTTTCTAATTATTAATAATAAAGAAGAGAATTAATCAATTCAGATAAAAGATTTTATTTTTTGAGTTTGAAGCAAGTAATGGAGGTAGAGCAGTTTGATTTCAACTTAAATAGATTTTTTGAATGTAAGAATAAATTTTTGCTAGGATGTAGTAATAAGTGTGTGTACAAGCCCAGTAACTGCTAAAGGTAGCCCAGTGTGCATGATAAGGGGAAACATATCGGTTGAGGAGCTGGTGTGGTATAAGACCAGGGGTTTGGATTTTGGGGTGGCATGATAGAAGGTTAGGTGCACTGTGGTGCGTGTCTGTTCGATTTTATGGTGTTGGGATCTCGTATAGAGAAGTCCAGTGATCTCGTTCAGATGTGCCCATAGTCGCCGAGCCAGGGGGGTAGTTTACCCATGATGTGTAAGAACAAATGGGGGGTTGTTGGCACCATATCCTCACCGATCCTCTTAGGGGTTTAGCAATGAGATTTCTTCTGTTTCGGCAGAAGATCTCTCATTGTGGGGGGTATTGTAACGGGGCAAAAGGGGGGGCTTTTTATTTTATTAAATTTGGGTATTTTATTAAAATATTCACAATTCACTTCATCTGTGTGGACAGCCTTGTGTTCAGGTGAAGCATAGTTCGAACAAAGAGACAGTGATGAAACAATTGCAATGGAATGTGCGGGTTGACGATTCTTGGAACTTTGCGGCTGTGTGACATCTGCGCCCAAATGCACTAACATCGGCGGAGCGCAGACCCACGCCAAGAAGCAAAAACAATATGGCTTGGAGACGAAGGTTTTGTTCGCACATGGTCCGAGCTGGCGGATATAAGTTTAAGTCCTGCCCACATTTGTGACGTCGACCGGTGAACACTAAATATCGTCAACGTCTAAAACACGAAAAACTCATGTGTTGGCTGAACAGCAACAAGGACTTTGGTACACAAGGCATTGCTTTCCGCCTTGTGCGACCGAAATCTAGGAGAGGGGAGATAGAGACGCTACCGGCAGTCTCTCACTGAAGCTAGCCTGCGCAGGCAGCCCGCAAAACAGGGCTCAACAATAACATTTTAACATCAAATAAAAGTGAGTGTCGTTTTGGTCAAAATGCGGTAGTGAGCGGTTATCAGAAGAAGGTGATATTATGAATTGTTTTCGGACATACAGATCAAAATTGTGAGTGATGCAACACGAAGTCGGGGAGACTCCACGTGGCTGGCAGGGGTATATGTATTAAATTTAATTAAAATGGGGCGTATTTATCTTTAAAGGGGGTTTTAAAATTGAATGTATGTGTGCGTGAGCAGACTGGGCAGCTTTCATAAATATAATATGTTTATGTTAATTTGTATTTATATTTTAATATTATGGTTTGCTATAATCAAGGAAATAGTTTGTACCCTTATTATAAAATATGGAAAGAAATGATTGATTGTTTATATTTTGGTGGGATTATGTTTATAAAATTATAAATGGGAAAGAGATTTTAATTCGAATCTATAACTACGCCTCATGGCAAATGGCAATGTACTTTGTTTCCAAAATAGAATAGCATGCAACTATGTGGGGTGTAACTGTGAGTAACGATAATTTAGAAAAAATTACACAAAAGTTTTCTTTTCACTATATATGTCGTTACGGTATTTATTTCGTACCCCCACACTGTTTCTGACCTCGCTTAAGAACGAAACCTGGGACCCTAGTGAGAAGTAATAATGGTAAGTACACAAATATAAAGAATAATTATTAATAACTACTAAAGGTAGATAGTGTGTTTTTATACAAAGTAAGGTTATGTAACATTATAATGTTTTAAACAACAGAAAGAACAAAAAAGCATTGTAAAATCCATGAATTGTAAACAGAAGGTGAAAACTACTACCCAAAGCAGAACAACGGGCGACAGTGCGACATTGTCGCAGAAAGGAAACGAGGCCTGCAGAAAGATCGTCCACCGCGTTAACGAAAAACGCGTACAAAATTTGCTGCAGTGAAATTTCTAAAAAAAATAAATTGTTGCATAAAAACAGATATGAATAAATGAATCAATTCAATAACAAATTGACTCATCTATGTTTGTGACTAAATAATCAACCAAATTGACACATTTATGTTTGTGACTCAATAATATACCGATAAATTTCAGATAAGAGGCCGAGTGGTAAAGGTTACATGTAATCTATTGAAGTGAGAGCACCGGCTGAAGCCGGCAGACTGAGTCACGCGGCCGTAGTAATTCACAATCCCCTCCCCCTCCTTCCTCTCATTCCAAATGATCCAACCACTCGATGTTTCCCTCTCCCTGTGCCATTACGAAACACCTGCACATGCGCTCAGCCTAGTCGCTTGCTTTGCTTTGCAATTAGTTGACACGTAATAACCTTAATTATTTCTCTGTCTTAACGACTTTGAAATTGACGTATAGTAATCACTAAATGCAATACCGCTTTCGAACTCAGTGCATCGCTGTTGTTTTAGGTCATACTGGTAGGAAATGGCTACCTCTGGAAAGCGCGTAGTTTGCACAGTTTGCTCGGAGAAAATTATCCTTAAAAACCTAAAAACTCATTATGGGAGGCAACATCCGGGTGTTAGTGTGAAATATAAGTCAGCAACCAGCGGAAATATCAGTGCATTCTTCTCTATTGACGGATCTACGGCAAAAAAAAAAGAAGACAAACGAAAGTGATGAAACAAATGTTGTAGACAAGGCTAGGCCTAGTACTTCGGCCGAGACAGTCGATGGACATACGTCATCTGCATCGTGTGATTTGTTTGAGTCTGGCCAAATACAGAAGCTTTTGGAGAAAGTAAACGGTGAGTAAAACCAATTCCTCTGACTGCTGGATATGCATAGATAACGTGTAATTTTCTTTTTAACACTTTGACTGTGGCTGTCGAATATGCGTCGACAGTCCTCACCCGTTCACAGCGGCGGCCGTCGAATACCCTTCGACGTCCTTTCACTTTTAAATGTAGTGGGGATTTTGTAGCCCTGTGTAAACCATTCACTCCTTGTTATATAGCATAGATGAAGGTTCAAAGTATAGAAAATTGTCATCCGCCTTGGATTTTCGTTGTTTTATCGATTGCCACAAGAAGTTGACAAATATTTTTGCTTTAAAATAAATTTTGTTTATTTGTAAATTGTCTTCTATCTCATAATCATCTCAAAATCTTTTAGAATTCATTTCTTATTCATTATTTTACAACAGGGAAATTTCCTTTGTATTTGGAAGATAATAATTCCAAAACTAAGGTCAGAGACCCATTGACAGGTACCTTGGTACCTGAAAAGGGACAGACGAAATTACAAAGTTGAACGACATTTTATCTGGACTTTTAAGAACTAAAACGCCCTTTCATAAGAGTAGAACAAAATATGAAAAACAATATTCAGATTATTCAGTAATTACTAACGAAAAATGAACGTCAACGCGTATAATACTAACGTGTAAAGCGGGTTAGCATAACTGAGTTCTTTCCCATGGCGGCTGTCGAATACGCGTAGACATTCACTTTTTTCATTAAAAAAATTAAACATTTGATAAAATCTGTCACAATATGTACTAAGCAATGTAAAAGAGACCAAATAATAGAGAAAAAGCTTTTAGCCAGGCTGATCAGTAAACAGATTTGGCAGCAGCAGTCAAAGTGTTTTAATTATGTTATGAAATGTCTTGTCAGTCTGATGGGTTTTTTAACTTTCAGCCCTAACTAATGTTCTGGAGTCTGCTGAGAAAGTGAAGATAACAAAAGACGTGGGCACTGAAGGCAGCAAGAGCAAGAGATTATCATCACTGGTCACTAGCCCACCTGAACATCCTGTGGAACTGACAGCAGAGGAGAAGCTGGATCTCATCACGTCTGCACGCTCTATTGAAAGTTTGTTAAAATGAGCTCACTACTTTGTCAGGTCAGACTTTGGAATTTTGTGTTCTGCATGTGGTACAATTTCGCAGTACAATTACAATGATGGTGATTGCTTTAGTGATACTGCGATGCCTGATTCTTTTCGCCATTTACAATATGACCTAAAGCGCCATCTTATTTCTGATAAACACAAAGAAAGTGTTAGGGTACTTGAGAATAAAAAGTTGAGTGATGAATTATCATACAGAGAAGGGGAAAAAAATGCACTTAATTGTGCAAGTGCTGCTTACCTAACTTACAAATTAAATACATCGTACAAGTCATACGGATCTATAATTACTGAACTGCATAACAGCGGGAGTTCTGTAGGAGTCTCCAATCATTCAAAAGAATTTTGCAGGTTGTTTCTACCACATGTACATTCTGTTTTGATGAAGGACATTGCAGCCTACATCGTAGATTATGATCTTCCTGTTGGTATTTTTGCTGACAAAATAACAATTAACCACAGATCTAGGCATATCGTTGGTTTGAGAGTCCCGATTTTTGACATTTCATCAGAACACTTGTATAACTGTATTTATCTTGAGCACAATTTTGTTCATGATTTTACTGGAAAAGGTTTGACACAAAGTATTTTAAATACATGTAAAAAATTTGGCTTTGATTTATCATTTTTAAGAAATAATTTAGTTGGTATGGCATTTGATGGACAGTATATTCGACTAGGTGTTGAAAAACACATACGAGATGAGCTTGCTTTAGAAAATATATCTGTTTCTTGGGACTTGATGCACAGAATTGAACTAGCTGAAAAACATTCTTCTGTACCTGAGCTAATTCAGAAGGGGCACACACTCATTGATGAAGCTATGAAAGAGTTTTCTACAGGAATAAATTATGAATTACTTTTACAGTCATCAAAAGAATTCGAAGACTATTTTTACAAACCAAAAGCATTTAAAACCATGAAATTCGCAAGCTATTCTGAATCTGTGTTTAATACTTTTCTTGGAGATTACAGAAGTCTTGTGTGTGCTGTAGAAAAGTGCCCAGAATCTTTTGCCCTAAAGAGATAAGCTGCTATCAAAAACAAATATGTTTATTATTCTTTTACTTGCTGACACTTACTCCATTTTGTCTTCTTTATCAAAAGAAGTTCAATCCAGTTACCATTTACCATGGCAGTATGTTCAGTTTATGGAAAATATCCAAGTACATTTAGAAGTTACGATTCGGCATGTAGAAAATATTGCTTCTGCTGATTCCAGACTCTCCAGAGACAGTTTATGTCAAACGATCAACGAATTGCCTGAGGGCTTCTTTAAACACACAAAGCTCTCTAGTGAATTTATTATGGATAGTAACACCTTTAAAGGTGTCCCTTTGCCCGATGTTCCTGTGAGCAGCAAAATTTTAAGATCTTTGTCTGCTTCAGTTGGCAATGAAGTAGTCAGTGAAATTGTAAAATGTGCTAAAGAGTTTTTAAAGTTTTTAGGGTCACTCAAGGAACAATGCCACACTTACCTGAATGCTGATGAAGACAGTAATCACTGTATCAAAGTTATTAAGATAGCAGATTTTTTGTTCAACTTGGACTTTCTGATATTTCCAAGAAATAATGTAAGTAACGAGAAAGCAGAGAAAAATTTTCATTCTTTTCAAGAGTTTTATGATAAGATCAGTGTTTGCTCATATCCATTTCTTCTTTCCATTGATAAAAGGAAACTTTTTTTTGAATATAAACAAGTGTTGCTCTGGATGACTGAGAAATTGAATTCTGCAAGAGTTACTGAAAATATTCTTGATTTCAAGTATTTGTTCAAAATGACAGTAACAGATCTTCAACAAGAATATCCTTTGGGTATAAAGTTGTTGAAATTTTTGCTTAGTACTCCAATTTCAGAAGCCATATGTGAAAGCTGGGGTTCCGTTATTACCAACATAATGACTAAGCGCCCTGCAGCCAGTGATCTCACATATGACCAAATTGGCACTCCTGATATGTTGGCTTTCATAATGATAAATGGTCCTCCTGCTGGTTACAAAGGAAATAGGAAATTTTTAAAATTGGCTCTTTGCAAGAAGTATGGGACTCAGTACTACAACCATTTCAAGCCAGTTTCAAAAAGCAAATTAATGTCTGAATTGGTAACATCCAAAGTTATATGAAGGGTCCAAGAGGACTTAAATAAATCCTTGCCATGTTTTAAAATATAAGAAAACTTCAAATGAAGTAAGTGTATTTACATGTTTTCAGTACCTATTAAAAAAAGTTGTGTATTTCTGGACTGATTTTTTATATCAACCTAAAATCAATATCCTATAATATCAATATATTTAAATGTAATTTTTCAAATTTATTCAAATAAATCCTGATAGACCTTATATTTCCGAAAACCTAAATCTAAAAATATCTCAATTTTTGTCTCCTGAAATTTTAAGGATTATTATTTTAATAATACTTATATAGAATGGAGAGAGCCGTTGCATCAAACAATTTTAACTACGTTACTACTGAAATGCTTGCAGAAAGTACTTGGTTTTCTTAAAATCCGTTGCAGAAAGATGAAAAACATTCTGCCGCTGGGAAACTACTGATGAAGTAGTAAATAAGCTTATAATACCTAGATAATAATGGTTATAATTTGAATTATAACATGAAGAAGAAGAAATATGAGAAACTAAAACTTGTCAATAATTGTATATGTAAAAAGAACAGTTTTAATATAAATTTATTAAACAAACTATACTGTATAAATAATACTAGAATCGTTATTATTAGAATAATATTCTAGTAAGGAAGATACGATTAACCAATAAGTATAAACAAAGTAAATAATGAAACAACATACATGGACTAAACCTTCAGAATACTGATACTGAAGATAATAACAACTAGAATAAGTAAGAAAAACAATGTTAAAGCACAAACTATGTTGTCAAAGCTTCAGTAAATTGTGAAGAATGTTTTAGAATAATGATGTAATAGGAAGAAACATGTATTTTCAAGGTATGAATGAAATTAAGGGTCAATATCATAGGCAAATGAGCTTAGAACATTTGTTAAGTTATTCATAGTAAATAATTGTTAAGTTATGTCATTATTATTGTAGTGAAAGTTGAATAAGTGTATCAAGAACAATGTAAAGTAATTGTCTGATAACAAAAGTAATTATTTTAAGCGTACGAAAGAAACTAAGGTGTCCAGTACAATGGGCCAGTAGGCCCTATACCTGAATAACGTATTTCTACTATTTGTAAACAATATTGCTAATAATTGTCATTATTAGTGTAACAAAAGTGAAAGCCAAGGATCAAGTACAATTTATAATAGTTGTCTTGTTTTAAAAACAAGAATTGTTAAAATATGAAAAAATAATGTTCAAACTATAATAGGCCAATATGCCTAGACAAATTATGTATTACTATAAAATAGGTCAATTACGTTCTGTCAACGTTTCTCAGAATCCTATACGGGATTACTCGAGTTTCGACACCAATGGTGTCATCATCAGATCCAATATGTTAGGTTAAAACATTAATCGATGTATATTCATCTCGTCAAATATTAAAATTAAAAACAACACATATTACAACAAAATAACAACGAAATAAAAGCAACACGCGGCCGTAACGAACCTGCACAGGATCGCCCACACGGTAAAACTGGATTTATTTTGTTTTAATATGTGTTATATATTATTTTGTACAAAGTATATCCTTATTTATTAAGGATAACCTTAATCATATTGGATCTGATGATGACATCATTGGTGTCAAAACTCGAGTAATCCCGTATAGGATTCTGAGAAACGTTGACAGAAGGTAATTAACCTATTTTATAGTCTTAACCGTTTCTGGAGGCAAGTAAAATGTTTAAATTATGTATGTTAATTTTAAGAAATTATTATTGATTTTTGTCATTAGTATTGTTGTACAAGTTGTAGGGAGTTATAAGGAACAATTGTGATCAGTTATATCACAATAAAGTTAAGTAATATTATTAGAAGAAAGAGAATTAGGATGTCAGGAACCCAGGTTGGGTTATGCCTAGTTAGCCAAACATGACTTTTATAAATTGGGACATTATTAATTACTGTAAATAATGTTACACTCAATGGTTAGTAAGTAAATATCATTCTTTAATTTTCTTAATTCTTAACCTCATATTATGAGTACAAATGTATGCCTACTTATAAGTAACTTTACTAATGAAAAGCCTTTTTAAAAAAGAGACTTGTGTCCATGTTAATAGCAAAGATGACTATTACTGAAGCTCCGAGAACTGTCATATGATAATAGCATGACAATGTATCAGTTAGAATAATCAACAACTTATTAAGGCACACTGTAAGGAGGTATGTTTTACTCATTTTGCACACATAATTCCAGAAGTCTGTTCTAAAAACAATTATAATCAAACTGCTGTTTCAACAGTACTAATAATGCAGCATGGCAAAATTTAAACCATTTTTATTGGTCTGAACGTTTGTTTCAAGCTGAGTATACCAAATATGTTTGTAATAGGTTTATAATTTAAGATGTGAAGTATATGAAGCCTTTACTAGTACCTGTTCATTAGACAACAAATAATAACTATAATTTCTATTAATTTTGTTAATGTTCTTTCCCATTCATTATTTAGTTATTTTTTTACTGTCAGGAAAAGTTCTGATGTAATTTCTGTACGTGTTATTTTTGGTCTCTCTCTCTCTCTCTCTCTCTCTCTCTCCCTCTCTCATTGTTATTTATTGAAAAAACATACAAATACTGACACTCCTCTGTATGTGTCCACATTGCATACAATTAAAAAAATTAATCCAAGAAATTAAAAAAATCTTGTAAACTGAAAACATTTCTTCTAATACAGAATTCAAATTAAATAAAGAAAAAAGGGAATTGTGTGCAAGCCTGTGTGTGTGTGTGTGTGTGTGTGTGTGCGCGCGTGCACACACGTTTTAATGGAGACATCTTCCCCCTTACTCCTCAACCACTTTCAGAAAGTGAACAGACAGAACAATACCAGACCTGCAAATGGTCTTGAAACATACTTGTGATCTTGCAAAAGAGGATCAGTCCTCTGTGTGTTTTAATGATAATTAGTTAATCAATGAACATGTCATGGACAACAAAATGCAAAAAATTTACAAATGAATAATGAAAACAAAGATTAAAAACTAATAAGAAATCATTATAGACATAAAGAAACAAATTAGTAAGATTTATTAATGAATCAAAGGAATTCAGAAATTCAACTGATAATCACACATTAGTACATAGTGTTACTAATTTCACAATTCCACAAAATTTGTAATTATTGGATAGTGAACACTGGATTTCAATATAGTAAGCGTACACATATTAATTTTAAGCACGTTTACAAATAATGAATGGAAAAGAAAATAAATACACGATTTAAACTTTCTTAAACTGAAAACAAGAAATTCTTTTGAGTTAGTGTAACGTGTTGTGTTACTGTAAGACAGAGCAGTGCTGTTAGTGTACTAATTAAGAGCATTAAATGTATAAATAAAGCTAATGAGTTAATCTTAGATGACATCATTAATCTTCTTGGTAATGGTGTAAAAGTCTTCCCATAGTGGTTGCAGGTTCGGGCTGATTTCGTTCTTCCTTATCATGTTATAGAACTAAGCCTGGCAGCAGGTGTGAGCCCTGAAGAAATTGCAACCAGTCTTCATCTTTGTATTTGCCAAAATAAAGTTGTTCTGAGCCAGGTCATGTAAATTCAGGTTAGGCCAAGTTGCTCACTAGACTTTGTCTAAATTTTAAAGATATAAAGTGTTGATAAAGATTTTAGGACCGTACATTAAAAACATTGTTTGCACATATGAGTAGGAAGCAGATGTATTAATATAATATGTTACCCAACAAGATACAGGAACAATTATGTATATTTAATTAAGTAGTTAGTGGACTTAAAACCTGCAGTAGAAACTCCAGTTTTTATAAAACAAATAGGGAGAGAATTGAAGATTTGATGTTTGTAAATGTTATATCCATTTTCTTCACAAGTAACTAATGGCTGGTTATTTGTAATCACGTTTTCTCATAATGTATGTTGTTAATGACCTTTTTTTAAGGGTATGAAAGAGAAACAATAGATATTGGTATTTGAAAAAAGGTGAATTTTATTGGTACATACTAAAGTATAGAGTCAAATTTGTTTCTATTCATTAACAAAGGTCCGTACTGTAATAATTTTGTTTAATATACAAGCATTCTTTAATATGTTTACGAGATTCTCCCAATTTTATTTGCATTAATTCAGACCATAGTAACATTAAATTCCACTGTAACCCTATTAATACTTAATCATTTGCATGTTAACAGAAACTGCACATTGCTTTTTATTGCATTTTGTTGAAAAAAGGATTTTAAAGTACTTGTTTGGTTATACATTAGATTGTACTAAGTTCTAAATGGGAAGAACGTTTTAATTCCGGTACTTTGAATAAATACAGCCTTTAATGTTATATACAGCCTTTGAATCTACACTAACTAAGGAAATGTCTGTTAAGTCTAATTAATTTTAAAAATCTAAAAGGTTAAGTTAAATAATTAAACGTAGCCACAACCTCCCAAAATTGTCTCTGTACTGTAATTGTGTGCGATAAATGTAAACTAATTTCTGTACTTCCAATAAATACACCCTTTTAATGTACACTAACAAAGTAAATTTTATTTAAGTTACATTGTCGTACATAACGTTCATAACCCGGCATTAGTTACTTGTGAAGAAAACAGTTTTAGTACACATCGGACACCGAAAGAAAGTACAAGCACGGAGACGGAAGTTTGATCGTGCCGCTGGCTAATCCCTAAGACTTAATATTTTATTTGACCAAATAATTAACAGGAGGTAATAATGAATTTTATGAATTGAAAGTGTTTATTTAAATCAAAAGTGTTTTGAATAATGTAATTAAAGTTAAATTGTATTGATTGGAGTTGGAATTATACTGATTTAAAATGTGAATGTTGGTAATGAACCTAAATTTATTTTGACTTGAATTGGGCAATAATAATAAATTGAAATTCGATGTAACAGAAAAGTAAAATAGATTTCATTGGTAAGTGAGATATAAAGTATCATGTTTGTAAATTTTATTTAAAGTCAAAGGTGAAATGTTTGTGTTTGTGTTGCTGTGATATTAGAAATGTTTATGCTGTGGTAGTATTTGTAAAACAAGTTGTGTATTTAACTGATGATGTAAATAGGGGAAGACAATAAACCTATGTTATATGCTTAACAGTAGATTCCCCGTTTAAATGCGGTCACGGCCTCACCGAGCCGTGACCGTGAAGTAGTTAATTTATGGCAAACCATGTATAGAATTACTGTAACCGGATCATGGTTTGTTTCTTGTCAACCTGGTGTATTGTGAATATTAATTGGGGGGGGGGGAAGTTTAGGGGAATATACCAAATTTTTTGTACCCAAGGTGGATTCTGTAGTGGAGTGGAGTGCCTTTGTGTGTTCAATGTATCTCTTTTTGAAGCTATGTCCTGTCTGGCCTATGTAGAATTTGTTGCAATTTGAGCAATTTAGTTTATAAACACCGGGTAGATCGAATTTGTTTTGTGCTTTGTGTGTGTGTTTTGATAGTGTGTGTTCTGTTTTGTTAGTAGTTTTGTAAGCGATTCTGTATCCTGCTTTTTTGAATTTGTGGGCTATTTTTCAGTTTGTTTGTTGATGTATGTTAGTGTTATGAATTTGTTGTTTTCTGTCTTTGTCTGTTGTTTGTTTTGTATAGGAGTTTACTGACTATTGTTCTGTCATATCCGTTAGATCCTGCTAGATATTTTATCGTGTTATATCCACCTTCGCAAACCACCTCATTGAAGCAAACCACACATACAAAAACATCGACAATAACATGAACATTCTACACGTACACACAAAATGCCGAACACTAGACACTCTAGAACAATTGGAAGTATACAAACACAAGAAAATAAATAAAAACGACATCCTAAACAAACAGACACAATTCAAATTGCACGCATTATTCGAACATATCTCACCCCACACACACAACATTGATCTTTCGAATTTCGATTCCGTCGCCCACAACAGGACGGACAGCACTACCAGCGGCAACCTCTGAAGAAGCCTTTTAAAGGTGAAAACCGGTTCAGTTTGTAAGGTAAAACTTTGTTTTTCCTTATAAAAAACTTTGTGTTCAGAGTCGTTAATATAATAGTTGTATTTAGTTAAGTAACGGACACGTCATGGACAACAAAATCCAAAAATTAAGAAAAAAAACTTTACCTCTTGTCTATTCATTTCTTTTTCCACTTCTTCTAAAAGAATTTCATCCTTTATAATTGTAGTGAAGTCTTCCAAATTCTGTAACAAATACATATAAATACAGTAGACTCCCGACTATCCGGCCTAATGTGGCAGAAGGGCAGGCCGGATAACAAAAAAGCCGGATAGGCTGGAGTTCTATAATTACTCACTTCCTACCCCACCCATACCATTAAAATCACACTTTTTATACCAAAACCCACTCTTATTCATATTTTCTGACGTCTTAGTACAGTCCAGTACTTTATAAATGTTTGTTATATACTGTACTGTACGTTTTAAAAATTTATTACAGAAAAGGAAGTCCAAGAATAAAAATATTCTATACACATTTTAAGATAAATTTTATAATTTCTAACTTAATTGCACGAAACATAAAATGATGTACACTGTACAGTATAAATACAAACAATTTTAAAATAAACAAAATATTAATGTAAAACGTAGGCTTATTCTTTAAAAAATGATTTAAGATTATTTTACTCTTCATTGATAAATGATTACACAAATGTGTAAAATCCTAAGATAAAAGAGTGAAAACTTGTGCCATGGGTATATTAAAAGTAAACACCACGGCCAGTTTTATTGTATTTCCGTACGTTCGGTGCCTTATCGCCGCTTGTTAGATTGCCCGCGAGCGATATCGAGATTTAGTCAGCTGCCGCGACCTTGATCTGTGACGTCATTTGGTTGGCCGTTTTGCCTGTGCTTGACAACAAGATCTATTCAGCGGTGTTTTTGGGTTTTATAATTTCACGCGGCGGTGACTCTCCCCTCTTTTCTCTTTCAACTTTGGTAAGGTGCGGACAGTGACAGCGTGCAGTTCTTAACAGCTATTGTGATTCGTTAATCCTATAAAGAGCTTCAGGTGAGCCAGTATTCAGGATTTGATTATTAATATTAATTCAATTGGGGCTTGTGTGTGTAAAATGTAATGATTGTGTGTGTGTGTGTGTGTGTGTGTGTGTGTGTGGGGCGGGGGCTCTGACTGTCCATGTTCGTTCCGGTATGAACAAAACACGTGGTTAAGTGATTTAAAGTAAATTTAAAGAAATAATGTTAGAGCCAATGAAAACTTAAAACTGAGGAATTAAATGAGTTATAAAATTATAATTGTAATTGCACTGAAGTCTGGTTGTTAATTGAAATAGTTTGTAAAGGTAATTACAGAGACCACGTGCCTGTAAGTCATTGATAATGTGAATTTAAATCTAGAATGTAACCCACGAA
The DNA here is from genome assembly GCA_034769895.1 of Magicicada septendecula. Taxonomy (NCBI): domain Eukaryota; kingdom Metazoa; phylum Arthropoda; class Insecta; order Hemiptera; family Cicadidae; genus Magicicada; species Magicicada septendecula. The sequence continues at coordinate 310,887,424 of CM068373.1, read as the reverse complement.
AATTTAAGCTTGGAGTTGTAATGATTTAACTGTGATGAATTGAAATTTAATATTCAAATTAATAACTTGAAGTATGACCTTTACTGGGGTTAATAGCAGGCAATTGTTGAATTGAAATTATAGCGGTGTGTGTGATCTGGATTGCTTGGCAAAAGGATGTGGGGGCGGTATGTTCTCTTTGTCTGAATCGAATATACAAATAAAATTTTTATAGGATTACCCGCTTAGTCGGGAGGAAAGGGTCGACGAGATGGGAACACTACATCTTTTCCCATCCGCATAGCAGTGCGTAAGGATCCCCAGCGCCGTCACGCCACGCTAGATTATCATTCACACTCAACTTGGACGGCAGGAATCTCCTTTATGTGCTCTCAAAGATCAGGTGGGAACTTTCATTTTTTTATTCATCACACATACAATACTCCACTGGTTACCATGTAACACACACAGAGAAATTCCGTTCTATAAAATAGACTCATACTTCAGAGTTAACATTGCCTGAACATGTTTTGTGTAGACATGCTAAAGTGTGCATAGTGATGACTGTGTTATGAATATGTTATAAGTATTAGTATATTAATCTTTCGTGATGTTAAGGGTTACCATTGTCATAATGTAGATATTTAATTTTAATTCCTGCAAAAGAAAACCAATTTCAAAATCAACTTATAAAAACCAAACTTAAGAAAATGTAATACCCAGACAGTACTTGCATCTAACTGTCATATGACTTGTGATCCTGCGTGTTCAACTTTTTCCGGTTCATTTCATTCTAAATTAAAACTCCTTTTGAATTAATTAATTTATTATTTGGTTCTGCTTGATTATAGAATATTTATTAAAAATTTATAATTAATTAACAAACTTTTAATGTCTGCTTTACTGTGATCACAGTTTATGATTTTAAGGTTACTTGCCTTCCGTTTTATTAATCCAAGTGCTGGGGACGGATAGATGGAAGTATTTGAACACATTTACGTAATTATTTTCAAAAATTTAATTATTATCTATGGATCATTGATTCTCATTATTATGTACTTCTAATAATTTCATGCTGATTAATTGTTCAAGCATTGTGAATTCAAATGAAAAAGCTTTTTATTGAAAGTGAAATACTCTGTGTTTGGTAGTTTTATATATTGTAATTTAATTGTTAGAGATATTTTTTGGGAGATATTATTGTTGCAATCCAACCACCATGGTGCTTTAAAAAAAAAAATATATTTAAATTGATGTTCAGCCTTAAGAAAAATTAAAATGAAAAGAATTATAATTGTAAAATAATTTGGTCTCAAAATCAAGTGATACATTAATAAAATTTAGTTGCTGTTAATCAAGTGTTTCTTTGCAAGACCTGTCACGATGGGCTCAGCACATTTTATTTCCATCTAGGCCAAGCATCTAGTCTTAAATATTAAGTAACGCCTTCCAAAAAAAAAAAAATTGAAACAAAAAAAGAGGGGTGTAATAAATTTGGGGCAGTGTTTCAATGGTAGCAGAGTGTGGTTGGTTTTTGAGCCCCTGGGCTGAAAATGTGACAGGACTTGCAAGGCAGCTTGGGAAGTTTCTTTTGGTGGATTTCTGCAGGGTAAGATTTCGGGTTCAGTAAAATAGGGTGTGGGCACAAACATACTTATGTTGAAAGAGAAAAGAGATTGAAACAAGATTTTATTGGTGTTATATGTTAATTGTATAAAATGTTGATGTTGTATTTTGTGTTATATATATATATATATATATATATATATTGTAACGTCACAGAACGTTCCATAAAGGAAATCATTTGCATAGCAATTTATCATAAGAGGAAGGTGAAGTGAACAGTATCGAACCCAAGTAGTCCTAAAAATTTTGTAATATTGTCTAATAATTAATACCATTAACAGGAAAAAACGACCAGACTATGACTAAGACTTAAACCCCATATATATTATTCAAGTGAAGAACAGTGTAAAACCAATAATATACTATAATAGAGACAAATAATATTAGAAACAACCAAAATAAGGTCATTAATTATTAAGTTTTGTAACTCTGAATAGGGTATAAAAAACTATTTATTGTGAATTAATGGGCAAGATCCATTATTATATTATGTAATGTAAATAAAATAAATGTATTAAATGACAAAAAATATTAAGGTGTTGGATTTGAGACCAATCGCTCAGATTTCATGTAAAAATTAATTATTATCAAAGTGAGATAAAAACTATATGTAATTGTCAAGTAGACAAAGATGAACAATTTATCTTAAATAAAGAAAGCTGTCAAATGAAAAAAATCAGTTAAAATAGCCAAAAACAGTATTAACTGAAAACATGTAGTAGACCTATAATATTGTAATATTTATGGATTTAATGTTGACAAAATGCAACCAAATTGCATTAGAAAGTTGAAATATAATATAATGTGACTATACTAATATATTTGACTAACTTAAACACTTTAATAGTCGAGTTAGGAAACTATTTACCTATACCATATATGGCTAAGGCCAAGGACCCATCGCAAAAAAAACAGTCATTTTGACTTAATGATTGCAAAATGTTAACAAAAATAAAAGAAAAGGGTACAATCCTTTAGTGTACTATGAAAACAAACATACTCAGTTGAAAATAAGATCAGTTATTAAAGAATTTGACTTATGAGAGTGAAATTTGTCACACAAAGAAAAAGGACCACTTAGGCAAACCAATATGATGCTAAGTAGGCTTTGTAGCATGTCAATTTTGGGGTCACTTTATTTTCTTTCAGTAAGGGGCATTTATATATTTATTTATTTCATTTTGGGCGGACTTGTCTAAAATTTGTGAAAATTATGGTGCAACCAAATTCACTCCATTGTAACAGACCGCATGTTAACTGAACAGTTTGAGACAAAGGCGATACGCACTTTCAGTGGTGTAATCCGGCAAAGGAATTTGCACCTCCACAAAATTCGCAGAACTCTGTACATGTGTGGCAGTGCACACATGCCACCACTCACGCAAGCGCTCCAAGTGACGCTCTTGACTAAAACCAAGATGGCTAGAGCGAAGAATTATTCAGCATCTCTTCATCGGTCATCCGGAAATACTGCTAAAGCCCCGCCTACTATTAATGACATCAGCAGAGCCGAAGTCAATATGAGCCTCTGGTCACACACATATACCAGCTCTATTCCATGCGTAAAGTGGTTACCGCACAACAACTAAGCATGAACGGCGACGACGCCCAAGGCACTGAGTTCCCGTATTGCAAACTGTGGAGAGGGAACCGAGAAAAAACTTCTGCCCAGTGCCTCTTACCAACAGACCGCATGCGGTCCATCTAAATTTTGTTAACAGTTTTCTTTCCAAGGTCGGCCGACCTCACCGTTAAAATATGGAATGTTAGTCAAAAGTGCACGAGTGAAATAGCAATCATTATGAGTAAGCCGAAATGAAGAAGAGGAACTAATAGTTTCGTTTGTTTTTTGGACACGTGAACGAGGACTTGGTGTGGGCGCGATGACCGCGTGGTCGACGTAGGGGGAATATTATAAAAAATGTGTTAAGGGAGAAATAAATTTTGTGTGTGTGTTTGGGGTATACAAAATATGCAGGCTGGGCAGTTTTGTGAGTGTGTGTGTTTGAAAAAATAAGGTAAGCGTAGTGTAAGTTAGTTTAAGGATGATCATGTAACAACCAATCTATATATTTTCTAACTAATTTATTTCAAAGATAAGTTTATAAACAGTTTTCTTAAATGATTTGACAAAATTAAAATTATCAATTCTCTTCTTAATGATGTGTAGAGTTAATTATTTCGAGAACCCATGCAACACATGTTTGTATCTAGCGTTCGCACGAAAGAATCCTGGCCCGAAACAAAACGAAACCTTCCAGGTAGGTGGAAGCTAATGTATTATATTATGATATATTATATTAATATATATTTAAGCCTTTTATTTAACGTCTCAATGGCGCCCGAACAGGGACAGTTTTTATTAATTAAAATAGTAAAAACCGTACCTACACAAACATGTGTTTTGGGGTTAGCATAGCAAAATAATATTATATGACAAAATTTAATTAATTACATTATTTACTTAATGAATTTATTTAATCAATTCATTTAATTTAATTTAAATAATAATACAAAATGTCAGATAAAGAAAGTAATGTAAATGAAATGACGAATGTCGAAGTTTTTGACGAGTCAGATATAAGTAATTTTGAGTTACATTCGACTCCAAGTGCGAGTCAAGAGAAAGCAGAGATCAATTTAAGTGACCAGAGTAATATAACTGAAGATTCGGGTGTGCAACTGACCCCGACTTCAACAAAATGTAATGCACAATTTAATAGTGAGGTAATGAGTATGTTACAATTACTTCTAGAACAAAATAAAGAAATGAAGAGTGATACAAATATTAAATATAATGAACTTCTAGAACAGAATAAAGAAATGAAGAGTGATTCTGACGCTAAATTCAATATATTAAAAAACCAAAATAATGAATTGAAAAATGATATTAAGGAGATTAATAAACGTTGTGAAAGTACCAAAGTAGAATTTACCAATAGAGTTAACCAAGTAGAAACCAAGTTAGATGATTCAATGCAAAAGATAGATGTTAAATTTAATGAAATAGAGTCAGATAGATAGAGTTGAGAAACAAATAAATGAGAATAACGAGTATTTAATGAGTTCAATGAGTGAGCATAATAATGACATAGAATCTAAAATTAATAAATGTAATACTGAAACTGAATGTAAGTTGAGTAGCGTAGTAATGACAGTTGAAAAAATTAGTCAGAACTTTGATGAACACCAAAACAAAATAGACTCCAAAATAAATGAAATTGAAAATAATTACAAGACAGAAATACAAGCAGTAAATGAATCTATCAATGTAATATCAAAGAATAACATACAGTCTGAATATAGTAATGACAAAAAATTATATTCACTTGAACAAAACATTAGTAGTATGAGAGACGAATTAAGTTTAGTAAAAAATCAAAATGTAAACAATGTTACTGAACGCATATTTATGACACGCGACACAAACAATGAAATAGAATTAGAAACTTTCAGTAGTGAAAATAGGAGAGTGCACCCAATGCAATTTTTAAATCGAGTACGGGAATTTGATAGATTTAATGGTAGTAGTTGGGAGGTTAAACTTATAAAAATTTTGAAGTGTTTTAAAGGCGATTCGGAGATATGGGCGGAGACACATCGAAACGAATGGGAGAGGTATGGAGATTTTGAAAGAGCTTTCCGGAATAAATACTGGTCGGAGGAGGAGCAGGAGATACTGCGAAGCCAAATAATGGGAACCGGGAGCTTTGGAAGAAACAACCGTAATATTACAGTATATACGATGAAGCTGTACAACGAAGCGAAGTATTTAGAACCACCGCTGCCATTCCAGTCGTTTGTACGCCACATCAGTAAGCACCTACCGAGGGAAGTGCAGATCACATTAATGACCAGAGAGGTAAGCGACATAAATGAATTAGAAAAAATATTAGATGTTTTTCAGAATATTAAGGACCAGGAAGACAGCCGACGCATACAACAACTTAATATGCAGAATGGAGGTAACTACATACCAAGAGGAGGACCAAACGGGGGAACCACACACAATGGTCGAGAACGGGACAGACGATACCCGATGTGGAAATGTGACGCGTGTCTGGTGGAAAATTATGCTGATCGTAATTTTGGTTATAGATGTAGAAGGGCAAGGCCCGGACAGCAGCAGAGGACACCACAGAGATTCAACAACCCACAGCAGAGGAACGGTGACCGACGAGCAGAGAATCTGAGAAACGAAGGAGGGAATCAGCATATGGGTAGAGTGTATACGCCCCGTAATGCAGACGAAAGGACGGGAAACTAAGGAGGACAATGGATGAGGAGGCCCGGCCATTGTCGAGGAACAATCACGGGGTCCACGAAAATAAATACAGGAATAACACGATCCACACGGACTTGGCTACGGAATTGATGGAAGAAGAGGAGGCGGAGACGAGGAGACAAGAGGCGTGGTTGACTGAGGTAAAACTGGAGATAGAAGGTAAGCCAGTCTTGACACTTATAGATACAGGTAGTGAAATATCTGTAATAGCAGAACATGTACTAAATAAATTGAAAGAGACTAACAAACATATTCCGTCTTTGCCAGTAGCGGGGGTAACATTTGTAGGCATTACGGGTGTTAGAAGTAAACGGGTTACAACACAAGTCCAGTTGAACATGTTAATAAATGGGGAAAGCTATGAGAATACATTTCTAGTTGTAAGGGGTTTAAATTTAGAAGTGATTTTGGGTAATGATTTTTTAATAAGGAATAATGCGGTCATCAATTTTAGAAAAAGAATTTTAGAACTGAGTAATGAAAATAAACAAATAACGGTTAATTTTGAACGGGTTTTAGACACAGTAAAGATTTCGGGTATAAGGGTTATACCAGATAAGACAATAAATAGGGATATGGAATTTAGTATACATGCGTGTAGAGAGAGTGTGAGTGAGGAGAGTGGAGAGAGAATATGGGCGGATAGAGCGGTTAAATTTTGCGGGGAAGGTGGTGCAATGGGGAGTTCTCAGCGTAAAGCGCTGTGGCGGGTAGTCGAGGAGTATAGGGGAGTGTTTGCCGGGGAACCAGGAAGGGCAAAGGGTTATGAATGCGAGTTAAAGGTGAGGGAGCATGCGCCATATGTCCAACGTAGTTATCCGGTACCGTATTCGAAACGGGAGGCCGTACAGTTAGAATTGGATAGGATGTTAGCAGGGGATATTATAGAAAGATCGTTATCAACTTATTCCAACCCTTTAGTAGTAGTGATCAAAAAAGATGGGAGAGTGAGGTTATGTCTAGATGCCCGTAAAATCAATCAAATAATTATTCCAGACCGGGAGTCACCCGAAGCTATAGAAGAGATTTTTCAGAAATTCAGTGGGGTGAAATATATGACTTCGTTAGACCTGACTGCAGGGTATTGGCAAGTCCCGTTGGCAGTAAATAGTAGGAAGTATACCGCGTTCTTGTTCAACGGAAAAAATTATCAATTCAAAAGACTACCGTTTGGTTTGAACACAAGTGTAGCTAGTTTTATCAAGTGTCTTGACGAGATTTTGCAACCACATAACTTAGATTTTCTAACCATATACGTTGATGATATCCTGATAGCTTCCAGAACATTTGAAGAGCATGTCGAGCACTTAGAATATGTATTGGAGAAGTTATATCAGGGAGGTTTGACAGTGAATTGGGACAAATCAAAATTTTTGCAAACTGAGATACATTTTTTGGGTTTCATTATAACACCTACAGGGATACGTGCTAACCCAGATAAAGTGGAATCCATCCTAACGTTCCCGGAACCTAAAAATATAAAACAATTGCAAAGTTTTCTTGGTCTCTGTAATTTTTACAGGAAGTTCCAGCGGAACTACGCACAGACGACGGCCCGACTCAGCGCAGTGCTACAAAAGAACAAACAATGGAGATGGGGCGATAATGAAAGAGCAGCGTTCAACGACATCAAAAAGAAGTTCGCTGATATGATATTAATGAATCATCCCAATTTTAACGAAAAATTTTATTTACAGACAGACGCAAGCAATATAGCACTTGGAGCAGAACTATACCAAGAGGACGAGGCGAAGGAACATAAAACCATCGCCTTCGCCAGCCGGACGTTGCTAGCCGCAGAACGTAACTATACTACCACAGAGAAGGAGCTCCTCAGTATAGTGTTCGCCGTGAAGAAGTTCCGCACGTACCTGCTGGGTAATAGAACCATCATCAGAACGGACCATAAAGCGCTGTCGTTCCTGAATACTTGCAAACTCACACACAGCCGGATAACCAGGTGGGTGTTAGCTCTTCAAGAGTATAATTTTTCTTGGGAATACATTAAGGGTGCGGAGAACAGGGTGCCAGACACACTATCACGAGTAGACATAGACAGAAATAGAACGGGGAGAGATATCAAAGAAATAGAGATTTATAGATTGTCCAGGGAAGATAAACTTTTTGGGGAAGAATTAAAGGATATAAATATAATGCAAAGGGCTGATGGTAAATTAAATAAGATCATTACTAGCGTAGAATCAGATGTAGATGAGTTTGGGTATAAACAATATTTTCAAGTGTTTAAGGGTAGCTTGTTTAAAAAAGTAGAGGGTAGAGAGAGGGATTGGAGGTTAGTCATACCTGAAGGGTTGATAGAGAAAATAGTGTGGGACTGTCATTTTAGATATGGGCATTTTGGGGCACGGAAATGCGTGAATGTGTTGAAGGAGTCCTGTCTATTTAAAAATATGGAGAAACGAGTCCGAAAAATACTTAGAGTTTGCGAGTTATGTCAGAAATCTATGGTTGTAAATTACAGGTTAGAAGGAGAACTGAATTATATTAAAGTAGAAAAACCATTCGATTTAGTAGCTGTAGATTTGTACGGCCCTTTGCCGAAAGGTAGGGGTGGAGTGATGCATATTTTTGTTGTACTTGATACTTTTTCCAAATATGTCAGGTTGTATAGCGTGAAGCGAGCAACAAGTAAGGTGCTGAGCGAGAAGATCACACGCGACTACATGATCAACGTGGGAAAGCCGAAGGTGATATTATCCGACCATGGGCCGCGGTTCATCAGTGGAAGATGGCGCCAGACTCTCGGATGGGAAGGTATCATCCCAAAGCACACCGCAGTATATCATCCACAGTCAAATCAGGCGGAGAGAGTCATGAGGGAGCTGGGCAGAATTTTTCGAACATACTGCCACGCCAAACACAGCGAGTGGCCACTCTATGTCCAGAAGATTGAAAATTGGCTTAACTGCACCACCCACGAGTCGACCGGGTTCACACCTTATGAGTTAGTAAGAGGGAAGCGTCCACAGAGGATTTTGGAACAATTAATTGAGTATCCACCGGAAACCAACACTATGGGTAACGATGTTAAACTGAGACTAGCAAATGAAAATTTGTTGACGAAGGGGGAGAGGAGAAAACAGAGACATGATATGAAGGGTAAGTGGACGCAGTACGAGGTCGGACAGCTGGTATTGGTACGACGACATGATTTATCGAGCGCTCAAGATAAGGAGATCAAGAAATTTTTCTTATTGTACGAGGGGCCGTACGAGATAGTAGAAATAAAAATGAAAAGTTCGTATGTATTACAGAATAGAGAAACCAGGGAGATAGTGGGTACGCACAACGCGACAAATTTGAAATTATTTTGGTCAGCATAAGGATTGTATTAAATTGTAAATGTATGAATGTTAATTAATTGTTCTTTTATGTTTCTAGAAGGGCTCCTCCCCCATTTTCGGGCGGTCACTATCTTACCAGTCCTGGCCGTGGAATTCGGAACTCGGAGGCGGGCCATGGTTGGCAGATCTTCCTTCGGGCGGTGAAAGCAACGATGGTCCGGCTCCACCAAAATTGGTACAAATTAGAAATTTAACCACACATATTTGAACGGGGAGGGGGACCCCAAAAAGGTACGTGACGAATTAAATTTTTATACACTCTAGGTGCAACAAGTTTGATGTACCTGTCACGTGCCTGCACTGCCTTAGAGTGTTGTAAATAGAGGAGGCTACACCTAAATGCAGGGCAGTGCATACAAATTTAAATATTTTCAGTGTCTATGGCTAAGAAATTTCAGCTGAGCCATTGGCATTAGTTTGCTTACACCGAAATGAGGAGTTTTGCTGGGAGGCGCATTAGATGAGAATTTAGACGGTGGGTCTGGAGAAATGAGAGTTAGAGAGAGAAAAGTAGGAAGTAAAGGGGGGAGTAATTTCACAAAGCAGATCTAAATTGTCATCTAAACTGTGCCTCATAGCAAAACACCCCCGTTTCAGGTGCGTCCATAATCGCCGATTTAATAATAAGTTTTGAAAAAAAAAAAAATTATATATATACCAAGACAATTTTGGATGTATATAATTTTAAATGTAAATAAATTTTAGCATTAAGTGACCAAATATGATTGTCAAGTTTTAGTATCAGTGAGTATGGGAACGTTTTGAAAAAATGTGTAACAAAATAAAAACTTGTTTGGCAATACAAGAAGTGGGGATATTTTGGTGCTCAATGAATTGATAGAACAATGGAGTGTGGAACGGCAAAGGTTGAAAGCTTTAGTGTATAAATATTAATTAATTAGCTATTGCGGGGGTGGCCTGTGCTCCCATGGATAGTGGAATGGGTTGGGGGTAACAGAGAGTGTTACCTCCATCGGAGGCCGAAATGGCGAATATGTGCGGCACACCTTTTTCGTGTAAAATAAAGTTTACACACTGCTAAACGACCGTGTCGCACATAACTAGATTGATGTGTAACAGGCAGTCAAATTGAAGTTAGATTTCCCCGACTTTTCGGGCGATTACTGCCTTACCAGCACTAATCGTGGTTTTGGCTAGCGGCCAGCTATGGTCATATCAAGTCCCTTGACCATAGCTGACTTGAAATTGGTACAGATTAGAAATTCAATGGGGGGTGACAATTAGGGGAAATCTCCGGAACTATGAAACAGCGGCTGCCACTCTGCCCGCTTGGGGGTAGCAGAGAAAGGTGGTAGACCCGCATTAAGGGTGTGTGATTTAATAACGAGAATATGTTGATATTCAATAAGTTCAAATATAATAGCGGAAGCAGAGACACGGAGAGGTAAAACCTGCTCCAAAATACACAGTCTTTGCCGAAGCGAAAAGGCGCCACAGTCTTACATAATTTGAAATAGTGTGTGTGGCTGGGAGGTGACTCAAAGGAGTCACGAATGAAAATTTTATAACATAACATTTTTTATTCAGATTTTGATCAAATAAAACTGCTTGTGCTCGGTTCAATTAACTAGATGCTTAGATATTTAGTATGAGGTGTTCATGCTACCATGTTAAGTGTATTATTTTATTATGGTATGTTAGGTATATGTATTGCTAAAATATGTGTTTTCATTATATGTGCATATTTTTTTTCTAAGCCAATAATTAAATCATCTGGCAGGCAGTCAATATGAATTATCGGAATCAGAGAAATGGGAAACAAAAAGGTGAGGAGTGATGATAAATAAATATGTATATTCCATGTAAGTTGTTCAAATTTGAGGTGTGTTTTCATGATGTTAGGATATCAGCTGATCAGTAATAACATGTCACTGGTATATTAGTTATAAATGTTTTAAGTAATTAATGTTTGATGTAATGTGTCAAGGTATTACAGACATATTAAAGTAATGATAAAAGTAATTTGGTAAATTGAGAAGTAATGGAATGATTTATGCAAGTTAACAAAAGATAGTTTTGGGTGATAAATATTTTGTGGGACATGTAGATCTGTCCAAGTTGAAGTCAGAGTTGAAGTTGAAACAGTAGAAATGAGATCATGTAATATTGTTTTGAAGTAATGTAGAATTTTGAGAAGTATTGATGTTGACACAGTAGTTGTGGAGAATTTATGTGGAGTTTTGAGTGATATATTGTTGTTTATAATTAATGAGGTTATTTTGTTGTATTTGTAGTAAGGTAATGGGATTGAGATTTTTGGGGATGGCAATTTTGTATTAGAGGGTAGTGTAATGTAGGAGTCCGCAACAAGGGTTGGGACGGGATTAGGACCGATTGGCGCCGGAAAGGGTTACCTAGGGAGGGTCCAGGAACCAACATAAGGGAATGAGCTTTGGGGAGGGAAACACATATCCTATGTACAAAGGGTTAGAGAGTATTTTTTTTATATATATAGAGAGAAGGTGGCGATTTGAGTAATGATAGGTTGGGGTTAGAGTGTCTTGATTAGCAGAGATTTTGATAGAGATGGGAGTCATGTTACTAGAAGTTGTAGGTGTTAGAGTCAGAGGGAGAAAGATTATATATGTATACAGACCTAATACAGTAAATGAGAATATATAATGCACATCACCCACAATAGATTAAAGTAAGATTGTTGAATAAAGAGAGATTAATAAAGAATATAAAATCTTTTATTTTTTAAACCAGTGACAGAATTTTGATAAAATTTGGAAAATAAGGTACAATTAAGAATTGTTTATTTTAAATAATTTAAATGTCAACTTGATTATTATATTAATATTTTGTTTGTTTTAAATGTTTTATTTTATTATGTTTTGTATTTCAAGGTAGGATAGTACAGATGTCCAATGTGTTTTAGATAGAAATTGTGCATAACATATGTAGGTCAAGGGTTTGGGACTTGACATAGTTCGATCAGCTGATGAGGTCATACACCTACTAAGCTTGTATAGTAGGAAGTCAATTTTATTTGTTCATTTAATTAATTCGAACCAATAGTTAAATAATTTTAAATATGAAGAAAACATTTAAATAAATTTAAATTTTTTTTGAATTTTAAAATTTTGAAAATTTTAATTTTTTTTGAAAAAAAAACTTGATTTTGCGCCTGCCAGCGAATGAATATTTGAGATAATGATTATTTTATTATGTGTGTATTAACCATGTTTATTTTATTGTATTGCATTGTATTGCTAGAATCTAAGTATTTATATGTTAGAGTAAGTATATGTTTTGATTAGGAGAAAGGTGTAATTTAATGTATTTTAACTAAAAAACAGAAAAGAAAAAAGAAGAAGAGAAAATTTTTTGATAACATTTTTTTTTTTTTTAATTTCGAATTTTTTAATTTTTAATAAATTTTAAAAGAATTTTTTTTATTTTTCAATGTGTTATGGCAACATGTAATGTGAGTGTGTGTGAGCCCAGTATCTGCTAAAGGCAGCCCAGCTTGCATAAAAGAGGGAACACATCGGTGGAGGATCTGGAATAATCTGAGCCAGGGATTGAGGATTTTTAGGGGTAGCATGTTAAAAGGCGAGGTGCGCCGTGGTACGAGTCTACTCGATTTCTCGGTGTTGGGATCTCTTACGGAGAAGTCCAGTGATCTCGTTCAGATGAGTCCATGGTCGCTGAGCCAGGGGGGTCATGTACCCATGCAGATTAAGAACAAGGGGGTTGTTGGCAACAGTTCCTCACCGGTCCTCTTCGGGGTTATCGATGAGATTTCTTCTGTTGTGAACAGCAGAATTCTCATCGAGGGGGTATTGTAGCGTGTCAATTTTGGGGTCACTTTATTTTCTTTCAGCAAGGGGCATTTATATATTTATTTATTTCATTTTGGATGGGCTTGTCTAAAATTTGTGAAAATTATGGTGCAACCAAATTCATTCCATTGTAACAGACCGCATGTTAACTGAACAGTTTGAGACAAAGGCGATACGCACTTTCAGTGGTGTAATCCGGCAAAGGAATTTGCACCTCCACAAAATTCGCAGAACTCTGTACATGTGTGGCAGTGCACACATGCCACCACTCACGCAAGCGCTCCAAGTGACGCTCTTGACTAAAACCAAGATGGCTAGAGCGAAGAATTATTCAGCATCTCTTCATCGGTCATCCGGAAATACTGCTAAAGCCCCGCCTACTATTAATGACATCAGCAGAGCCGAAGTCAATATGAGCCTCTGGTCACACACATATACCAGCTCTATTCCATGCGTAAAGTGGTTACCGCACAACAACTAAGCATGAACGGCGACGACGCCCAAGGCACTGAGTTCCCGTATTGCAAACTGTGGAGAGGGAACCGAGAAAAAACTTCTGCCCAGTGCCTCTTACCAACAGACCGCATGCGGTCCATCTAAATTTTGTTAACAGTTTTCTTTCCAAGGTCGGCCGACCTCATTGTTAAAATATGGAATGTTAGTCAAAAGTGCACGAGTGAAATAGCAATCGTTGTAAGCCGAAATGAAGAAGAGGAACTAATAGTTTCATTTGTTTTTTGGACACGTGAACGAGGACTTGGTGTGGGCGCGATGACCGCGTGGTCGACGTAGGGGGAATATTATAAAAAATGTGTTAAGGGAGAAATAAATTTTGTGTGTGTGTTTGGGGTATACAAAATATGCAGGCTGGGCAGTTTTGTGAGTGTGTGTGTTTGAAAAAATAAGGTAAGCGTAGTGTAAGTTAGTTTAAGGATGATCATGTAACAACCAATCTATATATTTTCTAACTAATTTATTTCAAAGATAAAGTTTATAAACCGTTTTCTTAAATGATTTGACAAAATTAAAATTATCAATTCTCTTCTTAATGATGTGTAGAGTTAATTATTTCGAGAACCCATGCAACACATGTTTGTATCTAGCGTTCGCACGAAAGAATCCTGGCCCAAAACAAAACGAAACCTTCCAGGTAGGTGGAAGTTAATGTATTATATTATGATATATTATATTAATATATATTTAAGCCTTTTATTTAACGTCTCAGCTTACAATAAAAATAATATGTATCAGGATAAACCAGGTATCACAAAAGATAGACAATATAATAAACTCTCAGTGTATACTAGAAAAATCCCATATATATTAAGGAAAAAAGACTAATTATTGTATTCTAACAGTGACAACAACTTAGGCCATAGGCATGGACCATGTAAAACTGAACTTATTTGTATATTATATGTGTTAAACTTTATTTATTTTGTTATAGAAAGATGATAATAGTGTGTGTTAATGTTGTAGAAGAAACTAAACAACTTCACATCAATTTTTACTTCCATATTCCTTAAGGAATGGAAGTATGGTGATGGCAAAAAAAATCGTGTTCGAGATTATTGCAGATTCTGATTCTACTACACTCAAAACATGAAAAAAAGTCGTTTTCCGAAAAGTGTCTGTGTGTCTGTCTGTGTGTCTGTCTGTCTGTGTGTCTGTGTGTCTGTCTGTCTGTAGATTTTTTTTCTATGGCAAACGATAACTGCCGCAAATTCAAACAGAATCAAATAATTTTTTGCATACAGCCCGGTTTTGCAGAGTTCTCGCGACCTATTGTTTTTGGTGAAGATCGGTTGAGGGAAAGGGGTAGTTTACCTGCAACGGTTTTTTTTTAGCAAGGGTAATTTTGTTTGTTTGGCAAACGATAACAGCCGCAAATTCAAACAGAATCAAATAATGTTTCGCATACAGCCCTGAATTGTAGAGTTCTCAAGACCTATTGTTTTTGGTGAAGATCGGTTAAGGGAAAGGGGTAGTTTACCTGTAACGTTTTATGTTTTAACAAGGGTATTTCCTATGGCAAACGATAACAGCCGCAAATTCAAACAGAATGAAAAGATTATTTGCATACAGCCCTAAATTGTAGAGTTCTCAATACCTTTTGTTTTTGGTGAAGATCGGTTAAGGGAAAGGGGTAGTTTACCTACAACGTTTTTTTAGCAAGGGTATTTTCTATGGCAAACGATAACAGCCGCAAATTCAAACAGAATCAAATAATTTTCTGCATACAGCCCTGATTTGTAGAGTACTCAAGACCTATTGTTTTTGGTGAAGATCGGTTGAGGGGAAGGGGTAGTTTACCAGCAACGTTTTTTATCATGCGTATTTTCTATGGCAAACGACAACTGCCGCAAATTCAAACAGAATCAAATAATTTTTTGCATACAGCCCTGATTTGTAGAGTACTCGCGACCTATTGTTTTTGGTGAAGATCGGTTGAGGGGAAGGGGTAGTTTACCTGCAACGCTTTTTTTTATCAAGGGAAATTTTTTTTTTTTTGGCAAACGATAACAGCCGCAAATTCAAACAGAATCAAATAATGTTTCGCATACAGCCCTGAATTGTAGATTTCTCAAGACCTATTGTTTTTGGTGAAGATCGGTTGAGGGAAAGGGGTAGTTTACCTGCAACGTTTTTTTAACAAGGGTATTTTCTATGGCAAACGATAACAGCCGCAAATTCAAACAGAATCAAATAATGTTTTGCATACAGTCCTGATTTGTAGAGTACTCAAGACCTATTGTTTTTGGTGAAGATCGGTTAAGGGGAAGAGGTAGTTTACCTGCAACGTTTTTTTATCAAGCGTATTTTCTATGGCAAACGATAACAGCCGCAAATTCAAACAGAATCAAATAATTTTTTGCATACGTCCCTGAATTGTAGAGGTCTCAATGACTTTCGATTTTGGTGAAGATCGGTTAAGGGGAAGGGGTAGTTTACCTGCAACCTTATACGTTTTAACAAGAGTAAAGTACTTGAAAATTTATTTAAACTTTTTGAAACAATGGTAATTGTTAAAAATAAAATAATTTTGTTGCCAGGCAATAAAATTATAATTTTTTCATTTTAATGTAATATAATATTTTTCATTTAATACAGCAATAAAAAGGCAGGTAAGGCACAGCCTGGCTGTTTGGCTGAAAATGATTTTAAATATAAATCTTAGAATATGGAAGTCATGTATGGTTCTCCATACCGATATTTTAGTTAAAAAATTGAATTTTTATGGAAACATTCCAAGGTAAGAGTTGTATGTTGTGTTATTTTATTATAGTTAATTTATTCAAAAACCAATCGTAATTAGTATCATTAGATTCAGTTGAAAGCAGAGAATCCAAATGTAGTAAGGGCATGCAGATTGTAAGTAATTATGTAAAATTGTTTGACAAATACCAGAATAATTTTTGTAATATCCTTAGTGTGAAGAATAAGAAATTTTTGTTCTAAAGCTTCTACGGAAGTTAAATTTGTTCCATGAGGTTCCATTTCATTATTCTCGAACGTTCTAGAAGGAATTTATACACAAATACACCGGAAGTTCATGTCGAAAAGCTAAAACAATGAGCCTTACAAAGTATAAAAGGAAGACCAAATTCGACCGAAAAACACTTCATGCTTTGAATCCAGAAGAGACGCATCACCCACGACACTGATCATCACAACCGAGGCGAAACCGAAGACGAGAAGTCGACACAAGAACGAAGAAAGGCTTTTCCCGTACATTGACAATAGACTGACTTAACCTCTACAAGAGTATAAGCCAATGTGTTGCTGAAATAGAGCAGCAACACGGCACATTTAATACAAAACATGCAGACAGAATATCAGCGGCCCAGGAGGGACCAAAATTTTAATAGAGAATCAATTCTGCTGTATTTGCTAAGACAAACTTACTTTGACAAAATCCCAATAACGTAACGTACACAAAGCCTTTCTATCAAACTGCAGGAGGAGCATCAGTGCTGTGGCGGCTAATTTAGAAACCACGCGGACAGCTGATTTTCGCCGGCGGCATTCAAGCATAAATTCACTGCCAAACTGTTTTACGAAAGTGCGGAAGTTTTAAAAAAATTGCATTTTGACTTTAAATAAATTCAGTGCACAAGGAACGTCAACACGAAGAGGCGAGATTGAAAACTACCCGAGAGAAGTGTCCAGTGCGAGAATAATTACCCATCGGAACGTGAGTTGTTCAAAGTTAGTCATTTTTACCTGGTTACATTTGTCACACAGCTGTACTACACATGCCACACACCTTCAAATCACTTAAATTTTGTAAAGCATCTTATTGATCTGTCTTGGTAGTTCAAAGGAGTCACGTCCTGAGAGTAAAGATTTTTCATACATTAAACTCATGCTTTTCAACTGAGTAAAATAAAATATTTGTTAGCCGATACCTGATTGGAGAAAAAACTTGTCAATAATAATAATTTATATATATTTTTTGTAACTCTGCAATTTTATTTTTTCACGAATGTTAGTCCTTCAGACGATTTTTTTTAAGATTCATTAAAACATACTTTATTTTTTCAAACTCAAACTGTCTTGTTCACATTTTTTCATAGAATTAAACTAACTGCTAAGAATTCAAAATTTTAATTTTAATAACATTTTCTTGGAACAAAAGATTCCAAGTGGCGCCCACAAACACATAGTAGATTAAGTTGTTTTGCAGGACGACATCATCGCAGAGGATCCAGTCATCAGTAAGTAATAAAAAGTGCGCGGAGTGTAACGCCCGACATAACACGACATACGATTTATTATATTATAATATATATGTTAGATTAAATGTGATATACATATGTATTGGATGTAAACCGGAGCCAACGTGGAGCTTTCGTTCAGTACGGGTCACACACACGTTTATATTTTTTATATATATTGTAGCACGACAGATAATGCCCATAGTTCTGAATGGAAAGAAAGATCATAAAATAACATAAAAACAAATTTAAATCCAAGAAAGCAACATTAAAAATTAATTAAGAACCACCGTAAAGCATAATCATAGTTTGAAGTAAGGATTTCATTAAAACAAATATACAATGAATGATGAGTAATCAAAATAAACCAAAAAACTAAAGATAAAGTAAGGAGATACCCAGGTAGGATAGGAGTAAGTAAGGCAGAAACCAGAACAAGACAACATCCACAATAAGAAGGGATGCATTTATAAGAAACAAGTAGGATAGGAGTAATTAAGGAAGAAACCAGAACAAAACAACATCCACTATAAGAAGGAATGCTCTTATAAGAAACAAAAACGAACCCCCAAAAAGAAAAAAAAAATACAACCAATGAAAGTATAGCAAAAACCCAAATTTAGAAAACTATGTAAAATAGATATAAACAAAAGTGTATAAAGTAGAATTACAAGTGAACCAATGTGAATTAAATATATAATAGAAAAAACAAACCTTCATTATCCTCAATAAAGAAATTTCTTGATTTTAATAAAACTATAAAACTAATTACAAAATAAAATCAAAGAATAAAAGGGGACCAGTGCAAGTTTTTATATTATATTAAATAAACTTAATGTGTCAATGTTGGGGTTCATAAACAGAGTAATTCGTGCAATTATACAACTTTAAAGTTTTTATATTGTGTCAATAAATAATTTAATAAAGTATTATAAAATACAAGTGTTTCTAAATAACTGCCACTCTTTATATACAACATTCATTAGAATGACAGTAATAAAACTAGAGCAGGCCAATAAAAAAGTGAAGTGACCAAATAAATACCCAAAAACCAAAAAAAAACAGCTAAGACTGAAAATAAAATTAATTATAAGAAATAGAGTAAACGATGGAAGGACAATATGTTTTGTTTAGAATAAGTTCAGATAACTCAAGACTGAAATGTCAGAGTTAAATACAATTCTTTTATTATAAAATATTTATTATGTGTTACTAGTGTTAATCAAAACTAAAATGTCTGAGTTTAAAAGACCATTGTTAATTTCAAATATTTGTTATAGATAAATAGTATGAATTATATACTAAATGTTATATTGTTAAAGTAAAGAAATGTTAATTAATATTATATTAGAATAGAAAGTCAGAAGGGGTATAAACAAGATGTATTATTCAAAAACTTTGTACGTAAAAACAGATAAAATCTAGGCCAAATGATAAATCTAAATAACATTATATTTGATGAATTAAGTACAGAAAAATAGTTAAACTGATGGAATTTATATAAAGTAAATCAGTCACAGAGTCATATAACTGGAACTATAATTAAGAAAGATATTGTAAAAAGATAGTAAGAATTACTGGAAAAACTGCAAATGTAATAACTAAAAATTCAAAGTGGGGAGTCACAAATTAATGATTAATATTTAAAAAGATAACCAATTAATTAAATTGAAGCTGTACGAGTTTAAATAATTATTAACATCTATAAATCTGTATCTATTTATAGGCGGCAACTGAAACTTTACTTGTTTTTTAACTTAAAATATTGAGACTCTAGTTACTTACTTTATCGATAGTTTACCAAGGTGTCGTCTGATGTACTCTTGGCAGAGAAAAAACACAGGTGAATGCAAATTAACAAACACATATTTTACAAACACAAATAAAATGGTATTTTATTTATCTAGCATGACATTTTTTCTGTTTTCTTTTCAGTTTAAATTTACTAAAATACACCTCGTTCTTTTTATCGTACTACATGACACTTAATGAATTGTGAAGCTACTTCAAATGGTGACTTTTACTGTTAAGTTATGCTTTTCCTAGGAGTAGCACTCCGAACAATATTTAATTCACATATGCATGCTATCAAAATTCATTTACTACTGATTATAACCTAATGCTTAATTTATTTTCTACTAAAACGACCCAGATTGCTCACTCTCTCCCTCTTATACGATTTAAGTACCCATTTATTTTTTATTTAGAGCTCTTTAAAATGAAATTTTTTAACATAATGAACTGGATGGTCGTTACTTAACTCACGGCGTCTTTCCGGCCACGTGCAGCCCTGCGTACATGTCCGAATGTACAATCAATTCACATTTTAATTTTCTTGGTTCACTCCACTTAGTTCGATATGAGATGTGGTTGCTGTCGGAATTAATAGGTTTGAATTGAATGTTAACACTTCATGACTATGTTAGTAATATAATTTTTTAGTTCGCGAACTTTTTTGTTCACCCTGGCCAGGGAGAAGTTATATCGTCGACTGGGTGGAGCGCTACCAACAATTTCTCCCACTCACAGTTAGGCATGACGGAAATTACAATGCCTTAGTCGTCAAAGTCATCGTCACTGTTCAAATAACACATGCAACTCCCGTGTGTTGGACGTCGACGAAATTTGGTGTCCATTGGTTGCGTCACAAGGATAGGCGGGATCTCGTCAAGACTTCCGTCATCTACCGGCAGCATTGCAAACAGATTTTATAAAATTGGCCATATTGTTTTATCATCTCGGCGTCGGTGGCGCGCCTCCTGGTGTTTGCGCGTGTCACTCAACACTACAGTTTTAAGAATTGTATTGTGTTGTTGCACCTTGACGCATTCCATCATAGTTACACCGTACTGTTCCTTTGTTTGAACAAAGCTTTCATTCAACACATGGCTGGCCACACAGATGAAAACAAATTTATGATTTTTTAAATAAAATTAAAAAACCCTCCTTTTAGCCCCATTACAATATCCCCCCCCCCCAATGAGAGATCTTCTGCCAAAACAGAAGAAATCTCATTGCCAAACCCCTAAGAGGATCGGTGAGGATATGGTGCCAACAACCCCCCATTAGTTCTTATACATCATAGGTAAACTACCCCCCCCCCTGGCTCGGCGACTATGGCCGCACCTGAACGATATTACTGGACTTCTCTATACGAGATCCCAACACCATAAAATCGAACAGACACGCACCACAGCGCACCTAACCTTTTAACATGCCACCCCCAAGATCCAAATCCCTGGCCTTATACCATGCCAGATCCTCAACCGATATGTCCCCCCTTGTCATGCATACTGGGTCGCCTTCAGCAATACTGGGCGCATACATATACTTATTAATATATCCTGACAAAATTATTCTCAAATCCAAAAATTTCGTTTAAATTAAAATCAAATTATTACATTACCATTACTTTGAATCCCTTGACTCTATTAATTTTCTCCACTACCACAATCACAAAGAAAAAACAAATTGAACATCTTATTAAAACATGAATAATGTTTAATACCCTATATTCTAAACAATATAACTCAATAAAGCACTAGTAATACACATAAACAATAATACACTTGAAATTCAAACTTCACTTATATGGCAGGCATAAAAAATAAAAAAATTTTAATTTATCAAAATATACTTTTTCAGTATTCAGAAAAATGTAAAATTATTTAAATCAATTAAACGACAAAATTTGCCTCAATCAATTGCTGGGAACTGGTCTTGTCTATAACATCAGCCATCAGCTGATCAAATTAGGTCAAGTCAACGACCTTGACATACATATGTTATACAAAGCTACACCATGAAATACATAAAACATCTTTAAAATTTTTAACTTCAAACATAATAAAACATAATAAAATAAGACATTTAAAATTAACATAGTATTATTACAATTAACAATGAAATTGACATTTAAATTAATCAAAAATTGCACATTTATAGCTTTACTTATTTTCAACTTCTATCAAAATCTGTCACTTGTTCCAATCAATTTTTTAATTATATTCAACTTTCATTATATTCAAATATTTAACTCCATTGAAAAATTTTCAAATCATTTATAAGTGATACACTACAGCTGATCAGTTGATTTTCTTAGCAAGGTGAATGACCTTACCCTAACTACATTTCTAAACATTACATCATGTGAAATACATTAGACGTTTACAAACCTTATATTTTAACATAATAAAATAACAACACAATAAGACATACTAAACACACTATAATAAACATCTAATGCACCTATTTCTCAAATCAAGATACAATTATTTAATTAGCTCAGGAGCGAGTCATCATCATTCAGTTACAACAAAATTTTTAACTCGTTGCTCCCCTGAGCAACCTCCTTAACCACACACACTATTGTTTTCTGATGTTGGACTGTTGCGCCCATTTGCATCCACAAGGACGGCATTGGTGGAGGAATTTAACATCTCCTTGTCCTTGCTTCTGCGTTACATTTTAAAATTAAGTAGATATCATCATATCTATTGTTATATATTAATAAGCCCTTAATGCGGGTCTACCACCTGGTTTACTGTTCCCACGCGAACAGAGTGGCAGCCGCTGTTCCATAGTCCCGGGGATTTTCTCTAAAGTCACCCTCCATTAATTTCAAATATACACCAATTTCAAGCACAGCTATGGTCAGGTTTACAATTGTTGGCCATAGCTGGCCGCCATCCAAAACCACGATTAGTGCTGGTAAGGCAGTAATCACCCGAAAAGGCGGGGAAATCATCTCTAAATTCAGGCATGTTCTCTTCGTCATTATGATACACGGCACGGCAATCAATCAGCATATAATATAAAATTATATAAAAGTTGTGCCGTGTATTTTACGCCAGTTTGGCCTCCGATGGAGGTAACACTCTCTGTTACCCCCAACACTTACTCCTATCTACAGTGGCACATGCCACCACTGTACTAGCCGACCTATATCTAAACTTAATATCCTTCTCCAGTTGCAGTCTCTACATTCCGTAAATACATCACTTCTATTAACACCCCACAACCCCCCAAAATTACCCACATATCTTGTATGAAAACATAATACACATTTACCTTGAACATTGACATTGTTACTTTAAATTAAATGATTTTCCTTTAAGTAATTTGTATAGAAAACTATAAACATTATAATTTGTAATTTTTTATTAACTCTTTTATATATCATCATTTAATTATTTATCACTTACTACACTTAGATTCTTCAAAATTTCAAATTTATTATTAACCTTTACTTTACATCACATTTCAATTATTATTACCTTTTAACTATGGTTTCTATTTAGTATAATTATCTCAAATTAGTTTCATCATTGAGTTTAAAATCTTTTCAACACACATAAACATTTTACTCTATTTAACTTGTATTATAAAATTTATACTCACAGTACATCATTCAAAACATATGATTCCAAAACAACACATCTCCATTACCTTCTGAAACAATAACGATAATATGATTCCACAACTAAATACATTTTACATTTATTCGTTTATTAATTATTATCAAATTTAAATCTCATAAAATAATTCAAAATCATTAGAAAAATTCCTTTATACAACATTTTAAAACAATCAAAATATTTAATCATCTCAAATTATTTACTTCAATCAATTATTAAAACACAACATATTCTAATTACTTTACTTCCACAAAATTACAATTCATTAATTACCAACTCATTATTTCTTTTGTCTGATAAAATATTATTATTATTAAAATCAATTTCTGCTACATACACATTGTTTACATAAAACATTTTACAATACAAACACAGTTAATTTCACTAAAAATTATTTACAAATCTTATCATTATTGTTCAGTGTCCCACACTTCATTTCATAATCTGGCCAGGTCATTACCATAAATTAAAAATATTTAAAAATTGTCCATTCACTCGTTTTAATTTCAACCTCCATCAACATACAACATAATCACATTTTTATAACATACATCATTGTTATCCACATACAATTTGTTATTATTATTATGACCATTATAGACATAATATTGGACATCATTCTTATCTATCAATTCATGAAACCCATCTACATTTGTGATTTTAGTTCGGTCTCCCTCAGTAGTTTTATTCAATATAAAGTCAGTTATTTTATCATCATATTCATTTACTATACTCCTTAAAACATCAGGTAAGTTATTATTATTTATACAGGTATCATTAAAATAATTATCAATCTCTACTTTATAAGGTAAGTATCTTATATCATTTATCTTCACCACTTCTAATCTCTCTTTTAACTCTATTATATTTTCTCTTTAACTGATATATCATTATCTCCCTGTCTGCACACAACTCTGTCTCTAACTTCCAAACACTCTCTCCTCTCTCTCTCACTGTTTCTATATTATTATGGTCGCTAATTATTTTCATGGTATTATTTTTATATATCTCGTTTTCAACTATCTTACTACTATCGGTTGTTAATTCATTTTCGTAATTATTTGTTATTTTATTATTACCCTGGTCGTCTGTTATTTCGTCACAATCACTCGTAACTGTGTCGTTTTCTACCTCCTCCTTCAGCGTTCTACTTTCGTTTATTTCGTTTTGTATTTTGTTTATATTTATTGTTATCTCACCTCTCATGCCCGCAATAGTTTTATTCATACTTTCTAATTTGCTATTCATATTTATTTCACTCACTCTCAATTCGCTCCTTACATTCATGAACTCGTTATTTAAATCGGCAAGTTTATTGTCTACTGTGTTTATCTCTGATTTGATTTCAGTTTTAAATTCATTTAAACTCATGTTTAATTTATTATTTTCTGATTTGACTTCCGTTCTCATTCTTGACATCATTTCCATCAACGCTAATTGGTTAAATATATTTACATTATCGCTTATTTTTGCATCTACTGTCTCAATCGTTAATTCGTGTTTTGTATTGTCTATGCTCTCGTTAATATTTGTCGATATTATATTGTCTTGCGTACCATTTAAAATAGATTCCTCTACACTACTTCCACATAAATTTGCTTTCTTATTTTTCTCTGCCATTTTCGATCAGGTTGTAAATTAATTTAGTTTCTATTCAATTAAAAATTAATTTACAACGTCCCTGTTCGGGTGCCAACTGAAGCTCTACGAGTTTAAATAATTATTAACATCTATAAATCTGTATCTATTTATAGGCGGCAACTGAAACTTTACTTGTTTTTTAACTTAAAATATTGAGACTTTAGTTACTTACTTTATTGATAGTTTACCAAGGTGTCGTCTGATGTACTCTTGGCAGAGAAAAAACACAGGTGAATGCAAATTAACAAACACAAATAAAATGCTATTTTATTTATCTAGCATGACATTTTTTCTGTTTTCTTTTCAGTTTAAATTTACTAAAATACACCTCGTTCTTTTTATCGTACTACATGACACTTAATGAATTGTGAAGCTACTTCAAATGGTGACTTTTACTGTTAAGTTATGCTTTTCCTAGGAGTAGCACTCCGAACAATATTTAATTCACATATGCATGCTATCAAAATTCATTTACTACTGATTATAACCTAATGCTTAATTTATTTTCTACTAAAACGACCCAGATTGCTCACTCTCTCCCTCTCATACGATTTAAGTACCCATTCATTTTTTATTTAGAGCTCTTTAAAAATGAAATTTTTTAACATAATGAACTGGATGGTCGTTACTTAACTCACGGCGTCTTTCCGGCCATGTGCAGCCCTGCGTACATGTCCGAATGTTCAATCAATTCACATTTTAATTTTCTTGGTTCACTCCACTTAGTTTGATATGAGATGTGGTTGCTGTCGGAATTAATAGGTTTGAATTGAATGTTAACACTTCATGACTATGTTAGTAATATAGATTTTTTAGTTCGCGAACTTTTTTGTTCACCCTGGCCAGGGAGAAGTTATATCGTCGACTGGGTGGAGCGCTACCAACAATTTCTCCCACTCACAGTTAGGCATGACGGAAATTACAATGCCTTAGTCGTCAAAGTCATCGTCACTGTTCAAATAACACATGCAACTCCCGTGTGTTGGACGTCGACGAAATTTGGTGTCCATTGGTTGCGTCACAAGGATAGGCGGGATCTCGTCAAGACTTCCGTCATCTACCGGCAGCATTGCAAACAGATTTTATAAAATTGGCCATATTGTTTTATCATCTCGGCGTCGGTGGCGCGCCTCCTGGTGTTTACGCGTGTCACTCAACACTTCAGTTCTAAGAATTGTATTGCGTTGTTGCACCTTGACGCATTCCATCATACAATTACACCGTACTGTTCCTTTGTTTGAACAAAGCTTTCATTCAACACGTGGCTGGCCACACAGATGAAAACAAATTTATGATTTTTTTAAATAAAATAAAAAAACCCCTCCTTTTAGCCCCATTACAAAATTACAAGAAATTAAGGGAAGATAAACCTTTTATTTCAATCTGAGATTTAGTACAATCATAAATATAACATAAAATGGCAAACATTTTGAGAAGGGCAGGAAATAAATTTTTTAGGCCTACAATTTCAAAATGAAGTAAGCATAGCATTTTAGATAAAAAACTTAGTAAAACTATCTCATTTGGTATCAAATCAAGCAGAATGAACTAAAGAAGGAGATTATGTATGTAGTATTTAATAAATTTAAATAATAGCAAAAATATATTCAGTGATATAATGTAATATTTAGATATGTAACGGAAGCGAAAAAGATTTGAAACAATGTATTGCTAGTATTAAATTGGCTAAGACATTTTTAGATGATGAAGGAAGTTAGAACAGTTGATTATTAGACTTTGTCGAGCACACTTGAACGAGATTTTAGCTCATATTTACCTAATAACGAAGTCAAGTATGGCGTTCATTCGATAAGCCTAGTCTACAGTGAAAATAATAAATTTCTAAAAAAAACTTAACTTTAAAATCAGTGATGTAACGGGGCTAAAAGGAGGGGCTTTTTATTTTATTATAAAATCATAAATTTGTTTTCATCTGTGAGGCCAGCCACGTGTTGAATAAAAGCGCTGTTCAAACAAAGGAACAGTACAGTGTAGCTGTACGATGGAATGTGTCAAGGGGCAACTACGCAATACAATTCCCAGAATTGCAGTATTGAGTGACACGCGCAAACACCCACAGGCGCGCCACCGACGCCGAACTGTTAAAACGATATGGCTTAAACAGAATATTTTTCTAACATGTGTTTCTGTGCTGGCGGAAGTCTTGACAAAATCCCGCCTACCTTTGTGACGAAAACAGTTTCAGTGAAATTTCATCGACGTCCAACACACGGGAGTTGCACGTGTTACCTGAACAGTAACAATGACTTTAACGCACAAGGTATTGCTTTCCGTCTTGTCCAAAAAACCCTTGGTAGAGGGGTACTTGATAGACGCTCTTCGCAGTTCCTCACCGAAGCTAGCCTGCGCAGGCAGCCCGCCAAACGGGGCTCATCAATAAAGTTTCAATATTAATCGAAAGGGAGGGCAGTATTTAAAACAAATAATGTGCAAGTGAGTGCAGTATCAAAATTTTAACACATAAACTTTTCAGACACTTCAAAAGAGAACTTAGTGAGTGACGCGTCGTTAGCTCGAGGAGAAACCACGCGGCCAGCAGGAACCGTGCGCAACAGTATGACACCGAATACATACTTATTTCGAATAAAATGGGGTGTATATATATTTAAAAGGGGTTTTGTAATGGAATGTGTGTGGCAGTATCAAGGAACACAATACGATAGCTTTCGCCAGCAGATCTCTTTTGGCCGCGGAGAGAAACTATACCACCACAGAGAAGGAGCTACTGAGCATCGTATTTGCGGTAGGAAGTTCCGGACGTACATCCTGGGGAACCAGACAGTGATCAGGACAGACCACAAGGCGTTGTCATTTCTGAATTCTTGCAAATTAACGCACAGTCGTCTAACCAGGTGGGTATTAGCTTTACAAGAGTACATTTCCTGGGAGTACATAAAGGGATCAGATAATAAAGTACCAGACACCCTTTCCAGGGTAGATATTATAGAAAATAAAACAGGTAGGGACCTTAAAGAGATAGAAATTTTTAGATTAACTAGAGAAGATACAATTTTTGGTGAGGAGTTAAGGGACATTAAGAATATGCAAAGATCTGAAAATAAATTGGGTAAAATAATTGTTAGTTTAGAAAAGGATGTAGATGGGTCTGAATATAGTACACGTTTTCAAGTATATCAAGGGATCCTGTTTAAAAAAGTAGAAGGGGGTGAGCGTGATTGGAGACTAGTTATACCAGAAGGGTTGGTAGATAAAATTATTTGGGATTGCCATATAAGGTATGGGCATTTTGGGGCAAAAAAGTGTACTAATGTTTTAAAGGAATCATGTGTATTTAAAAATATGGAGAGGAGAGTTAGAAGAGTGTTAAGAGTTTGTGATTTGTGTCAGAAGTCAAAAGTAGTGAATTATAGAGTAGAAGGGGAGATGAATTATATAAAAGTTGAGAGACCATTCGATTTAATTGCAGTTGATTTGTATGGACCATTGCCTAGAGGTAGAGGTGGTGTGTTGTATGTATTTGTAGTTTTAGACACGTTTTCGAAATTTGTTAAATTGTACAGTATCAAGAGAGCGACGAGCAAAGTACTCAGCGAAAAAATAGTAAGAGATTACATGATTAATGTACGAAAACCAAAAATAATTTTATCCGACCACGGACCACAGTTTATAAGCGGCAAGTGGTGACAGACGCTTGGGTGGGAAGGCATCATACCCAAGCATACGGCAGTTTACCATCCACAGTCGAACCAGGCAGAACGGGTGATGAGAGAGATTGGTAGGATATTTCGGGCGTATTGTCACGCCAAGCACACAGAATGGCCATCCTACGTTAAGAGAGTAGAGGAGTGGCTGAATTGTACCACCCATGAATCCACCGGATTTACGCCGCATGAGTTGATTAGAGGAACAAGGCCACCCAGAATATTGGAACAACTTTTTGAATATCCACCAGAAAATCAAATTATAGACGTAAATATGAAGATCAGACTGGCGAATGAAAATTTACTTACAAAAGGAGAACGGAGAAAGCAGAGACATGATGCGAAAGGGAAATGGACCAAGTATGAGATAGGTCAATTAGTGTTGGTAAAGACATGATTTGTCGAGTGCACAAGATAAAGAGATAAAGAAGTTTTTCCTGTTATATGAAGGGCCATATGAAATTGTGGAAGTAAAGATGCAAAATGCGTATGTGTTACGGAATCAAGCAACGCAGGAGATAGTGGGTACACAAAATGCGACGAACTTGAAGTTATATAGGTCACTTTAAACGTTTGAATTCTACAGATAATATTAAGATGTTGTTTTATGTTTCAGAAGGGGCTCTTCCCCATTTTCGGGTGGTCACGACCTTACCAGTCCTGGCCGTGGTTTTCAGCACTTGGAGGCGGACCATGGTTGGCAGAACTTCCTTCGGGCAGGGAAACAACGATGGTCCGGCTCCACCAAAATTGGTAGAGATTTGAAATTTCACCACATATTGAACAGGGAGGGGGACCCCTAAAGGTACGTGACACAAATTATTTTTTTTATACACTCAAGGTGCAGCGGTCAGGTGTACCTGTCACATACCAGCAATGCCTTCGAGTGTTTGTAAATAATGGAGGCTATATATATATTAAAGGCAATGCAATCACAAACAAAATTTTAGTCTCATTGGTAAAATAAAGTTTACCAATGAGAGCAGTTACAGATTAATTAGGAAAATGAGTTTTGCTAGGAGGGAGGCTGGGGGATGGAATAGACGGCGGGTTTGGATAAATGGTAGGAGGGGGGGAGTAGATTTGGTTTAGAAAGGGGAAGTGAATTCACAAAGTGGATCTATTCGGTCCCCAAGTTTCCCTCATGGCAAAACCCCATTTTCGGGCGATTACTGTCTTACCACCGCTTATAGTAGTAATAATAGACAGCCTCCAATGTAAATAGTTATCAAAATATAATTTGGAATGTTTATAATTTTAAATTTATGTCAATTTTAGTAAATAAGCGACCAAGTATAATTGTAAAGTTCATAGTACCAGTGAGAGTTGGGACGTGCAGAAGTGTGTAGAATAAAATAGAAACTTGTTATACAAGATATGTGGGCAATTTTGGGGGGTTGTGTGGTGTTAATAAAAGTGATATACTTAGGGAATGTAGAGACTGCAACTGTAGGGTGAACTTGTAGGAAGTACACAGCGAGAGGAGTTGTGGAGCGTTTCAGAGATGTGTTTGATGAATCGCCAGGGAGAGCTAAGGATTATATATGTGAGCTGAAGTTTCGGGAACACTCACCCTACATGCAGAGGAGTTATCCAGACTCCCACCATGGCCACGTAATATCCCTACTTCAGTCACATTCTACCCCCACCATGGTCACGTCGTACTCACACCCCTGACGTCATAAAATTCAAATTTCCTACCACGTGGTACTGGTACATGTTACGGCTAAATCGTATGGACTGAAAGTGCACATAAAAATGATTTCCATCGGACACCAAACGGTCTCCAACAGTTTTAACTGATAAGTTTACAAATAACAACAATGCTGTTAATTATAACAATAAATACTTGTTACTATAAACAAATTTATAACTATGTATAATACCTGATCAACAAACTGTTCATTCTCTTCTTTGATGATTTCTTCTTTTACATGCAGTTCTCCTTTTAGGACAGAATTTATAACTGGGAATGCATCCTGCAAATTGAACAATTATAAAATTTACTTTGTCTTCTCAGTGATTTATACAGTACCATATAAAGAGGTGATCAATATTAAATATGAAATATATAGAATAACCTATCAATTTTTGCAATAAATATCCATACTCTGTACCTACATGGTGTGTGTGCGTGCACGCGCACGCACGAGTGTGCGATTTTACGTACTTAACCTCATGTAGTTTATATGTATACAACATTATGATACAGTATGTGTATTCTGTTGATTTTTAATTACATATCTACAAACGAATGAGATCCAAATCTCAAGTGGTACATGACACGGAACAACCTAACACATTAGCTATGGGCTAAATAATGGTTATGCACATTACCTGTTCAGTGTCAGCCTCTTCTGGATCTGCTTCTTTCTTTACACTGACCGTGAAAAAAACCTACAAATAACAAAGAATTAAAATTTACTTTTATACAAATTCATTACCATTATACGAGAATGCTTTATAAGAGGCTGTAAAGAAAACCATAAAGATGTTCAAGACCGTAATAACATTTCATGGACAGTATAAGAGTTAAGAGTTACTGATGTTAAGAGTTAAGAGTTACTGATGGTATGGTTTCTGCTCACAGAAAACAAGGTAAATTGAGAACAGTATTGAATATTATAAAAAATTATTAGGGGGAAGAGGAGAATCAGGAACAAAAATAGGTAAATATCAAAACGGGTAAAGACAACTGAGAGGAATCAGTGTCAGAGCACACGCCAAATGGAGAAACAAATTTGCTTCTGTCAAATACTGGATTCTAAATTAAGAAGAAATTCCCAAATTATATGTTTGCAGCATGCTATTATAGAAGCTGCATGTGAAACCTAGACAATACGGAAAAGTGAAAGACACAACCACAGCATTTGAAAACTGCTGCTGTAGGAGAATATTAAAAATATACTGGATGGACAAAGTAATTAGAAAACAAAAATGAACAGGTTCTGGAAACAATTGGTGAATGGAGAGGTTGTGAAGATGAGACAGTGTGGTGGGTCACTATGGTTGAGACCCAGTAATGACTTTGCTGATGGGCGCCCAGTGAGTGGAAAGTACTGTAGAGGAAGGCAGAGACTAGAGAACCCAGGTTGACTGTTCGGTTGTGGGACGCTGTAAGCTTTCACAGATAAAGAAGGTGGTTCAGGAAGAGTCAAAGAAGAAGATACGAAGAGTCTGAGAAACATGTCAGACACATCAGGTGACACCACATTTGCCTCATGAACAGCTGTAAAGCAACATGATGGTCTGCAGTATCGTTAATTACTGTCATGTAAACAAAAAAAAGGAAAGTCAATTTTGTCTGTTGGAAAGGTATGACTTGATTTTCTGAGTGGCTAAGAGAATGTTGTTAAGAGATTATCATGGATATACCATGATACAGCAATGCTGTTCATTATAACAATAAATGCTTGTTATTATAAACAAATTTATAACTATGTATAATACCTGATCAACAAACTGTTCATTCTCTTCTTTGATGATTTCTTCTTTTACATGCAGTTCTCCTTTTAGGACAGAATTTATAACTGGGAATACATCCTGCAAATTGAACAATTATAAAATTTACTTTGTCTTCTCAGTGATTTATAGAGTACTATATAAAGAGGTGATCAATACTAAATATGAAATATATAGAATCACCTATCAATTTTTGCAATAAATATACATACTCTGTACCTACATGGTGTGTGTGCGTGGACGCACTCGCATGAGTGTGCGATTTTACTTACTTAATCTCATGTAGCTTATATGTATACAACATTATGATACAGTTTGTGTATTCTGTTGATTTTTAATTACATATCTACAAACGAATGAGATCCAAATTTCTAGTGGTACATGACACGGTGTAATGGGGCTAAAGGGAAGGGTTTTGTTTTATTAAAATTATAAAATTATTTTCCATCTGCATGGTCAGTCCCAATGTGAAATAAAACTGTCGTCACACAAAGGAACAGTGAGTTGAAGTTTTGAACGTAGCCGGTACAATGGAATGCAATGTCGAGTCTAACTACAAGGTAATTAAGCATTGAGGCACGTACAAAGACGCGCAACATGAACACGGGCGCATAGACGACGCAGATCCGACTCCAAAGGACGCCACGAAAAATGGCGAAACAACGAAAGTTTTGGGCCATGCGGTCTTGTGACGCCGGATACACTTAGAGGCCACGCCTTCCACAGCCTCAATAGTTTCGCCAGTTAGCATTGTCAACACCTGTGCACAATGCAAAACCATGTTATCTAAACAGTGACAAAAAACTTTGTAATCTAAGGGGCAGTGTATGTTACTGGACGCAGTCAGACAAAGTGGGGATTTGGGTTAGTCGTTTCACCAGTCGACAACATACTCCCCCCGGCCGGGGTTCATAAAATAATTCGTGCACGACAAAAAATTTTCTAACGTATACATAGAGTGTGAAAATGTAATGTAAACCAACATCTCAGCGTGAAATGCATAAAGTATAGACAGCAAAGTGAAAATGTGAGAAATTTTCGAACAAATATATAGTGCGGCGCATGGTCATCAGAGGTGCCAAGAGTTAAGCAATCGACGAGCATTTTCCCGAATTCACTAAAATTTAACTAATTCAACGAGTGCTCTAAAAGTATGGGTATGTACATTTGTGTGAATGTAGTGAATGGGCAAACTGGGTCGTCTTCATAGACTGTAAGTAAATTTTGAAAACTAGTTATTAAGGTATCTATCATGTTAAAAAAGATAATAGTGTATTTCAAAAGTTAAAAATCATGTGAAAAGATTAATATTTTTGGTATTTCATGCATAGAAGGGAGTGGGAAGAATAGATGTTTATTAATCGTAAATAAAATGTTATCTGCTAAATGATATACTTTGTTAACGAAATCATTTCAAACACCTTATTTCATTTGCTGCACTGATCAGTTCGTCGTACGAGCGGGGTTAGTTCACCACTAGATATCCGGCCAAAACATAGAAGAAATAAAGGTAGGTGGAAGTTTGAAACTTTTTTACTATAATAAATAAAATAAGCAAATATAGTTAAAATGGTGCCGTGACCAGGATATAATAAATATAGTTACAATGGTGCGGCGTGACCATGATGTAATATAATAAAAATTTGTATTACACCGGCCTATTTTTACAGTGTAGGAAGTGAAATACGGTTGTGAAAGAAAAATTTAATTTACGTGTCACGTAATTATGATATAAAAGTCCTTTTATATATGCTATAGCATAATATTTTGAACTAATTGTATTTAAAACATAAGTTATAAACCAGATAAAAAATGTCTGAGCACACAGAAAAAAGCATTGTAACAGACGTAGATATGAGCGAAGTGGCCTTTAAACACAGGCATTGAATGAAAGTGAAATGCGGGCAGCTGGTCCAAGCGCTGCTATGGA
Organism: Magicicada septendecula; assembly: GCA_034769895.1. Taxonomy (NCBI): domain Eukaryota; kingdom Metazoa; phylum Arthropoda; class Insecta; order Hemiptera; family Cicadidae; genus Magicicada; species Magicicada septendecula. The sequence goes on along the minus strand of CM068373.1, from coordinate 310,853,509 downwards.
AACAGCTGTTAGCAGTAACATAATAATTCATTCTACCCCAATTGCTACTCAAATGCAATTAAGCGAATCTTCTGCTGATTCTGGAATTCAATTAACTCCAGTTTTAATAAACAAAAATAAACAATCTGATGACAATGATGTAATGAGCTTTTTACGAAAAATTGATAGCAAGTTTGATAGTAGCTTAAACAAACTGAGAGGCGAGTTGAACCAGTTTGAGAGTCGTTTTAATTCTAATGACGATTTATTACGCAAAATGTATAATGATATTAATGAGCAGAAAATAAGATATGAAGAACAGAATATTAAAAATGACGCTAATTTTAAAGAGATTAATGTAATGTTTGATAATCTAATAAAACAAACACAAGATGATGTAGATAACGTTGCAAGAAATACCGGTAAGTGTAGTGGGAATGTAACTGAGAACAAGGTGAGTAATCATGATAATTATAGTAATGAGTTAACAAGTAATAGCAAAATAAAAAGTGATAAGGAGATAATTAAAAGTGCATTAGAAAATAAAGTGAGTAATAATAGTGGAGATGCAGTTTTAGTGGAAACAGAGAGTAGTTATAATAAATAAACCTCAATAAATAACCTCTTGGTTAAGGACCAAGGCGTACCGCGCAGCTTTTTGTGTTAGTGTGACGGTGTATGGCTAGTACTACGCGCCACCAGCTGCTAGTTGCGGTATTCACAGCCAGGAGGCGGCGCTGTTATCTCGCCGCCTACTCAGTTTGCCTCACGAAGCTGAGTGCACGCCGTACGGAACCTCTGCCGGGAATTGAACCCGGGACCACGAGCGCATCAATCGCCCGCGTTAGCCACTAGACCACCTGGAGGCTGAGAGTAGTTATAAGATAGTGGTTAAAGAGAGGTTAGGTTTACAAAGGGCAAATTTTTCCCGTGATTTAAATGGAGCAAAGACTCCATATTTGAGTTATGAGGACAGAGTTTCCTCCAGTAATTATGTGAGAGACAAGGTGTCTCTAACTAGGTCCCCTTTTATGTATCATGAGTTCCCTGAAAGAATCAGGAACTGGGTTATGATAATGTTATGTTGCCTTTTGTGTGGAGTGAGATGGTGTCAGGATGAGTGGTTTTGTGAGAGAGTGGGAGAATTATTCACATTGAGAGAGAGAGAGAGAGATAATATTATTTGATGTTGTTAGAAGTTATGAAGAGCTACTAGAGAAAATAGGGAGAGAGAGAGTTAGTAATATTGTTGACTTACCTTGTTATGAAGATAGTGCAGAAATAAATAATAATAACATTGATAATTATATTGAATGCTTACCTGTGCATAGATGTGGGGTATTAATAAGAGATGATTATGAAATGGTGAGATTGAAATACACAAGAGTGATAGGTGATAATACAGACGGTGACAAGACCAAAACTAATGATATAGACAGGTTTTATGATTTAATAATGTGGGATAATCCAATATATTATTATGCGGGCTGTACGGAACAATTTGAAATACTAGAAAATTATTATATAAATAATAATAATGAATTGAGTGTGAGTAAGGACGATAATTATTATATAAAAGTAAGACTCATACATGATGATGGAGGCTGAATATAAACTCAATAAATGGACACTCTCAATATTTTAGTTTATGGTTCTGACATTGCTAATTTAGGAAATGAGGTGTGGTAAACTAAAAAATAATGACAAAAGATTGTAAATAAATTTATAGTGAAATTGATTGTGTCTGTATGGTAATATGTTTTATGTAAACAATATGTGTATGTAGTAGAATTTGTTTAATAATAATAATAATATTTTGAGCAGACTATATAAATAACAGGAATAGTTATGAAGGTAATTAAATGAATTGTTTAATTGTTTTAAAATGAAATTAATTGTTTTTGGAGTAAAGTAATTAAAATATGTTGTATTTTCAATACATGATGGAATTAAAATAATTTGAGAGGTTTAAATATTTTTGATTGATTTAAAATGTTGTATAAAGAAATTTTTCTAATGAATTTAAATTATTTTATGAGATTTGAATTCGATAATAATTAATGAATAAAGGAATGTTAAATTGTGTTTAGTATATCTTATTGTGTTATTATTTTATTATGTTAGAATATAAGGTTTGTAAACGTGTAATGTATTTCACATGGTATAATGTTTGGAAATGTAGTTAGAGTAAGGTCATTCACCTTGCCAAGAAAATCAGCTGATGACTGGTGTTACATATGTAGTATGTCACTTATAAATGATTTGTAAATTTTCCAAGGTAATTAAATGTTCGAGTATAATTAAAATTGAATATAATTAATGATTGAATAATATTTTCAATGTGGTTAAAAGATTTTAAGTTAAATGGTAAACTGAGTTGAACTAGTTTTGAGTTTTAATGGTAAATGTAATATAAAAAATGGTAAAAGTTAGAATTTGGGTGATTATTATGGTGTTAGGACATTTAAAGCAGTCCAAGTTAAGTTTAGAAGGGGAGTTGAACAAAGTAATATTGTGGTGAATAAAAGTAATGTAGAATTTGAGAGGTAATAGTGACACAGTAGCTATGGGGAAAATAGGTAGAGTAATGATTGATATATTGATGTAATAAATAAATGAAGATATTTGGTAGATGAAAGTGAGGTAATGGGAGAGTAATTAATTGATAGAGGAATTTTGTAAGGGGGGGTGGTGTGATAAGGAGTCCTCAACGAAAAGCGTTGTGGCGGGAAGGGAACCGATTAACGCCGGAAAGGGTTGCCTAGGGGAAGTCCAGGAACCAGATAAGGGAATGAGCAATGGGAGGGGAACACACATCCTGAGTACAAAGGGGTAGAGAGTATTTTTTTATAAGGGTAAATTGATGCGAAATGAGTTAGAGTGATAAGTTAGGGGTAGAGAATGGTTAGTAGATGTTTTGATAGGAGGGGTGTCATATTAGATAAAAGCTGTTAAGTGAGTATTAGAGACAGAAAGGGGGGGTGAGGTTATATGTAATCACCCAATTATCAGTTGAAATGTTATGAATAATTGAGTCACCCAAACTAATTGAGAATGAAATTATTAAAGAAAGAAAGTCATAGTCAAAATATAAAAAATAATTGAAACATGTGACAGATTTTAATAGAATTTGAAAATAATTTAAAGCTATAAAATATGTAATTTTGGTCAATTTAAAGGTAAATTTTATTGTTTATTGTAAGATAATAATAACTATGTTAATTTTGAATGTTTTATTTTATCATTTGGTATTATGTTTGAAGATAAGAAATTTTAAAGATGTTTCATATATTGTATAATGTAGCTATGTGTAACATATGTATGTCAAGGTCGTTCACTTGACCCAGAGAGATCAGCTGATGACTGATGTCAGATACAAGACCAGGTTCTAGCAATTGATTGATGCGATTTTGTCGTTTAATTGAATTAAATGATTCTTAAATTTGTTCTGAATATTGAGAAAAAGTATATTCTGATAAATTTAAATTTTTTTGAAAAAAAAAAAATTATTTTTATGCCTGACGTATAGATGGTGTTTGGAGGTTCAGAATATTTATGGATTCTATATTAATGTGTTAAATGATTTATGTTATGCATAATGTATGTGTTGTAAACAACGGTAATAATAAGTATGTATATGCACCCAGTGTTTGCCAAAGACAACTCAGTATGCATGGAAGGGAAAACATATCGGTTGAGGATCTGGTATGGTGAAAGGCCAGGTTTGGAATTTTGGGGGTTGGAATTTGAGAAGGTTAGGTGCGCTGTGGTACGTGTCTGTTCGATTTTACGGTGTTGGGATCTCGAACAGAGAAGTCCAGTAATATCATTCAGGTGCAGCCATGGTCGCCGAGCTAGGGGGTAGTTTACCCATGATGTGTTAAGAATTAACGAGGGGTTGTTGGCACCATATCCTCACCGATCCGCTTAGGGGTTTAGCAATGAGATTTCTTCTGTTCCAGCAGAAGATCTCTCATTGGGGGGGTATTATAACGGGGCTAAAGGGAAGGGTTTTGTTTTATTAAAATTATAAAATTATTTTCCATCTGCACGGTCAGTCCCAATGTGAAATAAAATTGTCGTCACACAAAGGAACAGTGAACAGTGAGTTGAAGTTTGAACGTAGCCGGTACAATGGAATGCGATGTCGAGTCTAACTACAAGGTAATTAAGCATTGAGGCACGTACAAAGACGCGCAACATGAACACGGGCGCATAGACAACGCAGATCCGACTCCAAAGGACGCCACAAAAAATGGCGAAACAACGAAAGTTTTGGGCCATGCGGTCTTGTGACGCCGGATACACTTAGAGGCCACGCCTTCCACAGCCTCAATAGTTTCGCCAGTTAGCATTGTCAACACCTGTGCACAATGTAAAACCATGTTATCTAAACAGTGACAAAAAACTTTGTAATCTAAGGGGCAGTGTATGTTACCGGACGCAGTCAGACAAAGTGGGGATTTGGGTTAGTCGTTTCACCAGTCGACGACATACTCCCCCCGGCCGGGGTTCATAAAATAATTCGTGCATGACAAAAAATTTTCTAACGTATACATAGAGTGTGAAAATGTAACGTAAACCAACATCTCAGCGTGAAATGCATAAAGTATAGACAGCAAAGTGAAAATGTGAGAAATTTTCGAACAAATATATAGTGCGGCGCATGGTCATCAGAGGTGCCAAGAGTTAAGCAATCGACGAGCATTTTCCCGAATTCATTAAAATTTAACTAATTCAACGAGCGCTCTAAAAGTATGGGTATGTACATTTATGTGAACGTAGTGAATGGGCAAACTGAGTCGTCTTCATAGACTGTAAGTAAATTTTGAAAACTAGTTATTAAGGTATCTATCATGTTAAAAAAGATAATAGTGTATTTCAAAAGTTAAAAATCATGTGAAAAGATTAATATTTTTGGTATTTCATACACAGAAGGGAGTGGGAAGAATAGATGTTTATTAATCGTAAATAAAATGTTATCTGCTAAATGATATACTTTGTTAACGAAATCATTTCAAACACCTTATTTCATTTGCTGCACTGATCAGTTCGTCGTACGAGCGGGGTTAGTTCACCACTAGATATCCGGCCAAAACATAGAAGAAATAAAGGTAGGTGGAAGTTTGAAACTTTTTTACTATAATAAATAAAATAAGCAAATATAGTTAAAATGGTGCCGTGACCAGGATATAATAAATATAGTACAATGGTGCGGCGTGACCATGATGTAATATAATAAAAATTTGTATTACACCGGCCTATTTTTACAGTGTAGGAAGTGAAATACGGTTGTGAAAGAAAAATTTAATTTACGTGTCACGTAATTATGATATAAAAGTCCTTTTATATATGCTATAGCATAATATTTTGAACTAATTGTATTTAAAACATAAGTTATAAACCAGATAAAAAATGTCTGAGCACACAGAAAAAAGCATTGTAACAGACGTAGATATGAGCGAAGTGGCCTTTAAACACAGGCATTGAATGAAAGTGAAATGCGGGCAGCTGGTCCAAGCGCTGCTATGGAAACAGCTGTTAGCAGTAACATAATAATTCATTCTACCCCAATTGCTACTCAAATGCAATTAAGCGAATCTTCTGCTGATTCTGGAATTCAATTAACTCCAGTTTTAATAAACAAAAATAAACAATCTGATGACAATGATGTAATGAGCTTTTTACGAAAAATTGATAGCAAGTTTGATAGTAGCTTAAACAAACTGAGAGGCGAGTTGAACCAGTTTGAGAGTCGTTTTAATTCTAATGACGATTTATTACGCAAAATGTATAATGATATTAATGAGCAGAAAATAAGATATGAAGAACAGAATATTAAAAATGACGCTAATTTTAAAGAGATTAATGTAATGTTTGATAATCTAATAAAACAAACACAAGATGATGTAGATAACGTTGCAAGAAATACCGGTAAGTGTAGTGGGAATGTAACTGAGAACAAGGTGAGTAATCATGATAATTATAGTAATGAGTTAACAAGTAATAGCAAAATAAAAAGTGATAAGGAGATAATTAAAAGTGCATTAGAAAATAAAGTGAGTAATAATAGTGGAGATGCAGTTTTAGTGGAAACAGAGAGTAGTTATAATAAATAAACCTCAATAAATAACCTCTTGGTTAAGGACCAAGGCGTACCGCGCAGCTTTTTGTGTTAGTGTGACGGTGTATGGCTAGTACTACGCGCCACCAGCTGCTAGTTGCGGTATTCACAGCCAGGAGGCGGCGCTGTTATCTCGCCGCCTACTCAGTTTGCCTCACGAAGCTGAGTGCACGCCGTACGGAACCTCTGCCGGGAATTGAACCCGGGACCACGAGCGCATCAATCGCCCGCGTTAGCCACTAGACCACCTGGAGGCTGAGAGTAGTTATAAGATAGTGGTTAAAGAGAGGTTAGGTTTACAAAGGGCAAATTTTTCCCGTGATTTAAATGGAGCAAAGACTCCATATTTGAGTTATGAGGACAGAGTTTCCTCCAGTAATTATGTGAGAGACAAGGTGTCTCTAACTAGGTCCCCTTTTATGTATCATGAGTTCCCTGAAAGAATCAGGAACTGGGTTATGATAATGTTATGTTGCCTTTTGTGTGGAGTGAGATGGTGTCAGGATGAGTGGTTTTGTGAGAGAGTGGGAGAATTATTCACATTGAGAGAGAGAGAGAGAGAGATAATATTATTTGATGTTGTTAGAAGTTATGAAGAGCTACTAGAGAAAATAGGGAGAGAGAGAGTTAGTAATATTGTTGACTTACCTTGTTATGAAGATAGTGCAGAAATAAATAATAATAACATTGATAATTATATTGAATGCTTACCTGTGCATAGATGTGGGGTATTAATAAGAGATGATTATGAAATGGTGAGATTGAAATACACAAGAGTGATAGGTGATAATACAGACGGTGACAAGACCAAAACTAATGATATAGACAGGTTTTATGATTTAATAATGTGGGATAATCCAATATATTATTATGCGGGCTGTACGGAACAATTTGAAATACTAGAAAATTATTATATAAATAATAATAATGAATTGAGTGTGAGTAAGGACGATAATTATTATATAAAAGTAAGACTCATACATGATGATGGAGGCTGAATATAAACTCAATAAATGGACACTCTCAATATTTTAGTTTATGGTTCTGACATTGCTAATTTAGGAAATGAGGTGTGGTAAACTAAAAAATAATGACAAAAGATTGTAAATAAATTTATAGTGAAATTGATTGTGTCTGTATGGTAATATGTTTTATGTAAACAATATGTGTATGTAGTAGAATTTGTTTAATAATAATAATAATATTTTGAGCAGACTATATAAATAACAGGAATAGTTATGAAGGTAATTAAATGAATTGTTTAATTGTTTTAAAATGAAATTAATTGTTTTTGGAGTAAAGTAATTAAAATATGTTGTATTTTCAATACATGATGGAATTAAAATAATTTGAGAGGTTTAAATATTTTTGATTGATTTAAAATGTTGTATAAAGAAATTTTTCTAATGAATTTAAATTATTTTATGAGATTTGAATTCGATAATAATTAATGAATAAAGGAATGTTAAATTGTGTTTAGTATATCTTATTGTGTTATTATTTTATTATGTTAGAATATAAGGTTTGTAAACGTGTAATGTATTTCACATGGTATAATGTTTGGAAATGTAGTTAGAGTAAGGTCATTCACCTTGCCAAGAAAATCAGCTGATGACTGGTGTTACATATGTAGTATGTCACTTATAAATGATTTGTAAATTTTCCAAGGTAATTAAATGTTCGAGTATAATTAAAATTGAATATAATTAATGATTGAATAATATTTTCAATGTGGTTAAAAGATTTTAAGTTAAATGGTAAACTGAGTTGAACTAGTTTTGAGTTTTAATGGTAAATGTAATATAAAAAATGGTAAAAGTTAGAATTTGGGTGATTATTATGGTGTTAGGACATTTAAAGCAGTCCAAGTTAAGTTTAGAAGGGGAGTTGAACAAAGTAATATTGTGGTGAATAAAAGTAATGTAGAATTTGAGAGGTAATAGTGACACAGTAGCTATGGGGAAAATAGGTAGAGTAATGATTGATATATTGATGTAATAAATAAATGAAGATATTTGGTAGATGAAAGTGAGGTAATGGGAGAGTAATTAATTGATAGAGGAATTTTGTAAGGGGGGGTGGTGTGATAAGGAGTCCTCAACGAAAAGCGTTGTGGCGGGAAGGGAACCGATTAACGCCGGAAAGGGTTGCCTAGGGGAAGTCCAGGAACCAGATAAGGGAATGAGCAATGGGAGGGGAACACACATCCTGAGTACAAAGGGGTAGAGAGTATTTTTTTATAAGGGTAAATTGATGCGAAATGAGTTAGAGTGATAAGTTAGGGGTAGAGAATGGTTAGTAGATGTTTTGATAGGAGGGGTGTCATATTAGATAAAAGCTGTTAAGTGAGTATTAGAGACAGAAAGGGGGGGTGAGGTTATATGTAATCACCCAATTATCAGTTGAAATGTTATGAATAATTGAGTCACCCAAACTAATTGAGAATGAAATTATTAAAGAAAGAAAGTCATAGTCAAAATATAAAAAATAATTGAAACATGTGACAGATTTTAATAGAATTTGAAAATAATTTAAAGCTATAAAATATGTAATTTTGGTCAATTTAAAGGTAAATTTTATTGTTTATTGTAAGATAATAATAACTATGTTAATTTTGAATGTTTTATTTTATCATTTGGTATTATGTTTGAAGATAAGAAATTTTAAAGATGTTTCATATATTGTATAATGTAGCTATGTGTAACATATGTATGTCAAGGTCGTTCACTTGACCCAGAGAGATCAGCTGATGACTGATGTCAGATACAAGACCAGGTTCTAGCAATTGATTGATGCGATTTTGTCGTTTAATTGAATTAAATGATTCTTAAATTTGTTCTGAATATTGAGAAAAAGTATATTCTGATAAATTTAAATTTTTTTGAAAAAAAAAAATTATTTTTATGCCTGACGTATAGATGGTGTTTGGAGGTTCAGAATATTTATGGATTCTATATTAATGTGTTAAATGATTTATGTTATGCATAATGTATGTGTTGTAAACAACGGTAATAATAAGTATGTATATGCACCCAGTGTTTGCCAAAGACAACTCAGTATGCATGGAAGGGAAAACATATCGGTTGAGGATCTGGTATGGTGAAAGGCCAGGTTTGGAATTTTGGGGGTTGGAATTTGAGAAGGTTAGGTGCGCTGTGGTACGTGTCTGTTCGATTTTACGGTGTTGGGATCTCGAACAGAGAAGTCCAGTAATATCATTCAGGTGCAGCCATGGTCGCCGAGCTAGGGGGTAGTTTACCCATGATGTGTTAAGAATTAACGAGGGGTTGTTGGCACCATATCCTCACCGATCCGCTTAGGGGTTTAGCAATGAGATTTCTTCTGTTCCAGCAGAAGATCTCTCATTGGGGGGGTATTATAACGGGGCTAAAGGGAAGGGTTTTGTTTTATTAAAATTATAAAATTATTTTCCATCTGCACGGTCAGTCCCAATGTGAAATAAAATTGTCGTCACACAAAGGAACAGTGAGTTGAAGTTTGAACGTAGCCGGTACAATGGAATGCGATGTCGAGTCTAACTACAAGGTAATTAAGCATTGAGGCACGTACAAAGACGCGCAACATGAACACGGGCGCATAGACAACGCAGATCCGACTCCAAAGGACGCCACAAAAAATGGCGAAACAACGAAAGTTTTGGGCCATGCGGTCTTGTGACGCCGGATACACTTAGAGGCCACGCCTTCCACAGCCTCAATAGTTTCGCCAGTTAGCATTGTCAACACCTGTGCACAATGTAAAACCATGTTATCTAAACAGTGACAAAAAACTTTGTAATCTAAGGGGCAGTGTATGTTACCGGACGCAGTCAGACAAAGTGGGGATTTGGGTTAGTCGTTTCACCAGTCGACGACATACTCCCCCCGGCCGGGGTTCATAAAATAATTCGTGCATGACAAAAAATTTTCTAACGTATACATAGAGTGTGAAAATGTAACGTAAACCAACATCTCAGCGTGAAATGCATAAAGTATAGACAGCAAAGTGAAAATGTGAGAAATTTTCGAACAAATATATAGTGCGGCGCATGGTCATCAGAGGTGCCAAGAGTTAAGCAATCGACGAGCATTTTCCCGAATTCATTAAAATTTAACTAATTCAACGAGCGCTCTAAAAGTATGGGTATGTACATTTATGTGAACGTAGTGAATGGGCAAACTGAGTCGTCTTCATAGACTGTAAGTAAATTTTGAAAACTAGTTATTAAGGTATCTATCATGTTAAAAAAGATAATAGTGTATTTCAAAAGTTAAAAATCATGTGAAAAGATTAATATTTTTGGTATTTCATACACAGAAGGGAGTGGGAAGAATAGATGTTTATTAATCGTAAATAAAATGTTATCTGCTAAATGATATACTTTGTTAACGAAATCATTTCAAACACCTTATTTCATTTGCTGCACTGATCAGTTCGTCGTACGAGCGGGGTTAGTTCACCACTAGATATCCGGCCAAAACATAGAAGAAATAAAGGTAGGTGGAAGTTTGAAACTTTTTTACTATAATAAATAAAATAAGCAAATATAGTTAAAATGGTGCCGTGACCAGGATATAATAAATATAGTTACAATGGTGCGGCGTGACCATGATGTAATATAATAAAAATTTGTATTACACCGGCCTATTTTTACAGTGTAGGAAGTGAAATACGGTTGTGAAAGAAAAATTTAATTTACGTGTCACGTAATTATGATATAAAAGTCCTTTTATATATGCTATAGCATAATATTTTGAACTAATTGTATTTAAAACATAAGTTATAAACCAGATAAAAAATGTCTGAGCACACAGAAAAAAGCATTGTAACAGACGTAGATATGAGCGAAGTGGCCTTTAAACACAGGCACTGAATGAAAGTGAAATGCGGGCAGCTGGTCCAAGCGCTGCTATGGAAACAGCTGTTAGCAGTAACATAATAATTCATTCTACCCCAATTGCTACTCAAATGCAATTAAGCGAATCTTCTGCTGATTCTGGAATTCAATTAACTCCAGTTTTAATAAACAAAAATAAACAATCTGATGACAATGATGTAATGAGCTTTTTACGAAAAATTGATAGCAAGTTTGATAGTAGCTTAAACAAACTGAGAGGCGAGTTGAACCAGTTTGAGAGTCGTTTTAATTCTAATGACGATTTATTACGCAAAATGTATAATGATATTAATGAGCAGAAAATAAGATATGAAGAACAGAATATTAAAAATGACGCTAATTTTAAAGAGATTAATGTAATGTTTGATAATCTAATAAAACAAACACAAGATGATGTAGATAACGTTGCAAGAAATACCGGTAAGTGTAGTGGGAATGTAACTGAGAACAAGGTGAGTAATCATGATAATTATAGTAATGAGTTAACAAGTAATAGCAAAATAAAAAGTGATAAGGAGATAATTAAAAGTGCATTAGAAAATAAAGTGAGTAATAATAGTGGAGATGCAGTTTTAGTGGAAACAGAGAGTAGTTATAATAAATAAACCTCAATAAATAACCTCTTGGTTAAGGACCAAGGCGTACCGCGCAGCTTTTTGTGTTAGTGTGACGGTGTATGGCTAGTACTACGCGCCACCAGCTGCTAGTTGCGGTATTCACAGCCAGGAGGCGGCGCTGTTATCTCGCCGCCTACTCAGTTTGCCTCACGAAGCTGAGTGCACGCCGTACGGAACCTCTGCCGGGAATTGAACCCGGGACCACGAGCGCATCAATCGCCCGCGTTAGCCACTAGACCACCTGGAGGCTGAGAGTAGTTATAAGATAGTGGTTAAAGAGAGGTTAGGTTTACAAAGGGCAAATTTTTCCCGTGATTTAAATGGAGCAAAGACTCCATATTTGAGTTATGAGGACAGAGTTTCCTCCAGTAATTATGTGAGAGACAAGGTGTCTCTAACTAGGTCCCCTTTTATGTATCATGAGTTCCCTGAAAGAATCAGGAACTGGGTTATGATAATGTTATGTTGCCTTTTGTGTGGAGTGAGATGGTGTCAGGATGAGTGGTTTTGTGAGAGAGTGGGAGAATTATTCACATTGAGAGAGAGAGAGAGAGATAATATTATTTGATGTTGTTAGAAGTTATGAAGAGCTACTAGAGAAAATAGGGAGAGAGAGAGTTAGTAATATTGTTGACTTACCTTGTTATGAAGATAGTGCAGAAATAAATAATAATAACATTGATAATTATATTGAATGCTTACCTGTGCATAGATGTGGGGTATTAATAAGAGATGATTATGAAATGGTGAGATTGAAATACACAAGAGTGATAGGTGATAATACAGACGGTGACAAGACCAAAACTAATGATATAGACAGGTTTTATGATTTAATAATGTGGGATAATCCAATATATTATTATGCGGGCTGTACGGAACAATTTGAAATACTAGAAAATTATTATATAAATAATAATAATGAATTGAGTGTGAGTAAGGACGATAATTATTATATAAAAGTAAGACTCATACATGATGATGGAGGCTGAATATAAACTCAATAAATGGACACTCTCAATATTTTAGTTTATGGTTCTGACATTGCTAATTTAGGAAATGAGGTGTGGTAAACTAAAAAATAATGACAAAAGATTGTAAATAAATTTATAGTGAAATTGATTGTGTCTGTATGGTAATATGTTTTATGTAAACAATATGTGTATGTAGTAGAATTTGTTTAATAATAATAATAATATTTTGAGCAGACTATATAAATAACAGGAATAGTTATGAAGGTAATTAAATGAATTGTTTAATTGTTTTAAAATGAAATTAATTGTTTTTGGAGTAAAGTAATTAAAATATGTTGTATTTTCAATACATGATGGAATTAAAATAATTTGAGAGGTTTAAATATTTTTGATTGATTTAAAATGTTGTATAAAGAAATTTTTCTAATGAATTTAAATTATTTTATGAGATTTGAATTCGATAATAATTAATGAATAAAGGAATGTTAAATTGTGTTTAGTATATCTTATTGTGTTATTATTTTATTATGTTAGAATATAAGGTTTGTAAACGTGTAATGTATTTCACATGGTATAATGTTTGGAAATGTAGTTAGAGTAAGGTCATTCACCTTGCCAAGAAAATCAGCTGATGACTGGTGTTACATATGTAGTATGTCACTTATAAATGATTTGTAAATTTTCCAAGGTAATTAAATGTTCGAGTATAATTAAAATTGAATATAATTAATGATTGAATAATATTTTCAATGTGGTTAAAAGATTTTAAGTTAAATGGTAAACTGAGTTGAACTAGTTTTGAGTTTTAATGGTAAATGTAATATAAAAAATGGTAAAAGTTAGAATTTGGGTGATTATTATGGTGTTAGGACATTTAAAGCAGTCCAAGTTAAGTTTAGAAGGGGAGTTGAACAAAGTAATATTGTGGTGAATAAAAGTAATGTAGAATTTGAGAGGTAATAGTGACACAGTAGCTATGGGGAAAATAGGTAGAGTAATGATTGATATATTGATGTAATAAATAAATGAAGATATTTGGTAGATGAAAGTGAGGTAATGGGAGAGTAATTAATTGATAGAGGAATTTTGTAAGGGGGGGTGGTGTGATAAGGAGTCCTCAACGAAAAGCGTTGTGGCGGGAAGGGAACCGATTAACGCCGGAAAGGGTTGCCTAGGGGAAGTCCAGGAACCAGATAAGGGAATGAGCAATGGGAGGGGAACACACATCCTGAGTACAAAGGGGTAGAGAGTATTTTTTTATAAGGGTAAATTGATGCGAAATGAGTTAGAGTGATAAGTTAGGGGTAGAGAATGGTTAGTAGATGTTTTGATAGGAGGGGTGTCATATTAGATAAAAGCTGTTAAGTGAGTATTAGAGACAGAAAGGGGGGGTGAGGTTATATGTAATCACCCAATTATCAGTTGAAATGTTATGAATAATTGAGTCACCCAAACTAATTGAGAATGAAATTATTAAAGAAAGAAAGTCATAGTCAAAATATAAAAAATAATTGAAACATGTGACAGATTTTAATAGAATTTGAAAATAATTTAAAGCTATAAAATATGTAATTTTGGTCAATTTAAAGGTAAATTTTATTGTTTATTGTAAGATAATAATAACTATGTTAATTTTGAATGTTTTATTTTATCATTTGGTATTATGTTTGAAGATAAGAAATTTTAAAGATGTTTCATATATTGTATAATGTAGCTATGTGTAACATATGTATGTCAAGGTCGTTCACTTGACCCAGAGAGATCAGCTGATGACTGATGTCAGATACAAGACCAGGTTCTAGCAATTGATTGATGCGATTTTGTCGTTTAATTGAATTAAATGATTCTTAAATTTGTTCTGAATATTGAGAAAAAGTATATTCTGATAAATTTAAATTTTTTTGAAAAAAAAAAATTATTTTTATGCCTGACGTATAGATGGTGTTTGGAGGTTCAGAATATTTATGGATTCTATATTAATGTGTTAAATGATTTATGTTATGCATAATGTATGTGTTGTAAACAACGGTAATAATAAGTATGTATATGCACCCAGTGTTTGCCAAAGACAACTCAGTATGCATGGAAGGGAAAACATATCGGTTGAGGATCTGGTATGGTGAAAGGCCAGGTTTGGAATTTTGGGGGTTGGAATTTGAGAAGGTTAGGTGCGCTGTGGTACGTGTCTGTTCGATTTTACGGTGTTGGGATCTCGAACAGAGAAGTCCAGTAATATCATTCAGGTGCAGCCATGGTCGCCGAGCTAGGGGGTAGTTTACCCATGATGTGTTAAGAATTAACGAGGGGTTGTTGGCACCATATCCTCACCGATCCGCTTAGGGGTTTAGCAATGAGATTTCTTCTGTTCCAGCAGAAGATCTCTCATTGGGGGGGTATTATAACGGGGCTAAAGGGAAGGGTTTTGTTTTATTAAAATTATAAAATTATTTTCCATCTGCACGGTCAGTCCCAATGTGAAATAAAATTGTCGTCACACAAAGGAACAGTGAGTTGAAGTTTGAACGTAGCCGGTACAATGGAATGCGATGTCGAGTCTAACTACAAGGTAATTAAGCATTGAGGCACGTACAAAGACGCGCAACATGAACACGGGCGCATAGACAACGCAGATCCGACTCCAAAGGACGCCACAAAAAATGGCGAAACAACGAAAGTTTTGGGCCATGCGGTCTTGTGACGCCGGATACACTTAGAGGCCACGCCTTCCACAGCCTCAATAGTTTCGCCAGTTAGCATTGTCAACACCTGTGCACAATGTAAAACCATGTTATCTAAACAGTGACAAAAAACTTTGTAATCTAAGGGGCAGTGTATGTTACCGGACGCAGTCAGACAAAGTGGGGATTTGGGTTAGTCGTTTCACCAGTCGACGACATACTCCCCCCGGCCGGGGTTCATAAAATAATTCGTGCATGACAAAAAATTTTCTAACGTATACATAGAGTGTGAAAATGTAACGTAAACCAACATCTCAGCGTGAAATGCATAAAGTATAGACAGCAAAGTGAAAATGTGAGAAATTTTCGAACAAATATATAGTGCGGCGCATGGTCATCAGAGGTGCCAAGAGTTAAGCAATCGACGAGCATTTTCCCGAATTCATTAAAATTTAACTAATTCAACGAGCGCTCTAAAAGTATGGGTATGTACATTTATGTGAACGTAGTGAATGGGCAAACTGAGTCGTCTTCATAGACTGTAAGTAAATTTTGAAAACTAGTTATTAAGGTATCTATCATGTTAAAAAAGATAATAGTGTATTTCAAAAGTTAAAAATCATGTGAAAAGATTAATATTTTTGGTATTTCATACACAGAAGGGAGTGGGAAGAATAGATGTTTATTAATCGTAAATAAAATGTTATCTGCTAAATGATATACTTTGTTAACAAAATCATTTCAAACACCTTATTTCATTTGCTGCACTGATCAGTTCGTCGTACGAGCGGGGTTAGTTCACCACTAGATATCCGGCCAAAACATAGAAGAAATAAAGGTAGGTGGAAATTTGAAACTTTTTTACTATAATAAATAAAATAAGCAAATATAGTTACAATGGAACAACCTAACACATTAGCTATGGGCTAAATAATGGTTATGCACATTACCTGTTCAGTGTCAGCCTCTTCTGGATCTGCTTCTTTCTTTACACTGACCGTGAAAACACCCTACAAATAACAATGAATTAAAATTTACTTTTATACAAATTCATTACCATTATACGAGAATGCTTTTTAAGAGGCTGTAAAGGAAGCCATAAAGATGTTCAAGACCGTAATAACATTTCATGGACAGTATAAGAGTTTAAGACTTACTGATGTTAAGAGTTAAGAGTTACTGATGGTATGGTTTCTACTCACAGAAAACAAGGTAAATTGAGAACAGTATTGAATATTATAAAAAATTATTAGGGGGAAGAGGAGAATCAGGAACAAAAATAGGTAAATATTGAAACTGGTAAAGATAACTGAGAGGAATCAGTGTCAGAGCACAGGCCAAATGGAGAAACAAATTTGCTTCTGTCAAATACTGGATTCTAAATTAGGAAGAAATTCCTCAAATTATGTTTGCAGCATGCTATTACAGAAGCTGCATGTGAAACCTAGACAATAGGGAAAAGTGAAAGACACAACCACAGCATTTGAAAACTGCTGCTGTAGGAGAATATTAAAAATATACTGGATGGACAAAGTAATTAGAAAACAAAAATGAACAGGTTCTGGAAACAATTGATGAATGGAGAGGTTTGTGAAGATGAGACAGTGTGGTGGGTCACTATTGGTTGAGACCCAGTAATGAGTTTGCTGATGGGCGCCCAGTGAGTGGGATGTACTGCAGAGGAAGGCAGAGACTAGAGAACCCAGGTTGACTGTTCGGTTGTGGGACGCTGTAAGCTTTCACAGATAAAGAAGGTGGTTCAGGAAGAGTCAAAGAAGAAGATACGAAGAGTCTGAGAAACATGTCAGACACATCAGGTGACACCACATTTGCTTCATGAACAGCTGTAAAGCAACATGTTGGTCTGCAGTATTGTTAATTACTGTCATGTAAACAAAAAAAAGGAAAGTCAATTTTGTCTGTTGGAAAGGTATGACTTGATTTTCTGAGTGGCTAAAAGAATGTTGTTAAGAGATTATCATGGATATGCCAAAAAATAAAGAGTGATATTCTACCTTTTAGACCAAATAAATGAAAATACTTGTAAAAAAGTGCCAGGTTTAGTATATAAACAGATAATTTTGTAGTAGGATAATGGAAGACCTCAGACAAGCATTGTTTTTAAGGCAACAAATCGCTGAGCTGAAATACAATCTGTTGCAACATCACACTCACTCGCCTGATTTACTCTATTTAATTTTAATTATTCCCAAAACTCAGAAATTCCCTGGGGAGGGTGGGATTTTTCTGGAGATGACTGAAAGTGGCAGTAAACGGTTATCAGAGGACCTAGAACAATCAAACTTCTAATGGGATAAAAGCACTGGAGCATCACTAAACCAAATGTGCAACAGTGATAATTCTGCTTTAAACCAAATGTGTTCAACTACATGAAGCCCATGCTTAAATATGAAAAGTGATTCCAAAACGAAAAGATACTGGTATAAGTCTTTTATTATTACGCTATGAACTTTTCAAATTGCCCTAGTATATACCTGTAAGGTATATGAGTATATGAAAGGATAAATGATCTTATCTACAAAAAGCCATGTTTCAACTGGATTTCCATCATATATTGTTGCATTAAAGATTATTGGTTATGATGAGGTGACATGAATTTTAATGATGTTAAAGTAAGATAACAATTTAATTAAGTCAAATGTATTTAATTATCTACTGTCTACTGTAGTGTAAACTTATTAACACACTTTCTACATTAATAGTTTGTTAATTATACAGTTAAAACCAGTATGCCTACCGTGTCCTTGACTGACTTGTTTATAACTAATCTTGAGAGCAGTGGCTTAGTAAGAAGGGTTAACTTCACTCCCCACGAACGGGTAGGTCGTGTACATAAAATCTGAAGGAAGCAATTGTATAGCTAACGGTTACAACATTATTAGTGGGCAATAAATGGTGAATTTGGACTCCCCCCACTTGGCACAGGAGCGGGTGGTCAGATAAAAAATTCAAATGCAAGTCACGATCACTCATAGAATAGTCAGTTGTGTGCCTGACTCTTAATATCTGGCTAACAAACATTTGAGACAAAACACAAAGGTTTGAATATGTACATCAATTACATGTCGAATATTGACTTTTAGACATATAATACTAATAATACATACAAGGTATAACATAAGACATATCTAATACTGATGTATTCTGCAGAAACTGGGAGTGAGTCAATGCAAGTCAAAACAGCGAAATGAGATGTCACAAGTACGGAGTTCAGGAGAATACCAGGAAGACTTGCAGAGGACAGGACTACCAGAGTGGACAACACAAGAGAATGAGTGATGATAGAATAGTATGAGTATGTTGACATAATTGGTCAACACAAACACAGAGGACTGGCAGATCAAAAAAAAAGTTTTAAAGCTACTTTGCAACTAACAAACAGACTACAAGTCTAAATTGGACAAGGGAGGAAGAGAATTGCTTGAAAGTTAGTAGTTTATGGAAAATGCATATTGTCAATGCGAACCCTACACAAAAGAATACATGTATAAATCATACCCTGTACAGCAATTAATTAAAAATCAATATGATGACAAATAAACTATTATTAATACAAGAAATGAATGTGTGTATACGATACGTGTATATAACATGTGTATCAATTTAATACATACATTAAACAGCAAAAAATATATTTTTATTTTTAAACTTCATACCTTGTCCTCAAATTTGATCTCTTCCATTTCTCAGATGATGGATAAATTTATCTTGTTAACACCTGAAACAAATGAAAACAAGTTGGCAGTCAATGAAGACTAAATCTACATCACCCACAAGTTAGCACAAGAATAACATCTGATTAAGGACACTTTTAGATTAAATGCATGTCTTTATTAATAAATAATGTTTTCCCATTGTCAGACCTTAGTTTAACCAATGAGGATGCCTTATCTTAGTGTGGGCAAGGTACTTCATTTAATACAATAAAGTGTTCTTGGCTGAAAGGAGATACCGAGACCACTTATGTAGAGGAAAAGTCACATTACTTCTGCACATGTAATTGGAATGAGCTAACATAAAGAAGAGCATTCAACCTAGTGCTAACTATACTGATGATTCCTGGAAAATGTTTTCCCCATAAAGGTACACTTTTCTTTGAAGCCATACAAACATGTGTCCACAATTTTTTTTATTAGTTCGTCATACCATGTTACTAATTTTTACACAGACTTTGTTTTTAAATTCCTATTTACCAGAAATTATAAGACTTTTGACATAATTTTAGAATTATTTTGAAAAGGAAACAACAAATGAATTGCTCCGCCCAACAACGTTTCAAATGCCAACATTTCCAAAACGCAGGTTTTATTGAAACAATGTTGCAAACAACATTCTGAATAGTGTGGGGTATTTTTAGTTTGAGAAAGTTTAGGTTGGCTGCTCTGAAATAAGCCTACAACCTCCTGTGTGTTTAGTTCCGCGATAGCAACAACGTTGTAAGCGCCTAACGTGCCTACCCAGTCAGGCGTCATGCTGTCACCTGATGACGAAAAACGTTTAAACAGTGGAAGAAAAAGGAAGATTTGTGTGTCTTCGTGGAAGAATAAGATAAGAAAAGTTACGAGGGACTCGGGAAATCTGTACATATCATCACGGAAGAAGCCAGTACCAGGAAAACTGCCCCCAACTGAAGTAAGCTCAACAACGTTGTAACCGCCACCTGTTGCAATGCACTAGCTCAGTGGTTCCCAAAGTGGGGTCCGTGGATCCTGGGGTCCGCAACAACGTTTCAGGAGGTCCGCAGACGCTTTTTAGAAAAAATAGAATATACCGTAATTTCCTACGATTTTTTGTAGTTTAACATCTTAATTTTAGAATCTTAAAACAATTACTAGAAAATTCCAGTATTTTTTTGTGCAAACTAATTGTAATTGTAAAAGTAACTTGAAACTAATGACTTTAATAATGTCTTTAAAGCTGGAAACACATTGCTATCACGTCACGTGAGCTCAGAACTTGCCTTAACCCATGAAATCGCAGTGCAGAGACACACTTAGGCCTACGTCACGTCACTTCATGTTACATCATTTCACGTGAACTCATGAGAACACGCGTGAACTCATGTGAACACACGTGAAGTCATGTGAACAGTTGTGAAGGCAAATAAATTCTACTTAGTTGTGAAACATGGAGTGCTGCAGTTCATCAGATTATGAAGAAGACTTGGAAAATGCTTGTGCTATTCTTGTAATCAAAAAATCAGTTAACAAAAGAAGGAGCTGGATACACAATATAAACTTAGAAAGACAAGAAAAAGGTGACTTTCAGAAATAAGTACAGAAAATACAAGAAGATCCAGCTAAGTTTCAAATGTATTGAATAAGAAAGAATTTGATTATTTACATACAAAAAAAGAACACCCATCTCCAAAACGCTATAAGCTCGCAAGAGAGATTAGCCATATGTTTAAGGTAAGCGTGAAATAAACAAAAAAAGACTTCACATCTTGTAAAAATTTAGCATTTTTAAAAGCATAAAATTTGTTTAACGTCTTTCAACATGAAATTACTGATTGGTGGTTATAAAAAAAAACACATTTTTTAAATTAAAAAAGGAAACATACTGTCATTTACATATCGTTAATAATTTGAAAACCACCTAAGTTGATTAACATTCGACGATTGTTTTCTTCTGTAACTATAGTCTGTGATTCGACTGTGTTGGTCATTTGAGGTAAGTACGTTGAATAACAGCTAGTTGATGGCGATTCTGATGCTGAGTAAGTAGGAGGCCGTTCTTGTTTTGATAAACGCTGATTCATGTCGATCTGGGCTTGCAGTACTGTGTTGCTCAGCTGTAATTTAATTTTAGCTTGTTCCAGTGGTGGTAAAGTTTTGGTCATCTTTGCCATGCGTAGAAAGAACACGTCTGTTTCGTCCATTTGTTGACATTTTTTTTCATGCCAAGCATTTCTTAAATTTGCATTGTCTGTTAATAAGTTTAACATTTCACTTACATCCGTGTCTCGCCCATCTCATTTTCTTTTCTTTTTTTATTACTTCCAAATGATCAGAAACGTCTTCATTTCTGCCTACACTAGTTTTTTCTAACACACTTTCATTGGGCTGTGTTTGATTATACTCACTTCAGTTTCTGATCCCTGTGTAGAACTGTCCTCAGTAACCTCTTGTACATTCCCTAGTATTTTTCTTGTGTCTATGAATGGCAAAAGGAATGCCATTTGATTTTCGTATTTCCATGTTGTAATTTTATTACAAGCTTGGCCACTTTTCTTCTGACGATGCCTTTTCAGTGCATTTAAGAAACATCTTCTCAGTTTATCCCACGTTTCTTTCACCGTTTCAGCTGCAAAGAGAAAAAAGTAACACTACTTGATTACAGCTACTTAAAGTTCTTGTGTTTAGCAAAAGATTTGGAGTACTTAAGGGGAGCTTGAAGATTCGTATGCTATGTTGATACTTCTTGAATATTTCTATGCAAATTTTATTGACAAATTTTTATCCTATGTACTTTTTTTTACTTTTTGAAGATTCTTGTTGTTTAAAATATTATGTCCCTTTGCCACAAATATTTGAATATTTTTGGAACAGATGACTTAGAAGGCTACAGTTTGCTTTATTTTAAACGTAAATTTATAAAATTTAAGTTTGCAACTATTATTCACGTGAGCTCACGTGACATGATAGTAATGTGTTTCCAGCTTACAGTCTGTCCAGGCAGGAAAGGCGGCTAGAAGATTAACAGGCCTATCGCGAACGAGCGCGCGCACACGTATACAGAAACTGAGTCACATAGGCAGCACTGTTAGCCTGGTTTAAGGGAAGAGTCACCTCTGCTTGAACGAATTGTGTGTGTTTGTGTTGTGTGAGGGGAGTTAGATAATCCTCTAGCTGCCTTCCCAACATGATTTTATAAATCGTGTCGCGTAGCAGATCTGTTTGCCAGCCGAACTGACTAGAGCGCCGCATCAACGTAGAACTGATCGTGCTGTTTTAGTCCACGTATAAGCACTGTATCTCGCATATAAGCACTGTATCTAAGCATAACATTTTTCCATGTATCTGGTTTTACACCTAAGTAGCTGGATTTCTACACGTATGGCTGGAAAGATAGAGCCGAGGTTGCAAAGTTAAGAAATAAACTTGACGTCGAGAGTAACTTCATATTGAAATTATTAGACATTAAACCTAACATTGCAAAGCTACGTTCAAAACAGATTCATTCTTCACATTAAACTATGTTTGATATCATTAATATTATAATTTTGAAAGTTAAAAGAATTCTGATTTTAATACATTTTAATTAAAATATAAGAGTTTGTATCATATTTACGGTTTGTTTTATTGTATAACAGACAGGGTCCATGAAAAAAAAACACATTTTTTTAAATTAAAAAAGGAAACATACTGTCATTTACATATCATTAATAATTTGAAAACCACCTAAGTTGATTAACATTCGACGATTGTTTTCTTCTGTAACTATAGTCTGTGATTCGACTGTGTTGGTCATTTGAGGTAAGTACGTTGAATAACAGCTAGTTGATGGCGATTCTGATGCTGAGTAAGTAGGAGGCCGTTCTTGTTTTGATAAACGCTGATTCATGTCGATCTGGGCTTGCAGTACTGTGTTGCTCAGCTGTAATTTAATTTTAGCTTGTTCCAGTGGTGGTAAAGTTTTGGTCATCTTTGCCATTTTTAATTTTTTAGAGGGGGTCTGCGGACTGAAAAGTTTGGGAACCACTGCACTAGCTGATACATGGAAAAAGTTTTGTCAGCTTGCGGTTGCTCCGCACTCATATTTTCGATCGCCTATTCCGAGAAGCGAGTTTGCGTGTGTAGGATGGTGTGTACTAGCTCTCGTACTTGCGGCTTGTGATATTTGCAAATGCGCACTTGCGTAAACGCTTTCCACAGTCGCTAAAACAGATTTCCGTTCCACCGCTTTATTCATTTCTTAAGGAACTGATTTTAGCTGACAAAACTTTGTTCCGTGTACAATACCCGTGTTACTTTAGGGATTTGAATACTACCTGTTTATGTATGAATATAAAATGAAGTTAATCATATTTTATTTTGAAGCTAATATAAAGTAGTTAAAATTAGGGCATAGCCATCCATGTATCTATTAGCAACAAGTTTTTATGGGTATCGATATTTTAAAAAATTTAATTTTTAAAATATTGACATAAAAATTCGAATATTTTTTGAATTTTTATTTTTTGTTAAGATTATATAAAAGGATCTATAAATCATAGGAAGATGGTTATGCAAAAAAAAGTCTCAAATTTTAAAATTGTTGGAAATTTTTCACTAGAGAAACCCCTTAAAGAGACAACTTTTGACATAATTTTGTTCCTTTCAGGGTAGAGTGTGTTGGTGCAGTTTTGATTGCGGGGACATCCTTCATGAAGAAAAACTAAAGCTCTTCCAGGATTTTCACAATCTGACCTATAATAACCAAACAAGATTTTTGGCAGAAACTAGCATGAAGGTGGTCGACATAAACCGCAGAAGGGTAAATGAGGAGCTTTCTACCCATCATTGCACTGTTGAGTATTACATTCCACAGACAGAATCCAATGTTAGGATTTGCCAAAAAACTTTATGTAATATATTTCAAATCACTCCTCGCCGCCTTCAGATTCTCCAACCAAAAATTAAAGAAGCCTTTAAAAGACGAGCGTGGAATACATGATAACAGAAAAAACAAAGTTTCTCATGAAACTAGAGAGCTAGTAAAAAGTCATATATCATCTTTTGCTCAACAAGAAGATCATTATTCCAGAAACACTAGTAACAAGAAATGCCTCAATCCAGATTTGAGTAAGAAAAAAATGTGGAAACTGTTTTTGGCCAAAAACCCTGGAGTAGTTTGCTCCCTGCATTTGTACAGAGATGTTTTTAACAAAGACTTTAATCTTAGATTCAGGGTCCCAAGATCAGATATGTGTGCATACTGTGACAGATTGTATGTGCAGATGTT
The DNA here is from genome assembly GCA_034769895.1 of Magicicada septendecula. Classification (NCBI taxonomy): domain Eukaryota; kingdom Metazoa; phylum Arthropoda; class Insecta; order Hemiptera; family Cicadidae; genus Magicicada; species Magicicada septendecula. Next base: position 310,829,276 of record CM068373.1, on the reverse strand, counting down.
GTCAGCTAAGAGTGAAAATGAGCTAAAAGCAGTCGAAACTGAAAGTAAAATACATCATATGAGAGCAGACCTAGCTTATAAGTCACTTGCACGGGATGCCTCAATCTCTAAAGAAAATCGAAATACTGTTGTAGTATGTGTTGACCAACAGCAAGTTTTGTTTTGTCCCAATCTAACACATAACAATGTGTTTTATCAACGCCAGCTGTCTTGCTACAATCTTGCAATAAGCAATCAAGCTAACAACAAATCTATGATGTTCTTCTGGGACGAAACTGTAGGTAAACGAGGAGCAGCAGAGGTGTCATCGTGCATTCTCAAGTACGTAGAAATACACTTCACACCACTGAAGCCAGGTAAGGCACGTGTTTTGATTTTCTGGTCTGATCGATGTATTGGTCAGAATAATAACTGGCGGATGATTGCCCTAATGCAGCATCTAGTGGTGGGAAAGTACTTTTCGTCAGTAGAACAAAAGTTTATGACTACTGGTCATAGCTTCCTCCCATGTGACCGCGATTTCGCTGTCATCGAGAGAGCAAAAAAAGGGGCCAAAGTGTACATCCCTATGCACTGGGTAGAGGTAATTGCCAATGCCAGTCCCAGCAGGTTTGAAGTGTGTGTTATGGGAACAGACGACTTCAAGGATTTGAGTGTTGTTGAAAATTCTCTGCGTACAGGAAGCTATAAGATTACTGAACAGGTCTGGTATCAAATAGCTTCTGATGACCCTACAACATTACACGGCAGAACTTCACACAATGTGCTCCAGCCGTGGAAAACACATAGCATTGCTAAGAAAGCTCAGGGAAGGGGTGAGAGAAACCTTCCACCAGTTGAAGTAGCGCAATTTTGCAACTTGTATGGCGAGCGCCTTCCAATTAAACAGCCCAAGAAAACTGACTTGGAAGATATGTTCCAATATATTCCTGAGGAATTTGTTGAATTTTATAATAACCTTCGAGGTGAATAAACATTGTTTTGGACATACTTATTTACATACTTTAATGTCTTAATAGCTATCTTGAAAGTTTTTATTTGTAATGACCAGGTTAATATGTTTATATTCATTTTCTCAAAAAATTATTCTGTTAAGTTGACATTGTGTGTGTGTGTGTGTGTGTGTGTGTGTGTGTGTGTGTGTGTTTCATTAAAGAAATATGTACTTCAGAAAATTGTATTAATTTTATCCCTAGTTTCAAATAATATAATCAATAGGTACGATGTGCAACAACGTTGTAACCGACAGGCGCTTTGTTAAGAAACAAACTAATTAGAAATAAATAAATAAAATAAAAACTGCCAGAACCTTACCTGCGAACGTTTCTCGCTGACTTACCTTTTTATAAATTCCAATCAGAAGTTCAGAGTCGCCACCAATATCTTTGCAGGACAGATATGGAAACCTTTATACTCTACCTCCATTAAAACGGGATAATTTTGCAATCTGACTTCCCCCCAATTCAGAAGATTCCTGGAAATGTTAGACGAATTTTTCAGCACAGAATAGGAAATGGTTCATGGCGAAATAACTACAACTAACACATGGTTATATTGAAAACAAACCTTATTTATTATAACATTAATATATTTTCCTTATATTTGTATTTTTTAATAATTCTATTCCAATAACTTTTTATTGACTACTACTAAATCTTTCTATATGAACCAGTACCCTTTATAACACACACTCACACACTCTCATTCGATTTACATTGATTTCTGATAATTCCCCATTTTATTAACGAGCTCTTTAATTTAAATATACCCCCTTTTGGCCAATATATATTCACGGTACTTAACTGTCCACGCTATCCAAAATGTTTCCGCCGCCTTTCAGTTCACTTTCACTCTAGCTTTCACTGACACTGTTCTAATGCTTCACATTTACATATTATTTAAATTCCACTGACACTATTTCTTCCTTCTGTTCTTCTCCGTCACTTTTATATATTTCAGTAGACCTTGGCTACTCGATTCACGTCGGTCTACCGAAATTCCGAGGCTGCGTTACATTTACGGCTGTACTGTTTTAGTAGTTGTGGCGAACTGAACTGCTCTGCGACGACTGACTGTGTGTGTTTGTTAGTTGCCTAACCGCCCACGTGTTACGCGTCGCCGTCAATGTATTCTGTATTTCTTTGTTCCCATCACAGGTTCGGCGCTGGAATTTATGTACGTGCTTTATATCGTGTGACCGTTGGCCGAGCCGTGCGCTCATCCGCGGGAGTCCGCACCCTTGCTGATAGTCTGCATTCCTGTACTATGCTGTGCCTTACACGGAGCTACAGTCGGTTACCAAAAATACACTCTTGTTAAATAAAACTTTTGATTGTAACTTGGTTTGTACCGTTACAGCTTACAATGTTGTTGCTCAATAAGGAGGTTAGTTTTTTATATATTTCTTAAAATAAGTGAACAACAATCGTGTGGGACTGTAATATACTCTTTTCGAAATTGTTACAATACATTACGGCTAAAAAACTAGCCAAAAGATATATATACAACATATGAAAAACAGTTTTTACCATTTTTTGAAAAATTGTATTTTTGGCACTTGCAACGTTGTTGGGCGGAGCAATTCAATTGCTTATCAATTGAATGCTAAAATTTTTATGAAGCCTCAGAGTCAAAATGTTTGCAGAAGTTATACAGTATACTCTGTTTCACATAACTTCCAAATTGACAGCTGTGGGAATACACTGCAATACTACTAACAAACTGTTGTTTACAACGGAAGTTTGAAGCGTTTGACAGATTTAAAGAATTCAAATATTTGTTCTGCTTTATCTAGTCTGAAGACGCGAATCATCTTATTTATAGCTTTCAGGGTGCAGTAAATTTAATCTGGTCTTAAACAGAAAATCTTTGACAAATAATATTAGAAATCGTGTAGAAATTATAATTTTTAATGACTTGAAATACCATAAAGGACAATGGAACAATATTTCATAGTTTGTAAACTGCATATAAAAAGGATAACTGGGACTGATTGAATTCATGATCCGCTGAAACCACTTTGAAGAGTTTTCCAGTAACATGAAGGGTAACATTAATGATATTCATGTCACTGATATAATTTCTGACAGCCTAATAACACATTACTAAAACAAACCACATACAAAAACAGCTAACACATCCAAAACGTGATGTGTTATAACACTGAAAAGAGACATTTGTGTAAGCTGATAAGAATTGGCAACATTTATTTGTTGGTATGGGAAGGACATCTTAACATCAGCTATGAACGGCAAAGTGAAAGAGCACCAAATCTGAATTTCTTGTGCATTCCCAAGTGTCAATACTGATGTTATATGAAAGATATTGTAGGATTAAAAACAAAATTATATTTTATATTTTATTATTTCTTTGAAAAATGCATCTCAATTATCAGAATTTAACATAGTGACAATAGGGATATCCACCTTGCAATCATATTATGTTTATGTTGAACTGTTTGATTATAATAAATGGCTGTGCATGGCCAAATAATAATATTCAGTAGTTGGTTAACATGCACATTTATGTAATAGATTTTGTTTACTTTGTGTATTTTAATAATATCTAATGTCATGTATTGGATTAACACAATACAGTACTGACCAAACCAGAAATATTGGTAATTATCGACTTTCTGGGCCGCACTGGTATTGGCGTGACATTTTTTTTTTCTATTCTTCTATGTTATATAGACACGAGAAAAATAATCTTAAACGGCGGTCAAACCTATTTACGGAGAAAAAAAATAAAATAATTACTCCCATAAGAAAGCATGCAAAGGTGAATGAGCGCCATATTGACTGTGTAGACGGTGAGAAATGACAATTAACCTATCTTGCTTACACAGTCGTTTATATGCGATAACGGCTTCACTGATATCACTGTATACTATTTTTTCGAATTGTTTCACTATAGTTTTGTATCACGAACATCACATTTCACAATAGCACCACTAACCTTTTTACTTTTGAACATATCCACGCAGAGGAGGCCCAGCTGTTGTTGACGCATGACGTCACAGTGTGGAAGAACTACACAGTACAAGCGTTTGAGTTTTATTGCAAAGTGAGAGTAGATATTTAATTATGGTGTGACGATTTAATTGATAATAAAATCTGTAATAAATAAAAAATTAATTTACTAGCAATTAAGTATTTTTAAATCGCACTATTAAACCTACAGCCCCTGTACCAACTCAGAATAAGTATGAGATGTAAATGGACAATCTAACTAAACAATAAAAAAAAAATTGAATGGTAAAAAGGCAATTAATATCACAGTTAACCCTTTGCTAGTCATCATGTGTTGACCTGTTTAATTCCGGACTCAACGTGTTTAGCGAGTCGTCTGTAACTTAGGAAAGTATAAAAATCATAATGTTTGTAATTAGTAATTTGAAGGCACGAGTAGTAGTTAAAATAATTCACTTAAATTATATATGTATAATTAATGTATTGTTTCTTGTAATAATAATGTCAATTTAAATAAAAATAGGGACTATATTATCGCGGAGTACTCGCTCCGCTCCGTTGTAATGTGCCAGTCGAATCGAGAAAAGTGACAATGCAGCCGTCAGACCGTACACACCTACGAGCGAGAGCTCTGCAAAAATGCATTGATTAATTTTAAGCTTAACTGTTAGCTACCACTACTAAACGTGGCGAGCAAGTTTTAATATAGAAAATGTAGAAAGTTGTGTTAAGAAATGTAATAAGTTAAACAAAAAAATCTAACAACACGTAAGCAAGATGACGTCTCCCCTCAAGAGGTAAATTCCAGTACAACTTTACATATGAAGATGTGACCTGCATAAACTTCACATGTGGACGTATACGAGCCATACGACGCTGACTAGGACCTACGTGGATCTACACCAACTTTAACCAGAATAACTTCAATCTCCTCAGTGAACCAGCTATCTAGTACTCGCCGAAGACACGACACAGATGACGACGTCGACTTCCAGAATTCCCAAGAGTGACACCCCAGGACGAGGTCACCACAACTTATTGTAAAGGTGACTCGATAGCTTGCCTATCGAGAGTTAATTATATTTGAGACATAACTTACAGATGAAAGAGACTTTTCAAAGACAATAATTTTCTTTAAACTATAAATGAGACCGACTAAGAGTATACTGTAATATTGTATATCATACGTTGTAATGTTAATATGTAAATGTTAATTATAATCTCTTTAATAGATAATACCATTCTTCAAATGGTAAAAGAAGTCTTGCAAGCACCTAGATGAACATAGTAATACTCAGACGTCTTTGCAATATATTTAAAGTAAACTCGGATCCGAGGTAAACAGTACATGATCCTTATGATCCCTAGTTTTTCAGAAAACCCTTTGAATATTTTAATCTAATTAATTATGTTATGGGATCTTTTAATATAATTTGTTAATAAAGAGAAGTCATCTTATTACACGTATAAATGAGTGCATATATCAGTGAAATACCTTCCCTTGTTTCCTATGAATTAGCTTAATTAATTGTGTTGTTTAATTTCAGTTCGTTACAACGTAGGCAGCCCATATAATTGGCTGGTGTCAATTAGGATGGGTTCCCTGGATTTGTAACGTGGCAAAAACGTTACAATGGTCCGAATTAACCAGTAGACTAGTGTGTGAGTATGCGTGTGCGCGCGTTCGCACACACACACTCTCATTGAGTAGACTTCGTATTCCTGGCTGGTATGGACTGAATAAAGTAGTATTTAATTTAAAGAGCGAAGCGAGTTGTCAGGTTTAACTAGCTTGTGTGTGTGCGTGCACATGCCAGCGAGTTGTCAGTTTTAACTATCTTGTGTGTGTGTGTGTGTGTGTGTGCATGCACGTGCGTGTGGGCACATGCACACGCACACACACACAAGCTAGATAAACCTGACAACTCACTTCGCTCGTTAAATTAAATACTGTACTATACTTTATTCAGTCCAGCGCTCCAGCGAGTTGTCAGTTTTAACTAGCTTGTCTGTGTGTGTGTGTGTGTGTGTGCATGCACGTACGTGCGGGCGCGTGCGCACGCACACACACACACACAAGTTAGATAAACCTGACAACTCACTTCGCTCGTTAAATTAAATACTGTACTATACTTTATTCAGTCCATACGCACTCACACACACATTGAGTAGACTCCGCATTACTGGCTGGTATGGACTGAATAAAGTATAGTCTTTAATTTAACGAGCGAAGTGAGTTGTCAGGTTTAACTAGCTTGTGTGTGTGCGTGTGCGTGCGCATGCGCACGCACACACACACACAAGCTAGATAAACCTGACAATTAAATTAAATACTGTACTATACTTTATTCAGTCCATACGCGCTCACACACACATTGAGTAGACTCTGCATTACTGGCTGGTATGGACAGAATAAAGTATAGTCTTTAATTTAACGAGCGAAGTGAGTTGTCAGGTTTAACTAGCTTGTGTGTGTGTGTGTGTGTGTGAGCGTGTGAGTGCGTGCATTATATATTTTTTCTATTCTTCTAGGGCAGTCTTTCAGGTAATCAAGATTCGCGGGAATTCCTTCCGCGCGGTGACGTCACAAACGAATTTGCATTACTTACATTGATATTCACGTGGCAAAAAACCCGCGAATTTATGATGACGGTTGCTGAAGGCTAACGCCTGATTGGTCGAAACAAAAAATTAGCGCTTTAATAAACCGTTATGTTCAAAATTTGCATACTCTCAATTCTAATTGGTTAACGTCATTAGTGTGTGTGTATCCATTAAGAGGAAAAAGCGCCAAAGCGTTGTTCGCATCATTTGCATGGTTTCGTTTAACGCATAAGGTAGGCTATTAATCGTGAGCGGTGTTTATTTTGTGAATTTCAGTGTTTTCGTTTGTGTTATTGTATGGTGTTATTATTAATTATTTCTGTTGTTTAGGAAACACCAGATTCTTTGTGATAATTAAATTAAACAATTTAATAGTGCAATGGCCTGCCAAAACATTCAGTGCAGTAGGAAGGAAGACGAAAGCATTCGAATGAATGAGTCAGACATTATTGACTTTTTAATTGCCCACGGGGTAATTAAAGAGGCAATAAATTGCCCTTCGTGTGGCTCCCTATTAGCACTGAATAGAGAGACATTATATTTTCGGTGTCGATCTTTGCGAGAAGTCGTTGCGAAAAAAAAGAAGAAGAGATACGACATCAAACGTTCTGCACGAGAAGGTAGTTTCCTGTCTAAAACCCACCATCCTCTCACAACCTATTTTTACCTGGTCTGCTACATTCTTCATATGCCTCCACCTCGTCAACACCGTCTCATGCGGAATTATGATGTGAGCGCTGATTTCGTCATCGACTGGTACAGTTTTTGTCGGGAAGTTTTTATTTTCGACGCCCAGTGCACCTCATCTAAGCTGGGGGGCCCTGGAAAGACTGTAGAAGTCGACGAAGCCAAATTTGGGCGCCGGAAATATAATCGGGGCAGGCCAATTGATGGACAGTGGGTGTTCGGGGGAGTGGAACGCGGTTCTGGGAAGTGTTTCCTTTTACTGGTTGAGCGCCGGGATTCCGCTACTCTCCTCAACATAATTGAGGAGTGGATTCTTCCGGGCACAACTATAATCAGTGACTGCTGGAAAGCCTATGATTGCCTGGAAGAAGCGGGGTTCGTTCATCTTAGTGTGAATCATAAACAAAACTTCGTGGACCCCGCTACCGGCGCTCACACAAACACGGTTGAGAGGGCATGGAGAGAAGTGCGACAGGGTATCCCACGATTCGGGCGCAGAAAACAACATTTCGTGGGATACCTTGCGGAATTTATGTTTAAGAGACGCTACCCACTAGAGTTCTGCCTCCATGCCTTCTTCAGAGCCGCAGCCGATTTGTATCCCCCGACACATTAAGGTAAGAGTTTAGTCATTATGTGCATGCATTTCATTTTTGGTATTGGAGTGACATATTTTTTTTCTATTGTTCTATGTAATATAAACACGGGAAAAATAATTTTAAACGGCGGTCGAACCTATTTGCGAAAAAAATAAAATAATTACTCCATATAACTGTGACAAATGACATTAAAGATTTTTTAATTTTATTTAGTACGTAGTAGAAAAATGGTTGTTATTTGGCGCATAAAATTGTACTGCAGTGATAGGTAATCCACGTAATGACGTCATACTCGTCATTCGCTGTGCATTTGTGCGCCGTCGCCCGACTGCGGTGATCTCACTAACTACTCAGTTAATATGGCGCTCATTCACCTTTGCATGCATTCTTATGGGAGTAATTATTTTATTTTTTTCTCCGTAAATAGGTTTGACCGCCGTTTAAGATTATTTTTCTCGTGTCTAAATAACATAGAAGAATAGAAAAAAATGTCACGCCAATACCAGCGCGGCCCAGAAAGTCGATAATTACCTTCATTTTTTAATCTGCATTGTTTATCACAAAAGCATAGTTTTGAGAAATCATCACATATTTACTTATATTCACATGCCTAAAAATATATTCATCTACTGATACTTTCCATAAATGCCACTAACAGCAATTTTCCGTATTCTGTTGAATATCTGTATGTTTCATTATTTCATATTTATAGTTATTAGTCACCTTATGGTAGTAGTCAGTTATGCAGGCAAGGTGAGGTTACGTTTGCCCAGGTGTGGGTTATGCAAGCTATAATAATGTTACATTTAGTCTTGAACTTGTCCTGTACATTGTATAACAATATTTGACTATGCCATTACTTTCAGTACATTTATAACGCACTCTTATACTGGTTAAATCCACATACATTAAATTAGTGGTACCTTTAGAGCTACCAACCTCCAAGTTTAGTCTAGTCATTGTGTTGTGTTTACAGAATATGCAGGCCTGAAAAAAATCTTACATTTATATATGCTGTGAAAGTTGGAATTATTAACTCAGACATTAAAACAGAAATAAAAAGTAAACAGGAAACCTTGGTAACTTTTTACTGTAACGGAAGATATTTTAACGTACAATCGAGTAATATTCTTCTAGCTTGTGAAAAAAGTCATCAACACACAACGAAGAACCACATCCAAATTGAAATTAATTTTTGATAATGAGTCTGCATTATATTACAAATGAAATTATCTGTAATTATACTTCATACCCATCAATGACTATTATCGTATCTTCCACCATAGCGAATAGAAGATTCTTCTCTCTTCTACTCGCTATGTTTACACCTTAACCTAACGCCCAGTTGTCTTTAAATAAGTAAATTACCTTAGTCTTTCGTAAGTATACTACGGCTGCTATAATTTAGTTTCACTAACATAAACTATTCAATACACCGCTGCAGGTAATAAACTTTTCGAAAGCACGGTAACAATAATAATTAATTGATGAATATGTAAATACAAACTATGCTATTCCCACATTATCACGTTATTCAAATTCAGTGCCATACAAATCACATAATACGAAACTAACATACAAACAACATATCTTCCAACATAGAAACTAAAAGTCTTTCAGCATAATCTGACACGTAATTATATGAATAAATAACCGAACAATGTCTACAGTCAGATCTAGCTAAACAGTCGTCTAATTGCTTCTGCGTTACAGTAAGGATCTATAAAAGGGAATATTCGCACTCGCCATCTCTGTTCCGAGACTGACATAATGTTATGGTGCCACTTGTGTATACATGGGACGCAGTATAAGTTTGTTTTCGATATTACATAAACTATTATAGTTTTTCGTGCCAAAAATATAATTTCAAAGTGTGAAAATATGTCCCACGTCCTTAAAAATATGGAAATAATAGTTTTCATCTTAAAACTTACTGATTCAGACCATAGTAAGAGTAGAATAATTTTGTCAAAAAAACAAATACCAATCGTTACCACTTACCACTTTGTTAGGTATATATTCTCAGATTTTACTTTTATTCCTGTTTATAATAGATGGCTGTTGAATTAATGTTTACTAAACTTCGTTTGTCCAAATAAAGTTACTAACACTATTTTTAATAAACACGAATTTACATTTTTAACTTACTATTAAGTTTATATTCAGGTTGTTTGCTCAACATTTAGTTAAAATTAATAATAAAAAGTTTAGCTTAACATTTTATTAAAATTAACAATAATGTATTTTTAATTGCACTAGACATTTTATAGTCAAAAGTATTTTTCTGGGTTAGTAGGAAGGGTTAAACTTTGTTAGTACAGGCAAAAAATTTGCAGGTTACAACTTCTCACGGCCATATCTTGAAAACAACTCGTGGATTAAAACCCGGCCCAAACGCATTTTGTTTGTTATTTCGTATAGAATAATTTTGGTCCTATTCATTTTTACTATAAACTCAAACGTTTTTTAGTTATTCGATAAAAATTACGCTAAAATCCTGTTTTTTGGGGGTAAAAATCGAAAATGTTGATTTGGAATAACTCGAAAACAACGCATTTTTCAAAACAGTTGCGTACTGACTTTTTTGCTTGGAATTTCTCTATTGGATCCTGGGGTTAATTTTTTTTTATCAATCACCCTTGAAAAAGGGGTGGTTTCACCCCCAAATAAAAAGCGTACAGTTTAACTTTGTTCTAGAGTGCATATAGAACATACATACAAAATTTCGTGAAATTCCATCGACAGTCAAAATTTTGTTACGTCAAAAGCTGCGCTTACTGGACTAGAATTTCTTCATGCTGATTTTGTTCTCGACTTTGTTTACGATCTGCGTGTATGTTTCGCGCTTGGCTATCGCGCAGCTAATTTTCGAAAAATAGGTAAATGTGCATAAAACTACAGAATGTGCAATTTTATGCAGTAACCCCCAAAACGTGCAATTTTGTGCAAAATAAAATGTAATTCTTGGATTTCGCTGTCCATGACGTGTCCGTTACTTAACTAAATATCACTATAATATAAAAAACTTAGTGCTCCGAGTCGTCAATATTATAGTGATATTTAATAAAATGTAAGTACCGGTATGTTAAATGACCTACACGTCCCGATTCGGATAAATAACTTGTCACTGGCCGTTTACGGACTAGCAAAAAAAAAGATGCAATTGCACGTGAATCCGGGCTTTAGTTATAACATTATATTTATAATTAATGGATTAAAAAAATAAACCACCTTGTACAGTGATCTGCGTGGAACTGGGCCGATCCTAGGAGGCGGATTTGGTACGTCAAACAAAGTCGGTCTGGCATTAGGCTTCAGTTTTTTCCAGCCATCTACTCGTGCCTGTTCAAACTGAACTTTCAAAATGAACCTAAAAGTGCAAAGGTGTATTACATTTTTAGTCGTTATGATTAACATTCACAAACTTTTAAGGAACAACCATTAAATTTACCTCACACAGACGCATTCCCTTGCTTAGTATAAATTTGTCTCGTCTCATATTTTGAATCCATTTTGCACATCGAATAGGGTCTGCCGGAAATTTGAATGTTCTAAACTTAGTTTCTGTTCGATTTTTGCAATTTACAGCACAACAACCAGTCACTATGATTATGAGATGTAGTACAACAATCTGCAAATCATACTACATAACATTAATATCTCTAACACCAGTATTTATAACCTTGTTTTCACTGACAAGATGAGATGATTATTATACATATTCATGTGCAATACATAAATCAAATTAGTACACTAAGGTTATAACCCTGATATGTAAAAATATTAATATTTACATACATATTTTACATTAAATAATGCAACGCACAGCGTGCTTACATTGCTCCCGCCACATTACATTTAAAAGTCTCGGAGCAAAGATGGCGGGTGCGAATACCTATATTATAGAGCTCTAGTTACAGTATAAAATTATCTTGTTGATTCATCCTCTTCGTTCACTTTATTAAATTTATTAATATATATAAACTTTCACGTATGAACTTACTATTCGTTGTCACTTCCCCAAACGTTTCGAGGTGATGTTCCTCTTCCTCAGTGGGAGTAATACTGAATGTCAATCACAGATATTACTATAGTCCATAACGGATATTCTGTAATGGACATTCAGTATTACTCCCACTGACGAAGAGGAACATCACCTCGAAACGTTTGGGGAAGCGACAACGAATAGTAAGTTCATACGTGAAAGTTTATATATATTAAAAAAAGTATAAAATTATTACATCTCACTGCATATAACAACTAGGTGTACACAAACGGAAGGTATAGTCCCATTTCTCCGAGACTCAAAATGTTTAGCAAACGCATGAAATCAAAGTCGAGCGAAATGGCTTATAACTTATAATGCAAACAAGATTTATTTAGTCACAGAATACAACCAAATATGTAATTAAATAAGTTTAGTTATAATCGAGTTTCCATTGATTTTTGACGGATTTTGAAAATCACATAGTTCTAATTAATTTTATTCAGTAGTGGAATTTTTAATTTCTTACAAATCACGATATTGGCCAGCAAAACCTAATGCCCAAGTTTTATGGTACGGTAGGCCTAATCTATGTAACACTTACATTCATGGTTAATAAGTTTACACATTCATTCTGTTTATTATAATTAGGCCTATGTACTCTCTTCTAAAAGCCATGATTAAAAAACACCAGTTGTGAATGAATAATCAAAAACCTGTAAAACTAACCATTTTACTGGGTTGGCCACATTTCTGAGAACAAAGTAAGGACGCCAGCATACTGGGTTAGATTCCTAGCAGGGGAGTGATATTTTTTGCGGACAAATTTTCATCCTTAGGTACTTAAAATTACAAACTCTATAGTGTAAAATTGTATTATAATTTTTATTACTCTTGGTATAATAGTATTATTAATATAACCCATTGTTCATTATAATAAAAGCAAATAACTAAAAGCTTTATAGAGACATATTTTAAATTTAAATAAAGTTTACTTAACAATTGACCTTAGTACCTACTTTTCTTGCACCAGTCATATTTTTGCAAAAAGGGCACTTTCATCAAAGAGTCTTATCTTCCTTTATTGTATTTTTTGTATGTAAGTCACTACATTCAAGTTCAGAACTAATTTTAAGGAACTAATTTTCACCTAGCTTACTCACTTGTACTTTCTCAGAACCCCACATTTTTAAGTACAGAAAAGACTATTTGAGTCATAGCAGAAGTACAGTGGAACCCCGCTAGTCCGAAAACCCGCTTAATCCGAACTGGTAGTTTGAAAAAAAGAGTCCAAAAATTGGACAAAGAATTAAAAAAATACGACAAAATAACTGGAACATATCAATATAATTTGTACATAAAAAGCTTGGATAAATATACACTAATGCACTTTTAGTGAAATTTTTATTAAAACTAAGTACCGTACTTTAGATTGTTTTAAATATATGGCAAAATAAAGTTTTGAATTACGTTATCAAGAAATTGGCGTCTGTAAAATGAATGGAAAAACATATTGGTACTCACAGTTTAGAGCCAGTAAAAGTATATAAAAGACAAAAAACTACAATAAATACACACTACATAACTAGACACTACTTAAGGTTTTGCACAAAATCAAACATTTTTCTCAGATGCAAAGCTGTAAATCCAGCAAACGCCGCAATGTTTCACCAGCCCCTCAAAAATATAACGTCTGCCAGTGTAGCATTGGCGTGTGAGATCTGTGGCACAGGATCATCTGCTTCTTCGTTTTCATCAGAATCATCATCACGTTTTTGTTGTATCAAAGATACGATTTCTTCATCAGTCAAAACTTGATGGTCTTCGATGTCAGCTGCCAGCCATTCGTTGACGTCTGCTTCTTCACAGCCTGGGATTTGTTGTACGAGCTGCAAGACTTCACTTCTCTCATCCACTTGTTCAGGGCTATCAATGTAGGTAAGGTCTGGCCATAACTTAGACCAAGACTGTCTGATGATTGTTGCTTGACATTTTCCCATCCTTCAGCTATCCAGTATATTACATCTTTTATGGTGACTTTGTTGAGGACTTGAAGAATTGTTTGTGTAGGGTCCTCGTTTTCAATTAAACCTTAGAAGAAATTTGTTATATACACACTTCATGTTCTGAAGAACCTGTTGATCTATTGGCTGCAGTAATGGAGTGACGCTTGGAGGTAAAAAAATTGCTTTGATATCTCTGTTGATAAGTTCTTCTTCTGGGGGGTGTGCTGTAGCATTGTCAAGTAAAGCTCTGGGTTGTAGGTCATTTTCTTTACTGAACTTTTTAACAGCGGGCACAAATTGTTCATGAAACCACTCCTTGAATAATTCGCTGGTTATCCATGCTTTTCCTTGGCTCTTGTAGTGTACAGGAAGTGAGTTGACATTGATGTTTTTGAATGCCCTCGGTTTTTTAGATTTGCCTATAACCGTGAGAGACAACTTATTAGTCCCAGCTGCATTACTCCAAGCTAAGACAGTGAGTCGTTCTTTTGACATTTTAAATCCAGGAACACCAAGTTCTTGTTTAGCAGCAAGGCTCTTTTTAGGCAATGCCTTAAAATTTAATCCTGTCTCGTTGCAGTTATATACTTCTTAAGGTGAATAAATTTCAATAATTGTTCAGCGTCGTTCATTGAAGCGAGTCACGTAATCCAATGCAGTATTGAAGTGAAGTATCCAATGCAATATTTAACTGGTATTCACTATATTTTTATAGTATAAAAGAGAGATTGCAAGATCAAAAAGTAGTATAGTACTTTGATTGTAGGCATGAATGTGGTACTGTTTATACACGTTAAAAAATTTATATTTATAATATACAGTACTGTATAACCTATAACCCGGTTAATCCGAATTTACGCCAATACGGACAGGACTTGGTCCCAATTAGTTCAGACCAGCGGGAGTTCCACTGTACCTGGAAGGCAGAAAATGAAATTAGTCTTTTTTTTTGAAGTTCCGTATATGGTGCACATCCTATGCCTCATATTCTCTTACCAAACTTCTTTTAAACTCTTTTGTGAACATTTTTTTTCGTTCCCCTCTAAAATTTGCATTTGTGGTTGTCTGAACAGAAACAAATTAATTTATGTTCTAAACCATAGTTCTTTAACATTTTAACTTATAATCTGACAACATTTTTGCAGTTTCTGTACTGACATTGTCAACCTCTATAATCCTGACCTTAATACCTTATGTCATATTGAAAATTCTACACATAACTGGCACCAACTTGACCTACTTACTGTTAAACAAATCTATTGTAAAGTTTCAAAATTGGCTTTGTCGAGTTCAGATCTGACATCATCAAACAATTAGAAGCAAGGACATTAACTGCTCTGGCCTCAGAGATAGTCCTAGGACTGCTATACTTTGGTCATACAACTTGGTGATAAGCTTACACTGACAGCCAATAGATCTGAAATTCTGCTCATGACTTACATTGTGCTATGAAAATGTGGTTTATTTTTTTGCAATAACAAGGACATCAGTCTTTGCCACTTTATATTTAAAAGAGTCTACAGTTTAACTTGTATTTGCACTCTGTATGGTTGACAAACGTTTTTGAGTGTCCAAATCTTCCATATACTGCTGGGCGCCAAATGCAATACTAAACCTGGAGCTGCACACTGTACATACAACTCCTGAATCACTACTACCAATTATTTTTTTAAATGGGAAATCGATCATAATTTAAGATTTAACTTGAGAAAAATGACTTTTCTGTTTTTTTTTCTACTCACATCTTGCATATTTCCTACCATTAATTTCAAATATATTTACTCCAGACTACTGTTAAAGTATTAGCTTAGCATAATATGTAAAACATATGAATTGGCAATTCTTACCATGATAGTCAAACTCCCTCCGTATAATTTCTGTTATTTTTAGCACTCAGCTTTTTATAAATATCATTACTGATTTATGTTCCAAATCAAATTTTAACCTCTCTTGTACCATTAAATGACCTTTTCAACTGGATGGTTTATAAAACAAGTATGTGTAGTTTATTTTATATCTGTCAAGCCTATGTCACACTATGCTACTTCACTAGCCACTACTCGTGTAGCGGCTACTAAGCAGCCTAGTGTGACATAGAAGTAGCTACTAGCACTCGCAGGTGAGTGAAGAATCAGTAGCTAGAGAAGTTGGACGTGTTCAACTTAAGGCGCTACTAAGTAGCCATTACCAGACCCTGAGGTCATATGACTCACTAGCCACTACCGAGTAGCGCCCCAGTCGCCCAGTGTGACAGTGCAGTAGCAGTGAAGTAGTGTCTCCATTGTCACCACGTGTTTGTCTCTGCATTTGTTTTGGTTTTGTTGTCGTAATGTGCCTTTTGAGTGTTCTATTTCTATGTGTACAATGAGTGATTCATTAAAATGGTCGGGTGATGAAATAATTACATTCCTTAACATATATAGAAAATATGATTATCTATGGGACATTACATCCATAGAGTATTTGAAACATGACGCGATAAAACTGCTTTCACTTGGTTGCTATATGAGCTGGAACTTCCCTGAATACCAGCAAAGGGAGATGCTTTAAACAACAAAATTAAAACACTCCTTGGTGCTTATCATAATGAACTGAATAAAATTATACATTCTGAAAGCAGAGTGTCACAACAGAAGACGTATACAAACCAATTTAGTTTTGTGACACTAAATCTAGCAACTCCTGAAACTTTGGTAAGGCTAACCGCATGATGTATCGTGGTACAATTGGGGGTCCTCAATTGCCAGCTCTCTGATTAGTGTTGTTGAAGTTCCCAGTTTATCCATTCTACATATCAATTCCCGAACCCACATGCATTTTTTTTTTGTTCCTGATGTTACACAGCAGCTCCATACAAAGCTCTAACACAAATTAGCAAAAGGTGTCTCAAAACCTCATGTCACACGCTCACAGATGACGTTCTGCACAATACTTTTTAACATCAAACCAATCTACACAACTATGTACTTTGCTGTACTAACCACCATTAAATGGCGGCTACCTAAAAACATTGTGACATAGAAATACTCATCAAATGCAGTAGCAGGTATTTAGTAGCGACTAGTTAAGTAGCATAGTGTGATACAGGCTTCAGTGTCTGCCACATCTCAATATCCGCCAACATTTTCTCTCTTCACAGCCTGTGATTTGAAGGCCCCTGCTGTTCATAACAGTTTATATACCATTGATCCAGGAAATTTATGGTCTACCATTACTTCTTCTTGTTGTGTTTATTCAACAGTTGCTTAGAACTTCTCATTTCAGGCACTTTATGTAGGTGGCAATAAAATTTTATTTCTTTACTTCGACTGTACCTGTAATATTTATATCCATTCCAGTTCACCTTCTTATTTCATAATTTCTAACCATGACTAGCCACTTGTTGAGTTACAACTTCTCCTCCAGCACCCAATTTTAACTGAACTTAACCTTTCCCTATTTCTTTTATGTACATTCCACACTTGTGATCCATAAACATCTATCACCTCTACTGTGATCTTTTATTTAAGACTTGTAATTCTCTTTGTAACGTTTTTTGCCACGTTACAAATCCAGGGAACCCATCCTAATTGACACCAGCCAATTATATGGGCTGCCTACGTTGTAACGAACTGAAATTAAACTCAACACAATTAATTAAGCTAATTATTAGGAAACAAGGGAAGGTATTTCACTGATATATGCACTCATTTATACGTGTAATAAGATGACTTCTCTTTATTAACAAATGATATTAAAAGATCCCATAACATAATTAATTAGATTAAAATATTCAAAGGGTTTTCTGAAAAACTAGGGATCATAATGATCATGTACTTTTTACCTCGGATCCGAGTTTACTTTAAATATATTGCAAAGACGTCTGAGTATTACTATGTTCATCTAGGTGCTTGCAAGACTTCTTTTACCATTTGAAGAATGGTATTATCTATTAAAGAGATTATAATTAACATTTACATATTAACGTTACAACGTATGATATACAATATTACAGTATACTCTTAGTTGGTCTCATTTATAGTTTAAAGAAATTATTGTCTTTGAAAAGTCTCTTTCATGTGTAAATTATGTCTCAAATATAATTAACTCTCGATAGGCAAGCTATCGAGTCACCTTTACAATAAGTCGTGGTGACCTCGTCCTGGGGTGTCACTCTTGGGAATTCTGGAAGTCGACGTCGTCATCTGTGTCGTGTCTTCGGCGAGTACTAGATAGCTGGTTCACTGAGGAGATTGAAGTTATTCTGGTTAAAGTTGGTGTAGATCCACGTAGGTCCTAGTCAGCGTCGTATGGCTCGTATACGTCCACATGTGAAGTTTATGAAGGTCACATCTTCATATGTAAAGTTGTACTGGAATTTACCTCTTAAGGGGAGACGTCACTTGCGTACGTGTTGTTAGATTTTTTTGTTTAACTTATTACATTTCTTAACACAACTTTCTACATTTTCTATATTAAAACTTGCTCGCCACGTTTAGTAGTGGTAGCTAACAGTTAAGCTTAAAATTAATCAATGCATTTCTGCAGAGCTCTCGCTCGTAGGTGTGTACGGTCTGACGGCTGCATTGTCACTCTTTTCTCGATTCGACTGGCACATTACAACGGAGCGGAGCGAGTACTCCACGATAATATAGTCCCTATTTTTATTTAAATTGACATTATTATTACAAGAAACAATACATTAATTATACATATATAATTTAAGTGAATTATTTTAACTACTACTCGTGCCTTCAAATTACTAATTACAAAAATTATGATTTTTATACTTTCCTAAGTTACAGACGACTCGCTAAACATGTTGAGTCCGGAATTAAACAGGTCAACGCATGATGACTAGCAAAGGGTTAACTGTGATATTAATTGCCTTTTTACCATTCGATTTTTTATTAATTGTTTAGTTAGATTTTCCATTTACATCTCATACTTATTCTGAGTTAGTACAGGGGCTTTAGGTTAGTGCGATTTAAATATACTTAATTGCTAGTAAATTAATTTTTTATTTATTAAAGATTTTATTATCAATTAAATCGTCACATACTCCACCGCTTAAAATCCACATTAAGAATTTTAGTGAGCCTAACGCAAAATTGGGGACTTGGGGTATGCTTGGTGTCAATGTGTGAAGTTTAATTTTATTACACGATTTGTTATTCTCTATCTCTCTTAAATGATCTTGTTCTCATTCGTGAAATTCCCTTTATCTCGTTTCTTACAATGCTAACTTATATTTTAATTCTTAATTCTAATTTCCCTTTCCGTAACTCACAATATCGTGGCCCGACTGACATCGGCTTACTCTAACTACACAAGTTAGCTTTCAGCACTCTTTAATGATTATTTTGGCACCTTTCTGCCCCCATCATTACCCTTTTCAGTCGGCGCCGTTGTGACCATGTTACGTTACATATATAATCACTTCTTAATTACATCTAATATAACCTAAAGCGGATCCCATACTCCACTTTAGATTATTTCTAATCTTAATTGCTTACGCTACTGAGAGAAGCGGAATTTCACGAAGATAATTCTCTTTTCTCTTATTTACTGCTACACTTTACACAAATTTAGTTTAACTTAAGATTTATTCAGCTTTATTATTATTTTCTCTTTGTTTTCTGTCTAAGAAACTTACCTTTTCCTTTTTTTATTTATTATTTACTTAGGGGAGATTTAAGAAACTTACTTAGAATTATTTCCTATTTAATTACCATATTTATTTAGCACACTTTATTTACTTCGTTTTCAGTTTTGCTCAGTTTAAAAGTTTACTGTTTTGGGGCATGGGGTTTAACACTTTATCTAACAATGGAGGGTTAACTAGGTCATTTATTTATTTGAAATTTAAGTCACTATATTATTTAATTGTCGTCACGGTGAAAATACTTGCTCTACTATACTATACACAATTACATACACAAGCTGCATTCTTGGGTAAATCATTGCATAATTCTCGAGAGAATAATTTCTCTTCTAAGGGAGAGACAGAAATTCCACACACACATATTTCAATGTTAAAACACCGATCAGCTGTATGCTGGAATGTAGGTCACCCTCTTTTATTTAGTAAACAAAGACAAGCTAGGTGTATGCGTGGGAATGAGGGGATTATGCACACGTATTGTTCTCTACACAATGCATCAGCCTCTCTTTCTCGACCAGTTTTAACTGGAGAAGCCAGTCGGACGCATAGGGTGAATCTTATTCAACAAAACACGCTTTACAAGTTACAGGTGTATTACGGTTATAACAGTCTGAGTTTAGTAATTAATTCTCGTACTTTCCATCATTAAATTATTTTTTTTGGTAACAACTTTAAGTTACGAAATTCTTTACACGTAATTAACCGGGTCTACTTTACGCAGGAGTATATGTTTTTATTTTTACCGTGACGACAGACATACACTGACATACTATGCAGGCATATTCAAGAAACTACAGGTCTTGAATTGTCACAATATAAACCTGTTAAAGACTGAACAGATCAACAAGCACTAAAATTCATGTACATACTTGCATTTGGCTTCATACAATGATATTTCAAGTTATACAGACTATCATCGTATTAATTTACGTATCTTAAAATAAATTCATTTTATGAAAATTAATGTTACATAAAATACAGTAACTGAGTGCATAGATCAGATAACTGAGTGCCGAAAGTTATCTATTTTACTATGTAACAATTGTTTTAATTATCAGCGTGATGTATTTTTTTTTTTGTGTCACGATGCTTACAACCTTTTTTATTAATTAGCAGAGTTGCGCATTTTTGTGACACTCTGTACACGATCATTTCTTTAATAACAAAAGCAGAGTGGCGCATTTTTGTAACGTTTTTTGCCACGTTACAAATCCAGGGAACCCATCCTAATTTACACCAGCCAATTATATGGGCTGCCTACATTGTAACGAACTGAAATTAAACTCAACACAATTAACACAATTAATTAAGCTAATTATTAGGAAACAAGGGAAGGTATTTCACTGATATATGCACTCATTTATACGTGTAATAAGATGACTTCTCTTTATTAACAAATGATATTAAAAGATCCCATAACATAATTAATTAGATTAAAATATTCAAAGGGTTTTCTGAAAAACTAGGGATCATAATGATCATGTACTTTTTACCTCGGATCCGAGTTTACTTTAAATATATTGCAAAGATGTCTGAGTATTACTATGTTCATCTAGGTGCTTGCAAGACTTCTTTTACCATTTGAAGAATGGTATTATCTATTAAAGAGATTATAATTAACATTTACATATTAACATTACAACGTATGATATACAATATTACAGTATACTCTTAGTTGGTCTCATTTATAGTTTAAAGAAAATTATTGTCTTTGAAAAGTCTCTTTCATCTGTAAGTTATGTCTCAAATATAATTAACTCTCGATAGGCAAGCTATCGAGTCACCTTTACAATAAGTCGTGGTGACCTCGTCCTGGGGTGTCACTCTTGGGAATTCTGGAAGTCGACGTCGTCATCTGTGTCGTGTCTTTGGCGAGTACTAGATAGCTGGTTCACTGAGGAGATTGAAGTTATTCTGGTTAAAGTTGGTGTAGATCCATGTAGGTCCTAGTCAGCGTCGTATGGCTCGTATACGTCCACATGTGAAGTTTATGAAGGTCACATCTTCATATGTAAAGTTGTACTGGAATTTACCTCTTAAGGGGAGACGTCACTTGCTTACGTGTTGTTAGATTTTTTGTTTAACTTATTACATTTCTTAACACAACTTTCTACATTTTCTATATTAAAACTTGCTCGCCACGTTTAGTAGTGGTAGCTAACAGTTAAGCTTAAAATTAATCAATGCATTTCTGCAGAGCTCTCGCTCGTAGGTGTGTACGGTCTGACGGCTGCATTGTCACTCTTTTCTCGATTCGACTGGCACATTACAACGGAGCGGAGCGAGTACTCCGCGATAATATAGTCCCTATTTTTATTTAAATTGACATTATTATTACAAGAAACAATACATTAATTATACATATATAATTTAAGTGAATTATTTTAACTACTACTCGTGCCTTCAAATTACTAATTACAAACATTATGATTTTTATACTTTCCTAAGTTACAGATGACTCACTAAACACGTTGAGTCCGGAATTAAACAGGTCAACGCATGATGACTAGCAAAGGGTTAACTGTGATATTAATTGCCTTTTTACCATTCGATTTTTTATTAATTGTTTAGTTAGATTTTCCATTTACATCTCATACTTATTCTGAGTTAGTACAGGGGCTTTAGGTTTAATAGTGCGATTTAAATATACTTAATTGCTAGTAAATTAATTTTTTATTTATTAAAGATTTTATTATCAATTAAATCGTCACATCTTGGATATTGGTTGGTTTTAATATTAATAGGAAGCAAACCCTTTAAAGCTGTTCTTCATCTTCTTTGTCCCAATTATATTTTTGTTCCTTTTTTCATGATCGGGTTTATCCAATATAATCAGATATTTGTTAAACTGTATCAAAGAATTTTCTACAACTCAGGGTGTCTGCTTATGTCTTGCCGTATTTCCATTACATTTTAAAACGCATACACTTCCTTGTTCAGTTGTCAAGACAGATCCATTCCTGTAGAAACAAGTGATAGAAGTAGACTAATAATATACAGGTCAGTAATGACCACAAGGAAATCAAACAACTTAAGTTTTTATTTTTCTTCCCTTTCAGGTAGACTAATTACAGTTACTTACTTGTCTTCCAAATCTATGTCTGTGTGTTTTTCTTAAATCTGTATTTGAATATTGTAACGCAACAGAAATGCTGGCATCCATGTTACATAAATATTATATTAACAAAATAATAAGCAAGTCAATATCTAACCCCATGATAAAACAAAAGTCTAATAATTACATTTATAATTATAGATAAAGATAAATAAGGATGCAAGGTAGAAATAACGAGAATAAACAAACCTGTAAGTTAGATAATAGTTAATGATCTATGTTCAGTGAAAAGTAAATCAATGTGATACTGATGAGAAGTGTAAGAAGTAGAATAGTACAGAAATTGTCAAAGTAAATGACCATGAAAGTAAACAAAAATGAAACAATAATTTACCTTATAGCAATAGCAAGTAAGGATTCTGAATTAAATGATATTATTTTGTGACAACGAATGTTATGATAAAGTTTATGTTATGTTATACCAATTACTTGTTGAGTTAATGAAAGGTAATGAAACAAGATGTATTATTCAATTACTGTTGTAGAATGATGTGTGAAACAGCTAGTTAGGGTTAATAGATTTCAAATGTCTTATATGTGATCCATAGATCAAGATAAAATTGTCATTAGATATGAAAAGAATAATTGTTTAAGTAAATGTTAATAGTTAAGATTTGATTATATGTATGAATTTATGTAAAAGGGCTATAGTTGTTTACCAGTTATAAACACAGGTAGGTCCGTATACAATAAAAGGCCTAACAGCCAAAAACACTATATAACCACTCATAACATAAAGGTTAGGTACATAAATTAATAATAATTAATGAATACGGTTCGAAGAGCTAAGAAAAAACATTAAATTAGTAATGATATATAATAAACCATATCAATTTATACAAATTATGATAATGCCACAATGCCATGATATCGATTGATAACGTTTTATATCGAAAAGGTAGTAAATATAAAAGAAACAGGCTGATATCAAAAAACCAGCAGAATATGTTGTAACATAACCAAATATGGCAGTTACATAAAATGAGCCTAAAGGACGGCAAGTAAGATAAAAAATATGAATGTAAATCTAGATAAGTAAATCCATGTATATAAAGTGTGTATCTACAAATGTGTTAATATGAAAATCCAACTATGAATAAGATAATATCAATCTAGTGACATCAACTACAAAAAATAAGAAAGAAAATGACATGAGCCAAAACAAAATACCAATTATAGACCCAATAGGATCCAAAAGTGAGGGGAAACGACGAAATAAGAATTAACAAACTCCAAAAATGAGAGGAACAATTAAGGAATAATGACTACGATGAAAATAACAAGAAAGAAGAAAGAAGAAGGACAAGAAAGCTGACTCAGAAGAGAGAAGAAGATGAATAAGTCATACCAGAAATCAACATAAACCACGTGCACCAAAGACTATATAAGTGACAAGTGAAATAATGATTATCAGATGTGAGGATGAAAAACAGTGATTAGCATTTAAGGAAACACAAACAATAACAGTGCGTACTTAATAGATGTGAAACATGTGAATAACTAACTATTTCTACTGATAAAACCACACAAACAATTATAGTGAGGAAGTTTATAAGTATATGAAAATATGTTAATTCCATGATGAAAACAACAAGATGTTAAATAAGTCAAATAGACACGAACAATGAGTGTGACGCATTTAATAAAGTTGTGATTAACACAGATAATCATAAGTCCACCAAAATGAAACAAAATAGAACAATATAACTATGTTTTATTTTTGGTAAAGAACTGACAACAGTATAAAAAACCATTGTATCAAACAAAAGGGATTGAATTGAGTCCAACCTATAACTAGAAAAATATCATAAATAATACAATAAGATATGTATTAATGTTTAAGAAGGAATGTATAAACATGTGTCACAAAATAAGTAAAATATTATTGTGAAAGACCATACTGATACCATGTAGGTAGTAGAGACATACTGCATTAAAACAGATGGTACATTGTTACATAACCCATAGAGAAAGTACCTGTTAAACAGAAAACAAAAATATCAATGAAAATAATGATTATCGACAATGATATCGATTAAGGAATTGTTATAAATAACAATACATCCTAATAGACAATGCACTATAATGCAACCATGTAAATAAAACCAATCAAATGCAATGGCAGACAGCTATAGCAAAGATGCAACAAAAATGCCAATTCAAATAGGCAAAGTGCAATATCAAAACCAATACTAAAGTGAATAACAATATTACCAGTAGTAAGACTAATATCTGGTAATGGTTTGAGAACAGATCTTTAACATAATAACAACAGTATTATAAACAAAATGATGTAAACTAACTAACCATGTACAAACAATCAGATGTAAGATGGACCACTGTATGGCCCATTAGTTAAGGAAAATAGTGTATTAAAGCTTAAACACAGATTGTTCACAATATTACCAGTAGTTAGAGGGAAAATCAATACAACTTTGAGAACAGATCAGAACTATAAAAACAGTCAGTATATATGCAAATAATTAGAAACCAACTGACCATAGTGACAGAAATCACAAATAAACCAACCATGTTAAGTAAGTTACTTAGGTAAAATATGACATATAAATTTATCTAAGAGTAAATGAGAACATTACCAAAAGTAGGAGTAATATCTAATACCAATGTAGAAACACAAACATAATGTAACAATAACAGTTTAAGTATTGTTTTATGAAAAATAAATGACCATTATGTTGAGACACCTAGGAACAAACCCATTATTAGAGAATTGAAGGGTACTAAACTAGCTAGAAGCTAACCAATATATGTAATACATTAAGTACAATGTATGTACACTAATGACATTTAATACATAATATAATTCACTTAGAAAAGACTAAAATTATATTGACAATTGTATGAGAAAGGTAGAAGAGGAAGAAGACAATATGTGTATTATATTTAATACAATCATGTGAGGATATTTAAGTGTGAAATCATGTACATAATCGTTTTAGTATCATTAGATTGTAAGATTACTTGTATTAGATAAGGGAAATTCATTTTAAATACTTTTATATAAAAACCAAGATGGACGCCTAATGACGCTAAAATAAGCTATTGTTAAGGAAATAATTATTTCCAAATAACAAATCAAACCAAGTGAGAAATGGACTCCAAGTGTTTATTTAGAAGGTGTTTTTATTAAAAATAATTAAATCTGGTGTCAAAAACTTATAAAAATAAGAAACACCCAAGATAATTAATAAAAACGTTATATTAAGAGAAGCGATGTAAATAAAATAATGTTGTTTAGACTTAAATTAAAGAAGAAAATGTCTACAATTCAATGACATAACTCATGTAATGATAGGACGTTCAATAAGGAAGTTATGGTAATTATTAACTTTTCAATTATTTTTTACACTAGTGCTTACGTCACATAAACCCGAACCCAAAGTCAAAATTTGGTAAAACACCAAATATTTTAATAAAACATAGGCTTTTGGGGTGAAGATTATAGTGATTACAGCCAATCAAATCAACGCATTTTGTCAGACTCGAAAGAGACGCTCCCGCAAAATGTAACAGTCTACGAACAGCTTTCAGACGGAGTGGTCACGCACCTCTACACCATGAAAAAGTATTATTTTCAAATTTGTGCGCGTCCATTGACCATAAGTTGATAACATACATAACCTTGACACAACAAAAATACTTCCGAGTGATATGTGCGGTATTACCGAACTATATAAGTACGATAGTGTATAATCCCGGTCGTACTCGCGTGTGTTGTGATAAATAAACAGGGAGTACATTATTTCATTTAAATAACTTTGATTTAAAAAATAATATTTTTGAAATAGACATTTTGATACTACGCGAGTCATTACTAGCGCAGCATCAAACTTATAATGGAATTATTAGAGTTCAAAGAAATATCAATTTATACTTATTAAAATATTAGATAAATATTTTAATTAATTTTCATAATTATAAAAAGTATGTTTGAAATAATTGTCATTAATTACAAGAGTTAACATTTAGTCACTCTTTTGACTAAACTTGTTTTGATTATTTTGATGTTTTGAAATAAATAACATTAACTTTCGTACGGCTAAGCCGTATGACGGAGAGGTAGCAGCCATAAAGGCAGCATCTATTGAGCTTGCCAAGATCTCACCACCTAACAAAGCCGTCTTCCTCATAGATTCGACTGCAGCGATTCAAAACGTGACCTCAAATGGTGATACAAACTGCTCCCTGACAATTGAGTGTAGGCGAGAACTGCAGAACCTTGTACAATTAGGCTGGCAGATTGAACTGCAATGGGTACCCAGCCATGTCAACATCATGGGAAATGAAAAAGCCGACATCCTCGCCAAAATGGGCGCAGCACTACCTCAGCTGGAGACCCCCAGCTCATATGCATCTGCGAAAGCACTAATAAATTCCTCAATAAGCCTATGGCTAAAAGAAAAACAATTAAGAGCCTGTGTGGGAAAAAGATGGGCAACATTGGTTACGGACGGCCCCATCAACAGAACTCTACCCCGAGCAACTAGTGTTGCTCTTTTTAGAACTACAACCGGTCATGACTACCTGGCCTCCCACCTGCACCGCATTGGCGTGTTGTCGTCTCCTGAATGTGTTCTCTGTGGATACGCTTCCATGAATACGGATCACCTAATTGCATGTCCAGCCTTGATCTCAGACACGGAAGTCCAGGACGAGGATGGTATGGCAAGGCTCTCACGTCTCTACTGGTCAGCGCGCCGCCTAATGGCCCAACAGCCAAGGGTGGGCGTTGGCTAGTAAGTAAGTAAGTACTTTCGTACGAAAGTATAAAAGCAATTCTAATAGTAACATGTTAAAATGTTATTAATAATATGTTCAGAAATATAAATTAAGAAATGTTAACCGTTAAGAAATCATTTACCAGAATAACATTACCTGTGATAGCTAACCTCAAAATGGTAGCGGTAGCTTATTAATTTAACTGTTGCATCTGTTCTCAAATAATTTCCAAACCAAATAGAAATCATCCCAAGAGTTTTTTTTTTGTATTTTATTTATTTTTTCTCTTGAATAAATATATTTATCAAACTAATTGTTGAAAATAAAACGATATATTGAAACTGTACAAGCCACGAGCTTGACGCCTGTTATAGAGTTTTATAAGGTGCGTGCGCATCCAAGCGTACGATAATAACATACTTACCATACATATGGTATTAATTTTCATTGTTTGATGTTTATTCGTTAATTTTTAACCATTGTTTAATTTTATTGATTCTATTAATATTACATCTTGACACTGATATCATGTATCCTCAAAGAACCTAACAACCTGATAATACATTAACAAGAAAACATAACCTTCTAAGTTCAAATTATTGTATCCAAGACAGGACTACCAGCATTGAGCCTGGATAGAGTTTTATGTTAAAACTAATCAATTGTAATTCTTATTTAAAGGGTTATTAGCCCAAATGATTGTTAATTGTTTTTTTGAAATTCGCCATTTTCAAATTTGTTAATAAACCTTCACTTATTTACCTATGAACAAGAGTATCATTTCAAACAGAAATTAAATTATTTCTTTTAAATCAGTTCTACCAAAGGTGGCGGAAGAATTCAAACAGAGAGTAATTTAAAGTATTACCTATATGTGCTAATTCATTCAAATTGTGTGTATTAACTGTTTTGAATATTCAAATTGAATATTTGTGTGCATTTTGAATGTATGTATTTCAGCAACAACCGTCACAGAACAGGACTGAAACGGATACTTGTGGTAAGTGAGGGAGGCATACAACAAAAGTGCGCGAAACTTATTTAAATCGAAAGAGTGAAATCTCATAAACACTTATACAGATTATACAATCACACTAATAACTCCTAATAATTATAATTGGAGCAGTTTTTATAGAAACAACATAATAGCAGATACCGGAGCGTATCTGCAAGCACACTACACTACAACTATAAATACAATTATACTTACAAAGTATTACATCATTATCATCAATAAACGATACGTTATAGATTGGCTAGCCCAACAGTGTGGCTTTAAGGAGAAATACAAGACAGCATAATATCTTATTATCTATAAAGTAACGTTATAGATTGGCGCCCAACATCTGAGCTCGAGTTAGGAAGATATACAATAACTATTAACCTAAATATACTAATTCGTGAGAAGACAGCAGGACCATTATCAGAAGATCAAGATGTATACAGACCGATTGAAATCAAGATCTAAATCAAGGTCAACGTCAAGAAAAAGGATGGCGCAAGCAGAGAAGGAAACCAGAAAAGAAGAGAAGGAGGCGATGTCAACAGAAGACGTGGAGGAGATAGTAGTGGAAGAAAAAGACAAACAAATTGAACCGGCGGAGGGGTTTCAACAACTTATGGAGGAACTGGAAGTGATGGTTCAAGAAGCTCCACCGGAGATCAGCCAACCCAAACAACCAATGGTACCCGGAGAAATCGACTTCATGGAGATGTTCAAAATGGTAATGGAGAAGATAGAAGAGAGCCGGAAATCATCCAATAAGGAGACCAATCAATCTATAGAGTCACTTAAGGAGGACTTAAACAAGAAGATGGACGAAAATAGCCAATCCACCAGGGAGTTAAGCAAGAAGATGGAGTCACTAAACAGTAAAGTAGAGGAAGGCCTGAAATCAACCAAAGAGGACAATCAAAATTTGAAGGCAGACTTAAACAGAATAGAGGAAGGTCAGAAATCCACCAAAGAGGATTTAAGCAAGAAGATAGAGGAAGGCCAGAGGGAAAACCAGAAACATATGGAATTATTAAAGGAAGAGTTCAATAACCAAATACAGGAGACGAACAGGAGGATGGAAGATGGACAAAAGAAAACTGAGGAATTACTGGAGAAGAAAATGGCCATCATGAAAGAGGAGTTGTCGACAGAGTTGGGAGTCAGAATGGATCAGGCCAACCAGAAAATGGATGAAATCACTGCTAAGTTCAATAGAGACGTCGAAACTATACAATCTGACCATGAAGGGATGTGGCAGCAAATAAGTATCAACAGCAACAAGATGAAGGAAGCCGCCAAGGATACAGAAGAGAAGATAGAAAAAAGGTTGAAAGAAAATGTCGATGAAATCGAGAAGCGCATGGCCATCCTATCAACTGAAGTTAATGTCGAGATGGAGGAAGTACGAAAGGAGGGAGAAGGTACCAGCCTGAGACTAATACAAACAGAGTTGGATATCAATCAACGCATTAACGAAATGGAGAGAACGCACGGTACACAAATTAATGTGATAACACAAGAACAAACCAACATGAAAATAGCACAGTCAACACTAACCGACAAGTGTGTAGAAGTATCTGGAAGAGTGGACGCAATTAAGCAGCAGGTACACGATGACAGAACCCTACTAACCGAACGTCAACGAAGAGAGCTAGATGACCTCCGCGACGAGATGCATCGTATACAAACGATACCAAATTTACTATCCGGATTGACTCATCTAGACAACAGAGACCAGATTGAATTCAGGACTTATTATAAAAATCCGCTAGAATTTTTAGAACGGATGGAAGAAATCCTACGAAAAAACAGAGAAAGTAGATGGACTACCATTAAGGGAATGTTAGACGAAGCTTTCAAAAGCACGTTCGACAATTGGTGGACGGCAACCCGTAACGAAGTGGGGAATTATGACAACTTCAAAGTGGCGTTTAAACAAAAATATTGGTCAGAAGCCACCCAGAACATCGTTAGGGATGATATCACAAACGGGAGGTTCGATATACATGGAAGGCAGTCAATGACAACGTATTTCTTGGGAAAGATTTGCCTAGCCAGGAATCTTGAACCCGCCATTCCAGAAGAATGCCTAGTGACGAAATTAGCCTACCACTTCAATCAAGGCATATCACAAGGGAGGCTAAATGCACAAATAAAGACAGTCCAAGGGATGTGCGAACTGTTGGAGAACCATGAAAGAGAACGCTACTACCAACGCAGTCGGCAAGGACCAAACCAGACATATGATCGAGGCGGACCTGGGAATAATAGCCCCAACATATCCAACGAAAGAAATAGCCCAGGAAGAAATCACAATTACCCACCAAGATACCAGAATCACCCTATACCACGTCAAGACGGAGGGGGCAACAATGTCAATAATAGAGGGAATAATAATAATCAGCATTCAGGTGGATATCAGCGAGAGCCAGCTTACCAAAGAGGTAACAATTATTACCGGCCATACCAGAATCAAACTCCCAATCATCACCCAAGACAAAGCAATGGCAACCAACATAATAATCACTTTCGTAGAGTGCATTATACTCAAGCCAGTCGAGGGGGAAATCGTCGAAACTACTACCAAGGAAGGAGGAGTTTCCCTAATCAGAATAGTCACTCTAGCAACAGCGATAGAGAGGAGCGGGAATCTGGATACCGATCTAACGGAAGCGACAGTAATGGAAGTCAAGGAACAACAACGCAAAATACAGCAGTCTACAATAATGGACATGGAAATGGGAATCAAGAACCCATAGCTTCGACATCGCAAGACAGGCACGGGAATAGTGACCTGCCTTTAAACGCCAACCGGCAGTGAAAAACCAAGTAGTACCCTCACTGAACCGGACTATTGGGTCTAGAGTTTTGGCAAACCATCCAAATCTTCGCAAAACTTACACCAATAATTATTTGAAAAATATTAGAAGAGACTTAATGGAAGAAAAAGAGAATACTATCAGCGATACAAGTAATAGTGAAATTGCATACATAGCGGTAAAGGTCAACAATATAAAAGCAACGGCAATGATAGATACCGGAGCAAATGTATCATTGATTGATAAAATGGAGTTAGATAGAATCCAATCTGAAAATAAAGCGACAATACCCACTTTACCTATTAACAACATTGTACTCATTGGAGCTACAGGACGTCAAAACAAGACGATTAGACAACAAGTGCAACTTGAAGTATCCAGCAATGGCAACACGATACAGATGATATTCCTCGTAGCCAGTGGGTTACCATTTACCCTGCTCATTGGGTGTGATATACTCAGGAAATACACTGCGATAATTAATGTAATCTATTACATTAGGGAAGGCCACCAACATCAGGAAGGCGCCATCAACAAGAAGCTTCACAATAACCCAGAGGAAGATTTATGGTTGACCAAGATTAATGAGATGCGAGAATTCAAGACCAATCAAAATGACCAAGAGCTGACATGGGAACAAAAGGACCATCTGATAAACATATATTGCCAGTATCGTCACATATTTTCCGATACACCCGGAAAAATTAAAAATTTCCAATGCGAGTTAAGATTCAAAGACCAAACCGAATTTAAACGAAAATCTTATCCTATCGCCTTTTCGCTGAAGGAAGCAGTAAGGGAAGAAATCCAGCGTTTGATAGCAAATGACATTATCGAAGTAAGCAATTCACCATACACCAACCCTATTGTCGCCGTACCGAAGAAAAATGGTGCGGTACGAATTTGTTTAGATGCTAGGGAATTAAACAAAACCATAATTAACGACAGGACATCACCTGGAGAAATTGATGAGATCTTAAAGAAGTTTTATGGTTCAAGATTCTACAGTATATGGGATACGGTATGCGGATATTGGCAAGTTGAACTGCATCCGAATAGTAGAAAGTATACTGCCTTTATTTTTGAAGGTAGAAATTACCATTTCAAAAGACTACCGTTTGGCTTAGTAAATTCGGTAGCGATATTCGTCAAGTGTATGGACGAGATACTGGGCCACAATACACTGCAGTTTACAACAGTCCATGTTGACGATCTCTTAATCGCCTCCAACAATTGGGAGGAACACTGTGAAAGGGTGGCACAGGTCTTACAGAAACTAGAAGATAATCACATTACATTGAAGTTAGATAAGTCTCAATTAATAGCAAAAGAAGTCCAATTCTTGGGATTTAACCTATCTGAACATGGAATTACACCGTCCCAGGAAAAGATGGAGGCAATACAGCGTTTCCCCGTCCCACAGAACAAGAAACAACTGCAATCGTTCCTCGGGATCTGCAACTACTATCGTAAATTTCAAGAGAATTATTCCGATTTAACAGCTCGATTTTCAAAACAGCTTTCATCAAAAGAAAAGTGGAAATGGGAATCAGAACAAGAATCTACGTTTAAGTTAATTAAAGAAAAGTTCCTAGAAACCGTAATGTTACATCACCCTAACTTTGAAAAACAATTTTTCATGAACTGCGACGCCAGCGATTTGAGTCTCGGATCCGTGCTATATCAAGAAGACCAAGACGGGAACCATGAAGTAATCAGTTTTGCAAGTCGCACGTTGAACAAGTGTGAACGCAACTATCACACCACAGAAAAAGAATTATTAAGTATCGTATTCGCTTGCGAAAAGTTTAGAACCTTTATTTTGGGGTATAAAGTGACAGTAAGAACGGATCATAAATCCATTTCATTCCTCAAGAACTGTAAATTGAAACATGGAAGATTGACCAGATGGACTCTCACCCTCCAAGAGTATAATATACAGTGGGAGTACATACCGGGAAAAAGCAACACAGCTGCAGACGTGTTATCCCGGATTAACATCGACGCCCAAACGTTTCAAGGAGAGAGAGAAACCATCGCGAAGGTCTACCACTTGCTAAAAAATAAATCTGAGCTTACTAAAATACTGTCAGATATAGCTATACAGCAACAACAAGATCCTAAAATATTGATAATTATTAAAAAACTAGCAGATAACGATGTAAACATTAAACAGTATTTCTGTATTCACAATCAGCTAGTGTTCACCAAAAGCAATAAAAATGGTGAAGACTGGAAGATAGTTGTCCCAAAGGTTCTAGAGAGAGATTTGACTATCGACTATCACATACAATATGGTCATATGGGCGCAGTGAAGGTGGTAAAAGCGCTGCAAGAACATGTGTATTTCACTGATATGAATAGGAAGGTAAGAAAATATATACAGAATTGCCATATTTGCCAGCTAGTCAAATGCAGTAACGAAAAGAGAGAAGGAGTGATGATACCGATAACATCTGTGACAAAATTAGAAAAAATCTTCCTGGACATTTGTGGGCCGTTTCCACGGAGTGGTGGAAGACATCAGTATAAATATATCATTATTATCTTTGACCACTATACAAAATATACGAAGCTGTATCCACTTAATCGAGCCACAACAAGCAAGATACTAGAAGTAGTTATAAACAAATACATACCCGAAGTGGGCCAACCAGCATCAATAGTTACAGATCACGGAACGCAGTTTCGAGGACGGAAATGGCGGGAAACACTGCTCCATCTGGGCATCAAAACGTATAAGACATCGGTGTACCACTCCAACAGCAACCCTGCTGAGAGAGTGTTGAGAGAAGTAGGAAGGATTTTAAGAACCTACTGTCACAGCCAGCAGAGGAAGTGGGAGGAGTATTTGTCCCCAGCTGAAGACTTCTTAAACCTCGCATACCATCAGCCAACTGAGGAGACACCATACATGGCAATGCATGAAAAAAGACCACCCCGAGAGATCACAGAAATAATTAACTTTCCAATAAGTGCAGAGATCAAGTTTGACCAAACCAAGTTCTATAATAATGCGGCTGAAAGAGCCCAGAAACTGAGAATTAAATACAAAAAATTGCAGCCCAAAATTATAAAATACAAAGTGGGAGACCAAGTATTAATCAAAAATCGAGAACTCCCAAGCACTATCGAGGGCATTGCAAAGAAATTACTACTATTATATACCGGACCATATACTGTAACAAAAGACAATCTAAACAACACCTATGAATTGCAAAACCCTATTACAAAAAAGATAAAGGGGACATATAATCAGACTTCGATGAAAAAATATGTTAACAATTGAAATATGAAATTACAAGTGAAAAGTGAGCGATAAGGATTATTTTATTATTAATACTATGTAGAGGATGAAAATATTTGTTGTGTAAAATGAAAAGATAATTATGAATATAACTGTTGACTATATCCAGATGAAAAATGAAATGTGGCCATGAAGATTATTGTTATTTACAAAATGAAAAGTGAAAATATGATTATAAAAATAGATGGTGACTGAAGAAAAAGGGTGAATTATTATCATGAAGATTATTATATGTTTATATTAAATGAAAAGTAACTATGTAATTATGTATTAAACATTGAATGTATATTGTCATTTTATAATGTGGGAAAAAATGATCCCAGAGAATTTATGTAAAGGAATCAGAACATTGTATTCATCAATATCAACTACTATATATATAAAAAAAGATGTCAATACGAGATCGACAAACTACATCTTTGGCACCAATTATTTCCAAGAGCCACGTCAACCAGTAGAATAACAACATCTCACCCGTACTACTATATAAAAAAAGAGATGTCAATATGAGAAAGACACTCAACAACCTTGGCACAACTAATTCCAAGAGCCTAGTCAACCAGTAGAATAACAACATCTCACCCGTACTACTATATAAAAAAAGAGATGTCAATACGAGAAAGACACTCAACAACCTTGGCACAACTAATTCCAAGAGCCTAGTCAACCAGTAGAATAACAACATCTCACCCGTACTACTATAAAAAAGGAATGTCAATACGAGAAAGACACTCAACAACCTTGGCACAACTAATTCCAAGAGCCTAGTCAACCAGTAGAATAACAACATCTCACCCGTACTACTATAAAAAAGGAATGTCAATACGAGACCGACACATTACATCCCAGGCATATATGAAGCAAACTCATTAATTCCAAGAGCCTAGTCAACCAGTAGAATAACAACATCTCACCCGTACTACTATAAAAAAGGATGTCAATACGAGACTGACACACACCAACTTTGGCACAATTATTTCCAAGAGCCTAGTCAACCAGTAGAGTAAAAACATCTCACCCGTACTACTATAAAAAAAGGATGTCAATACGAGACTGACACACACCAACTTTGGCACAATTATTTCCAAGAGCCTAGTCAACCAGTAGAGTAAAAACATCTCACCCGTACTACTATAAAAAAAGGATGTCAATACGAGACTGACACACACCATCTTTGGCACTAATTAATTCCAAGAGCCTAGTCAACCAGTAGAATAACAACATCTCACCCGTACTACTATATGAAAAAGAAGAGTTGGAAGAATAAACCAAGTGAACATTATTACTGTAGAGAAACGACCACACACGACAAATTTGTATTTGAATAAAGAAAAGCCAGCACTACATGAAGTACAAATACCAACTAAAACCTGGAAAAGGAAAGAAAAAATAAATGTACTAATACATAGTATCTAGAAGAATGAATTTGGAACGAAGATTATGACGAAATAACGTTCAAGGTAACACAGAATGAAGAGATTAATCTATGATGAAGAAGAATAAAAAAAGAATATACTAACGAAGAAAATCATGAGAGTATACCAGTGAGGAAATGTAAAACAAAATATCCCGATGATATGTGAAGAATTAGTTAAGCTGAATCAAGAAAAGAGAGAATCACAATGTACAAACCGCAGATGCGAGAATTAATCCCAAGAATATTTATTATTTGTCGGAAAAACGACCACTATTATTATTATTAATGATTTGAGATGAATTGACTGAAGAGTAATGCCAGCAATCATTTATTATTATTAAAGGAGATGATTTGCCTCCATATTTATTGAAATTAGTATGGCCAGTAGAGTCGAATAGCCAAAGTGAGCCGCTCTAAACTGCCCCAGCTAAATGTATGTTAGGGAACTAAATAAACGAGGGAAGTAATTACATAGAGAAGAAATAAATATGATTCAAAGAGCAGAAAGCGAAAGGATATATGGAAAAAACATGTGAATCAATATGGAATGTACAATAATTGATAAATTCTTCATAGAAAAATATAGTATAATCATAACTCAGAATTAATCAATTCTTAAAGGAAGGCATATGTAACATAACCAAATATGGCAGTTACATAAAATGAGCCTAAAGGACGGCAAGTAAGATAAAAAATATGAATGTAAATCTAGATAAGTAAATCCATGTATATAAAGTGTGTATCTACAAATGTGTTAATATGAAAATCCAACTATGAATAAGATAATATCAATCTAGTGACATCAACTACAAAAAATAAGAAAGAAAATGACATGAGCCAAAACAAAATACCAATTATAGACCCAATAGGATCCAAAAGTGAGGGGAAACGACGAAATAAGAATTAACAAACTCCAAAAATGAGAGGAACAATTAAGGAATAATGACTACGATGAAAATAACAAGAAAGAAGAAAGAAGAAGGACAAGAAAGCTGACTCAGAAGAGAGAAGAAGATGAATAAGTCATACCAGAAATCAACATAAACCACGTGCACCAAAGACTATATAAGTGACAAGTGAAATAATGATTATCAGATGTGAGGATGAAAAACAGTGATTAGCATTTAAGGAAACACAAACAATAACAGTGCGTACTTAATAGATGTGAAACATGTGAATAACTAACTATTTCTACTGATAAAACCACACAAACAATTATAGTGAGGAAGTTTATAAGTATATGAAAATATGTTAATTCCATGATGAAAACAACAAGATGTTAAATAAGTCAAATAGACACGAACAATGAGTGTGACGCATTTAATAAAGTTGTGATTAACACAGATAATCATAAGTCCACCAAAATGAAACAAAATAGAACAATATAACTATGTTTTATTTTTGGTAAAGAACTGACAACAGTATAAAAAACCATTGTATCAAACAAAAGGGATTGAATTGAGTCCAACCTATAACTAGAAAAATATCATAAATAATACAATAAGATATGTATTAATGTTTAAGAAGGAATGTATAAACATGTGTCACAAAATAAGTAAAATATTATTGTGAAAGACCATACTGATACCATGTAGGTAGTAGAGACATACTGCATTAAAACAGATGGTACATTGTTAGATAACCCATAGAGAAAGTACCTGTTAAACAGAAAACAAAAAGATCAATGAAAATAAATGATTATCGACAAAGATATCGATTAAGGAATTGTTATAAATAACAATACATCCTAATAGACAATGCACTATAATGCAACCATGTAAATAAAACCAATCAAATGCAATGGCAGACAGCTATAGCAAAGATGCAACAAATATGCCAATTCAAATAGGCAAAGTGCAATATCAAAACCAATACTAAAGTGAATAACAATATTACCAGTAGTAAGACTAATATCTGGTAATGGTTTGAGAACAGATCTTTAACATAATAACAACAGTATTATAAACAAAATGATGTAAACTAACTAACCATGTACAAACAATCAGATGTAAGATGGACCACTGTATGGCCCATTAGTTAAGGAAAATAGTGTATTAAAGCTTAAACACAGATTGTTCACAATATTACCAGTAGTTAGAGGGAAAATCAATACAACTTTGAGAACAGATCAGAACTATAAAAACAGTCAGTATATATGCAAATAATTAGAAACCAACTGACCATAGTGACAGAAATCACAAATAAACCAACCATGTTAAGTAAGTTACTTAGGTAAAATATGACATAAATTTATCTAAGAGTAAATGAGAACATTACCAAAAGTAGGAGTAATATCTAATACCAATGTAGAAACACAAACATAATGTAACAATAACAGTTTAAGTATTGTTTTTATGAAAAATAAATGACCATTATGTTGAGACACCTAGGAACAAACCCATTATTAGAGAATTGAAGGGTACTAAACTAGCTAGAAGCTAACCAATATATGTAATACATTAAGTACAATGTATCAGGGCCCGCTCTAGTGGTTACGTCGCCCCGGACAAAAGGACAAATTGCCGCCCCTTAAATATATATATATATTTTTTAAATAAAGGTACATATTTTTTATTTTCAATAAAAATCAAATCATTTTATTTAAATTTTAATAAAAGCATATATTTAGAAAGAAACATGTAACATAACATAATATTGACAATCAAGTAGTACAAAACAGTAGATTCTACTTTTTATGTTAAATAAAATTCAAATCGTTTTAAATTATAATCAACACATGCACATATACATATTTAGAAAGAAACATGTAACATAACATAAAATTGATAATCAAGCAGTACAAAACAGGTAACATCAACAAAACAAGGTAAATAAAACAAGGTAACATCAACTACGCTAAAATCACAAAAAACTTTTTTTTCTCATTTTCAGTTCTGCAAACTTTTTTATTACATCTTTTAAATTTACTTGATCAGCAATTCCATGCTCAATTGCCAAAATGGCCAAACCATTAAGACGATTTTGTGTAGTAGTCGAACGTAAAAAGTTCTTAATTAATTTTAACTTAGAGAAACTCCTTTCGCCACTTGCTACAGTTATTGGTATCGTTAGCAATATTCTTAAAGCAATAGTAAGGTTTGGGGCAAAATTCAACTTTGTAATTAAGCTCAGTACATTGCTTAGGCTTTGTTTTTTGCCCAAAGCCGCAGATACTGCTGAAATTTCCTCTGCTAATTCTACCCCATTTATGTCAACAGAATCACCACCAGTTAACATACATTCTAAATTCTTACAGTGTTTTAGTAGCATTTCTTTGGACATGGTATTTAAATCGTATATATTATATAAGAATTGAAAATAGTTACTATGATTACTAAGTTGTTCAAATCTAGCATCTAGTGCTTTTAGTGCTTGATCGATTGTAAAATAAAAAAAATCTATTTTATATTTTTCTTTTGGATCTTCGATCGGTTCATCTCGTGCTTCGTATGAGAAGTTCCTTTTTATTCTTCTTACGCGGTGTCGTGTTATTGTTAATCCAAAATTAGCCTCCACATCAATTTCAGTAGCAAGTTCTTTTGCATCAATAATAGTTTCATCGAAGGACGAATCCGATCGAAGATTCTTGAAAAATATTTTGTAGTTTTGTAAAAGATCAAGTGCAGAGGCTAGATCAAAATCTTTTGTTTGCATCAACTTGCTTATTGGATTAATGCAATTTAGTATTTTATGCCAAATAACTAATGAACACAAAAACTTAAATTGTTTAATACAATTTAATAAACCCGAGGCCTCGTCTCTTATTAAATTATCAATTTCTTGGTTTTCGTAAATGCTTAGCAAGGCGTCGTATACATCTCCCAAATGGAATCTCAAAGGCTTTAAGGCCTCTATCCTACTCTCCCATCTAGTGTCACTCAATGGTTTCAAAGTTAAACCTTGAACATGTTTTAAAAGTATTGCCCATCGAAAAGTAGATGCCGAAAAAAATAAATATATTTTTTGGACCATGTTGAAGAAATTAGCGGCTTCCAAGGATGCTTTTGCCATATCATTAACAACAAGATTGAGAGAGTGGCTACGCTACTACACGGAACATAGAATGCTCGCGAATTATATTGTTTAATTTTAGATTGCACTCCTGCTTTATCGCCCCTCATATTGGACCCGTTGTCGTATCCCTGCCCTCTGATATCCTGCAAATTTAAACCCAAGTCATTAAGTTCTCCAATTATAATATCAGCCATTTGTTTTCCTATGGCTCTTTCGACTGGTAAGAAGCCTAAAAAGCTTTCATTAATTTTAATTTCAACATCAGCGTCAAATTTATTGATTGAAACATACCTGATTACAAGAGTCATTTGCTCTACCTTACTAATGTCAAGAGTACAGTCTAAAATTATGGAAAAATATTTGGATTTTTTTATTTCATCAATAATATGTGACTTTACACTTTGATGCAGCAGATCTATTATCTCGTTTTGTATATTTTTCCCGAGATAGTGAGCTTTAGTCTCTTCTTTCTTGAGCACTCTGCGGACGTGCTCTTCCATAATGGGATCAAATTCAGATAGCAACTCAACTATTTTTAAGAAATTACCGTTATTATACTCAAACAACTTGTCGCTTGTACCTTGAAAAGCTAGACAACTTTTACCAAGCATTTTAGTAATTGCTACAATTCTTAGAAGCACCTCGTTCCAATGGTTTGTTTCGGCATTAATAATTCTTTGAGCAGCCGCATCTATAGTTTTACAACACTTTAACCTTTGGTTCATTTCTAGCCATGATTTTTGGGCCTGAATATGATTTTTGGAAATTTCATGCTCTTTTAAAGTTTCGCCGAGGTGCTTCCAACTTTTAAAACCCTCCTTTGAAAGAGAACTAACTATACAGCCGAAAATTTTGCAACAGAAGCAGTAAACGCAGTTTTGTGAAAGAGAGTACACTAGCCAGTCTCGTAAAACTTGCTCTCCATTGCTTAAAATTCGTGTATAATAATTTGCGCTAAAATGTCGACCAGTGTCATTGGAAGGAAATTTGTAATTATGCAATGGTTTAGGTGGACCTTGTCTTACTAAAAAACTTCTTTCGGTGTCTCCTAAAATTCTTGGCCACAATGCTGGATCTGTACTCAAAGTTTGTAGAACGCTTTCTGTGGGTGTCACGTTGGTGTCAATTTTTTCAATCCTTTCATCTGGTGATGGTAGAGTCAGAGTGTCGTCAGTTCCAATTGATTTAGAAACTTTGTCCATTTGTTTGTCAATATCATTCTCTGACGATTCCGTATTTTCTTTTATAACCGGACTTGATGTTGGATTCTCAGAGTCGTCATTTGTTTTGGTACAACTCTTGATATAATTTTTTAACGCGCCAGCTTGTTTTTGCCTTTCGGCTTCCTTTCCCAGCCTTCTTTTTTTGTACTGGTAACCAGACAGTTTTCTTAGACCGTCAGACATTCTGGAAGAGGCACGCACATAACTCAAATTAAACAATGTAAACTATAAAATAATAATTAAAAATGAAGATTTATCCTTGTTCTAAATAAGCTAAAACCGTAATTAACATAACTTCAAAATTATATTCCGTCAACCGACATAAAAAATATTTATGCACAACACTACACAAAATATTTTTCATATCCTGTGAACGTAAAGAAAGTCTAGTGTAATTATGTATTTTATAATAACAAATATTTCAGCAAATCATAAATAGTCATTAAAAACAATTTTATAATTCTTGATTTTGAGATTTTATTCTGTTCAATTATTCAAATATATTATTATAAAACACGTTTTATCGAAGCAATGAACTTAATAAATGTCTTATATTATTGATTCAAATAATTATTTTCATAAAACAAAAATATAAATAATTATACCTATAGAATACATTCAAATTTGATACAATATTTTATTGATTCAATAAACAGCCTTTTTGGATAAATAAAATATTTATTTTATTTAAAAACGCTTTCATTGTTTCGATTCGATAATCGATTTACGATAAACTAGTATCTGTCAAACTAAACAACAGCTTAATTATAGATGTACTTACCTTTCAAAATTAAGAAATCGCACTGAAGTAAATTTTATGAACTTCCACTTGTTATCACTACCGACGTAATAGCAAGAATAATGATATTGTGTAATGAAACCGCTCGAGGTTAGAGGTAATA
The DNA here is from genome assembly GCA_034769895.1 of Magicicada septendecula. Classification (NCBI taxonomy): domain Eukaryota; kingdom Metazoa; phylum Arthropoda; class Insecta; order Hemiptera; family Cicadidae; genus Magicicada; species Magicicada septendecula. Next base: position 310,787,246 of record CM068373.1, on the reverse strand, counting down.
AGCAAGTCTAAGCATGTTCAAACACAAGTTGAAGCAGCGCTCTGCTCGCGTGCTATTCTGTTCAGAGAAGTATATGCATCGCATGTTCAAACAAGCGTTAATTTATTAATAAAATTAATTATTAGTTTATAAAATGTTTCCCTTTCGGAATTATAAAAATTTACTAGATTTTTGTAAGTTTAGAGTCAACTTTTATTGTTTAATGTGTTTAACATAGATTGCCGTAATAAATGTTTTAAAAAATGAATCACCGTCCAATCTTTCATATCCCTGAAATCTTTAAATATTGTGATATGTATCACAATCTCACGAAATTAAATTAATGCTGGGTTTTTCCGTTCTCCCCTGAAACGGAAAACGGTTATTTAATTAAACATACCGCTCTTTTATGATTGTTTTCTTTAGAATCAAGAATTGTAAATATTTTTAGCTTTTAGACATAAACAATATAAATACGCTACGCACTGTAAATTTTTAGCGAACGAAAAAATTGATATGTGAAATTTTCTATTAATTGGGTATTTAACACATCAATATTTTTCTCACACTTACAGCCAAAATGCCGCCCCCAAATTTTGGCGCCCCGGACAAATGTCCGGGTTGCCCGCCCCTAGAGCGGGCCCTGAATGTATGTACACTAATGACATTTAATACATAATATAATTCACTTAGAAAAGACTAAAATTATATTGACAATTGTATGAGAAAGGTAGAAGAGGAAGAAGACAACATGTGTATTATATTTAATACAATTATGTGAGGATATTTAAGTGTGAAATCATGTACATAATCGTTTTAGTATCATTATATTGTAAGATTACTTGTATTAGATAAGGGAAATTCATTTTAAATACTTTTATATAAAAACCAAGATGGACGCCTAATGACGCTAAAATAAGCTATTGTTAAGGAAATAATTATTTCCAAATAACAAATCAAACCAAGTGAGAAAAGGACTCCAAGTGTTTATTTAGAAGGTGTTTTTATTAAAAATAATTAAATCTGGTGTAAAAACTTATAAATATACGAAACACCAAGATAATTAATAAAAACATTATTTTAAGAGAAGCAATGTAAATAAAATAGTGTTGTTTAGACTTAAATTAAAGAAGAAAATGTCTATAATTCAATGACATAACTCATGTAACGATAGGACGTTCAATAAGGAAGTTATTGTAATTATTAACTTTTCAAGTATTTTTTACACTAGTGCTTACGTCACATAAACCAGGACCCAAAGTCGAAATTTGGTAAAACACCAAATATTTTAATAAAACATAGGCCTTTGGGGTAAAGACTATAGTGATTACAGCCAATCAAATCAACGCATTTCACGCGTCAGACACGAGAGAGACGCTTTGGCAAATTGTAACAGTCTACGAACAGCTTCCAGACGAATAGGTCACGCAACTCAACGCCATGAAAAAGTATTACTTTCAAATTTGTGCCCGTACATTGACATTAAGTTGATATACAGACATAACCTTGACACAACAAATACATTTCCGAGTGATATGTGCGGGATTACCGAACAATATAAGTACGATAGTGTATAATCCCGATCGTACTCGCGTGTGTTGTGATAATAAACAGGGAGTACATTATTTTATTTAAATAACTTTGATTTTCAGAAATAATATTTTTGAAATAGACATTTTGATACTACGCGAGTCATTACTAGCGCAGCATCAAACTTGTAATGGAATTATTAGAATTTCAAGAAATGTCAATTTTTACTTATTAAAATATTAAATAAATATTTTAATTAATTTTCATAATTATAAAAAGTATGTTTAAAGTAATTATCACTAATTACAAGAGTTAACATTTAGACACTCTTTTGACTAAACTTGTTTTGAATATTCGATGTTTTGAAATAAATAACATTAACTTTCGTACAAAAGTATGAAGTAATTTTAATAGTAACATGTTAAAAGGTTACTAATATTATGTTCAGAAGTATAAATTAAGAAATATTAACCATTAAGAAATCATTTTCTGTGATAGCATTACCTGTGATCGCTAACCTCAAATTGGTAGCGGTAGCTTATTAATTTAACTGTTGCATCTGTTCTCAAATAATTTCCAAACCAAATAGAAATCATATCAAGAGTTTTTTTTGTATTTTATTAATTTTTTCTCTTGAAAATATATAGTTATCAAACTCATTGTTGAAAATAAAACAATACATTGAAACTGTACAAGCCACGAGTCTGACGCTTGCTATAGAATGTAATAAGGTGCGTGCGCATCCAAACGTACGATAATTACATACTTACCATACATATGGTATTAAATTTCATTGTTTTATATTTATTCGTTATTTTTTAACCATTGTTTAATTTTATTGATTCTATTAATATTACATCTTGACACTGATATCATGTATCCTCAAAGAACCTAACAACCTGATAATATATTAACAAGAAAACATAACCTTCTAAGTTCAAATTATTGTATCCAAGACAGGACTACCAGCATTGAGCCTGGATAGAGTTCTATGTTAAAACTAATCAATTGTAATTCTTATTTAAAGGGTTATTAGCCCAAATGATTGTTAATTGTTTTTTTGCGTGATGTCACAGTGTGGAAGAACTACACAGTACAAGCGTTTGAGTTTAATTGCAAAGTGAGAGTAGATATTTAATTATGATCCGAATTAACCAGTAGACTTGTGTGTGTGTGTGTGTGCACGCACGCACACACACACTCATAGAGTAGACTTCGTATTCCTGGCTGGTATGGACTGAATAAAGTAGTATTTAATTTAAAGAGCGAAGCGAGTTGTCAGGTTTAACTAGCTTGTGTGTGCGTGTGCACGCGGTGTGTGTGTGTGTGTGTGTGAGTGCGTGCGCGCGCTCCAGCGAGTTGTCAGTTTTAACTAGCTTGTCTGTGTGTGTGTGTGCATGCACGTGCGTGTGGGCACGTGCACATGCACACACACACACACGAGTTAGATAAACCTGACAACTCACTTCGCTCGTTAAATTAAGTACTGTACTATACTTTATTCAGTCCACACGCGCGCGCACACACGCACACATTGAGTAGACTCCGCATTACTGGCTGGTATGGGCTGAATAAAGTATAGTCTTTAATTTAACGAGCGAAGTGAGTTGTCAGGTTTAACTAGCCTGTGTGTGTGTGTGTGCACGCATGCACACACACACACACACACAAGCTAGTTAAACCTGACAACTCACTTCGCTCGTTAAATTAAAGACTATACTTTATTCAGTCCATACCAGCCAGTAATGCGGAGTCTACTCAATGTGTGTGTGTGTGTGTGTGAGCGCGTGCGTGCGCGCGTTATATTTTTTTTCTATTCTTCTAGGGCAGTCTTTCAGGTAATCAAGATTCACGGGAATTCCTTCCGCGCGGTGACGTCACAAACGAATTTGCATTACTTACATTGATATTCACGTGGCAAAAAACCCGCGAATTTATGATGACGGTTGCTGAAGGCTAACGCATGATTGGTCGAAACAAAAAATTAGCGCTTTAATAAACCGTTATGTTCAAAATTTGCATACTCTCAATTCTAATTGGTTAACGTCATTAGTGTGTGTATATCCATTAAGAGGAAAAAGCGCCAAAGCGTTGTTCGCATCATTTGCATGGTTTTGTTTAACCCATAAGGTAGGCTATTTATCGTGAGCGGTGTTTATTTTGTGAATTTCAGTGTTTTCGTTTGTGTTATTGTGTGGTGTTATTATTAATTATTTCTGTTGTTTAGGAAACACCAGATTCTTTGTGATAATTAAATTAAACAATTTAATAGTGCAATGGCCTGCCAAAATATTCAGTGCAGTAGGAAGGAAGACGAAAGCATTCGAATGAATGAGTCAGATATTATTGACTTTTTAATTGCCCACGGGGTAATTAAAGAGGCAATAAATTGTCCTTCGTGTGGCTCCCTATTAGCACTGAATAGAGAGACATTATATTTTCGGTGTCGATCTTTGCGAGAAGTCGTTGCGAAAAAAAAGAAGAAGAGATACGACATCAAACGTTCTGCACGAGAAGGTAGTTTCCTGTCTAAAACCCACCATCCTCTCACAACCTATTTTTACCTGGTCTTCTACATTCTTCATATGCCTCCACCTCGTCAACACCGTCTCATGCGGAATTATGATGTGAGCGCCGATTTCATCGTCGACTGGTACAGTTTTTGTCGGGAAGTTTTTATTTTCGACGCCCAGCGCACCTCATCTAAGCTGGGGGGCCCTGGAAAGACTGTAGAAGTCGACGAAGCCAAATTTGGGTGCCGGAAATATAATCGGGGCAGGCCAATTGATGGACAGTGGGTGTTCGGGGGAGTTGAACGCGGTTCTGGGAAGTGTTTCCTTTTACCGGTTGAGCGCCGGGATTCCGCTACTCTCCTCAACATAATTGAGGAGTGGATTCTTCCGGGCACAACTATAATCAGTGACTGCTGGAAAGCCTATGATTGCCTGGAAGAAGCGGGGTTCATTCATGTTAGTGTGAATCATAAACAAAACTTCGTGGACCCCGCTACCGGCGCTCACACAAACACGGTTGAGAGGGCATGGAGAGAAGTGCGACAGGGTATCCCACGATTCGGGCGCAGAAAACAACATTTCGTGGGATACCTTGCGGAATTTATGTTTAAGAGACGCTACCCACTAGAGTTCTGCCTCCATGCCTTCTTCAGAACCGCAGCCGATTTGTATCCCCCGACACATTAAGGTAAGAGTTTAATCATTATATGCATGCATTTCATTTTTGGTATTGGAGTGACATAATTTTTTTTCTATTGTTCTATGTAATATAAACACGGGAAAAATAATTTTAAACGGCGGTCGAACCTATTTGCGAAAAAAATAAAATAATTACTCCATATAACTGTGACAAATGACATTAAAGATTTTTTAATTTTATTTAGTAGGTAGTAGAAAAATGGTTGTTATTTGGCGCGTAAAATTGTACTGCAGTGATAGGTAATCCACGTAATGACGTCATACTCGTCATTCGCTGTGCATTTGTGCGCCGTCGCCCGACTGCGGTGATCTCACTAACTACTCAGTTAATATGGCGCTCATTCACCTTTGCATGCGTTCTTATGGGAGTAATTATTTTATTTTTTTTTCTCCGTAAATAGGTTTGACCGCCGTTTAAGATTATTTTTCTCGTGTCTAAATAACATAGAAGAATAGAAAAAAAATGTCACGCCAATACCAGCGCGGCCCAGAAAGTCGATAATTACCTTCATTTTTTAATCTGCATTGAATCGTTGTGAAAACATTATCACAAAAGCATAGTTTTGATAAATCATCACATATTTACTTATATTCACATGCCTAAAAATATATTCATCTACTGATACTTTCCATAAATGCCACTAACAGCAATTTTCCGTATTCTGTTGAATATCTGTATGTTTCATTATTTCATATTTATAGTTATTAGTCACCTTATGGTAGTAGTCAGTTATGCAGGCAAGGTGAGGTTATGTTTGCCCAGGTGTGGGTTATGCAAGCTATAATAATGTTACATTTAGTCTTGAACTTGTCCTGTACGTTGTATAACAATATTTGACTATCCCATTACTTTCAGTATATTTATAACGCACTCTTATACTGGTTAAATCCACATACAATAATTAGTGGTACCTTTAGAGCTAACAACCTCCAAGTTTAGTCTAGTCATTGTGTTGTGTTTACAGAATATGCAGGCCTGAAAAAAATCTTACATTTATATATGCTGATGTGAAAGTTGGAATTATTAACTCAGACATTAAAACAGAAATAAAAAGTAAACAGGAAACCTTGGTAACTTTTTACTGTAACGGAAGATATTTTAACGTACAATCGAGTAATATTCTTCTAGCTTGTGAAAAAAGTCATCAACACAGAACGAAGAACCACATCCAAATTGAAATTAATTTTTGATAATGAGTCTGCATTATATTACAAATGAAATTATCTGTAATTATACTTCATACCCATCAATGACTATTATCGTATCTTCCACCATAGCGAATAGAAGATTCTTCTCTCTTCTACTCGCTATGTTTCCACCTTAACTTAACGTCCAGTTGTCTTTAAATAAGTAAATTACCTTAGTCTTTCGTAAGTATACTACGGCTGCTATAATTTAGTTTCACTAACATAAACTATTCAATATACCGCTGCAGGTAATAAACTTTTCGAAAGCACGGTAACAATAATAATTAATTGATGAATATGTAAATACAAACTATGCTATTCCCACATTATCACGTTATTCAAATTCAGTGCCATACAAATCACATAATACGAAACTAACATACAAACAACATATCTTCCAACATAGAAACTAAAAGTCTTTCAGCATAATCTGACACGTAGTTATATGAATAAATAACCGAACAATGTCTACAGTCAGATCTAGCTAAACAGTCGTCTAATTGCTTCTGCGTTACAGTAAGGATCTATTCCGAGTCGTTATTACAATAGTGATATTTAGTTTGTTATATAGTAAATATAAAATTTGTTATATAGTAAATATTTCTTGGATTTCGTTGTCCATGACGTGTCCGTTACTTAACTAAATATCACTACAGTATTGACGACTCGGAACATTAGTGTTCCGAGTCGTCAATACTATAGTGATATTTAGTAAATATTTGTTTCGGTTTCGTCGAAATTCTCTATATATGAAATATATAAACGAAATCCAAGAAATATATATGTTTACTTAACTTAATGACTAACATTTTTTATTGTGTTTATATGAAGACTAAATTGTTTAGTACAGGCCTTTACTATTTAGACAAGTAATTGCATGATTATATCCAAATTATGATGGCTCTTATTATGTGGGTAAAATGGAATTCATATGTTTGCAATACTGGAAATGAATAGACCGCAATATGATTACAGAACAGCTGACATTTGGTTGAAGGTAAATGATTTGATAGGGATCGAAGTAGGTCAACGCGTGTGACGTGATTAAACGTTTATTATAGTAATCAGCGAAAAGTAAAGAAGGACATATTCATACCTCTTAGTTTTGTTTACATTTACAGTGTAAAATCAAAGTCATTTGTATGAACATTTAAAATAAACGAATCATTCAGTGCAACACAATTTAAGCAAAATTACAAAAAATACAGTATATACAGAGGCAACGCCTACTTTTAAATTTACAGCTGCTAGTGTCTAGCTGGTTGTTGCGTGATATCATACCTGAATGGGGGCATGACATAATACTCCTGCCCGTGCTTACCCTGTTTGTATTCAGTAGATTCAACCAACACTTTTTTCCATCATGGTGTTTGAATCACTGGTTGCTGATTTGCTAAATAGGTATCTTGGAGAATATGTGGATAATTTAGACAGATCACAACTGAAGATTGGGATATGGGGAGGTAAGTTTAATTTTTTTATCATAAAAAATTGTATTTAACTATTTAATCATACCGGTAGTGTGTTAGACGTTAGTTACATGTAATGTTATTTAAACTAATCACTATATGTATGCAGATTTATCAGTGTTTCACTTTGTAAAGTGTTTTTATTTCAAGTCCCCATGAGCTTTCTCGTTGTACTGATAAAATAATATCTATATTTGGTATTAAAAAAGTGACTTTCCCCTAATTCCACATGTTATAAATGCTGTAAAATATACGAATCGTATTTTGTCAAGTAAAGTCACACTTGTCTTAAAAAAAAAAAACAGAACATGTCAACATTTATCTTTTGTTAATATAGCCGGCAAAGAATGTCAATGCTAGCCGACAATGATTGATAAACTTGAAATATGTTCTGCTAATGTCATCTGGCTTTCTAAAGACATTAATCGTCTTCCTTAAGATAAGACAATGGTGATATGTTGTCTTAAGGATAATAGTCTTTATTCTACTAATATAGCGTATGTGAAAGGTATTAAATAATTGTATTGCCCGATTGTGTAATGTGTTGTAAACATCTATCTCTGACAACACACACACACACACACACACACACACACACACACACACACACACACACACACACACACACACACACACACACACACACACAGAGTTTAATAGAAAAAACATTTTTGTTTAAAATACATAGTGAGTTTACAATAAAAATTTAAATTATCAAACAAAAAATAACCGCCTACATCAAACAAAAATATTTCAGTGAAATGCATGTTAGCAAAAAATGAAAAAACAAATTGAACCTACATATTAAAAAAAAAATTAGTTTGCAAGAAATTGTGCATTGTATAATTCAAAAAATTATGGTAGTTAAAGAATATATTATAAGAAATTTTCTTAATTTTCTATAGCGTACTTAAAACAATTTGACAAGTAAGAAAATTTGTACATGGGTGATGTGTTATATATAAAAATGTACACTCTTAGAAGAAAAATGTGGGTTTATTATTAATAACATGGGTTAATAACGTGTGTATGTATGTAAAATGTGAATTAATCAATTATATTGCCCAGTTTTTCTTGTATTATTACATACTGTATGTTTTTTATAATACTCTGTATATTCCTTTGCAAAAATATTTTTAATTTTTGTATTTTGTGAACACTATTATTTTAAATAGTAACCAATAAAATAACACCATAGAGTAGACAAGGATAGAGTTAAATTGAGACTACAGAAAGGATGAGTTGCCATATTATAAAAAAGTGAAAACAATTTCAAAATAACTGTTAAAATGACATTTATGTGATCAGAATTACAATTTATTTGTTTACAGTTTACAGTAGATAGGTTTTTAAAAATTGGTGTCCATTTAAAAAAAATGCATAACGTGTGTTAGCCATTCACTTAGTAAATTTATTGCTAAGGATATTTCATGGGCACTGGAAGAAAATATACGAAGACAGTCTGAATTAACAAGAAGTGAATTAATCAAAACACTTTATAGCAGGTGTTACAGTACACAAAATAGGTTATTTTTTTAATAGTGTTGCGAGATATCAGCTAATATACTTTTTGTATTAAAAACAGAGCTATTGTGGATGACTGCTGATATTGTCTGATACAGATGAGAACTTGTAATTTAACCTCAGTATTCTGAAGATGTCTTTAGGAAAAAAAACATGCTGATCAATATAGAAAACAAACACAGTGGCAATAGCAAATGGCAGTAGAATGCATAATATTGAAGCAGATGGGGAGAAAACTAAATAGATAAAAACTTAAAATGTTTGGGAACAATGTAGACAAGACATACATTATAAGTGGATGATGAAATAATGAAAAAAGGCTGGGAAATGTAGGAAAATTATAATGCAATGAGCAGTACTTTTTTTAGTCTAGAGCAGTCCGCTTCCAATTTCAAAGCACCTGAGTATCACAGTTAAACTCAGAAACCTATCTGCAGGCTGCACCATAAACAATAAATTTTCAACAAGTAATATAAAAGTAACAAAGGCAGTATTTGATTGTAAACAAGTAAAAAGAGGTAATGTACACATTTAACACATCTGACTACATATCTTTAATGGAACAACAGTACAAAACTAAAGTATTTCATAATTTTTAAACTCTTCTGCTATTTTCCAATAGCTTGGAAAGTGAAGGAATTCATTTTTTCCAAACAACATTTGAAGATTGTAATTTAGTCTACAGTAGAAACTTGGCTAATTCGAAGCTGAAGGGACCAGTAAAATATTCGAATTGTCCAAAAATTCGAATTAGGAAAGTTTTAATAAGGGTAGAAAAATCAAATCAAAAACCGAAATTCAGTAAAGCAGTGTGTTATTTTATTAAACAATTTCCTTATACATATGTATTACAAACGTATAAACACGTTTCAGTACAAAATATAGCATTTACAGTTTTTTAAAAAAGCTAGAAACGTTTGATTGCATTTTGCAGTTAATACACTGAGTTGTAGTAAACTCTTCAAGTTTATTAAGTGCTTGGAAAATAGCGTCACTTACGTTCTGCTGTCCTTCAACAAACCGTCTCAAGTCTTGAATGTAATTTGATGCCAGTGAAGCCGTTGGAATTGGTATCTCTGGAAGTTCTAGCTGGTCCCCTTCTTCATCTGAAGATGCACCATCATTTCTTTTGTTCATAACATCAGCCATGATCTCCGCGTCTGTCTGTTCACTGCACACCGCCAAGTCTTCATCCATGTTTACAAACTCATTGTAACGAATGCCTGCGTCATGTCCAACATCTTCCCAGTTATCCGCAGTGGGTACGACTTCTCTAGCAGCTTTATTCTCCTCTTCACCTTCAATGTGGCAGAAACCACCTTTTACGAAAGCAATTAGCAATTGTTTTTTGTGTAACTTGGTCCCAAGCACTGTTGCACATGCGGGCAGCTTGAAGGATGTTAATCTTGATAGTATTTTCATGCTCATCTAAATAAGCACATGACAATGTTTTGGACCACAAGCTGCCTGTAAAAATGTCATCCAAGCTTTATTGTTTGATTCATATTCAACTGGTTTTGTTTTTACATTTTTGAAACAACGTGGGTTGGCTGACTTCCCTGTCATTAGCAAAGGCAGTTTTTCCGAGCCATCCATGTTTGCTCCGACTAAAAGTGTTATGCGCTCCTTGCTGTGTTTGCCGCCACTACAACTTTCTCCTTTAAAAGCAAGTGTTTTGTCGGGGGTGCATTTGAAGAATAAGCCCGTCTCGTCTACATTAAAAATGCCTCTAGCGTCTATCAGAAATCATTTGCAACAAATTGTCTTTCCAGGCACAAATTCAGTATGTACAGAAAACCGACTACAACTGACACACTAATACACTACTCCTCCAATCACCCAATACAACACAAACTAGCTGCCTTCAGAACCATGATACATAGACTTAACAACATCCCCCTAGATGAAAAAGACTACAAAGACAAACTAAACACGATAAAATATCTAGCAGAATCTAACGGATACGACAGAACAATAGTCAATAAACTCCTACACAAAACAAACAACAGATAAAGACAGAAAACAACAAATTCATAACACTAACATACATCAACAAACAAACTGAAAAAATAGCCCACAAATTCAAAAAACAGGATACAGAATTGCTTACAAAACTACTAACAAAACAGAACACACACACACACAAAGCACAAAAATAATTCGATCTACCCGGTGTTTACAAACTAAATTGCTCAAATTGCAACAAATTCTACATAGGCCAGACAGGACGTAGCTTCAAACAAAGATACATTGAACACACAAAGGCACTCCACTCCACTACAGAATCCACCTTTGCAAACCACCTCATTGAAGCAAACCACACATACAAAAACATCGACAATAACATGAACATTCTACACGTACACACAAAAGGCCGAAAACTAGACACTCTAGAACAATTGGAAATATACAAACACACGAAAACAAATAAAAACGACATCCTAAATGAACAGACACAATTCAAATCGCACGCATTATTCAAACATATCTCACCCCACACACACAACATCGATCTTTCAACATTCGATTCCGTCACCCACAACAGGACGGACAGTGCTACCAGCAGCAACCTCTGAAGAAGCTTTTTATAAGTGAAAACCGGTTCAGGTTGTAAGGTAAAACTTTATGTTTTTACTCATAAAAAACTTTGTGTTCAAGTCGTTAATGAAATAGTTGTATTTAGTCATGGACAACGAAATCCAAGAAAATAACAGAAGGACAGCTAAATGTGGCTTGGATGTGTGTATTAAATGATAGAAGAAAGAATGGCTAGGAGTATTAGAAAACAAAAGTACGAGAAACAGATGAAAGAAGACCCTCAAGAACTTGGATACAGGATATTTAATTGAGGAGGCAGAGGGACATTGAGTTGGGAGATACAAAGGAGGTGCCACTGTAAGCTACACACATAAATATATGTACCGTACATCTACACACTTATAGATCTATATACCGTAGATGCATAGATCTATCCGGTACCTAAGGAACCTGATAAGCATGTCAGTGTAAAAGAAAAGTACATCTATCCAGGTAATTGTGTGGAGCCAAGGTGTGCAAACCATACAACTGTATTGGTGGGTTTGTGTAAGTATGTGGAAAAAGACCATGTATAGAGAATTTAGAATGTGTGAAATTAAATTCTACTGTAGCGCATTCTACAATAGGTTCAAATCTACTAAACATCAGTAGGCATCTGTATGCTATGTCATCGGACAAAAGGCTTGTTGCATGACAAATGGCACCAATCGTACAACTCTTAGTTATTTTGGTGACCCTAAAAAGGGCCCAAATACAGCTATTTGGCTACATTCATTGCGTATCATATGAAGTACTTTTGATTTTTTTTATCTTGGTTTTTTTTGTAGAACAAATGTTCCCATTATTAATAAAACGTACTGGTATATGCAAGCGGTTTTATTACTTTTGATTTCAGATATTTTGAGATTGTTTTAAAAGAAACCAATGTTTTGAGATTGTGCTCTAGTTGAAACCAAGTTCAAATCATGCCAGTTTGATACTTGATTCAAAATATTTCTCTTATCAATTTCCCTTTAAAAGTCTGTAACCTATAATTATAGTTACTGAACGTTTATAAAGTTATTAAAAGTCAATAATTAATGAAAATAAGAAAATGATAATATAATTGATAATATCGTATTGGTGTGGAAGTATGTCGTGTTTACTTTTCTGTGTTAAAAACCTCTGATAGCAAATGCTATTATAGGAAACGGAGTGCTTGTGTTTATTTACTATAACTTTCACAGTGTTATCAGTACCAATTGTGCAGTAAATGAGGTCTGTTATCTGCCTGTGCATAGCAGTATGTTTTTGACATGGAGATATCCATTCATGAAAGGAACATAAATTATAGTTGTTTGTACCTTGTGTGAGTGTGTGCGTGTGCCAGTTGAACTTATTATTTTTTTAACCTTATCCTAAATTAAAAATAATTCAGTTTCCGATGAAACTACTGCACATTATAATTAAAATGAAGTGTACAGTAACAATCCTGTAGCTTCAGTAGTTTGTTATCTTTGGTAATGGCCCATAAGTATACCACCTTTAAGTTGTATTAACGTTTACACTGTGTTAACAATCTGAAATCACATGTTAATCCACGTGAAATAAATACTTATAACTTTATAAAAAAATCGGTATGGAGAACCATACATGACTTCCATGTACTAAGATTTATGTTTAAAATCATTTTTGAAATGAAACATTTCCATAGAAACTATTTTGTTCTACTTCTTTCTTCAGCCTTAACCACAGTACTGTGGTCACTAACATATACCACCTCATGTTAGTGCACTCAATTTTCACTGATGATGGCAGTCGATGGCACTGCTGAAACATCTGGTTTTGCAAAAAACATTGGACCACGGCCAAACAGCCCGGGAAGGAATTTTAACAACAAAGTACTTCTTTGTTGCTGATAATGTAGTACACATATATATAATTATCCCCCCCCCTTCAACTATCATTTTCATTTATAGACAATACCTCATCCCCCTTCAACTACCCTTTTCATTTATAGATATTTCATGTACCTTTCTAATAATATAACTTTCTAATAATATAATGGCTCCCACGTGTACCACCGAAGTACCTTAGGAGAAGGCAGGGTAGGCTGCCTTATGTGAGCCGTACGGCATACAAGGAAGGCAGTGTGGCCAGCACTACGCTTCAGCCGCCCATTATAATCCCCAGGATGTTATCCCAGGTACTTTTTTTCAACAGGCTGAGTCGACCTGGGGGCTGAAAAACCCACCTTGATTTTATGGTGTGATCCCAGGAATCGATCCCGGGACCTCTAGATTAGTAGCCAGGTGCCATACCCAGTGGTCTACTGAGCCTCCGTCTACCTTTCTGCAGTGGATTATTATGACCTTCTTTTCAGGATACTTTATTTATCAAAATTAAGTACTTTACTCTTGTTAAAACATAAAACGTTGCAGGTAACTACCCCTTCCCTGTAACTGATCTTCACCAAAATTAATAGGCCTTGAGTTCTCTACAACTTGGGAGACACTGCAAAAAATTATTTGATTTTGTTTGAATTTACGGCAGTTATCGTTTTCCATAGGAAAAATTACACACACACACACACACACACACACACACACACACACACACACACACACACACACACACACACACACACACACACACACACACACACACACACACACACACACACACACACACACACACACACACACACACACACACACACACACACACACACACACACACACACACACACACACACACACACACACACACACACACACACACACACACACACACACACACACACACACACACACACACACACACACACACACACACATTGGAAAATGACTTTTCTTCATGTTTCGAGGGTAGTACTATCAGCCCTTATCTCGAACACGATTTTTTTTTGCCATCACCATACTTCCATTTCCTTATGGAACATGGAAAAAAGGCACTTATCTTAAAAAAGGGCACTTACAGTATCTTAAATAACACATTAAAAAAATATTGTCAGAATTCTAGTTAAACACTGGAAAGGTATTTGTTTTGATAGGCACGTTGAGCATTACAACCAGGTTTTTCTTGTTACAAATGTTTCATTTATTATAAAACATCAGTGAACATTCTTCAGGATTTTTCCGTGAAGTGTTTGTGAGGATCGGTCAAAAATATAACACAAATTTTAACTTATTTGTGTCGACGCTTTGACAATGTTTATTGTCATCATCAGGACCTGTGTATGAATACAAAAGAAATGTCAAACACAACAGAATATTCATACACAGGTCCTGATGATGACAATAAACATTGTCCAAATGTTAACATAAATAAGTTAAAATTTGTGTTATATTTTTGACCAATCCTCACAAACCCTTCACAATTCACTAATCGACGGTCACTACAAATTTAAGAATTCTTCAGTATGTCACATTTTAAAAATAATTTCTTATTAATGGTTTGTTACTGAGTTTTTAAATATTGTGATACATTTTTAATGATGTAGTTTAATAGAAATTGTTTATAATGACTTTTATGAGAATGTTATGAGAATGTCACAAACCAGATGCTTTAGCCAAAAAAGCAGTAACCATATGTCACACATTTTATACTGGTTCCTCTTTTGTTTTTTGTGCCTCTTCTTCTTTTTATTTTTATTAGAATACGTAAAATAATGAAACATGATGATGATGGTAAGGCTTCTTCAGTAAAATAATTTAAATAGGTTGGAACAAAAAATGTTTTTTACCACAGTCCTTTTGAATATGGAGCTCTGAAGATTTTTTCTTCCTTCATCCTATTCATCATTTCAGCCTATCTGTGGGCTATGATTAGACAACTTCATCACTTTCTTAAGTCCTGCTCTCCTTCACCAGTATTCAATCATTCTCTGGGTCTCTCTTGCTTGTTCATTTTGTAATAATTTGCTTTTAGTTCTCTTTAGTTTTCTTTTGACATATTCTTAACTTCTGAAATTTTCCTTCTGAATACTTTCCTGTTTCCTGTATCTTCTTTCCTGATTCCACATTTTTCTGAACCCTGATAACTTCTTTCACCCCATGGGACATGCGTCTTCTGCTCTTCTGGAAAGTGAGGATCTTGTTGATTACCCTGTCTGGTTCCCGTTCTGTAAGGTATCCATAGAAAGCCATTTGTGTTTTCGTAAACACGGTTGAGATTTTCTCAAATTTTTCATTCAACTCTTGGTTTGGTCAGTAGTTGAAGATATTTTCAATTACAGATAATTTTCTTTTATTAATTACCATCTTCATATCAGTATGTAGAAGATAAGTGCTTATAAGTGCAGTAAATTCATCTAAAATTGTTGAAGGTGTGTGTGTGTGTGTGTGTGTGTGTGTGCATTTTCATATGACCAGGGTTTTTATTTCAGTGTTTTATGTTTGCCCCTGGGAAGGACCATTTCTTTAGCAATGTTTTAGCACAGTTATGCGTACCATATATTGGCTGTTTGGTGTAAACCAAATGTTTGGAAGTCTCAGGTGGTTCAAACTTTAGTTGGTCCAGTACAGGAGATTTGTTTGGTGTTTATTTGTGTGGCTAGCACTCAGACAGATCTGTAGTGATCAGAATGTTCTTAACGATTAGTAAGAGGACTACTCTTACTATGATACTGGATGTGTCTGTCAACACAATTATTTGTTAGGTGGGAACAGGGCCAGTAATTAACTTAAGAGTAACTGCTGACACATTAATGGTGTCAGCTGCCTGTAGAGCAGTACTAAGTAAGGTATCCAGTGTCAGACTGAGAAAATTTCAGAACAAAGAAACTGTCACGTGTCCAAAATTCAAGATCAAAAACATGCACTAGTATCCTTGATGTGCTAAACTCTGGAAAGTAACATTAGAAGAAAAAATGATAAAATAACTGGAATCTTCCATCAGTGAGAGTAGTCAGAGTATTTCCCTTCAGAACCTACATATCAGCAACTTTGGACCCAAAACACTTATCCGTTTGTACCTTCCTAACAACCAGTCAGCAACTAAAAGACAAACAGAGAGAAAAGCCAAAATGTGAGGGTAATAAATGAGAGTTACAGAAGGATGGAATGGGAGTTACTGAAGAGAATCCAAAGGTGAAAGAAGGTGTGTGTGCCAACAGCATGGATTCTATAACAAAGTGTAAGAAAAGCTATTTTACAAGTATTTAAAAGTTTAGAAAGGAGTTTATAGTCTTGTGTAAAAATAATGTAACAAAAATATAAATAAGAAAGGTGTACTATAAAAAAAACATGATTTAAAACTGTCCTTAAATTCGTAGTGACCGTCAATCAATGAATTTTTCAGTGAAGGGTTTGTGAGGATCGGTCAAAAATATAACACAAATTTTAACTTGTGTCGACGTTTTGACAATGTTTATTGTCACCATCAGGATCTGTGTATAATACAAAAGAAATGTCAAACACTACAGAACAATTATTTGGGTGAACGTGTTTGTGTATGTGAGTGTGTGTGTGCGTATGTATGTATCATTGTATATGTGAAGGAGTTGAGATTGTTTACATCTTCAAATGTTTTCTTTAAGACAATGAGAAAATTATAATATCACAGAACTTAATTTATACCTTATTACAATTTAAATTACTATAATGTAATGGTATTTTTAATTAATTATAAAAGCAATAATCAACAATTAGATATTAGATTGGTACAGAAAATGTTTATACATATACCAGTCAACATATAGCATAGTAAAATATAGCTAAAAACAGATTAAGGGATGTTCAACTATAATCTGTTTTTACCTATAATATACTGTATGTGTTCTAATTTTATACATAAACATCGTGTAAGCCTTTGTAGATTGTTACAAAAAAAAAAAAAAAAAAAAAAAAAAAAAAAAAAAGGCTATGAATTCAGTAAATAATATATAGATATTTTAACATTTTAAATATTCAGAAGACATTTGATAGTGTTATCTATAAACTACAACTATAAACTATATATATATTATAACATCGCCAAATTCTGATCAATTTTGATAACAATAAGTATGTATAAAAAATGCTAAATAATACTATATTTTAATAAATAAATAATGTGGAGATAAAAAATATATAAAAAGTAATTAACATGGAAGGAGAAGGAGTAATAAACCAAAAGTGATTAATAAAGAAACTCAACTAATAGACTGACAGACAAACGACATTGACCCAACCCCAGAGAGATTGGCCAGTTAAGAAACCAAAATAAAGAAAACAAGACGAACGAAGGAGAAGAAGAATGAAAACCAAGAGAGAACAAACCTACGAGGAAGAGAACAAAATGAAACACTTCAAGAAAACTAGACAAGAAATAAAAAATAGAGAAGGGAGAAATAATGTAATCCAAAATAATAAAGAATATGAAACCAGTTAAGAACCAAAACTATTAATTGATTGAATGACCATTGTAAATAGTCAGTAATAGAAAACAATAGATAAAAGTACACTAACCAAAGAGTTAGGAATATATGTAATTTGTTAACAAAGAAAGACATAATATTAATAATTTTATATAGATAGTGTGTAGAGAAAGAGAATAAAATGATGAGAAATAAACGGAAGTTGAACTAGTGAAAGTGAATTATCCTAGAGTGATATAATACAAAAGAAACACTAAGTAAATTATAATGAATACTAAATAATTTAAGAAAGTGCAAGTGAGAAAGAAATAAAAATATTGTCTGTAATAAAAATAGTAAGAGGAGAGATGCTAAGAGAAAGACTTAGTAAAATAACCTAGGTTTAAATTTTAAGAGTGAACAGTAACATTTAACAAAGTTACAATGAATAATATTTAGAATAGAACATTGATTCAGTAACTAATGAACACTAAGGAGTGAGATTAACTATGATGACTATGAAATAATATTGTTCTAAACTTAAGAATGTATTGTAAAGTTTAAAGGTGTGAATCACAAGGAAAAGTAATAAGATGATGTTACCATGAAAGGGAGAGCAAAGAGCCTTAGAAAATAAGTATGCATTAACATTAAGTAAATACCCATGTTATAAGGGAAGTTTAATGAAAAAAGTTCAATAGAGGTGAGATTGTTTAGCACCTGAACAATGAATAAGAAATAATGAATTGCACACACATATTAAATAATCAGTGTTAATGAATTGTATAAACAATTGTTTATGAATAGAAGATGGATGGGGTAAACATCCCAAACATAAACCTAAATGTTATATGTTATATTAGAAATAAATAGTAATTAATAGCCATGTTATTGACAGTGGCAGAGTTCTTAAAATGAGGAAAGAAAACAATGTTTGAGTTATAGGGAAGAAAACTGTTAGTAAATAATTAGCAAGTAATATTGAATAACACAGTTGTTACATACAAAGATCACAAAAAGACTAAATTAAAACACCTACAGAGACATTAAACCTAATTATAAAAGCAAAATAACGATTTAGGACTAAATGAAATATATTGTGTATGAAGCCATAAAAAACCAGTAATGGCTACTTAGATGTGAAACAGGCCTAACGGTCAAACATAAACAATTACTGATTGTATAAAAATCACCATGTAATGGACAAATCCAAGGTGACTAATTCACCAAGGATGAATGGTAAAGATTATTAAAAACAAAATATTAAATTAAGGAATTATATAAACAGAGAAATGTAATTAGTAAGTATGAAATTAATTATAAACTTAGAAAACTTGAAAAAACCCAATATTGTGGGATACCAAAATAATCTTTGTGAGAAAATACAAATGACAGTGCAAATAGATAATAACTAAGAAGGAAGATAAGAGGAGGAAGGAAGTCAGAAGATATAGGAAGATTTGAAAGAAATTCAAATATTGATAACAATGTATTCATGTCCGGCTCGCCCAATCAAATTAATGATGTAACCATGGAAACGACGGTTTGATGAGGTAATTACCGTTGAATACAATTACTGAAAAAGTGACGCTCACGATAACCAGAAGCGAGAATTCAGTACAACACATTTTCATATTTAAAATACTTTAAAAGTAAAATAATGTATAGAAATTGATCGAAAAGGAGTCTGATGAATGCTGAACACCATTACCAGATGAAGAAGACGTTTCATTGAAGACGAAGTGTATAAATAAATCCAAACAACTTTGAAACAGATGCCGAAGCCCGAAATAAAGGACAAATGAATTATATTGCTACCACAATCCTTCCTTCCCGACCTACAGAGTGATTACGTACTACAACGCTGTTAAGTATCAATTAAATTATTTCAACTTCCATAAATAAACGCACTTTGAATATTTCTCAATATATGTTGAATACCACTGAATAACTTTTATTCTCTTTCAAAGATTAAATCGTAATATTAAGACACTGAAAATTTGTTAAACTATAGAACTAACCTCATATTTATGTACAACTTTTTAACCACTTGTACGACACTTAAACAAACCAATTATCATTACACATTACCTTACTTAAGAAAAAACATTGTATGGTTGTGTATTTTTAATACTGTAATTGCATCTGAGCCTTTTAACGTGATCAAAAGAGCCCACAACCGTCGAACTTAAAATTTGTTTATCGGCGTCATAGCACGCCATGCTGTATGTTATTTTGCATTCAAAATCGATTGGTTAAACCTTGAGTAGAGTCTTATAAAGAATTAACCGGTGCAGAATTGTATAAAAAATTAATTACAACTTGTGTCTATAAAATATTAACTTCAAATTAATAATAAATCTATACTGTGTATGTTAAATTGTGTTTTATTTTCATTAGAAAAGTGTATGTTTAAAACTATAATGTATAGCGAATGTCTCTGATGTGACACCTAGCGCGCCAGCAGCGAATACTGTAACTGCTAACTCAATTAACAAAAATCGAGAAAAGGCGAGACGAATTGAATTCGTCACATCGTTCGAATAGAACATTAATAAGGAGACAATTTTAATTGTTTTACATAAACAATTTGGCGCCACCCGGGGATTATCCACTACGTTTGAACCTCAGATCGGGAACCACGGTACCTGGTTATCCGTACGTTCGCTACGGACCCAAACATCGTGAGTTACATCGCCGTGCGAGGATGAAGTGGTAAGAAACACAGACACAAATTACACTCAGACACACTGTTACATTTTACAGAGTTACCAGTAAGAAGACGACACAACGGCGTTTGGTTATAATATATATCTAGATCTATAGATAAACTCATCATCTATAAACTACAACTAGAACTAAAACCAAAATCAAATTTAGATATTACACAACAAAAACCAAAAACAGTTACATGAAAAATTATGCTGTTTTTATTACTATTCAATTATTACTTGCCGAGAACTGTAAAAATCAGGCTGTTTGCTAGTAATTCAATAGGCTACTTTTAGAATGTGTACTGCAGCTTTTACCCTCCCAGTCAGGAACACTGCCTGGCGCCACTGATAAGGCCCAGTGTGGGCAAAAAAAATCTGTCTTTCCTGTATAATAGAGCTTACCAAGTGATCCTGTAAGCCAATTCATTTTCCAGTCACTTGTGTCCTTAATCCTAAAACTAATACAGTGATTCTGTCACTATGTATTCAGAAAGCTGTTTACTAGTAAGTAGTAAAGTATACTAGCAAAGACTCTAGCAATTGAACACAACTCAAGAAAGTTGAAGGTTCACCAGGACTTTACAAAAGAATAGGACACTATTTGTCTTAAAAGCTTATGACCTGGTAAAATTAGGAGTACCACATCTTCTGATCAAGACAGGGACAGCCAGATGATGCAGATTGTGTGTGTGTGTGTGTGTATGTGTGTGTGTGTGTGTGTGTGCGCGCATGTGTACGTGTACGTATGCGTTGTAATAAAACAGCATTATATAAATTTATCTTGGCTGTTATGTTTCTATTTCTGTGATATGAATATAACAGAGTTCTGTTTTAAATGGGTTTCATGTTAACTACAGTTTTGTGAATGCTTCTATGCGATAACCCTTCTTTCAGTTTCTTGTAGTTATGAGATATCACAGAACTAATTTCTTCTGCAAATGCATTTTATGTTGTTAAAAGCAATAAAATGTAATTAGAGAAAAAATTAACTATTGAGATATTCCATAAATGTGTATAATACGTTTTGAGCCCTATTCTAAACAATAGACTGAGTGTGTTTTGTTCTATTTATAGACTATAAAATAGGTTAATTACCTTCTGTCAACGTTTCTTAGAATCCTTTTCGGGATAACTCGAGTTTCGACACCAATGGTGTCATCATCAGATCGGATATGAATAAGGTTAAAACATTATTGATGTATATACATCTCGTCAAATATTAAAAATTAAAAACAACACATACATTATACAAATAATAAATAACACATATAAAATGAAATAACAATATAACAACGAAATATAAAAACACGCGGCCGCAACGAACCTGCACAGGAACGCCCCCACGGTAAGAACTCGTTTTAATATGTGTTATTTGTTATTTGTATAATGTATGTGTTGTTTTTAATTTTTAATATTTGACGAGATGTGTATACATCAATAATGTTTTAACCTTATTCATATCCGATCTGATGATGACCACCATTGGTGTCGAAACTCGAGTTATCCCGAAAAGGATTCTAAGAAACATTGACAGAAGGTAATTAACCTATTTTATAGTCTTAACCGTTTCTGGAGGCAAGAAAAATGTGTAAACTATTTATAGAGTTATAATATGTTTTGTTGAACTGTGGAACTGTTAAATTTTGGAATGTCTAAACTCAATGATGCATGAGGAGGAACAATTTAACTTTGTGTGCTAATCAATACTAATAATGCAGTGGTTGTGTTACTGCATTAGTTGCACCAATACTGCAGTGTAATATGCCATCACACTCACAACAGTGGAACAAGTTTGGTATATGCATTCTCATTTTGTATAATATTGACATTTGGAAGTTTTCATAAATAAAGCTTAGAATGATGATACAGAAAACATATTTACTTGCAATAGCACATTTTCTTACACACTGCATCAAAGTAAGAGTTTCAGTGTAACGTACATAGGAAATTAACATCAAAATTGTTAAGAAAGAGAATCAGGATCAATTCTCCTTGTTGACCAGTTGGAGTAAAATAATCTGATAAGAATATTAATTTCATTGTCATACAGAAATCATTAATTAGTGTATTTAACTATAAATTTGACAGTTTTTTTTTTATAAAACTATGTTATTGAGAATCATAGTTGTCAAAATATTATTTAGTATAGAGTGGAAGGCATATAAAAGTACACAGAATGATAAGGAAATTTTCAGCAAAAATGAAATAAAAATAGATTCCCTTGTAAATTTCGGACCAATGTTTTCTGGTTCCAAATAAAATTGTTTCAGTGTATTGTGAACTGAGGCCTTCCAGAATTAACTCGTCTTTACAAGAGAAGTATAGGAAGGTCTGCTTCCAAGAATATTATTGGTAGTGGAAAGTAATTGATTTGGTAGTTGCTTGTGATGATGATAATCATTACTATTCACCATCACTGTAGTTGCTGTTGGTACTGCTACTGCCCTCATTGTTGTCACTGACACCCTGACAATACCACAATTTTTTCAAGTCATGCCCCCCCGGCAGTTTTTGTACAGTAGTACTGTACATGTAAAGTAACATGTTCAGTATTAAAAATAACACAATCAGTATTAAGATGACAGTTGCCCAATAACTTCTTAGAGTGACAATTAAGACAATGAAAAAGCTGTTTTTTCATTTATTTCAATACTTAATTTTTTATGCAATGCATATTCCAGGCATGTTTAAAAAAAAGTATGCCTCAGTCAACTTTTTCAGTGGCTGTCTGGAAGCCACTGCTGCTGCTCTATCTGTAGACTCTGATGAGTATAGGCCAGTGGCTCCCAAACTTTTCAGTCCGCGGACCGCCCAAAAAATTTAAAAATTCACAGCCCCCATCTGAGTTGTGAAATAAAACAAACAGTAAATATGATCCAAACTCTTATATTTTAATTAAAATGTATTAAAATCAAAATTCTCTTAACTTGCAAAATTATAACGTGAATAATATCAAACATTGTTTAATATGAACAAGGAAGCTGCTTTTGAACAATTATCTCTGCAATATTAGGTTTAATGTCTCATAATAATTTCAATATTAAGTCACTCTCAATATCAGGTTTATTTCTTAACTTTGACTTTAAGTACGTGAGCTGGGAAAATGTGGTTTCACACAAATAAGTAAAGGGAAACACATGAAACACTTCAAGGCTTTTTTTGCGAATTCAGGATAGTCAGTTATTACATATAACCATAAGTCAGCTACATATAATTGCGAAAACTGTAATTTTAATGAAATGTCAGTTGAAAGTTCTACCAGTGAATCTTCTTCCTGTAGTGTGAGAGAGAGGTTAGTTGACAGCCCATCAGCAAGTGGATTCCTTATTCACATGTCACTATCATCCGTCACTGGAAAATATTCCCTTAGCTGCAAGTGCAGTTGCTCCAAATGAGACTTAATAACATTGAGGATCTCCTTTGGAACACTTTGTCTAGACATACGGACGAAATCTGCCATGGAAGGGAATTGTTAGAAGATTTCAGAGTTTAATTATGCCATCGGTTTTATCTCGAATCTGGAAAACAGTGAACCTTTAACAGCGATTCTTGCATGCTTAAAGTGAGTCCATTCAGATGACTGAAGATATCAGCAAGGCATGATAGCTTCAAAATCGAGTTAAAGTCATAGAACCTGTCTTTAAGGTCGAAGTTGGAATCAAATAAAAAGAGCTTTACTTCATCCCTCAGACAAAAAAAAAATACTGGAATCTTTTACTAATTGTTTTAGTAGATTCTAACGTTTAGATTTTAGAGCATAAAAACTCAGAGAAAACTTAAACGGAATATTCTATTTTTTCTTAAAAGTGTCCGCTGACCCCCTGAAACATTGTCAGGGACCCCCAGGGGTCCGCGGACCCGACCCCACTTTGGGAACCACTGGTATAAGCAGTTCATCCACAAATTCATACTTCACAAATTCCTGTTCTTTCACAGTGGCACATCAAATTTACATGAGGGCAAGTTATCCTGTAAATAAGATTTGTTTCTTTAGTGAACCAGGCCTTTATCATAAATATTTTTATCCACGTTATCTAAGAGACGTTAATAATAATTTTGTGATCTAAATAACGAATCATTAAAAATTCTGTATTTTTCCAGAAAACTGATGCCTTAGCTGTGTCAACCAATTGAACAGCCTTTGGGTTCTTTGGTACAAAAGCTCTGTCCATTGTTTTGACTGTTCCTTTATTTCCGGTGTGTAGTATTCATGACTCAATATTCATGTACAGTTACAAATCAGGTCACAGAAGCAGGTGGCAAATACATATCTGCTTCACTTGCAGTCCACATTTCTGATTGTACAATTCAGTGCAGGAAGCACACATTATTTAAAAATTTCACTTCATTTTTTAAAGGCAAAGTGTGTTATATACATAACATTGTTTACTGTTTTAATGGTAAGTCACATGGCTTTTTCTGATGCGCGCATGCACGCACGCACACACACGCGCACGCGTGCGCACACACACTGTGCGTGTGTGTATGTGTGTGTGTGTGTGTGTGCATGCGTGCGTGTGCGCATGCATGTGTTGTGTAAATTGTACATTATGAAAGTATACAGCTATTTCTAGTTTTTAGCATTTTACAAGTATGTAATTCTGTTTTAAATTATGCAATAAAGGGGTTTGGGTTTGTCACATGAAAGTTTTTTCCTACATAGAACAAAAGATAAAATTATGGTAAAGCCATTTCTTTTTCATTGTTCTCTGCACAGTATACTCAGAACTTGATATGAAATGTTATATTTGTCAGCTGACTCACTGTTTACCTTTGTGTTTATCTGATGGGTGTATATTCATGATTGGTTATCTATGTATATGATGTTTTGTGCATAATAGGTTTGCACACTCTTGACATGTTACTAGCACTATACTGTTGAACAAAACATGATTTATATATATATTGCAATGTATCAAAATAAATATTGCATAGGTAGGTAATGATAATAATAATAATATAAAACAGAGTGTCTATCTGGAGGTAGGAACTTTATTAATTAACACAAATTATACTTTTATCTGATTTAGTCTTCAAAACATAAAATTATTAATTTTAATATTGAGTCTTTTAATAATGAGTCTAATGATTGTTTTCACAACTGTGTAAGTTTACTTGTTCGTAGAATTCCACACTCTCGTGTAGGTCCGTTGATCAGCTGCATTGGTGTCCATGTCCACATGCTCGTTAATCTTAGCGTAGCTGACACTCGTGTCACACACACACACACACACACACACACACACACACACACACACACACACACACACACACACACACACACACACACACACACACACACACACACACACACACACACACACACACACACACACACACACACACACACACACACACACACACACACACACACGCACACCATCATCTATTAGTAACTGTTTATTAATTTATCTCAGGTTTTCGTAAGTGGGTATTTAATAGATCTTTAATAAACCTCTATGTGTATTTTGCATATACAATCCGGAATCTTCAAGTGTTCTTATGTATCAATCAGTAGTATTCCGCTGAATAATGCTGTCCTATGCGGAGATCTTGAACTCACGCGGAAAGCACTTATAATGATCTATTTTAGATATTGGTGTTGTTTGAGTTCTGCTACCCTAGGTATCGTATACGGGAAACTCATATCATTTATCTAAGTCCCACTTCACTTATCGAATAATAACACACGAAAAACTCGCAACAGCTAGTACACCTTTCTGTGACAGGATCTTGAAGTGAACTGCGTGATGTGTTCACGTTGGAAGGTCCACTCGAATAAATTTAAGAACTTCTCATTGGTGAAATCCTAGGTACGTCATAGATTTTCATTGGGATAGAGTGACATCAAGTTAAAACTATGTCCAAGTCTGCAAAGGCCTGTCTAGATTTTATCTACAAATTTTATTACCTTCGTGCAGATAATGTATCCTATACTATTAAACGAGCAATAATTGTTTGTCTGTAAATTTTTTTTTCGAAACGGCTCGAGGAATTTTCTTGGAAGTTGGTACTTAAGGGTATTTTGACACCAGGAATCGATTGGACTCGGTCTCATTTTCCGCAAATTTCGCTAAGGGCCACATCTGAGGGCCATTATTTTAAAATATCCCGGGACCGATACCACGTGACAATTAATTATTGCTAGGCAACTGTAATTTTTTAACTAGCTTAAAATAAATTACAGAAACCGTCGACAAATGCAAACGGCGCAGTATTGATATGTTTATATATGAAGAAGAATAAATAGCTGTTGGGATCAATGTAAATAAACAAAATAAGGGTTGAGACGAGCAATAATTGTCCGTCCGTCTATAAATTTTTTCCCGTAACGGCTCAAGGAATTTTCTCGAAATTTTTACATTACCAAAATTTCATTACATTATTATTCAAAAACGTTGTGTCTGTTTGTTTATTCAAAGGTTTATTTGAAAATTATAGGTGAGCTATTTCAGAAATTAATCGATTTGTGTGATCATTTTCTTTGTCTTTTACAGTGATTTTATTCCAATCAGTTATTTAGTGTTAGATCTGCTCAGTAAAATAAAAAAAATAATTGCAATTTTTCTCTGCTCAGTGATCTATTTACAATAAAAAACCATTACAGTGTTTGTTTGTGCAAGTGCAAAGCGACTCAAATTCTTGCTCGGTTGGTAATTTATATAGTTTTTTAAGAAGGTAAGTGTCATCACCTTAGGTTACATATTACTATTCTGTGCACACCCACCAAGCATTGGACACTGTGCAACATTATTTATACTTTCAGTCTTATGCTCAAGTGCTTTTAAATATTTTTGGCAGAAAAAAGCAATCTGAAAATGTTATTTTTTAGATGCCTCGCGGACGACCTCCTAAACGGCGAATTTTTAATAACTTAAGGCCACCGCAACAAAGACAGCAAGAAAATGAGTTACCACAGCCTCTTCAGGAAATAACGAATGTCAGAGACGAACTTTCTGAAAATAATCCTATCAATGCTATTTATGAAAATCAGGCATCCACTTCAAGACCCCTTCCCCTTCCCGAAGTAACAAATGCCTGAAAACAAGTTCTTCAAAATAATACTAACAACGTCATTCATGAAAATCAGGCGTCAACTTCTAGACCTGTGTGAAGTGGCAAGAATGATTGTATGAATAGACTAAATGAAGTATTAAGGGAGTTTAATGATTACCAGTCGCAAGAATTACGTGAGCAAATAAGGGAGATAAATAATAAACGCAGAATATTGGCAGAATCAACAGAAGAGCGTAAACGACGGCAAGAAAACGATCGATTGCGAGCAAGTAAAAAGAGAGCTGAAGTCACCAGAGCAAGGAGCTCAACGGCTTCTAATCATTCGATTACGAGCAAGTCAAAGAAGAGCTGAAGAAAATGAAGAAAGACGTCAGCAGCGATAGAGGAGCAACGTGGCCGGAATGAAAGACGTCAAAGAGCTCTGCTATTGAACCCTTTACGAACATACAAATTAGCTGTCACTTCTGATGTATCCAATCACACATTAGGAAATTTTAATGTTGCTTGCTTGCATTGTGGCGCTTTGCATTTTACAGAAGAACTGTAACGTATTGCCACGTTACAAATCCAGGGAACCCATCTTAACTGACATCTACCAATTACATGGGCTGCCTACGTTGTAACGAACTGTTATTAAAGTCAAATTAATTGAACAAATTACTTAATATAACTATAAGGAAACAAGGGAAGGTATTTTACTGATTTATGCACTCATTTTCATGTGTAACAAGACGACTTCTCTTTATTAACAACAGTTACTAAAAGATCCCATGACACCATTAATTAAACTAAAATATTTAAATGCTTTTCATAAAACTTTGGGATCAAACTGATTAAGTATTCTTATACCTCGGATCCGAGTTTACTTTAAGTATATTTATAGTAAAGACTTCTAATTATTTTCAGTTCATTTAGACGCTTGCAAGACTTCTTTTACCATTTGAAGAATGGTATTATTACTTGAAGTGATAATAAATTACATTTACATTTAAGGCGTTACAACATATGATAATTGAATCTTACAGTAAACTCTTAGATTGTCTCATTTTAATTTTAAATTAAATTAATCGTCTTTGAAAAGTCTTTCTTTTAATGTGAGTTGTGTATCAAATATGATTAACTCTCGATAGCCAAGCTATCGAGTCACCTTTACAATTGGTCGTAGTAACCTCGTCCTGGGGTGTCTGTCTTGGAAATTCTTAGAGTCGGCGTCATCATCTGGGTCGTGTCTTCGGCGAGAATTAGGTCGGATGTTCACTGCGGAGATTGAAGTTTCTTTGGTGAAAGTAGGTGTAGATTCACGGAGGTCCTCGTCAGCGTTTTATGCATCGTATACGTGTATTTATGAAGTTTATGCAGATCACATCTTCAGGAGTGATGTTGTAATTGGATTTACCTCTTGAGGGGAGACGTCATCTTGCTTACCACTAGTTAAGTTTTTGTTTTACTTATTACATTTTCTTCTTAACACATCTTTATATTATTCATACATTACACAATGCTCTCCACGTTTAGCAGTGGTAGCTAATATTCTAAAGTTAAATAAAAAAACAAATACATTTTGGTGGAGCTCTCGCTCTTACGTCTGTCCGGTGTGACGGCAACATAGCGACTCTTTTCTCGATTCAACTGGCACATAACAACGGAGAGGGGCAAGTACTCCGCGACAATATAGTTCCTATTTTTATTTAAGTTAACATTCTTATTACCAAAAACCATACATGAATTATACATATATAATTTAAGTGAGTTATTTTAACTACTATTCGTGCCTTCAAATTTCTAATTATAAACATTATGATTTTTATATCTTCCTAAATTACAGACGACTCGATAAACACGTTGAGTCCGGAATTAACAGGTCACCGCATGATGACTAGCAAAGGGTTAATTATGATAATAATAACTTTTTACAATTCGACCTTTTTTATTAGTGCTTCTGTTGATTTTCATTCACTTCACATTCTCATACTGATTTAATACGGGGCTTTAGGTTTAATAGTGCGATTTAAAAATACTTAATCGCTCGCAAACTTAAATTTTTATTTATTTAAGATTACAGTAGAATTAAATCGTCACATACTCCACCGCTTAAGTTTCACGTTACGGGTGTTTTGTGAGTCTAACGCATAATTGGGGACTTGGAGTATGTATGGTGTCGGTGTGTGTAATTTCTCTCACATAGTTATTGGTAAGCGTTATATCCACTTGCTTCTTCTCCACAACACAATATACTTTTATATTTTCTTATTAACTACCTTTTTTTTTTACATACTATTCACACTTAATATCTACATATTAAAACACAAAACTCTTTCTTATCTCTATCACTTAAATCTACTACCGGTTTTTTCTTTGGTTTTGTTACTCTCTCTCTGTAGAGTAATTTTCTAAATCTTTTGCTATTTAGAATTCAGTCTAGTTTTCATTGAGTACTCATTTACTTATTCTTCGCAGAACTGGATCTCAGGTTGATCAGGCCTCATTTCCAAACTCTACATTTAACATTTTCCACGGTTTCAGAAGTATATTATACTTCACTACCTAGTATTACCTTTTCTATTTTTGGTTATACTATTCCTTCTCTTCTTCTTATACAATTTTAGCTGCGAAATATGTGTTCTCCGCACATATTTTCGAGTCGCAGGTTCGTACAGGGCTACTGTAACTGGAGTTAGGTACTTCTGGATTTGGTAAGGGCCACACCATCGGTATGATAGTTTAGAGGTGGTCTTATCAATTGCACTACTAGTGGGGTGAGTCTTATACATTACTAAGTCACCTACTTGGTACCTAATTGAATTGTTATGAATACCTTTCTCGTGGTATTTTCTGGATTTCTCTAAGTTCGCTCTTAAATTAGAGCGGGCTTTATTCCATATTTGCTTTATCTGCTTATCCGTTATTTGCGGAGGTAGCAGGTCGTGTATTTTCCATTTTGTGGACAAGGGGTGGTTTGGTTGGTATTTGTACAGTAACTCAAACGGGGTCGACTTGTGACCTTCGTGATAAGCTGAATTAAAGGCGTATTGAATCCAGGATAGGTTTTGGTCCCACGACGTATGATCGTTCGCATGATAGGCGATTAACGGAGATTTGAGGTTTCGTAGATACCTTTCAGCAATATTGCCTTGCGGTCGATACTCCGTAGTGGTTATATGGTCTATTCCTAACTTGAAACACATATTCTTAAATTCTTTCGCTTTAAACGTGGTCCATTATCTGATACTATACGTACAGGTGTACCGTAGTCTTTAAATAATCTTTCCTGTAATATTTTTACAGTCGTTGACGCTAATGCTCGTCGCATGGGATACATCCAAACAAATTTGGTGAACGAATCTACACAGATGAGTAACATAGTATTACCTGATTTGGATCGTGGATAAGGACCTGAAAAGTCTAGATAAAGTTTAGAAAAAGGGGTCTTAGGGATTTCTGAAATCAGTTGGTGATGAATATGGGGACGTAGAGGGTTCAATGACTCCTTGCTCCAACAACTTGTTGATATGGTTTCTCATCACTTCCATCTTGGGAGGCGACAACTTGTACGGAGGTAGGCGTATTACTTTCTGATCGCTCTTATTAATTTTATATTCTATTAGTTTAGTGAGTCCTAGTTTAGGTGTAAGAACTGAGGGAAATTCTTTTATTAATTTCAGTATTCTCACTCTATCTCTACTTTCTAGATGAGATAAATCTGACTCTTGGTGTATTACATGTGCAGTAGATGAACAATTTTTTTTTTCTCATTATTACAATCAAATCTATATTGTAACGATACAATTAAGCCAAATCCCGTACCAGTGATAAAAAAGATAATTCTTGATATAAAATTACTTCATATGAAATAAAATGTGTAAAAAATGATTAAAATGTAAATACTTCGACACGACGTACAACGATATTACCCAACCCAAGTGATTGAGCCAACAACCTAAACATAAAGAAGGGAACCACGTAACATACTTAAGAAAAATATGATAGACAAAACAATGATGAACACAGAACTAAAGAAGAACCAGAAGAAGAGAACAGATCCCTACAATTAAACAGAATTTAAACCAGAAGAGAAGAAGAGGAGAACCGAACCAAGATGAAGACTATTGAAGATGAAGCAGAGGAAGAATGAAGAGGAGACAGGTTAAACCCAAGGGGAAACTAACACACATGTATAAAAGGGAAAGATTGTATGTTTAGAGATAGAATACGGTCAATAAACCTTGAATAATTATGTATTAGTAAAACCAATATTATTATTGTCATGAAATTAACCTAGGTACACATGTTAAAGGCAATACAATTGTAAAATATAATGATATAGAAAAGTACACTAACCCAGTCAGAAAGGTTAGATTTAACGAAACAAAAATAACCTAATGTTGTTAATAGTAAATGTCATACTAAAACAAAATAGTGAGAAATGGTAGGAAAGAGTATAGGGATTACCCATTAAATAACACTAATTACAAAACAGTGAACCAAAGTGAAGTGCTTTAGTGAAGTGTAAATGCCCTAAAAAATAGTGAAAGTGTATGTGAAACATTCAAAATAGAATGATAAGTAAGCAGACACTCTGTGAAATCTTGATAAACAACCAATGATTGGAGTGAGATTATAATTAGTAATATATCTAGAAGTAATTAGAAATAGTAATCCAAATTAATATTAAGGAAGCTTGTAATAATATTCAGGGAGAAAGCCCAGACAAATAACTTGTGTTAACATGGCATGATAGAACAGAAGTAAAGTTTTGTTATTGAAATTAAGATTCCAAAGAATACAACACCCCATGTTGAAAGGGGAATCAACTTTCATAATCTCATGAAAAGTGACAATGTTTATCACTTTAATTTGTAACTCAAGAAAGAAATCAATGTTAGTACTATTAATAAATAATGACTTGTAAAGAATAGTTGATTCAATGTTAAGGGAGGAATATGGCTGAAAGGAACTTACAGTCCATAAACCTAATTATGATATTTTAAAGGAAGAGTAATGAAAATGTATGTTGAATAGTAGTTAAAACACAAACAAATAAGTGAAGCCCATCAGGCTGAATTCAGAATGTAATTTAAAAAGAAATAAACTAAAAAACAATCATGGCTGATTTTGACTATGAAGACATTTAACTGCCAAAGACATTCGAATGTAAATTGTATCAATTTCACAAGAAATCCTAATAATCTAAGACCAGTGAATGGACAGTAGTTATATATCAGTTATTTTAACACAGAAATATTATTGTAATAATGTAATTTAAGAAAGATATGTTATTTATTAAATGTCAAATAATTAGACTATAGTTAATGTACAACAGAATATGACCTTATGAGATATCATTGTAAACTTTGAAAGGAAAGAGAAATAATAGTGATGTCATTTATTATCCCAAAGGAATTATAAGGGAATAAAATCATTAGGAAAATAGTTAATAAATTTGAATAAAAATTCAAATATTTTAACAATGTATGTAAGGAGTAATTAACCAAGCATTGAATTATTGGTTACTATGACAACGAGACGTTTGAGGGCTTATTTTCCGTTAAATTAGATAGACTCTGAAGAAACGAAGCGTGGGTAAGCGACGCGCAAAATTAGCAAAATTAAAATTTTAATTTAAACAGTTATAAAAGTCGAATCAGTGAACCAAGATAACCCAATATGAAGAGACTTCGATCTATAAAGAATACATGATGTCCAGGAACCAGATTAATTAAATTAATTAAAGAAAAAAACCCAAGACCAGATAAAGGAGGTGTTAGAAGTTTTAAACCAGCCCAAATTCGAAGAATATACGCCTATCCTGATGACGACATTTCAACGTGAGACGAATTGATAAGTACCGAATAACTTCCTTATTCCCAAAACCCTAAATTACTAAAATTATTTTCAAATGATAAAATTTCTCACTATTTAAAAAGTAGTATTTTCTTTCAAAGGTAAAGTCATAATTTACTTACATAAAAAACATTTTATTAAACTATATAGATAACCTTATTTGTGAACACAACAACTGTAACAGAAATACGACACTACTGAACAAATTGTACAAACACATTATAAATCCTAAGTACGTATAAGATATAGTAGTGTACTTTTTTCATGTAATGAACGTTTATGTCTATTTTCATGATCAAAAGAACTCCAGATTTTAAAAACATTGTAATTTATTAAAAAGTGACTGAACGATAATATTTTGAAATCAATTGTGCCAACTCTGAGATAGTTTGTGTTTCAAGCTCTAAGCCGGGGCATAGTATTATAAAATTATTTATGATTCATTTGTTATATTTATTGATAATTAAATTTGTATTAAAAAACGCAGTACAGAACTTTACTATCTTGTTATTTCATAGGATTTTTGTAGAATATATGTGTGTTAGCGAAGTTTTAAGTCATAGCCAACTAGCGCTCATCACGAGTGGCCGAGTCGACAACCTGTGTAGCAGCGGGAATAATTCGAACGCCACAGCTGTCCATGCTAATACCGCGTACTACCTTGGAAATTAAATATTTTAATTGTTTTAACAGAAACAATTTGGCGCCACCCGGGAATAACATTCCCTATGAATTAACAGGTAGGTTGTACTGGCAACATTGACAACGCTACGGACTCCAGTAGTGACGTCGATTTATGTAACAACCAGTGTGAAGCACACACACTACATTCACACTAATACACAAAATAAACAAGTGTGATACATTTTAACAGGTGCGACCGCAAATATCTACGTTACATATTGACGAACCCAACGAGGGGCTTTAAGGAAGTACACACACCCTCATTTTATTGTTACATATTGACGCATCCAACGTGTGGCAGAATAACACGACAGAGACCACACAGTAACAAATTTTTACAGTACCACAGAAACACCTAAAGAAAATTGTTACAATATTTCCATGTACGGTCGAATCGGAAATAATATTTTTGCTCATAGATGTCAAGAATCATTCCCGTTTTACTAATAAAGTCTGCTCCTAATATTAACTCGGGTCCTAATTCATTACATACTAACATTGTAAACATCCAGGTTAGGTTCTTGATTTTAACCTTAACGGTAATGCTCAGTTTTATTATTATATTTCGTTTATTGGCGGTAGCACACTTTATATTCACCGATTGACTCCGTTTTACTAGATGGTGTTTCGCTAATTTGTCCGCTAATTCTTGGCTGATTAAGGTTCTGCTAGATCCCGAATCAATTAATGCGATTGTGGAGGTAACGCCTAAGTCAACTCGTATTAAGGGTAATAGACTTTTAGTCCAGTTACATGTATTTATCGCGTTACATTTTTCACGAAATTCTCTCACGTAGGGATCTATTTCTTTAGAACTTCTTTTCCTTCCACGTTGGTTATAAAATATATTTTTTTTTTTTTTTATAAGTTTCTTTAGGTTCACCAGATTTTGAGTTGCTGCGGAAGACGCAGGATTTCGGGTCTCCCTGCCTTACATGTTTTTTGGATCTGAGCGTTTACGTTCCAATGGCTTGCTCTTGCAGTCTTTTCTTATGTTTCCATATTTGCCGCAATTATAACAGATGGGTTTATTGCGAGGAGGGTACCTTGTTTCCGCTTTATATGGTGTTACACTTAACTTATCAGATTTGCGCACATTGTGAGGTCTATTGAATACTCGCCTTTCATGCGGGGTTGTTACATCGGACACTAGGGCTCGCAATTCATTTCTATTTGTTTCTGCGGGTTTCATTGTATGTCTATTTTGATCGGAGTACCATACATTTGACGAATGGATACTGCATTGTTCTAGATCTGCAATTGTGTTTGGTCTATTTATCAAAGCTAAACGAGATCTTTCCTCAGGTTACAGTCCTATTAAAATGGTGTCGACCATCTGTGTCTCATTCCAATCTACACGTAGTAGTCGAGATGACTCCCTGATATCGGAGATGTAATGAGCCAATCTCTCCTGATTTCCTTGTACTCGGAGTACGGTCTTTCTTTTAATTTCTTTATAAATACCGGTTGGAATAAAGTACTTTATTATCGAGCTATGTAGCTCTTCTACTGGAAGTGTAGAGCTTAGTGCTTCTATCACACGATTCTTTAACGGGGGTTTACATTTCGGAAGCAGAACTTGCAAAATTTGCCAGTCATTCAGCTGCTGTAGATCTTTTATCTGCAGGAGATAGTTAATGAAATTTAGTAGTTTGGAGACATTTAATCCATCGGTGTAAGGGATATCAGTTAAGATTTTCTCCACAGGATGAGTAATTTTTCCGTATAGGTCCGCGTTATGGTTCAAGGTTGGCATTCCTTTAGGAGAACGATATGATGCATTCGGGGTGGTCAATTCATGAGTTCCGGGACGAATCTGAAAACGCTCGGGAGGAGGGGCATTTAAATCTCTATCAGTATTTTGCTCTTGGTTAGCTTGCATTTGCGATACGGAGGGTGAGTTCCGATCAGTGTTAGGCGGAGGTAGATCAGTAGTAGGGGATTGTACTGGGGAGATGTGTAATTTCTTTAAGAACTTCTCTATTTCATCCATCCTGAACGAGTCGGATCTTCTTCTTAAGTTATTAATAATTGTGGGTAAGCGAAGTAAAGCTTCGTCAGCTAGGTTTTGTACTTCAGGAGGTATTTCCGTAAGATTAGGCCAGATCAACAAATTTTTCATTCGCCGGGTTAAATGCTCTATTCTCTGGGTAGTCCGCAAAATTATCGCCGGAGATTTCTCGTCTTGGAGGGTTTGAGACAATAAGGTTAGCTCACTATACTTGGCATTACAAATTTCTCTCTCGCTCTCATAATCGAGTTCGCTTAGGTTGCTTAATTGCGCGGGTGTATCAAATCCACATTCGCGTATTGACCTACGCAATTCCGCGACTGTTACATTCGCATGGGGTAGTCCACGCAAAAGAGCTTCGTAAGACAGCTCGTCTTTTTTAATAACAAATCCGGATTGAATTGGGCCATTTTTATCTTAGTTCTAACACATTAAAACGTACTTAAAACTAATTCTACAACACTATACACTAATTACATAGATAAGATAAATTCTTGGGTAATTTGCATAATTCAGAAAAGAACAATTTCTCTTCTAAGGGAGAGACAGAAATTCCACACACACATATTTCAAAGTTAAATAGCCGATCAGCTGTTTGCTGGAATGTAGGCCACCCTCTTTATTTAGTAAACAAAGGTAGGGTAAGTGTGTCCGTGAGAATGCGGGGTTTACGCTCACGTATTGTTCCCTACACAATGCCACCGATTACTTCCTTGACAGGTCATAACTGGAGAAGCCAGCTCGGACGCATAGGGTGAATCTCATTCAACAACGCGTGCCTTCAACTTACACGTGTATTACGGTTCTAACAGTTTGACTTTATTAATTCTTGTACTTTCCCCAATTAAATTAATTATTTATTTTGGTAACAATTTCAAGTTACGAAATTCTTTCCACGTAATTAACCGGGTCTACTTTACACAGGAGCATTATTATTATTTCTTTTTTTTATTACTTTTACCGTGACGACAGACATACACTAACATATACTATGCAGGCTTATTCAAGAAACAACAGGTCTTGGATTGTCATAATATAAACCTGTTAAAGACTGAGCAGTTGACCAAGCATTACAATTCATGTACCTATTTGCATTTAGCTTCATACAATGATATTTCAAGTTATACTGACTATCATTTGCGTATCTTAAAACAAATTCATTTTATGAAAATTAAAGTTACATCAATTACATTCCCTGAGTGCATAGATCAATAACTGAATACCGTGAGTTATCTAATTTACTAATAAATTAAGCAGAGTGGCGCAATTTTGTAACGTATTGCCACGTTACAAATCCAGGGAACCCATCTTAACTGACATCTACCAATTACATGGGCTGCCTACGTTGTAACGAACTGTTATTAAAGTCAAATTAATTGAACAAATTACTTAATATAACTATAAGGAAACAAGGGAAGGTATTTTACTGATTTATGCACTCATTTTCATGTGTAACAAGACGACTTCTCTTTATTAACAACAGTTACTAAAAGATCCCATGACACCATTAATTAAACTAAAATATTTAAATGCTTTTCATAAAACTTTGGGATCAAACTGATTAAGTATTCTTATACCTCGGATCCGAGTTTACTTTAAGTATATTTATAGTAAAGACTTCTAATTATTTTCAGTTCATCTAGACGCTTGCAAGACTTCTTTTACCATTTGAAGAATGGTATTATTACTTGAAGTGATAATAAATTACATTTACATTTAAGGCGTTACAACGTATGATAATTGAATCTTACAGTAAACTCTTAGATTGTCTCATTTTAATTTTAAATTAAATTAATCGTCTTTGAAAAGTCTCTCTTTTAATATGAGTTGTGTATCAAATATGATTAACTCTCAATAGCCAAGCTATCGAGTCACCTTTACAATTGGTCGTAGTAACCTCGTCCTGGGGTGTCTGTCTTGGGAATTCTTGGAGTCGGCGTCATCATCTGGGTCGTGTCTTCAGTGAGAATTAGGTCGGATGTTCACTGCGGAGATTGAAGTTTCTTTGGTGAAAGTAGGTGTAGATTCACGGAGGTCCTCGTCAGCGTCTTATGCATCGTATACGTGTATTTATGAAGTTTATGCAGATCACATCTTCAGGAGTGATGTTGTAATTGGATTTACCTCTTGAGGGGAGACGTCATCTTGCTTACCACTATTTAAGTTTTTGTTTTACTTATTACATTTTCTTCTTAACACATCTTTATATTATTCATACATTACACAATGCTCTCCACGTTTAGCAGTGGTAGCTAATATTCTAAAGTTAAATAAAAAAACAAATACATTTTGGTGGAGCTCTCGCTCTTACGTCTGTCCGGTGTGACGGCAACATAGCGACTCTTTTCTCGATTCAACTGGCACATAACAACGGAGAGGGGCAAGTACTCCGCGACAATATAGTTCCTATTTTTATTTAAGTTAACATTCTTATTACCAAAAACCATACATTAATTATACATATATAATTTAAGTGAGTTATTTTAACTACTATTCATGCCTTCAAATTTCTAATTATAAACATTATGATTTTTATATCTTCCTAAATTACAGACGACTCGATAAACACGTTGAGTCCGGAATTAACAGGTCACCGCATGATGACTAGCAAAGGGTTAATTATGATAATAATAACTTTTTACAATTCGACCTTTTTTATTAGTGCTTTATTAACAAAAATGTAAAATATTATTAAAAAAATTATTTTTTATTTGAAACCGAGCTAAGCTCGGTCCCCCCGGTACTAATGTATTAAAAGAAGAGTTAATTTCATCAAAAAAAAATCATATTAAAATTATAGTTCTGCAGTATTGAACATATGAAAAACATAGCACTCAATATGATGCATACTCTGTCCAAGTTTCATATAGAAATGTTAATTATTAATGAAGTTATTCAATAAAGTGTGGATAACATGCGGACTCGTGCACTAACATTGCACTGGACATAATAGAGCATAAAATTATGGGTATTTCTACATAACTCACTTCTTTACCCATATCTTGATTCAAAACTTACATCTAATTAAAAAAAAATGAATAAAATCAGTTTAAAACTTGTCTATGAAGTCTGAGATTGTGTTACAGTACTCACATCCATGTATGATGGCTTTCATTGCAATCATCCGTTGCAGGAATATCCCCTCCACATATAAAGATAAAAATGTTTACAAGTCTACAAAATTTTTTATAATAACCAAATAAAATATCACCTCCATATAACATAAAAAGACAAAACCAAAATAAATAAATACTTCTTCCAAATCAAAATACTCTTTAACAACTGTAACTGACAGTTCCCATATGACAAACGTAAATATAAATAAATACATGTGGTTAGGTTTTGATACATTGCTGTATAAAGATAAAGCCATAATAAACATTTCATGACGTCATATTATCTACATTCCAGTCATCTAACATCTGTTCCTACATAGTTTCACTAATTCTTAACACAGTTATTTATTTTTTTACATTTTATAATTTGTTTAAAACAGTCACACATCATATACCCAGATATACATGAACAGTTTACTCTGTGACATAATACTTGCATAATGATGACGCATGGAATTTGCCAATAGTCCGGTTAGTTATATGATTCGTAACAATGTATGTATTCTTACTAGCAGACTTATTTAGCATTGTGTTTGTTTATGTTTTTCAATTCTATACTGTGTTTTGTCATTTTTACTTCCATGTTCCATAAGGAAATGGAAGTATGGTGATGGCGAAAAAAATCGTGTTCGAGATAAGTGCTGATTCTGATTGTACTACCCTCAAAAAATGAAGAAAAGACATTTTTTGAAAAGAGAGAGAGAGAGAGAGAGAGAGAGTGTGTGTGTGTGTGTGTGTGTAGATTTTTTCTATGGCAAATGATAACAGAATCAAATAATTTTTTGCATACAGTCCTGAATTGTAGAGTTCTCAAGACCTATTGTTATTGGTGAAGATCGGTTAAGTGAAAGGGGTAGTTTACCTGCAACATTTTATGTTTTAACAAGGGTAATTTTTCTTATGACGAATGATACCTGCCGCACATTCAAAGAGAATCAAATAATTTTTTGCATCGTTCCTGAATTGTTAAGTACTCAAGGTCTGTTGATTTTGGTGAAGATCGGTTAAGGGAAAGGGGTAGTT
The DNA here is from genome assembly GCA_034769895.1 of Magicicada septendecula. Lineage (NCBI taxonomy): Eukaryota > Metazoa > Arthropoda > Insecta > Hemiptera > Cicadidae > Magicicada > Magicicada septendecula. The sequence goes on along the minus strand of CM068373.1, from coordinate 310,747,084 downwards.
TACTCGCAACACTTTGTGTTTTAACAACGGTAATTTTTTCTATGACGAACGATAACAGCCGCAAATTCAAACAGAATCGAATAATTTTTTGCATATAGCCTAGCCCTGAATTGTAGAGTACTCAAGACCTGTTGTTTTTGGTGAAGATCGGGGAAGGGGGGGGGTTGTTACCTGCAACGTTTTGTTTTAACAGAGCCATTCCACATCAAATCAACACAGGGTATAAACCTAACCATCTCAGAATTTGATGAAATTTGGTATGTAGGTAGTCCTCATGGAGATTAATAAAAATACAATTTTTTTTCAAATATCTCAAAGGGTTTAGAAATTACGGCTATGTAAAGTTTTCAAAAAACGGCCAAAAACGCACATCCGACATATTTTGAAATCACCACAGCTGCTCTCCTAATTGAGCTAGAGAGATGGGAATGGTGTTATTTTACTCAGTTTTCATGCAGTTTTCAATGATATACAGCACAACATACCTTTTCATAAAAAGTTTTTTTGTAAACACAAAATCAAAATTTTAAATTTAATTTTCTCAAAAAGTGCATTTTTGAAATTTTTAAAAAATTCCTACAAATAGTTTAGACCTTTGTTAAGTGATTCTCGAAATTTCAAAGTGGGAGGCTAATGGGTTCATAGTTAAATAATAATTTAAAAAAAGAGCGTTTTATAAAACTGATAGTAGGCCTAGATATTAAAATATATTTCATTACTATATTAAATTATTTATACACTTTACATTAAATCTTTAACACTTACATCTTTAGCAAAATTTTATGTAGAACTTGATGAAAGAGCTTGTGAAGTTGTTGTGGCTTCTTCAGGTGTTATTACATAAATCCTTCCAGTAGGAGTTGTAGGATCAACTTTGGAAAGCACGTCTGTCAGTGATATCCACAATACGTCCGGCTTCCTTGGATATGAAAATGATGATGAAGGGCCAGCAGGATGTAGAAATGTCACTTTTAGTTCATCCTCTTCTTCATTCTTCTCCAACACATATGCCAGCCACCACTTTTGGTCATATACGGCCGTTATATAACCGCTTACTTCTGACATTTGTAGTTTTTCTGAGCATTTTTGGATGATCACTGTTCCTTCTGTTGTATCTTCAGAGAATATTTTTACACAAATCTTTGATACGCTTGAATGAACAGGTATATAAGCATGATACTGTTGAGTTCCCTTAATAGTTACTGCTTGGCTGAAACGGTCATTCAGAAATGTTTCGGACTCAACATACTCATCTTGTGTGGAGAAGGTGAAATTAATTCCAGATAAATTTTCAACTGCCCATTCATAAAGTTGGATAGGTGTTAAAATTTGGTTGTCATATGGACGTTGCAGGCTTGCTCTTGCAGCAAGTCTCTTGACTGAGCCCCCAACCCCATCACATGGTCCTTTCCCATGTGCAGTTGCGGAAAAATGCCATTCAGCCTCTACACCAAAGTTTTGCTTGTGATAACATAAATTGATAAAATTTTTCTTATTTTTATATTGTGCAGCACACCCATCTGAGTAATAAAAAATCTTTTTTGGCACTGTTTGAAACTTTGTTGTCATGAACTCGACAAGGTTTTTTTGGAATGTATACACAGAAACAGTGTTATGCTCTAAACAAGGTGAAATTACAACAAAACTTGAGTGTTTAATTTTATCATCTTCCCTGTTATAAATCACAAAAGGGTGTATTGTCACATGTTCACTTGCCCAGTGATAACTTTGAGCTTCGTCCTGAATGACAATGTTATAGTTTTCAGAGAAATCTAAGTTTACTACAAACTCTGACTCTTTTAAATTTTCTTTTTTGTCATTAATGAATGAAGACTGCTGCTTTGCAATAAAATCATGTTTGATTAAGAGAGTCAGTTTGTCACAAAAAACATTTATAAAATCTTCATTAGATTTCTGTAAAGTTTCAAGGTTGCAACGATCAACAGACACCCACTGACGATAGGTGACATTTTCTATAAGATTTTCTTCAAAAGCCTCTTCAATGATTTTGCGAATTGGGGCAACACCAGGGCATTCTCTACATTCACTCATATAGCAATTAATGTTTGGTGGATTACACAGCATTTTTGCCAAACAGTGTTTATATGTATTTAGTTGTCTATTTGTCAAAGCTCCTAATTTTGTATTTTCTATCATTAACTTTACGTTCTGGTGAATTGTGCATACACAAACGGCATGTGTGCCACTTTGGCCTGCCAATATGCAATGCTTTGGTCGAAGTTCGGCAAATTTTGAAAAACCTATTGTAATATCTGAGAATTTTTCCTTAAACAATGAGTAAGCCTCCTTAAGATTACACAAAATTAGTCGTTTTGACATTTTTGTTTTAATTCCATTCGAGTCATCGACAGTCATACAGTCCTTAATACTGGGCATTATTCTGCTGATTTCATCATTTTCATAAAATGACTTAACAGTATCAACAATAGCTTTTGAAAGGGCCTTTCCAGGCTTTGGGTTAGGGCTTTCTAAAATACCCTTTTCTTTTAACACTTTTTTTGCCTGTCTCACCATATAATCTGGTGCATTAAATTTCCGCATTATTTTTCTAATACCCCATTTTTCTGGGAGACAGGTAAGTATCATTAACTTCTTAACTCTATTTGTTGAATTAGAAAAATTTTCTTTAAGGTTTTGTAAAATTGACTCATCTAGATTCTCATCATCACTAGATGAATCTTCAGCTGCTAAAAAGAGTTTACGCTTCAATGCAGAGTTAATCTTTTTTACTTTCTTTGTAGCATACTGCTTAGATTGAATTTTTGTAACGTTAATAGGAGACTCTTCTAGTTCCACAATAGAAGTATTCAATTGTTCAATTACAATTTTTGATTCTAAAGAAAAGGTTGGGTCTTCTGGCTCAGAACTGCATTCCTTACTAATGTCGATTGAAGAACAAGGCAGGCCAGAGGGACCAGGTTGATTTGTATTGTCCACCTTTAACTTTCCGATATCTTTTCTACAAAGATCACAAATTTTAGATTCCTTAGGTATTTCAGGAAATAAACTAAACATCCATGATGTTACATTTCTCAGTCTCTTTTTATCCCTAATTGTGTGATTAATTTTGTTTAATGGGTTAAAACATTGTAATCTAATGAATTTTAATTAGCTTTCCATTATCTTTAATTTATTGCTTTAAATACTTTTTTAAGTTTTATAAAAAGATCATCTCACAAAAATCATAGTTTTTAAATTATACTTTTCATTGTGTATTTTAAAGAGCTTCAATAAATATTTAATTTATCATGTAGTACTTACAACATAATCTTTTTTGAAACATCACCAAATAAATATTTTTAAAAACTTACTACAAATTTATTACTTTATAGATAAACACTCTAATATAACTTAGACAAAATACTTTAAAAACTGTTTGAAACCACAAAAGATATTTCACTTAAACACAGATATAATGTACTGACATCCTACTCATACCAACTGCAGACACAGACTAATGATAAATTGCACAGACAGAAGAGGGAATTGAGTGAGCCTGTCTCAACTTGTCTGTGAGAGCTTGCTTGTCAGCACATGAAACACTCAAACAGTAGGCCTACCTACTATGAGTCACCTTTCATGTCACAACATGATGAATAATCTACAATAGACCACTGCTGATTGTCATTTTAGACTTTATCCTTTGCATCCTGACACAAAATGCATAAAGTAAATTATAAAAACTATTTCTCATTTAATTTTGAAAAACTTACTGAGTAAATAATAAGACTAAAATGACTAAATTGTGGACATAATTTGTCTTAAAGACAGCCCCCCTTGGCACAGAATTATGGTAATAATCACCATTGTAATACATTATGTAAAGGTACATAGTATTAAAATTACACATCAGTTTTATAAAACGCTCTTTTTTTAAATTATTATTTAACTATGGAACCCATTAGCCTCCCACTATGAAATTTCGAGAATCACTTACCAAAGGTTTAAACTATTTATAGGAATTTTTAAAAAATTTTCAAAAATGCACTTTTTGAGAAAATTAAGTTTAAAATTTTGATTTTGTGTTTACAAAAAAACTTTTTATGAAAAGGTATATTGTGCTGTATATCATTGAAAACTGCATGAGAAACTGAGTAAAATAACACCACTCCCATCTCTCTAGCTCAATTAGGAGAGTAGCTGTGGTGATTTCAAAATATGTCGGACGTGCGTTCTTGGCCGTTTTTTGAAAACTTTACATAGCCGTAATTTCTAAACCGTTTGAGATATTTGAAAAAAAATTTGTATTTTTATTAATCTCCATGAGGACTACATACATACCAAATTTCATCAAATTCTGAGATGGTCAGGTAAAATTTTTAATTTTAGTGTGTTGATTTGATACGGAATGACCCAACAACGGTAATTTTTTCTGTGACGAACGATGACTGCCGCACATTCAAATATAATCAAATATTTTGTTGTGGTACGTTCCTGAATTGTAAAGGAATGAATGCCTATTGGTTTTGGTGAAGATCGGTTAAGGGAAAGGGGTAGTTTACCTGCCATGTTTTATGTTTTAACAAGAGTAATTGTTTCTATGATGAACGATAACTGCCGCACATTCAAACAGAATCAAATAATGTTTTGCATGCGTCCCTGAATTGTAGAGTACTCAAGGCCTGTCGATTTTGGTGAAGATCAGTTAAGAGAAAGGGGTAGTTTACCTGTAACGTTTTATGTGATAACAAGGGTAATTTTTTTTATGACGAACGATAACTGCCGTAAATTCAAACATAATCAAATAATTTTTTGCATACGTCCCTAAATTGTAGAGAGCTCAAGGCCTGTTGATTTAGGTGGAGCTCAGTTAAGGGAAAGGGGTAGTTTACCTGCAACATTTTATGTTGTAACAAGAGAAATGTTTTCATGACGAACGATAACTGCCGTAAATTCAAACAGAATCAAATAATTTTGTACATATATACCTGAGTTGTAGAGGACTCAAGGCCTATTGATTTTGGTGAAGATCGGTTATGGGGAAAGGGTAGTTTTCCTGAAACATTTTTTGTTGTAACAAGAGTAAAGTACTTAATTTTGATAAATAAAGTATCCTGATAAAAAGATCTTAATAATCCACTGTAGAAATGTAGATTAAATATCTATAAATGAAGAGGCTAATTGAACGGGGTGGGGGTAATTTTCTATAAACGAAAATTATAGTTGAAGGGGGAGGGGATAATTTTTTTTATATATGTACTACGTTATCGGCAACAAAGAAGTAGTTTGTTGTTAAAATTCCTTCCTGGCCTGTTTGGCTGTAGACCAATGTTTTCTGCAAAACAAGACGTTTCGGCAGTGCCATCGACTGCCATCATCAGTGAAAATCGAGTGCGATAACGTGAGGTGGTATACGTTAGTGACCACAGTACTGTGGTTAAGGCTGAAGCAGTAAGTAGAAAGAAGTAGTTTCAATGGAAATGTTTCATTTCGAAAATGATTTTAAATATAAATCTTAGAACATGGAAGTCATGTATGGTTCTCCATACCGATATTTTACTTCCATGTTCCATAAGGAAGTGGAAGTATGGTGATCACGAAAAAAATCGTGTTCGAGATAACAGCTGATTCTGATTGTACTACCCTCAAAACATGAAGAAAAGTCATTTTTCGAAAAGTTTGTGTGTTGAATTTTTTCTATGGCAAACGATAGCAGCCTCAAATTCAAACAGAATCAAATAATTTTTTGCATACGTCCCTGAATTGTCGAGGACTCAAGGTCTATTGATTTTGGTGAAGATCGGTTAAGAGAAAGGGGTAGTTTACCTGCAACATTTTATGTTTTAACAAGGGTATTTTTTCTATGACGAACGATAACTGCCGTATATCCATATAAATAATTTTTTGCCTACATCCCTGAATTGTTAAGTACTCAAGGTCTGTTGATTTTGGTGAAGATCGGTTAAGAGAAAGGGGTAGTTTACCTGCAACGTTTTATGTTTTAACAGGGTAATTTTTTTCTATGACAAACGATAACTGCTGTAAAGTCAAACAGAATCAAATAATTTTTTGCATACGTTCCTGAATTGCAGAGAACTCAAGGCCTCTTGATTTTGGTGAAGATCGGTTAAGGGAAAGGGGTAGTTTTCCTGCAACATTTTGTTTTAACAAGAGTAATTTTTTTATGACGAACGATGACTGCCATAAATTCAAACAGAATCAAATATTTTTTTACATATGTACCTGAGTTGTAGAGGACTCAAGGCCTATTGATTTTGATGAAGATCGGTTTCGGGGAAAGGGTAGTTTTCCTGCTACGTTTTATGTTTTAACAAGAGTAAAGTTCTTAATTTTGATAAATAAAGTATCCTGATAAGAAGATCATAATAATCCACTATAGAAACGTAGATTAAATATCTATAAATGAAGAGGCTAGTTGAACGGGGTGGGGGTAATTTTCTATAAATGAAAATTATAGTTGAATGGGGAGGGGATAATTTTTTATATGTGTACTACGTTATCGGCAACAAAGAAGTAGTTTGTTGTTAAAATTCCTTCCCGGGCTGTTTGGCCATAGTCCAATTTTTTCTGCAAAACCAGACATTTCCGCAGTGCCATCGACTGCCATCATCAGTGAAAATCGAGTGCGATAACGTGAGGTGGTATACGTTAGTGATCACAGTACTGTGGTTAAGGCTGAAGCAGTAAGTAGAAAGAAGTAGTTACTATGGAAATGTTTCATTTCGAAAATGATTTTAAAATTTTAAATATAAATCTTAGAACATGGAAGTCATGTATGGTTCTCCATACCGATATTTAAATTGTGTTTAGGACATAGGCAGACTTGATGTTTTTGTTTTCTTGTTTATTAACTTTATTTGAATTTTTTATGTGTTTAGTGGAAACTTTATCTTTGTAATTTTAAAAATTAAGATGTCTTTATAAATGCTTTGTGAGGTTTTGTTCCTATGCCAAGAAATCTGAAATGTCTCTAGAAAAGGTTTTGTAGGTAAACACAGTATGTGATGTCTTGGAAAATTGTGTTGTCAGTCGAGTGTGTATAACAAGCTGAGTATATGAGTGAAAGTTAACAATTGCAACAGGCTTGGGTACCAGGGTATGATTACAACTCCCATCAGTATCATGCATATGGAAAGTAGCAGATGAAAGCTTATGAAAATACAAATAATTTTTTAAATGCTGTCACTCCATGTTAATGACAATGCTGTGGGTATAAACTAAGAAAGACTTTTAAAGGAATGTGATGTAGTTGTAAATCACAGTTGAAACAGTATTAAAGGTTCATTAGGTTATAAAAGATAATGAAGTATTTTTACAAACTCTTAAACCAGTCCGCTTTTAAACATCCATATTAGTTTGCAATAGAATAGGAAGTAGAAGCAATGTCTGAAAACAGAACTTCACTGAGTAATATATAAAATCAGAAAACTAATGAATTATGCGTAACAGTAATAATTGTCAAGAGCCAAGTAAAAAATTTGTATTATATAGAAAGAGATCTTCAGTGGTACCAAAGAAACACCAGTTAGAGTAACATTCTATTACAAGATGATTATTCATGCTTTTCTTTGTCACACTAGTGGTACAAAAATTTTCCTATCTAAATACAAATATGTCCTGTACAGAATTCATAAGTTAGAATAGCTACTAAGTTAATAATTTTCTTAGTGACAATTTGGATAATACTCTGGAGTGGTTACCACACTTTAATTGCTGTAAAACATTTAGCTAACTGACCGATTATTGTGCTGTTGTGTGTTTGCATTCTTCCAGATAAAATCACCTATAGTATAATGGAGACTAGAAGTGCCCAGACATCTTTTCATGTCTAAGAAGCTCCTCGATAATCTGGTGGTTGTTTGGTTATTCTTCAATGTTCTGGAATGAACTGTTGTGTTTAGGCCTATAGTTGTTAACCCCAAATCACTTTCTGATGAGTCATCAGTTATAAAGTCATGGATAAATTTTATTACTAAATGCATACTTCAGTGTACCTATCACGACAGTATGCTTTTGAAAGAAAATACAAGTAACAGGCAAGTGTAATACAGAGTCATGTGAATTGGGAGGGGAGTGCTACAATGGGGGGGGGGAGACACTGAAACCAGAGACAAATGATTTGATTGAAAATGTTAATTTTATTCGAAAATTTCACTTTGCATTGAAGCACAACATATATTTGATACTAAGATGGCATGCCATGCCATCACAAGAGTTGTGCTACCCCAACATAAGCACCTGGATTTGGTAATAATTTCCCGTTTTTTTCGTAATCAAGTTCAACCAGTGTTACTACAACTGTACATTAATTCATTTTGTTAATATAGTTGAGTTCTGTATTTAGCAATATTTTACACTATGCCAGTTTAAATAAAATTTATTGAATTTTTGAAAATTTCTTGTTTTTCACTGAAAACACATGACATTATGTACAAAACTTATCATACATACAAAATCAGTAAAATCAGTCATCAAATTCAGGCTTTACCCTGAATGCAATTTTTTTTTACTGCCTAGGTAATGAGCACAATCGAGAGGGCTCCTTTATCATTTCAATTAGTGTAGTCAAATTTAGGAACTATAAAGACAGCTAAATTACATGCCTTTACAAATTTTGCCAACAATAAATTAATACATTTCTGCGTAAATTAGTGTGTAAAGCATATTTAGTTTAACTGCTAATACATTTTGGTGAATGGCTCTGTACAGTGTCTGGAAAAATAGTTTCATTTTTTAGTAACTTACAGTAATTTTGATCTCAGAACTGTTACCTGTAAGCAACTTAAGCAAAGTGGCTTTTGGTTCATTTAGACTAGTTGGTCTGATTGGCTAAGTTGCAGAACGTATTTACTTATTTTTAAATAAGTAAAACAGAACGTATTATTGTTTTAAAACGTTATTCTCAAGATTAGATGAAAAGATATTTCCTTACAGTCCTCTTCACCACGTTCAGTAAAAGTCGGTTGGTTGAGCATTTTATCAGTTTGTTCAGTTTATTGGGAGCGACTTCTTGCCCCTCTTTTGCATCATAGAGGAGTTGTTGAATTGATAAAATTAAAGAGGGCAGGTATTTTACTAGATGATAGCAGACTGTTAAGTTGTAAGTCAAGACTTCTAAGATACTTGAGCAGTGGTGCCCATCTCCCCCAAGACCCAATGCGCAAATCCCCCCCAAAAATTCTCACCACTCCCCCCTATTGAAGCATATACAAATTATTTTAGTTAAAAAAGTCATGAAAAACAAAACATGATCCTACACTACAGTTACGATAATTGTTACACTTGTTAAGTTGTTTTAAATTGTACCATTGTTTTAAAAGATAAGGCGCTACACTGGTGTGGGTGTGGATGAGAAGCAAAGACATTTGAGAGATATATTTTAAAACATATTGGTCATATTGGAACGTGGATGGCCAGTTTAAGCTTACAGAATTTTATCATTAGCCCTAATAATATTGTCTAGAAGTTTTGTATGTCATTACTTTGAACAAAACAGGCTAGATTCAAAGGGTATTGGAGTAATTAAAAACCAAGCAAATATTGTACTTAGCAAATTGTATTTAACAAATGTGTTGCTAAACTAAAAATACATTTTAAATAATTGTACTATTAAAACCAATACAATGAAATGACGCAAAAACAACGTACAATGTAGTTTAAATTATGATAGGAAAAATATGTTTGTGCAAAAATATACATTTACATTAGTTATCACCTTGTTTAAATGTCTTGTACAAAAGCAGCTTTTTTCTTTGTACACTTGTGGTTGCAAATTTGTTAATGATTTCTTTGTTTTGAATCTGGCTCATTACGTTGTTTTCACAGGATAGAATCAACAAACTTGACAGCCAAGAGTCTTCCATGATGTTCCGAAGCTGATTTTTCACTATTTTCAAATGCTCATCGTTCTCTCTGTGGAGCAGCTGGTCACGGAAAGAGATAACAATATTCGGTACATCACTGTCAGATTAGGTAGAGCCGAAAGGTTAAGGATACACCTGAATGGTCTAATGAATCCTCTCATTATCCATTGGTCCATCATCCTATGTTTCTCACTTTGTAAATTTCCTTCCTTTACCTCCTCATTTTCACTGCCATCTGGATCCTCTGCCCCTGCCGGGATTCGCACTTCATCCTCTGTTATCTCCATCCTTTCAGCTTCAGGGGAATGTAACATGTCTGATATGTCGATGTCTGCGTGAGTGACTTTGTACACATTGCAAAACATCTCCAATTCTGAAGCAATTAGGTCATTGTCCAGATTGTAATACTCACTCAGCTCTTTTATCTTATCGGGGTTGAAGTCTTTTCCAGTCTCCAATTCATGTGCGTTTTTCATAATTCCTCCATGAGAAAAATAAGAGATTTGTTTAACCATGGCAAGCGAGCTGTCCGGGAAACGATCATTCAGTTGAGACAATAATGAGTCTAAGACTAGGAAATAAACCTCAACCTTCATTTTCTTTACAGGGTCATCAATTTTTTCATCTTTCGAAAGTTCGTCCATGAGGCGTTTCCGTTTTCGGTTTCGCTGAGTTCGGACTTGCAAGACGTTGTGCTGATCAGAAAATTGTGTTATTGAACTTGTAAGTTTATCCCACTCTTTTTCACTTCTTAATGTCTTCAGTTTCGCCCTCGTCTCTAAGATAACTGCTGGTATCATGCCATAATCAACTGATTTGGCTTATAAGCAAATTGTGATTGGAGAAAGAACTTTAAATATAGTTGAAGCAATGTGCATGGCACATATATTTTCATAATCTGACATACTGTTAATCAGTCCTTTCGCAGACGCTTTAGTGTCATTGTCAGATTTCTTTGAGGGTCTCTTTGATGGTTTTGTAACATGTTAGCACAGTTTTGAGAGCATCACTCTTACTCGATCATCTTGTAGTCTGCACTCGTTTTACACTTTTCATTTTGTTTTGTGTTAGGCCCTTTTTCAAATTGTCGATAAACATGTGGTGACGTCGATGCCCAGACATGAAAGCATACATCTCTTGAAGGAGGGAGAACATGTTTCGCATTTGAGGGCAAACATCAATAGACTTTTGTACCACTAATGTAAATCGGTGAGAACAACACCATACATAAAATGCTCGGGGACTCTCTAAGCACAACAGATTTTAAGCCATTGTACCGACCTTTCATGTTCCCTGCTCCGTCCATGCTTTGCCCCACCATGCCATTAGGGTTGATTCCTATGGATTTTAGAGTGTTCATTAATTCATAGGCTAGGTTTTCCCCTGTTGTGTCGCCACTTGTGAACACTTTGATCAACCGTTCTTCCGGTTTTATTGGATTGTTGGGAGCTCCTTGCTCATCTAGGTGCTCAACATATCGGAGCAAAACCGCTGTGCATTCTTTTTTGCTTATGTCTTGTATTGAATCCAGGATGACTGAGTAGGTGTTACTTAAATTTATATTGTTGACTATTTTTGAGACTACAATGTTACTTATAACATTAATCAAGTCAAATATATTTCGATAACTGAGAAAATTTGACCCCAATTTTCCCTTGTGTTTTCTGATTTTTTCTATCTTTTCAAGGTACACTCTGGCATCGGGATTATACTTAGCTATCAGTGAGAACAGTTTCACCAATTTCCCTTCTGAAACATCCTTTTTTCTGAATGCTAGCATTTCTTCACCTAAATACCGACAACAATCAATTATTACCGACAACACTTCTCTGTTGTGATGAACGAGTTGGTCAGATTCTTTAGCAAGTGAGGAGTCTATTCTTTTCTGTGATATCCACTGGATTCTAGCGACTTGGGAAGATAAATACTGTTTTGACTGTTCATGCTGTTCTATGTAGCGCTCGCCTCTATGCTCAATCCAACCTCTGCAGCCAGTTGTACCCCATACCTTTCTTTCTCCTGGCAGAGCAAATGGAGTGCAATGCAGGCAAAAAACCGCATCTTTCATCGGACTATAAACTAGCCAGTTTCTTTTACTTCTAGTCCCATCAGGTAAAGTGCTGATTTTCCAAGCTGGATTAAATTTTCTTCCGCCTGTTGAAGGGAAACTCATCGAAGACAAATCTTGATTTTTTTAGTCGAAGACCCAAATTTATCTCCTCCGCCGATAGTTTGATGTTGGCAAACGATGCAGGGTCTTCTACATCATGAACACCAGGTAATGGGTCTGGATTATCTGGTTGAATGTTTTCTGGGCTCAGATCTGAGCCTGAAGGGCTACTGATTTCTAACTCTACATTTGGCGGTAACGATAATTTAGTATTTAAATTTGAAGTCACAAACGAAGGAGATGCTTTAGCTTGCATTTTGTCTTCATTTCCACCCTCCACGATATCAAATGTTGGATTTATATCTTGGGACTCGTCTGGGGGTTTTGCACTTGAAGTTGATGGTACATCAATGTCCTCAGTTGTAGGTTCATCGTTAGCAACGTCACTGGTTACGTTCGATCTAAAAAAATACAACGATTTTAGAACTCTCCCCTCCCCAAAGTTGTTATTTTATTGTTTGCTTTATTTTATTATTTTTAATGTTTGCCGTATTAGTGGAAATAACAGAACAACAAATATAATAAAATGTTACCGGTAGTACAAAAATGCTAATAAGCCTGAATAAAAATTACACAATAAAGCGATTCCTTTGTATCTTATATAAAGTTGTTTCTATTTTGGCCTATTCAAACGGTAACTGAACGAGACAAAATAATTATATTTTACACACCTGGAATTTAAACTGTGATGTTGACTGGTACTGGGGTCAGCAGAAGATTCAGCATCAGTGTATTTCACCCACGGGCCGTCACCGGACTTCACTTCAACCATTTTAAAACTAATGTTTAATTTATGTCTAAATTTATAGGGATGTTTCTTCTTACAATTTTCTAACCACTTGTCTTTTCGATGAGTTGTGTTACAATAACCTCCATACACTTATACTTAAACGGTTGTTTCAGTTTTTTCGGCATTTTGACAACTATCATGAAACATGAGATTACATTCCAACCCCAACTCACACAAAGAAAGCACCGCATTACAGAGTAAAACACACGGGCAGACTGCCGCCGCGCGCGGCTGGTGGACCAGAGTAAGAACTGAGGACCCGCCCCCTTTACTCCACTGCCCGCCGGTCTACAAGCTTAGCACACGCACACATTTTTACATTCACGATCACGGACTCTGACTTATTGACAGGATGTTGCTGCAGGCTGCCAGGTTCAGTTTTCCAAATTCCAAAACAAAATTTACTACTAGTTGTACTAGTAGAGACATTTATGCCGCCAGTTCGTTAAAACAATCATAAAGATATGCAATTGCTTTAGTTTTTTACTAATAGCTTAGTTTGTTCCACAAACACGGTAAAAATTTCCATCAATGTTGGATTTAAAATGTTATTCTTGAAAAAATCCCCCCCAAAAATCCTTAAAATACACCCGAAAATTCCCCCCCAAAAATTCTCAGTGCGCAACTTGCGCTATGATCCCCCCCCCTGTGGGCACCACTGCTTGAGAATGGCTATAAGGATGACTTGTTCAAGTACAGTGAATTGAACAGTATTTGCTGTAGAAGCAGATACTGGAGGCAGACTTTAGGGGTGTTCATTCATCAGTGGCTGGCAATGCCATGAAGTGCTTTAGTGATCAGTGCAGTATTATACATTCTGAGGCATGGAATGTAATTAAGGTTGAAAATAAATTGACAATAATAGTAAGCATATTTGTGACAACATAATTAGTAAGCATGTTAATTAAATGTACAGTCATGATTATAAGAGGATGGTGGTTGGGGGTCTCAAATCCTATCAATTAGAATTCGAGCTGATTTTTTTCCAGATTAATATCAAATTGACTTCAGGTTATTTGAATTATAATATATATTCTTTTTACATTGAGAAGGAGACTTCATTAAGCTAATTATAATAAGCAAACGTTTTGAAAATAAGTTTGTAATTACATAATATAGTTTTAAAGAATGTTTTTTAATAGTGTATCTTTCTTATTTATATTTTTATTATGTTACTTTTATACCCATTTCAGTACTTTTAAACATTGAAAATAGTCCGTCTTACACTTTGTTGTGGTGTCTGTGCTGTTGGCTCTCTGAACTTTAATAACACACAACTTTTTCTTCCTTCACCATTCTCTCTTCAGGAACTCTCTTTCCACCCTTCTCTAAATCTGATTTATTAACTCCTTTCCCACAGCTTTTGGCTTTTCCTTCCATTTATCTTTTATTAGTGTGTGATTGGTTGTTAGGAAGATGGGAAGGAATAATAGGTGCTTTGAATCCATTCCACATGTAAAACCAAAGTTGCCTACATATAGGTTCCCATGAGAAATTCTCAAACTATTCTCACTGATAGAAGATACCAGTTATTTTCATTCTATTTTCTACTAATTTTTTGTACAGCTTAGCAAGTCAAGTGTATTAGCAATGTGTTTGTTTTTCAGTTTCATACAATTGAGAGTCTTTGTTCTAAATTTTCTCAGTCTTACAACCCCCCCCCCCCCCAGAAAAGGCAGAAACTACTACTAAATAGTGAATTTCTATGGTATCTTGATAGTATAACATTCAATAGCAAGTACTTGTGCTCTTCTGGATTTCTTTGTTTGTCATACAGGGGAAATTGTGGATTTAAATTATGAGGAGGATGTGTAAAGGATAGTTGTGAGGGTTGTTTTGTTTATTAGATGGATTGTGTCTTGATGTTTTAATTTATAGAGGCATCTGCTTTTTTGTACAGTGAAGTGTTTTTCACCCCTTATAGGAGGATACAGTTCTTGTAGAGGGCCTTGTAGTTAATGAGAGTTCTTCGTGTGATCTAATAAGATATTAGGCACGTTGAATAATACTTTCTTCTCTGATGAGCTGTAACTATCCCAGAGTAAGGTGAATACATCTGGCATGTGTTGGCTGAATAGTAGGCCTAAGCATAAAGTGATAACATTGTTGTGTAGGTCATGAACTATAACGTCTCTTCGTTATAACATCGGGAACCTGGTTAATTGGCTCAGGTCAATTAAACAGGCTGCCATATTCGTAAAAAAATCAAGAATAACAAACTAAACAAAATGTTATATAGGATCTCGAGAATTAAGGAAAATTGGCAGGGGTGTGTAGACTTATTCACTCATCTTTGTTTGACCATGACATCTCTTTATTACTTACTGATATTAGCATCTTTACTTATGGTTATCAACATTTGTGTTTCAATAGTTTACAAAATGATTTTATGTTTTGTTCAATTACGAGGGGCCCTCAAAATATAGATGTACATCTGTTTAACATTTCCACGGATCCGGGACTTGAAAAGGTATATTAATAATGGTCACATATCATATATTATCTTGAAGTGGTGCCATTAGAAGAATGGACTTATTTCCCTTTTTAAACAATAAGGCTTTACAGTTTAGAGCTATAACTCTTTTACTAAGAATAAAAATACAATTACTGTCAATAATTAAAATGTCTTAATGGTGTTAATTTAATTGTCTTTTTTTGGATATAGTATTTAGTATTTCATAACCACGGAAGGCATGCCTCCGTGTCACCTGTGATATCCTCCAGCTCCTCGTTATTCCAGTCCTCGGTCCTCGGTTGGAGCATGTTTCACGTAGGTCAGGTATCTCTCGTTATCTTCGTATCTGGTGATGGTGTAGTCCTGAAGTCTTTTAGATCATTGTAGGTTCTGGTTCTCTGCTCTTTGCTAACTGGTAGTAATAGCTCGTTGATTGGAATGATTAATACAAAAGTTTTATTCACCTGTATCCACTTCACATGATTGTTTATTTGTTGCACTTCACTTTATGGTCTTACCACAGTTTTAATTACATAAGTTTTATCTTTTAAGATTTTTTGTAGAGATGTCATAGGCGCTCAATTTTCATTATTCTTTCTTACTCGTTTACTACATATTTATATGAATCGCGGTTCAACTATATTAACGCAACACATTGTTTAACAG
Source organism: Magicicada septendecula (assembly GCA_034769895.1). Classification (NCBI taxonomy): domain Eukaryota; kingdom Metazoa; phylum Arthropoda; class Insecta; order Hemiptera; family Cicadidae; genus Magicicada; species Magicicada septendecula. The sequence continues at coordinate 310,731,158 of CM068373.1, read as the reverse complement.
TATAAAGAATGCCTCTATGTCTTAACTGACGGATTAATCACTTTAGGAAACAAACTATTTTTAACATTCCACATTACTGCTGTGCGCAGCTTACGGGTTGACCGCTCCATTTCAAGCGGGCATCGTTTAGGGGCAGATTTGTAACCTGGCGTAGTTTACTCTTCATCATAAAAGTAGTTCCACATTTATTTGATATTTACGGTACTACTATTTTACATTATAATTATCCAAAGCTACGCTTTACTTCAGAATTAATTATAGTGTACTACTATGTTGTTGTTTTATTATTTATTTAATTTCAAATTTACAAATATTTTTAGTTTAGTTTATGGGCCGGTATGCAAGTTGATTCCGGTATTCGCATGTCGATGCATGGTAAATTATTAAAGGGTTTCTTTACTTTACACTCGCATTCCTTTTTGTCTATATAATCTCTTTATAAATATTATTTTAAGTTATTTAAGGGATTTAAAATTAGTTTAAATGTGCGATTAAAAAATTTAATTTCTCTCCTTTTACATTTCCTATTTTAAAATCGTCACATACTCCCCCGCTTAAAGAAGACACTGGGTGGGGAAACAGATATGTTTTCTATGGGTTATTAGGTCAGTAAAGTACTGGGAGTATGCTTGGCATTACTGTGTGAAATTTCTCTCACTCGTTTCTCTTTTCAAATTTATGAGGTGCATGAGTCACTCTCGACTTACTTCTTCCTATTTTCAACATATATAATGCCTTACAAACTAATTCTTAGACTACATAAAATTCACACTTTATAAAATATATCGAAAACATACTAAATTCTTCTTAAGACTACTACTTACGACTACTACCGGTTTTTTCTTTAGTTGTGAGTTACTCTTGTTATAGAATTACTTTGTAAGTAATTTATTACTTAATTATTATTTATATTCGATGTCAGCTGACTTCTCACTTTTCTCTACTTTCGCTGAATAGGATCCAAGGTTGATCAGGCCTCATCCCTATTTATATGATTAGGTAATCAAGTGGTTACTCAAGTACTCTTTATCAGGTATACCTTTTTTATACATTTAGTTTGCTTGCACTCTACCATTTCCTTTTTCGTGATAATACTTTATCTGCGAAATATGTTTCTTCGTACATATTTTTAAGTAGAGGGTTCGTACAGGGCTACTGTTACTGGAGTTAAGTATTTGTGAATTTTGTAAGGACCACACCATCGGTATGATAGCTTGGAGGTGGTCTTATCGATTGCACTACTCTTCGGGTGTGTTTTATACATTACTAAGTCACCGATTTGGTACTTTACTACATTTTTATTATTAATCCGCTCGTGATATCTTCGCGATTTCTTTAAGTTTGCTCTTAAATTAGCGCGAGCTTCATTCCAGATTTTTTTTAAATTTTTATCCCTAATCTCGTGGGGTAGTAACTCATGTATTTTCCACTTAGTGGATAATGGGTGGTTAGGTTTGTATTTATACAATAATTCAAATGGCGTAGACTTATGTCCTTCATGATAGGCAGAATTGAAGGCGAATTGTATCCAGGATAGGTTCTGATCCCAAGACGTATGGTCGTTTGCATGGTAGGCTATTAAAGCAGATTTTAGGTTTCGCAAATACCTTTCAGCTATATTACCTTGCGGACGATACTCTGTAGTGGTTATGTGGTCTATCCCTAGTTTGAAACACATGTTCTTGAATTCCTTCGACTTAAACTGGGGTCCGTTATCTGACACTAGATGTACGGGTGTACCGAAATCTTTAAATAAACTATCCTGCAATATATTTACGGTGGTCGAAGCTAACGCTCGCCGCATGGGATACATCCAGACGAATTTGGTGAAAGAATCTACACAAATGAGTAGCATGGTATTTCCTGATTTAGAACGAGGGTAGGTTCCTGAAAAGTCTAAATAAATTTTCGAGAACAGGGTAGTTGGAATTTCTGAGATTAATTGACTAATTTGGCTGTTTCTCGCTGGCTTGCTGAGTGCACACAACTTACACCTTTTTACGAAACTAGCAATCTCACTGTTCATATTATCCCAGTGATATTCTTTACGAATTCGATGTATTCTTTTATTTATTCCCATATGTGCTCCAATGGTGGAAGAATGGTAGTATTCCATCAGCATAGGTTTAATAATATCAGGGGCAATTATTCGTAAATATTTTCTGTTTGCTATTCTATAACATAATACTCTCTTACTCAATATGTATTTTTCTGACTTATTTCCTTTATCTAGTTGTTCTATAATTGGTCTTAAAAAGGGGTCTTGTTGTTGATACTGATCTATGTCCGTAAATGCAAGAGGAAATTCGGTAATTAAAGTATTGATAATCGGCGATTCTCTACTCTCCTTGCTTTCAGATGTTTTACTAGACGGCTGGAACATACGTGACAGTGTATCGGCAACTACATTTTGGGTACCTCTAATATGTTGTACTTTAAATTTGTAACAATTTAACCTTAATACCCATCTTCCAATACGACCTAACTGTTTAGGGTGATTTAATAACCAAGATAATGCTTGATTATCCGTTTCCAACAGGAACTCTTTATGTTCTAAAAAAGGTTTGAACTTCTCAAATGCGAAAACGATAGCTAAACATTCTAATTCGTATGCAGAGTATTTCTTTTCTTGGTCAGTCAGAGTACATGAAGCGTAACTAATAGGGAGTCTAGAGTTATCTACTTCCTGATATATTACTGCACCTAGGGCTACACTTGAACTGTCTGTTTGCACTACGAACGGTTTTGTAAAATCAGCTAATTGTAATACTGGGGGTGATATTATGCTTTCTTTTAGTTTTTCGAATGCAGCGTGGTGTTGCAGACTCCACTCAAATTTAGCTCCCTTCTTTCTTAAAGCATTCAGCGGTGCTGCAATTTCGGCTAGATGAGGGATATACTTGTGGAAATAATTTATCATTCCCAAAAATCGGGCTATTCCTTTCGCGTCCCGTGGTGGTAAAAATTCTCTGATCGCACGGGTTCACTCGGGGTCTATGCTTACCTTTCCATTGGCCTTTATGATGTGACCTAAAAATGAAAATTGTGTGACAGCAAAACTTACTTTACTGGGATTTACTGTTAGTCCGGCTTTCTCTAATCGGGATAGTACTTCACGTAGACGTTTAAGATGTTGGTCCATTGATTCGCTGTACATAACGATGTCATCTAGATAGTGGTACACATATTTAAATTTTATATCGTGGAATAATTTCTCTAATAATCGGCTACATACAGAACTACCTTGGGATATTCCAAAGGGTACTCTCGTAAATTGGTACAGGTTGAAAGGGACGGCAAATGAGGTTAGACGTTTTGATTCTTCCGAAAGGGGTATTTGATGAAATGCTTGATTTAGATCCATGATGGTAAAAACTTTCGTTTTCGTAAAATAATGAAAAGCACTGTGGATGTCGGGAAGTGGTATAGACTCGAATTCTATCCGTTTATTTAATTGCCTGTAGTCCACAACTAGTCTATGTTTGTCGTGACCTTTTGGTACTAAAAACGCGGGTGATGAGTGAGGTGAAGTAGAGGGTTTGATGACTCCTTGTTCTAATAATTTGTTGATTTGATTCCTCATTACTTCCATTTTTGGGGGTGATAACTTGTGTGGGGGTAGACGTATTACTTTATTGTCGCTCAAATTGATTTTGTACTCTATCAGGTTCGTTAGTCCTAACTTCGGAGTGAGGATGGTGGAAAACTCTTTTATTAGTGTCTGCATTTTCAGTCTATCTTTACTTTCCAGATGAGCTAATTCAGACTCGTGGTGTTCTAGATGTGTAGAAGCTGTTCCAGTACTTTCTTTGTTATTTGTATTACCATCAAAACTATATTTTTGTGAACGATTGAATCCAAAATAATACTTCTTATCGTGAGTCAAGTACTGATAATATTCTTATCGTGAGTTATTCCTGTTTTACTGATAAAGTCAGCACCCAATATTAAGTCGGGTCCTAACTCGTCGCAGACCAACACTGGAAAATACCAAGTTAGATTTTTAATTTTTAGTTTAAACGTAATGATGAGTTTTATCATTAAATTTTGTTTATTAGCTGTAGCGCATTTAATATTCACCGATTGACTGCGTTTAACTAGGTTGTGTTCAAATAATTTATCGGCTAGCTGTTGACTAATTAAGCTTCGGGTTGATCCGGAATCAATTAATCCGAGAGGGGATGTAACACCGAGGTCTACTTATATATATGGTAATTGACACTTACTGAAGTCACATTTATTAATAGCATTACATTTATCAGTGAACTTTTTAACATAGGGGTCTAATTTTCTTTTGTTATTTTTTTTTAATTTGTTGTCTTTTAGGGGTTTACCTGTTTTCACAATGCTGCGGAAGACACAGGATTTCGGGTCTCCCATGTTTCGGGCCTTACATGTTTTTTGGATAAGGGGTTTTCTGATAATACTGTTTCCGTTTACAGTTTCTACTGATGTGTACAAATTTCCCGCAGTAATAACATATATTTTCTTTACGAGGGGTATCACTTGTTTCCAGCCGAGGTTGAGGTTCATTAGGTTTACCATGGGTGTGAAAATTGGTAGGTCTACTAAATGGTCTATGAAATGGTCGTCTTTCGCGCTGTGTTCTTGCATCTGTCACTAGGGCTTGCGTTTCATTTCTACGTGGTGCAGTGGATAGCAATGCATGTCTGTTCTGATCCGCGTACCATACGTTTGACGAGTGAATACTGCATTGTTCTAGATCTGCGAAAGTGTTGGGCCTATTTAATAATGCTAATCGAGATCTTTCTTCCGGAGATAATCCTACTAAAATGGTATCGACCAATTGTTTCTCACTCCAGTTGACTGGCAGTAGTCGGGAAGACTCTCTGATGTCTGCAATATAGTGGGCCAGTCTCTCATGGGCTCCTTGTACTCGAAGTACGGTGTTTCTTTTGAGTTCCTCATAAATTCCTGTGGGAATAAAATGTTTTATTATGGTGGTATGAAGTTCTTCTACTGGAAGAGTTGAGTTTAATGATTCCAGTACATGATCCTTTAATGGTGGTTTACATTTGGGTAGGAGGACTTGCAAGATTTACCAATCATTTAGTTGCTGTAAATCTTTTATTTGTAGGAGGTAGTTGATGAAATTTAACAGTTTCGTAATACTTAAGCCATCTGTGTATAGAATTTCTGTTATAATTTTTTCTACTGGATGCGTGATCTTTCCGTAGAGGTCCAGATTAAAATTTACATGTGGTATACTTATAGAAGGACCTATTGGTGCATTAGGCGTCATAAACGCGTACTTACTAGTGCGGTATTGATGACCACTAGGCTGTGGGGCTTCCGATATCTTTAGGTTTTTCACGTCTCTATCTGGTAGCTGTACATGACTCGGTTGTATCTTCGATACGGTGGGTGATTCGTGATTCGCGGTGGTGGGAGGGTGTTCTAAAGTAGGCGATTGAACTGGGGAAATATATAATTTCTGTAAGGATTGCTCAATTTCCTCCATCTTAAATGAGTCAAACATTCTTCGCAATTGTCTTATTATCGTGGATTGCTGTAATGTCTCATCCGCAAATTTTTGCACATCGGGAGGGATTACAGTGACATTGGGCCAGTTCAATAAATTCTTCATCCGGCGGGTTAAATGTTCGATTCTTTGTGTGATCCGCAATATTACTGCAGGTGATTTTTCGTCGTGAAGGGTTTGAGATAATAACGTCAATTCCCTATACTTCGCATAACACGTTTCTCTTTCACTCTCATAATCGAGTTCGCTTAATCTACCTAACTGCGCGGGTGTATCTGATCTACTTTCGCGTAACGATTTGCGCAATTCAGGGACTGTTACATTCGCGTGAGGTAAACCGCGTAACATAGCTTCGTAGCACAATTCATCTTTTAATAATAGATCGGGGTTAAATAAAGCCATTTTTTTTTTGATATTAACCACTATAAGTACTTATTCTACTAATAATACTAAATCCTCCACTACTCTTTCTTGACTACACAAATAAACAATTTTAATTTGCAGTAAAATTTACATTGGTTGTGCGAGAGTTAAATCTCAGAGAAAGAGAAATCTCACACAGATGTCGACTTACTTTCAACAAAGGGGAGATGCATGGTTACTAGGCACAAGACGACACACACTTGTTATAACAATAAACAATAGAGGAGGTGGGGTATTGTCTAATTCAACGTGGCAGAGGGTCACAAGGACAGTTCCGTACAGGCGAGAACAGGAAATTTACCGGTCTGAGATTGTTGTCAAACCGACACGTTGGTGACTGAAATTTTTGACAGGCACAGACATGGGCTTATTACATTTAAATAATTTTTATATTATATTTAAATATCCTTAACCTATATATCATTGTTATTATATTATATTATTACGCCGCATAATGATTATGAAACACTCTATACTAATTTTGATTTTACTTACTTCAATTCTTTCTTTTGCGTATTTTAAATTAACATGGTAGTTAACCTGACAGAGTGAATAATTCTACAAAATACTAACTGACAAACGCAGAGTAACGTACTTTATTTTTGCTATGGTCATTTGCACATTACAACAAAACAAAGCAGAGTGGCGCATTTTATAACGTCTCTTCGTTATAACATCGGAACCTGGTTAATTGGCTCAGGTCAATTAAACAGGCTGCCATATTCTTAACAAAATCAAGAATAACTGAAAATAAACAAAATGTTATATAGGATCTCGAGAATTAAGGAAAATTGGCAGGGGTGGACTTATTCACTCATCTTTGTTTGACCATGACATCTCTTTATTACTTACTGATATTAGCATCTTTACTTATGGTTATCAACATTTGTGTTTCAATAGTTTACAAAATGATTTTATGTTTTGTTCAATTACGAGGGGCCCTTAAAATATAGATGTACATCTGTTTAACATTTCCACGGATCCGGGACTTGAAAAGGTATATTAATAATGGTCACATATCATATATTATCTTGAAGTGGTGCCATTAGAAGAATGGACTTATTTCCCTTTTTAAACAATAAGGCTTTACAGTTTAGAGCTATAACTCTTTTACTAAGAATAAAAATACAATTACTGTCAGTAATTAAAATGTCTTAATGGTGTTAATTTAATTGTCTTTTGTTGGATATAGTATTTAGTATTTCATAACCACGGAAGGCATGCCTCCGTGTCACCTGTGATATCCTCCAGCTCCTCGTTATTCCAGTCCTCGGTCCTCGGTTGGAGCATGTTTCACGTAGGTCAGGTATCTCTCGGTATCTTCGTATCCGGTGATGGTGTAGTCCTGAAGTCTTTTAGATCATTGTGGGTCCTGGTTCTCTGCTCTTTGCTAACTGGTAGTAATAGCTCGTTGATTGGAATGATTAATACAAAAGTTTTATTCACCTGTATCCACTTCACATGATTGTTTATTTGTTGCACTTCACTTTATGGTCTTACCACAGTTTTAATTACATAAGTTTTATCTTTCAAGATTTTTTGTAGAGATGTCATAGGCGCTCAATTTTCATTATTCTTTCTTACTCGTTTACTACATATTTACATGAATTGCGGTTCAACTATATTAACGCAACACATTGTTTAACAGTATAAAGAATGCCTCTATGTCTTAACTGACGGATTAATCACTTTAGGAAACAAACTATTTTTAACGTTCCACATTACTGCTGTGCTCAGCTTACGGGTTGACCGCTCCATTTCAAGTGGGCATCGTTTAGAGGCAGATTTGTAACCTGGCGTAGTTTACTCTTCATCATAAAAGTAGTTCCACATTTATTTGATATTTACGGTACTACTGTTTTACATTATAATTATCCAAAGCTACGCTTTACTTCAGAATTAATTATAGTATACTACTATGTTGTTGTTTTATTATTTATTTAATTTCAAATTTACAAATATTTTTAGTTTAGTTTATGGGCCGGTATGCAAGTTGATTCCGGTATTCGCATGTCGATGCATGGTAAATTATTAAAGGGTTTCTTTACTTTACACTCGCATTCCCTTTTGTCTATATAATCTCTTTATTAAATATTATTTTAAGTTATTTAAGGGATTTAAAATTAGTTTAAATGTGCGATTAAAAAATTTAATTTCTCTCCTTTTACATTTCCTATTTTAAAATCGTCGCAGAACTTGGTGACTGTTGTAAGAGACAGGTGTTTTCTAAAACATATAATGCAATGTACTTCATGCACTGCACGTTTCCAATTTTTGTTTTTTAATTATCATATGGTTTCTCTTGTTATTGCACATATTATAACAACTGCGTATAAAATATGTTTTAAATTGTAGGTTTAATTTATTATTGAACTTGTACTCTGGGTTGTTTTAATATTAATTAACAACAAACACTAGAGCAGTATTATTCATTACATAATTTTGTCATTAGAGTTACTGAATGGTTTTTGTATATTTTGATGTACTATGCTCTGTATTTTAGATTGTATTCTAATTTCACCAGTACATTTTAGTAATTAACATATACTAAATTTTCATATGATTACATTTTGATGTTTTATTAAGACATGCATTACATTTCTCTGTTTCTTTTGTCCATTAGTATTTGCTAATATGAACTGAGATAATTATAAAAAAATGCAAGACTGAGGTAGTACGTAACACAGTAATTAACACCGTAACTAAAACATGATACACATGTTAGCAACACCTTCGCTTACATAGCAGCTGATTCTCCGTTACCTTCCCGCCATTCACACTTTCAAAGTGGACTCATCCATGAAGAAACTTGTTTCTATGCATGTGCCATTAGCTTTCAGTTTTGCTATAGGCTACCTAGACTTAAGGATACATTTTGCATGCATGTAAATGTCACCATCTATTAACATTTAGGTAATGTACACGGGTATATCAGGTGTAATACGTGTGCATTGCATATTGTTGTAATAAGGTTGATTGCAATAAAATGTAATGCTTGATATGCTGTACCTACCTACAGCCAAATAACGATTAGTAGAGTGAAATTATGTTGTGTTGTACCTATAAAAAATTAGCCTAAATTAGAGTACATTGTCTACGTAGGGCTTTGGTGCCCCCCTTAACCCTGCGCCCAGGTGCGGTGCACCTGTTGCACCACCTGGTAGAGCCACCTCTGCTTATGTTTGCAATTGAGTCTTCTCCTGCAGCAGTGTTTGTTGACATTGTTTTTTCTGTATTTGAGACAGATTTTTCTACTCTAGTTAATTTTACCTCTTCCCCACTTAGATCTCAATGTAGTTCATCCAAGTAATCCAAAGAGACCCAGCTCTGCAGTAGTATGCTGTTGAATCTGTTTTTGCATAACTTCAAAAAAGAGCTTCTGTTTTCTCTGCTCTGTGCGGATGTTCTTCTTTTTGTTGTTCTTATGATTCCAGTATTAGTGTTTCCTGTCATACTTATGCTTTTGTTAGTCCTGTGTTTACAGTAGTAATGGTTCGAAAGGTTTTGTCATCTGACGAATATCCATCTGACACTACTCCTCTGTGAAGAGCACTCTGTTTCCACTGTTAAAGATCCTATACCTAATTCTGGCAGCAATGTTACAATGGTTGCACAGATTGTTGTGTTGTACAGATGAAACAGCATAACTGAAACTAGATGAAGTCACTAAATACAAGATTAATTACCAGTAGAAATAAATGAAGACACTTAAATACAATTCTTTGAGGTAAAGAATGGCCAACACACAGAATGGAAGAAGCAATAAATGCCACCTTATTAACAGTGTTGCACTGACACAATAATCACTTAACACTAAACCACACATCACAATAACAAAAAGTCTTGATAATGCACTTCAATATTGCAGCTCCAAACTGAACTTGGCTGGCTGCTGGTACACAGTTACCAGTAGTGGAACATTCAGCGCCTGACCTCGTATGTGTCTCATAGACCAAATGCTGATAGAATAATTGGCAGACATTGAATGTATAGAAACTGCAGTCTATCTTAAATCGCTAACCACCATGGACAGTCAGCACAAACATGTAACTATTTTTTTACAAATCATAAATATTACGAGATAATCAGTGCTTTACTGTATCTAAAATCCATCATCCATCTTTTAAAGAATTTTGACTATGATTATAGTTAAATACTGTTGATCCAATAACTTTTAAAGGCATATTGTTAATTGAAATTAGGTTAGGGTTATTATTACAATTTTCTAGCCACTGATGTAGTACTGGGTACCACATCTGGTCTAATTAAGGGTATATTACAACTCATGTCAAATTCACAGTGGTATTGTTTTGTAGGATTATCTGGAAAAATGACTTTAACTGTTAATGTTAAATTACCGTTGGTATTTTTTCTGATTTATGTGTATTCTCTTTGTTGGTAAAAATTAATTATAAATATCTGATGCTACTGAATTTGTATGTTTAAATGGTTTGTAAATTCTGGTGTCTGGAATGTTTACTATGTTCAGATTTGTAATGAAGTTATTCCTTAGTTCGGTATCAATCAAGAGTAACAGGTTTTGTTGTTTTTTGTGACTTAACTATTTACCATACAAATTTTGAATTTGTTTCTTTTGAGTCCTTGATGTGCACTGTTTTCATTATTATTATATTCATTTGTATTGTTTGTTTGATTTATGCTCATTGATTTAAACCTGTTTTTTATTTTGTCAATATGGTTTTCTTTATTTTAAAGTTTAAAATCATTAGTTTGATGGTTAGATAATTTACAATTTCTTTTATGAATTTGCTAACTGCTATAATTTTTTATTGTTCGACTAAGCTTTTCGTCATTACTGACATCTTCAGGTCTTAAACAACGTCTATCAACTGTACGTTGTAGGCTTTTATACTTTAGGCCCCTCCCCTTATGTCATCGCCCCTCCTATTGGTTCTAGCTGCTACCGCTCTTCACGGGAACTTTGTCTACCTTTTTCCGTTAGGCATTTTTCTAACGTCCGTCAAATTGTTTTAAGAATCTCCCGTTAATTTCTTCATTCTTGACTTATAATTTTTTTTGTAACCTTTTACATTTCGTCATTTTTTAGTGTGTTATTCTTATTATTTTAATTTATTTTTGTTTATTGTTTAATATATAATAAAATATTTCTTCATTTGTAAAATCCACTTTTATATTCATTAATTTATTTTTATCTTCTTTTTTAACTTTAAGTATTTCTAGTTCTTCTATTAATTTTCTTTTTTGCGGATTGTTTTCTATTTTGATTATTTCCATATTTTCATTGGGATTTATGAATTTATGGCCTGATTCGTTGAAATGTCTTGCATATAGTGAGTTCGTTACTCTAACCCCTTCTCCTTTTGCGTGTTCATTCATTCTAATTTTAAATTTTCTTCCAGTTTCGCCCAGATATATCTTATTACATTCCCCACATTTTAATTTGTATACTCCGGTTTTTTCTGTTAATGGAATTTCTTCTGTTTTATCATTTTTTATATATTCGAATACATTTTTCGTTTTCTTTATTCCTATCTGTATTTCATATTTTTCGAACCATTTTTGTAACATTTTTGTTTGATATCCTATGTATGTTATTGCTCCTTTATATTTCTTTTCTTAATTTGTTTTTTCTTTTTTGTTATTTTCTATTTCTTTATTTTCCTCTATTTTCTTAACTATTCTATTAATTATTGTAGGGTTGTAATTATTATTTTTTGCTATTTGTTGTATTTTCTTTAATTCTTTTTGTTTGAGTTCTTCATTTTCTAGATAATTTATAGCTCTATAGCAAAATGAATTTAATGCTGCCATTTTATAATTGACTGGATGATATGATTCTTGTGGAATTATTAAATCTGAGTATGTTTCTTTCCTATATATATCGAATTTGAGTTTGTTATCTTCAATTTTTATATTGATATCCAGGAAATTAATTTCTAATCCTCCAATTTCTTCTTGAAATTTTATTGTTTTTTCTGTGTTATTTAGTTGTTCCGTAAATTTTTTAAATTCATTTACTTCACCTTCCCAAACTATTAGTATGTCATCTACATACCTGATCCATTTTTTAATTCTTCTTTCTTTATCTATATCTTTTAAAATTTTGATTTCAAAGCTATTCATGAATATCTCTGCCATTAATGGTGAAAGCGGTGATCCCATTGGTAATCCATTTTCTTGTATGTAAAATTTGTTATTAAATCTGAAGTAGTTCTGGCTTAGGCATAATTCTAATCCTTCTATTATTTCGTTTTTCCATTCTACATTACTTAATTTGTTTTTCTTTATTATTTCTACTGTTTTTGCTATTGGTATGTTGGTGTACATATCTTTTATATCTAATGACATTAATTTTGTCTTATTTGTTATGGTAATTTCTTTTAATCTTTCTATTACCTTTTTTTATTTTCTATGCTGTGGATTTCTTCTTTTTCATATGCCATTTTGATTCTTTTACTTATTTCTTTTGATATTTTGTATGTTGGCGAATTTATAAATGATACTATAGGTCTTAATGGCATTTCTTTTTTATGTAACTTAATTTGACATCTAAATTTTGGAGCTTCAGGATTATGTTCTATTTTTTGTTTCTTTTGCCATTCTGTTAAATATGTTGTCTTTTTTATCAATTTCTTTGTTTGTGCTTGAAATTTACTTGTGCAATCATATTTTATTTCTTTATATGGTCCTTTTTGTATAAATTGTTCTGCTTTTTCGATATAATCTCTTTTGTTCATTACCACTGCTGTATTACCTTTATCGGCTTTTATAACTATCAAATTGTTCTCCGTGATTTTCTTTTTTAATTCTTTTTTAATTCTCTTATATTTCTTTTTATTTGTGTTTCGTTTTTATTTCTTACATTTTTGTTTTTCTTACATATTTTTTCTACTATTTCTTTTACTTCACTTCTTAATTGTTTTTTAGTTTCTTCATTTTTTATTTTATCGATTATTTCTTCACATTCTATTATTGTATTTTCTTTATCTATGTTTGTTTTTGTTGCATATTTTAAACTTTTCCCTAATAATTTATGTTCATTTTCTGTAAACTTTGTTTCTGTTAAATTTAATACTTTTTCAGCAAATTTTATTTCTTTATCTTTTTCTTTATTTTTATTTCTTGTTCCTTCTATTAATTCCTTGAGTTTCTTATTTAATCTCTCTTCCATTTTTCTTATTTTCTTTTCTATGTATTTTTCACCGAACTCTTTTCTCATTTCTTCTATTTCTATATAATTGTAACTTGTATATAATTTTTGATGTAATTGATACATTTCTTTGTTATATTTATTTATTTTACTGTATAAGTTCTTAATTTCAAGTTTTATCCATATTTTTTCCGCCATGTTTTTCACTTGGTTTGCTACTTTGCTTTTGTTATTAATTTTAATTTTTGCGTATTTTGGAGTTATTTTATTAATTAAACACTGTTTATTAAACCAAATTTTCCCTAGCGTTTTTTTTCAATTTTGCTTTAATTTTTAAATACTTAAAAAATTTCCTTACATTTTTATATTTATCTGCTTGCAATTCGCATATTTCATTCTTCGTATTGTTTAAATTAGCAGCCATCCTTACTATTTCTTTTATGAATTTGCTAACTGCTATAATTTTTTATTGTTCGACTAAGCTTTTCGTCATTACTGACATCTTCAGGTCTTAAACAACGTCTATCAACTGTACGTTGTAGGCTTTTATACTTTAGGCCCCTCCCCTTATGTCATCGCCCCTCCTATTGGTTATAGCTGCTACCGCTCTTCACGGGAACTTTGTCTACCTTTTTCCGTTAGGCATTTTTCTAACGTCCGTCAAATTGTTTTAAGAATCTTCCCTTGTTTGGGAAGGTGAAGTAAATGAATTTAAAAAATTTACGGAACAACTAAATAACATAGAAAAAACAATAAAATTTCAAGAAGAAATTGGAGGATTAGAAATTAATTTCCTGGATATCAATATAAAAATTGAAGATAACAAACTCAAATTCGATATATATAGGAAAGAAACATACTCAGATTTAATAATTCCACAAGAAACATATCATCCAGTCAATTATAAAATGGCAGCATTAAATTCATTTTGCTATAGAGCTATAAATTATCTAGAAAATGAAGAACTCAAACAAAAAGAATTAAAGAAAATACAACAAATAGCAAAAAATAATAATTACAACCCTACAATAATTAATAGAATAGTTAAGAAAATAGAGAAAAATAAAGAAATAGAAAATAACAAAAAAGAAAAAACAAATGAAGAAAAGAAATATAAAGGAGCAATAACATACATAGGATACCAAACAAAAATGTTACAAAAATGGTTCGAAAAATATGAAATACAGATAGGAATAAAGAAAACGAAAAATGTATTCGAATATATAAAAAATGATAAAACAGAAGAAATTCCATTAACAGAAAAAAGCGGCGTATACAAATTAAAATGTGGGGAATGTAATAAGATATATCTGGGCGAAACTGGAAGAAAATTTAAAATTAGAATGAATGAACACGCAAAAGGAGAAGGGGTTAGAGTAACGAACTCACTATATGCAAGAAATTTCAACGAATCAGGCCATAAATTCATAAATCCCAATGAAAATATGGAAATAATCAAAATAGAAAACAATCCGCAAAAAAGAAAATTAATAGAAGAACTAGAAATACTTAAAGTTAAAAAAGAAGATAAAAATAAGTTAATGAATATAAAAGTGGATTTTACAAATGAAGAAATATTTTATTATATATTAAACAATAAACAAAAATAAATTAAAATAATAAGAATAACACACTAAAAAATGACGAAATGTAAAAGGTTACAAAAAAAATTATAAGTCAAGAATGAAGAAATTAACGGGAGATTCTTAAAACAATTTGACGGACGTTAGAAAAATGCCTAACGGAAAAAGGTAGACAAAGTTCCCGTGAAGAGCGGTAGCAGCTAGAACCAATAGGAGGGGCGATGACATAAGGGGAGGGGCCTAAAGTATAAAAGCCTACAACGTACAGTTGATAGACGTTGTTTAAGACCTGAAGATGTCAGTAATGACGAAAAGCTTAGTCGAACAATAAAAAATTATAGCAGTTAGCAAATTCATAAAAGAAATAGTAAGGATGGCTGCTAATTTAAACAATACGAAGAAAGATAATTTACAGTAGCAGCAGAACATATTCTGGTTATTCCTGTTTTTTTATATGTATCGATTTTGATTTAAACCAACAGTTAGAGGTAGAGTGGGTGTTGTTTTTACAGTGAGTGCAGTATTTCATTCTGCTGTTGGCAGTTATATAGAATTGTCTTGGATGTGTGATAAGATTATCTTGTGGTGTATAAGCAGTTTGTGTGAAAGGTGTTCTTTTGCTTTTCACATAATGAAATTGTTGGTTGTGCTCATTTGGCATGTCTTTTATTCTGTCCATTACTCTTCCTGTATTCATATTTATTTGTTTTACTTTGAGTTTCTGATATATGTGATATAATATTGGGTAGTCTGTCAAGTTTTGCCTGAAGAAAGGTAATTGTTTTCATGTGTATAAGAACACATTTTTATTTTCTCATTGTTTTTCTTTATTTAATTAAGAAAATTATAAATAAATTTCTTTATTTTTTATTTATTTAATTTATTTATTTCTTTGTTGTATGCTAAGAGCCTGAAGATATTAATAGTAAACTTTAAATAGCAGCTATAGTATTTAATTTTGATTTATTTATGTCTTCTTTTCCTGATTTCAAAGTTGTAATTCTGTGTCATAACTGGAGCCTTTAGGTACATTATCACAGTTAGGATGATATGTTATCAACACGTTCTCTAATTTAGGATCTTAGGATATAGTTGCTTGTCTTCTGATGGTAGTTTATAACTTCCATTTAAAATATTTGTTTTAGTATATTAAAACACACACACACACACACACACACACACACACACACACACACACACACACACACACACACACACACACACACACACACACACACACACACACACACACACACACACACGCACACGCACGCACGCACGCACGCACGCACGCACGCACGCACGCACGCACACACACACACACACACATTCATGTATAAATGTGTATCTTTCTTTATATATATTTAATTATTTTTGTGCTCTCTCAATCCATCATATTTTGTATATTTGATTGTCAGATGAAAATAAATCTTTTCACAAGCTTGCATACTTGTATACACGAAGGGGATGTTTTATTATATGTGTTTATTAGAATATTTTCCCATTAAACAAGTAAATTGGTGTACTGACATTTAATTAATATATATAGTGTATTAATAAATTTAATATAAAAATGAATAGTAAACAAATATTCCCTGTAACAAGTAAGCAGCTGAAAAAGATCCCGTGTAACATGGCAGGTAAAATTTCATTGAATTGCTGTGTAAACTATAAATAATGTTCTCTTTTTTTAACTTCCTGGCCCACTTGTACTAACAGCACAACAGTATAATAGCCTACATTAATTTTTTTCCTGCCACATGGATGGTCTGTGTCACTCTCTCTTGTCTCTCTTCTCTCTCTCACTCTCTCTTGCATTGTTGTCACTTCAGTTGTGTGTATGAGTATTTGTTTAAAATGTCGAGGTAGGGAATGTTTTGTTCATGCTTGAGTGCAGTTGAGCCTCCCATTTAATTGTATGTACAACACACTATTGGAAGTTGTCACAAAAGTCACATACAAAAGTTCAGAATTTTCACTAACTGGCAGTGTATACATAAACATATTTTGTGCTGTACATTGTGTGTTTAGTACACTGTTGTTGCTGATTATTGTATAGAGTGAAAATGAAAAATGTTTAACCAGACTACATGTTTATGATATATTGGATTCAAAAGTTCGTGTGTATGTTTTTTCATGGATACAAAACTCATATATGCACAATTTGAAAACGATAGTTTTCAAGTTATAAAATAATTAAAATGGTTAAAGAAAAATAAATAATTTTTTATATATTTTTTACAATATTATGTCAGTATTTTGTTGCAATACTAGTTCAAATTAATTTCTTATGCATAGTGGTGGATTTAACAGGTTGTTCAGGAATATTCTCATATTGGAGATTTGTTTTTCAGTATCATCTATAATATGATAGTACATTACTTATATGCCTATGGAAGTTGTTTGATCTCCAAAACACTGGAATGTCTTATTTATTGCCTTCATTATTTTAGTTTTGGATTGAGATAATTGAATCGGAATATCTAGTTTTTTATATCTTGATCATTGTAGTTACAGCAATTTTTAACATTTTAATTTAAATATCACTATAATATTGACGACTCGGAACACAAAGTTTTTTATAAGTAAAAACGTAAAGTTTTACCTTACAGCCTAAACCGGCTTTCACCTATAGAAGGCTTCATCAGAGGCTGTCGTTAGTAGCGCTGCTCGTCTTGTTGTTGGCGACGAGAAAGTGTTTCGAAAGATTGAAGCTGTGTGTGTGTGGTGAGATGTGTTCGAATAATGCGTGCGATTTGAATTGTGTCTGTTCGTTTAGGATGTCGTTTTTATTTGTTTTTGTGTGTTTGTATATTTCTAATTGTTCTAGAGTGTCTAGTTTTCGGCCTTTTGTGTGTACGTGTAGTATGTTCATGTTATTGTCGATGTTTTTATATGTGTGGTTTGCTTCAATGAGGTGGTTTGCGAAGGTAGATTCTGTAGTGGTGTGGAGTGCTTTTGTGTGTTCAATGTATCTCTGTTTGAAGCTACGTCCTGTCTGGCCTATGTAGAATTTACTGCAATTTGAACAATTTAGTTTATATACACCGGGTAGATCGAATTTGTTTTGTGCTTTGGGCATGCGTTTTGATAGTGTGTGTTCTGTTTTGTTAGTAGTTTTATAAGCATATATTTTATTTATTTGCTTATAAAACTACTAACAAAACAGAACACACACTATCAAAACGCATGCCCAAAGCACAAAACAAATTCGATCTACCCGGTGTATATAAACTAAATTGTTCAAATTGCAGTAAATTCTACATAGGCCAGACAGGACGTAGCTTCAAACAGAGATACATTGAACACACAAAAGCACTCCACACCACTACAGAATCTACCTTCGCAAACCACCTAATTGAAGCAAACCACACATATAAAAACATTGACAATAACATGAACATACTACACGTACACACAAAAGGCCGAAAACTAGACACTCTAGAACAATTAGAAATATACAAACACACAAAAACAAATAAAAACGACATCCTAAACGAACAGACACAATTCAAATCGCACGCATTATTCGAACACATCTCACCACACACACACAGCTTCAATCTTTCGAAACACTTTCTCGTCGCCAACAACAAGACGAGCAGCGCTACTAACGACAGCCTCTGATGAAGCCTTCTATAGGTGAAAGCCGGTTTAGGCTGTAAGGTAAAACTTTACGTTTTTACTTATAAAAAACTTTGTGTTCCGAGTCGTCAATATTATAGTGATATTTAGTTAAGTAACGGACACGTCATGGACAACGAAATCCAAGATTTTAATTTACTTTTCGTACAATAATTTTGTTAGTTATTAATTGCTGTAATTTGAATTGCAAGTCGCGAGGAGGGAACATTATAACATTAATATTCTATGTTAAGAATTATTGTATGTTTAAATTAAAATCATTTTTTTAAAATATAATGTAACTGTCACATGAAAAGATTCAAATTTTGTTTGTTAGTTTTTAAGTTTAAAGAAAACAAATTTTAATGGCTATTAAATGAGAGAAGAACAGCTTTAAAAAATGGATAGTAATGGATAGTAACATGCATTATTATTATAATATATTATGTAAACAGAAAAGTAAAGAGTAGTTAGTTTATCAATCAATAAAAAGTAAAATCAGTGAAAGAGTAAAAGAGACACCCAGCATCTATCTTACCGCCTTGAATTAATATATACACAAATGCAGGTGACATCAGTAGCAATCATGGCCTTCTGCAATTTTTAAATGTGTTCGTATGTGCCCATACCAAACATTGACAAAATACTACAAGAACAATTTTTTAGTTATGCTGAAAGGGTACAGGTCCATGACCTCAACTCTTGAGATCTTCATGTCTCAAGCTCAGTGTGTAGAAATAGGCCTATATTTATTTCAAGCATCTGAAATCTGATGGAAACTATTCTTCACACATTTGAAAACTTATATATAATTAAGAATATTACAAGTTACTTTATAAGAAACTTATAATGGCTAACATTAGTTTTCTGTTTGGTGTGTGGCATAGAAAACAAAATAGCACGATGCAATGAGCTGTAACTATAACTGAGTTGCTAGTTTGTAAGAGTTATTCATTTTTATAAGTTGTTGTAAATGTTAACTGTGGTGAGTTATGTGGTGTGGTGTGGCACTTTGACTTTCCAGACTGCAAACAAAAGGCTCATGTGTATTTATAAATATGTTTATTCTAGGCTTCTGACATAATGAAAACTCTTATTCCATCCATGTTTTAAAGTGACTCAGTTACTGCACTTCCAATTTAGTGAAAACTCTATGCTAATGTAGTAAATGGCTAAAGATTTTTATCAAAAACCATACTCTGTTATACTATAACTGAATTGAAACACAATTAAATGTATTTTATCTATCCAACTTATGTTTTGGTAATGGTAATATAAAAATGTTTTAGGAAATATAAATAGGATAAATAAATCTAATGAGAATTGTATAGGACATTAGGAAAGTTAATGATTATTTGTTATATTGGACACATATGGGTGGAATTTCAGACTGCAATTTAAACTGTTTTGTATACTTTTTACAGGGTTTTTTCAATAAGCTCGTAGTTGCTTATTCATTCATACACGATTTTTTTTGTAAAAAGAATTTGGCAAGCGCATAAACTGTTCTTTATTTCATTATACTGCCTGTATTGGTTTTCATTATGAAATCATGGCTACATGCGTTTTTTTGTGTTCTGACTGTGCAAGTAAAAATGTGAGACACTTTTAACAGAACTTTTGTGGTTATGTGCTCATTTTAGTGGACGTGTTTCGTTTGTTTAAATTAGGTTCAGTTCAAGGTTGAGCCCTCTGATCTGTTATATAGTGAATTAGTTTAGGAATGGGAACTAAAATGAGTAACAACAAAACATTTGTACTTGAAGACACATGTTAGCACACTTATATCAAGTGTTCACTTCAAGTACTCATATATATTACGACGCTCCCTTTCATCTAACACAATTATCTAATATTTGTAATGTTAGATAAAATGTTACTTACCCGTGATATTACTTTACCTGGGGGCCAGAACAAATCCCAGATACAAATGACACGGTTTCAGCTTAGCTCAGCGCATGGAGACACTCTTTCTCAGGATTCGTTCAGTGATTGTGGTTTTCAAGGGGAATCGTTACAAATAACACTTTAATATTTTCTTGATTATTTTAATTAACGTTTTAATCAATTATTTGTAAACTTGATTAGGCTAATGGTAGGATTAATTTCTACCCTAACACTTATAATTACTGAGCGAGTGTGAAAAGTAACGATTAAGACGTTCAAACGACCTATAGCTCTTATCTGGTTTGATTAAGAGATTGCTATCTCCCAAACCAGTGCTAAAGAACAGGTCTGCAATAATTTGCACGTCCAATACTATACCCCACTTTCCATTCAACACTCCTATACTATGTTAGAGCTAATCTTATAATTAAATTACAAAGTGTGAAATGCTTAGTGTCTTTTAAAAATTGTTTATTGCTTTTATTATTTATTTAGTGCTTATTTCATTGATCAATGAATCTATTTCTTACTGTTTGATGCGTTGACCAAAGATAGGAATCCGTAGAGGTCCTCCTTTTGATGGTTTTGCACAGAAGAATTGATGTTGATCAATGCTGTTGAAGATGCCCTGGCAATTACAGATGCTGTAGCCTTCTGTCGCACAGGTCCTTCACGGCTGATGATTAATTAATTAATTATTTAATTAATTAACTTTGTTTTACGCAGCGAGAGTTATTGAACAATATTAGTTCATCTTAACTGCGGACTACTTCTCGAATTTGATGCTTAAATTACACTTTTGCGTGATTGAAAATTTCTGTACGTAATTTATACACGTCTAGCGCATTGAAGATCCGATCGAAGAGTGATGCTACCCCTCGCTTTGAGTTGGCGTCAGTTTTAAATACGGGCTGCTGATTGGTTGTTCTAATAAATCATGCGTTTTTCCAGTTTTGACAATCTCGAACAGGTCGAGCAAACACCCCATGACAGGTTTCAAACTGCAGAGAATTTCTAGTTAAAATCGTACTTCCTGTGTTTGCAAATCGATTGATTACAGGTATTTTCAAACGTGTTTTCAAAGATCTGACCACAGAATATTGTTGCTTAGGTCTTTATCTGTGTGTGTGTGAAAACACCTAATTCCTACGTAGCATAATTCTCTCGTTATTTCTGTTGGCGTGCGTCATCCGTATAACTTCTTCAATTGTTAATTATATTAACTGAGATTGCGGCTACTTATAAAGCTTTACTTGCTGAATACAATGCTGTTTTCAGAATTGCCGTATATTTACTAGTTTTTAAGTTATCACAGGTTGAACTGATAATTTGTATTGAGTAAAATTTCATGTTCGTACCTGTATCAGATGTCGCTATGACGAGGTTAGAGTGAGATGGCTGCGATTATACGCTCTCTCTCTTGCTTACGGTGCTACACTCATACCGTCTATCACTTTCATATAACGCTCAGATAGGATGCTATTATGAATCGTTATATATACCCCCACTTGGTATAAAAAAAATTGATTATTTAAATCATTAATTTTTTTTCTAATGTACAGTTTTACACTGATTCAAAATTTGCACATTTACTTTCGCACTTTTTCCCGCACAAAACTTGCACTACTACAATGTTGCTTACATCTATCTTATAACTAAAGATTACAATGTTACTTAACCTAACATGGTATATTGGAAATTTATATGACCATTAATATTTTAATCATCATTTTGGCTTAATTAATGTCAATAATTTAAATAACAATACTAACATTTATTTAAATAAAATTTATTATTATTATCATTGACCTTGATTCAAAACAATTATTTATTTATTTTATTTGACCATGTTTGACTCACATACATTATTGGCTCAAATTATTATTTCATTATGGGTCAATATTTTGTTTATATTTTCTTAAACTATCCCCATGGTACTTTCCTATAATTTTATTTTTCTCCACATCTTTTAACATATATGTGTACCTTGCAATCTGTTTTTCTATTCTATAAGGTCCCATGAATATCGGAAAGAACTTGGCCGTGGTATTATCTATGGCAGAGGATACAGGATTCGCTTTCACTAGCACTTCCTCTCCTTCCACAAACCTTACCAACTTGTGAGTTCGATTATATCGTTCTACTCTCTTTTGACCTTCTCTGTATTCTTTCTTCTGCTATCCTGGTTTTTACCTCATAATGGAATAGGTAGATTGTAGTTGGGTGGACTTTTTATGGTTTTGGTCCATACATGTACAGGTTCTTTATTAATACATAATTCTGAAGGTGTGTACCCTGTTGTTTCATTACATGTATTATTTATACAATCTGAAATAAAACTTAAGTAGTCTACCCATGCAGAATGGTTCTGACTGCACAATATTCTAAAATACCTCCCTAATTCTCTATTTATTCTCTCAGCTAAATTGGCTTGAGGGTGACGTATGGATGTAAGAATAGGTTTTATATGTAGTTCTTCCAAGGTTTCTCTCCATAGGTTATGGGTGAACTGTTTTCCTTGGTCGGACAATATTTTCTTTGGTTTACCGTACTGTGGGATGTAGAACTTCGTTAATGCTCTAAGGGTCGCTTTTGTCATGGCTCTTTGGACTGGGAATAATTTTACAAACTTAGAAAAGAAATCTACCGTCACTAGAATGTGCTTTACCCCTCCTTTTGCTTTTGGTAGAGGCCCGTAATAATCCACAGCTAGTAACTCTCCTTTCACTTTTGCTTGGATTGTTTGCATTTCTACCCTTGTAGCTAAGTTTTGGTGTTTACATTTCTGGCACAGGTCACAAGTAGACAATAAACTTTTCATGCGTTTTGCTAACCTCTTTCCTATGAAACTTTCTGTTAAGGCTAGATAGCATTTTTTAAATCCAGCGTGGCCCAATGACAAGTGGCATTCCCAAATAAGTTCATCTATCATACAGCTAGGTAATAGTAACTTCCACTTCTGGGAACATAGCTTATATAGCTTACCGTCATATATAGAAAATCCTGGTTTGGAGTTGGTAACTGCACTCCTCCAAGCTACACTAATCCTAGGGTCTTGTTGTTGATGAGTCCCTATTTCCTTAAGTCGTCTAACTACTTCAGGTTTTGTTATATGCTTTACCGCGTAAATACCAATATCATTGCTACTACATTTAATGTTATCTGTTTCCATGTTGTTTTCTGATGGTGGATTTCTACTGAGTATATCTGCTACCAAGTTGTCTTTCGCTTTACAATATTGTGTTTCAAATTGATACTCTTGTATAGCCAAGATCCAACGAGTCAGACGAGCACCTAGCAATTTACACTTTAATAAAAATACTAACGCCTTATTGTCGGTGATTATAGTAAGTTTAGCACCCAGAATATAACTTCTAAACTTTGACAGGCTATGCACTATTGCTAATAGCTCTTTTTCTGTCGTAAAATAGGTTAATTCTGCCCCTTTAAGTGTGCGACTTACAAATCCTAATACCGCTTTTTGGCCCTTCTCATCAATCTGATACAAGTGTGCTCCAATAGCAATATTGCTGGCGTCTGTTTGCAAGTAAAATCGTTCTCCTATCCTTGGATGATTTAATACAACAGTATTTATAAAAAGACTTTTCACTTGTTGTAGCGCTTCATCGTGGTCCTTTGTCCACTTCCATTTAATCCCTTTGTTTAACAACTTTAACAATGGAACAGCACTTTCCGCGTATTTACTTGTAAACTTCTGATAGTAGTTAGCTAAACCTAGAAATGACTTTAGCTGCTTGCAGTTCTTTGGAGTTGGAAATTCTTGTATGGCTTTTACCTTCTCTGGGTCCGTGGTTATGCCTTCCACTGAGATTCGGTGACCTAAAAACTTAATTTCCTCCTTACCAAACTCTGATTTCCGTAGATTCAGCGCCATGTTTGCTGATCTTAATTTTTCAAAAATATTCTTTAAATGTTTTAAGTGCTCCTCGAATGTTTGTGACACACACAGAATATCATCTACGAACACTAGTGTATACTTCTCTACCTCATTACCTAAGGCACTGTCTAAACACCTTACCATTGCAGCTAAGCTGGTGCTCAGGCCAAAAGGTACCACTTTAAATTGGTAGCACTTGTTTTTATACAAAAATGCCGTATACTTTCTATCACACTTTCAGATGGGAATTTGCCAAAATCCTGATGTTAAGTCCAATTTGGTCATATACTTAACCCCATTACATTTTTGAAACAATTCTTCCACACTCCTAGCGCACTCGTAATCTGGTACTAATAAAGAATTTAGTTTCCTAGCATCTAAGCATAATCGGATACTCCCGTTCGGCTTGGTGACAACTACTAAAGGGTTTATATAGGGACTACTTGCTCTCTCTATAACACCATTCGCTAACATCTGTTGGATCTCTTTCTCCACTTCATCTCTATAATGTAGAGGGATTGGATAAGTCCTTTGTACAAATGATGCGTTTTCAGTTAGTGTTAACTGATGTTCATTGAACCTAGCTCTTCCAGGCTCTGTTCTGAACACATCACTATACTCACCAACAAGTTGCTGAATTTTGTTCTGTTGCTCGTTGTTCAACTCAGTCCCAATGTTGATTTCTGGAGTATCATCAATACAGTGCTGGTCACTCCTAACGTCAACTACAGGTTTCTCTATATACCCTTTTATGACACTTACCAAGTTCCAATGCTTATATTCTTTAATGTTTACATTTATTTTATTTGTATGAATTTCCATCGTAATGGTATTTCTTTTAAAATTTATTTTTGCGTTCCATTCGAGTAACGTATCTACCCCAATAATACAATCATGAATGAGTTTCGGGACTATAAGAGCTACAATTTGGGTTTGGTTACCATTTAAATTGATAGGTAAATATATTTGTTCAGTTATCTTTTGCATTTTGGCTCCAGTGGCTCCCTGTACGTTACAATGTTTTACGGGTAGTCTGGGACAATTTCGCAACTGACAGTTATCTACAAACTTTGAGCTGACACAGGTAACTTCACTGCCAGTGTCTATAAGCGCTCTTACTAGTAGATTACTGATCTTACAAATTATTTCCGGACATTCAGGATAACAGTTTCTACCCACGTCTTGCTCTTCTTTTAACAAGAACTCCCTATCGCTCACTTGTTTTATATTATTAGTTACGTTCTTTTTACCTGTTTTCTTGGGTTGTTTCACTGCAGGTAATGGTAGGTTTAGTTTTGTTTCTTTTCTACCTGCAGTCGTTTCCCGTTTCCCGTATTCATTTTACTAGTCTACGGTTGCTGCTCGGTAGAGGTTATAGTTGTTTTACATACTTTATACCCTTTATTTGGTTTGTTTTCTACACTCCTACTTCTACCCTTCTCCTCCAATTCCGGTCGATTTTGTGGTTTCTTACCCGAATATGGGGTAAACCTTTTTTCTTTCAGGCGTTCATTGTCTCTCCTCTTAGTTGAGTAGAAAGTTGGTTCTTGATGATCGCCTCTAGAATAGTTACTCAGCTGATTACTTACACGCTGTAGGTCCCTCTCTAAATCTTTACACTCATCTACAACCATTATGAACTTTTCTAGAGTATCCACTCCTCTAGTAGTGGTTGCTACTCTAGTGCGTTCTGAGAAATGACGCGCTAGCTTATATACTAGGTCTCTCTCTTCTATTGGAGGTGTTAGATGCTTGACTTGCGCCATTACGTTAAGTACATAATTTGTAACTTTACTATTTTTGATATTTTATTTATTCATATTGAAACTCCCACTTACCTTGAATCTTCGATCTGGCCGGATCGCATAGTGGAGACGAACCCAATTCGTTCGACGAACTTTGACAGTACATAAAACGAAATAAGGTTTTGAAAGAATTTAACTCTCTTTATTTACCATTTGAAAAAATAGTGGTTTTAATTTTTTCTGTTATTGAGCATCTTACATTTTTAAAATAGAAATCGGTTATTCTCTACTATTTTTTCTTTTACTTGGAATGAGACTTATACATAGCTGATTATTAATAACAAAAAAACATAATTACCTTACCTTCTATATGACACACACATACATTAATGTACACAGCCCAGCCTGCCTTTCTCACATATATATATTAATTCTAATTTAGCAAAAACCCCATACCCTTTTAAAACCCCCCAGCCCTTACACCTTTAATAGAAGAAATAGGCCCCGGCAACGTGGTTCGCGCGCGCACTCATCGTTCCTGTAAATTACTTGTTTTTTTTATTGTCCGAAAAACATTTGATTCGGTTCCACTTGATGGATTGACCGCGGTCACATGAAATTTTACTGTTATTCCACTTTCTACTGGAAAAAATAAAAAAAACTTTGTAGAGAGCCTACTTAGCTCCGTGCCGACCAGCACCTATAGCGTAACTGGGCATCGTGCTTGTCTGAGCGGGAGGAACTTCGTATTCACGGCCAACAGATTTTCGTCGCCGTTCATGCTTAATTGCTGTGGTGTATTCACTCTATGCAAGGAACATAGTCGTTATATCAGCCCAGTTTGTAGACGATATTTGCCTCTGCTATACTGATGTCACTAGCCACGGGCGGGGCTTAAACGCATTTCCTGTAGCTGGCTGGTTGGTTTTACAAATTGTTCATTCCAGCGCCATTTTTTGCAGCGACTTTGGAGTTTCACGGCGTCAATTCAGCGCCCCGGCTTGAGATGTTAAGTGCGGGCATCGTCCCACTTATGCACATTTCTGAGAATTTGCGGGTGGTACGAATTCCTTGCCGTGTTACATAATAGAAATTGCGTCTCGCCTTTGTTTCAACTGTTCTACTTGCCACGTGTTCTGTTCCAATAGAGTTAAAGTTTGCACAATAGTTTTATAAAATCCCGCAAAAAATGAAATAAATAAAAATGCAGATACCCCATACTGTAATGAATAAAATAACCCAATTTTGGACACGTTACAATACCCCCTCAATGAGAATTCTGCTGTCCAAAACAGAAGAAATCTCACTGATAAACCCCGAAGAGGACCGGTGAGGAACTGGTGCCAACAACCCCCTCTTGTTCTTACTCCTCCTGGCTCAGCGACTATGGACGCATCTGAACGAGATCACTGGACTTCTCCGTAAGAGATCCCAACACCGAGAAATCGAACAGACAAGTACCACAGCGCACCTCACCTTCTAACATGCTACCCCCAAAAAAATCCTCAATCCCTGGCTTAAATTATTCCAGATCCTCCACCGATATGTTTCCCCTTTTATGCAAGCTGGGCTGCCTTTGGCAGATACTGGGCTTACACACACTCACATTACATATTATACATTGAAAAATTCTTTAAATTTTACGATTTCGTCTAAGAAAAAAATTCAAAATTCAAAATAAAATACTTTATCAAAAAAAATTCTCTTCCTTAGTTTTCTTTTCTTGTTATCAACAAAAATTACACCAATGGAACACTTCTTAAAATCAAACAAAACATCCTTAGCCTAACAGGTGATTGCCTAAAGTCTAACAATACCATTCAATACAATAAATCAGTAAAAATAAACATGGTTAATACACAAATAATAAAATAATCAACACTTAAAATATCCATTAGCTGGCAGGCGAAAAGTCAAGATTTTTTTTTTTTTTTTTTTTTTTCAAAAATTGTTTCCTAAAAATTTTTAAAATTCAAAAAAATTTAAGTTCATTAAAAGGTTTCCTTTACATCTAGAAATTATCTAAAAATTGGTTTAAATTGATCAAAACAACAGTTGAACTGACTTCCATACTATAAAATTATATGACCTTACCATCAGCTGATCAAAACTAGGTCAAGTTCAAAACCTTGACCCACATGTGTTATGTATAAGTTCTACCTGACAATACATTTAACATCTGTAATATCCTAACTTGAAACACAAAACATAATAAAATAAAACATTTAAAATTAACAAAATATTATTATAAATAGTAAGCAAATTGACATTTAAATTATTCAAAATAAACACTTCTTAATTTTACATTATTTCCACATTCTATCAAACTTTGTCACTGGTTGTAAAATAAAAAATTTTATATCTTTATTATAAATCTCTCTCTCTTTATTTGACAATCTTATTTTACGTTACTGTGGGTGATGTAAATTATTTATTCTCATTTAATTTACTACTTGATCTGTATACACATATAATCTTTATCTCTCCTTGACTCTAACCACTAACAACTGTAACTCACATGACACCCATCTCTATCAAAATCTCTACTAATCAAGACACTCTCTAACCCCAACTTATCATTAAACTCAATTCGCCACCTTCTCTCTCTATATATAAAAAATACTCTCTAACCCTTTGTACATAGGATACGTGTTTCCCCCCCCAAAACTCAGTTCCCTTATCTGGCCCCTGAATTCTACCTAAGGCGGCCCCTTCTCACTAAAATCGATCCCAAACCCGTCCCAACTTATCATTATGTTGCGGACTCCCACATTACACTACCCCCTACTACAAAATTGCCATCCCCAAAATCTCAATCTCATTAACTTACCACATTACAACAAAATAACATCATTAATTATAAACATCAATATATCACTCAAAACTCCCCATATACTCTCCACAACTACTGTGTCAACATCAATACTTCTCAGAATTCTATAACATCACATTAACTCAAAACAACATTACATTATTTTCATCTCTACTATTTCTTCAACTTTCAACTTTGACTTGGACAGATCTACATGTCCCACAACATATTTATCACCCAAAAACTATCTCTTGTTGACTTGCATAAATTGTTACTTTACTTCTCACTTTATCAAATTATTTTTATCATTACTTTAAAACATCTGTAACACATTAAAACATTACAGTGAACATTAATTACTTGGAACATTTATAAACCATTTTACCAGTGACATCTTATTGCTGATCAGCTGATCTACTAACACAATGAAAACACATCTCAAAATTGAACAAATTATATGAAATATATATTTATCAATACTTACTTCTACCCTCATTGTTTCCCCTTTCTCTGATTCTGAGAATTCATATTAACCGCCTGCCAGACGATTTAATTATTGGCTTAGAAAAAAAAATACACACATAATGAAAACAGATATTCTTATCAATGCTTATATCTAACCTACGACAATAAAATAATACATTTAAAAGCATGCACACCTTATATTGAATGTCTGAGCAGCTAGTTATTTAAACAGAGCACAAGCATTTTTATTGGATCAAAATTTTGGTTAGCAAAAAAAAAATTTTTTTTTATGTTGTAAAATTTAAATTCGTAACTCATCTGAGACACCTCCCGGCCACACACTCTATTGCAAATTTTGGAGGACTGTATCGCCCTTTCGCTTCTGCAAAGACGGCATATTTTGGAGTAGTTTGACCTCTCCGTGTCTTTGCTTCGGCTGTTACATTTTAAAAAGTTCAGATATCAACATACCTTTGTCTATAGTTACATGCCCTTAATGCGGTTCTACCACCTGGCTTTGCTGCCCCCAAGCGGGCAGAGTGGTAGCCGCTGTTCCATAGTACCTGGATTCCCCTAAAATTCACCCCCCATTTAATTTCTACTATATACCAATTTCAAGTCAGCTGTGGTCAAGGGACTTGGTATGACCATAGCTGGCCGCTAGCCAAATCCACGATTAGTGCTGGTAAGGCAGTAATCGCCCGAAAAGTCGGGGAAATCTAACTTGCATTTCACTGCCTGTTCTACATCGTTTTATTATGTGCGACACGATCGTCTATCAGTGTGCAAATTAAGTTTACACGAAAAAGGTGTGCCGCACATTTTTGCCATTTTGGCCTCTGATGGAGGTAACACTCTGTTACCCCCAACCCATTTCGCTATCTACGGGAGCACAGGCCACCCCCGCAATAGCAACTTAATAGCTAACTAATTAACATTGATAAACTAAAACTTTCAACCTTTGCAGTTCCACACTCCACTGTTCTATCACTTCATTGAGCACCAAATCTACCCCCCAAAAGCATCCACACTTCTTGTATTGACAACAAGTTTTTATTTTACTACACATCTTTTAAACGTTCCCATGCTCACTGATACTAAAACTTGACAATTATATTTGGTCACTTAATTCTAAAATTTATTTACATTTTATATTTATATTTATAACTTATATTCTAGTGGTCAGTATCCCCGCCTGAAACGGGTTCCTGCAGCGTCTCGAATTAGAAACGGGGAGACACACTACGTGAATTCACGTTCCCCCTTTTTATCTCTTTATTATCCGATCAACTCCTTTTCTCATTTATTCTAGCCCGCCGTCTCCCTCTTTCTAATCCCAGAAGCCACAGGAATCAATTTTCAGATTACACTGTAATTAAAATCAGTGGCGAAAAGAATTTGGTTTTGCCACTGATATTCAAATATTAATTTGTATGCACTGCCTTGTATTTAGGTGCAGCCTCAATTATGTACAACACTCTAAGGCAGTGCAGGCACGTGACAGGTACACCGAGACCGCTGCACCTGGAGTGTATTAAAAAATTTAATTCGTGTCACGTACCTGTTGGGGTCCCCCTCCCCGTTCAAATATGTAGTTAAATTTCTAGTTTGTACCAATTTTGGTGGAGCCGGACCATCGTTGTTTTCACCGCCCGAAGGAAGATCCGCCAACCATGGCCCGCCTCCGAGTTCTGAATTCCACGGCCAGGACTGGTAAGATCGTGACCGCCCGAAAATGGGGGAGGATCCCTTCTAAAAACAAAAAAAAACAATTAAATTACATTCATACACTTAATCATTGATAAAAATCCTTATGTTGACCAAAATAATTTCAAATTTGTAGCGTTGTGCGTTCCGACTATCTCCCTCGTTTCTCTATTCTGTAACACATATGAATTTTTCATTGTTACCTCTATTATCTCGTACGGCCCCTCATAGAGCAAGAAAAATTTCTTGGTCTCCTTATCTTGTGCACTTGATAAATCGTGGCGTCGCACCAATACCAGCTGTCCAACCTCGTACTGCGTCCACTTACCTTTCATATCATGCCTCTGTTTTCTCTTCTCCCCTTTGGTCAATAAACTTTCATTCGCTAGCCTAAGTTTTACCTCGCGACCAATAGTGTTGGTTTCTGGTGGATACTCAATTAATTGCTCCAAAATTCTCTGCGGACGCTTCCCTTTTACTAACTCATAAGGTGTGAACCCTGTCGACTCGTGGGTGGTGCAGTTAAGCCAACTTTCAACTTCTGAACATATAGTGGCCACTCGCTGTATTTGGCGTGGCAGTATGTGCGGAAAATTCTGCCCAACTCCCTCATGACGCGCTCCGCCTGATTGGACTGCGGATGATACACTGCGGTGTGCTTTGGGATGATACCTTCCCATCCGAGAGTCTGGCGCCATCTCCCGCTGATGAACTGCGGCCCATGGTCGGATAATATCACCTTCGGCTTTCCCACGTTGATCATGTAGTCGCGTGTGACCTTCTCACTCAGCACCTTACTTGTTGCTCGCTTCACGCTATATAACCTTACATATTTGGAAAAAGTGTCAAGTACAACAAAAATATGCATCACTCCACCCCTACCCTTTGGCAATGGGCCATACAAATCTACGGCTACTAAATCGAATGGTTTTTCGACTTTAATGTAATTTAGTTCTCCCTCTAACCTATAATTCACAACTTTAGATTTCTGACATAGCTCACAAACTCTAAGTATTTTTCGGACCCGTTTTTCCATATTTTTAAATAGACAAGATTCCTTTAACACATTCACACACTTCCGTGCCCCAAAATGTCCGTATCTAAGGTGACAGTCCCACACTATTTTCTCTATCAACCCTTCAGGTATAACTAACCTCCAATCCCTCTCTCTCCCCTCTACTTTTTTAAACAAACTCCCTTTAAACACTTGAAAATATTGTTTATAACCAGACTCATCTACATCTGATTCTACACTAGTAATTATTTTATTTTATTTACTATCAGCCCTTTGCATTACATTTATATACTTCAATTCTTCCCCAAAAAGTTTATCTTCCCGGGATAGTCTATAAATCTCTATTTCTTTAATATCTCTACCCGTCCTATTTCTGTCTGTGTCTACTCGTGATAGTGTGTCTGGCACCCTGTTCTCTACACCCTTAATGTATTCCCACGAAAAATTATACTCTTGAAGAGCTAACACCCACCTGGTTATCCGGCTGTGTGTGAGTTTACAAGTATTCAGGAACGACAGCGCTTTATGGTCCGTCCTGATGATGGTTTTGTTACCCAGCAGATACGTACGGAACTTCTTCACGGCGAACACTATACTGAGGAGCTCCTTCTTAGTGGTAGTATAGTTACGCTCTGCGGCTAGCAACGTCCGGCTGGCGAAGGCAATGGTTTTGTGTTCTTTCGCCTCGTCCTCTTGGTATAGTTCCGCTCCAAGTGCTATATTGCTGGCGTCTGTCTGTAAGTAAAATTTATCATTAAAATTCGGATGGTTCATTAAAATCATATCAGCGAACTTATTTTTGATTTCGTTGAACGCTGCTCTTTCGTTATCTCCCCACCTCCATTGTTTGTTCTTTTGGAGCACTGTGCTGAGTCAGGCCGTCGTCTGGGCGTAGTTCCGCTGGAATTTCCTGTAGAAATTACAGAGACCAAGAAAACTTTGCAATTGCTTTATATTTTTAGGCTCCGGGAACGTCAGGATGGATTCTACTTTATCCGGATTGGCACGTATCCCTGTAGGTGTTATGATGAAACCCAAAAAATGTATCTCAGTTTGCAAAAATTTTGATATAGTCCCAATTCACTGTCAAACCTCCCTGGTATAACTTCTCCAATACATATACTAAATGTTCTACATGCTCTTCAAATGTTCTGGAAGCTATCAGGATATCATCAACGTATATGGTTAAAAAATCTAAGTTATGGGGTTGCAAAATTTCGTCAAGACACTTGATAAAACTAGCTACACTTGTGTTCAAACTAAACGGTAGTCTCTTAAATTGATAATTCTTTCCATTGAATAAAAAGGCTGTATATTTTCTACTATTTGCTGCCAACGGAACTTGCCAATACCCGGCGGTTAGGTCTAAAGAGGTCATATATTGTACGCCACTGAACTTCTGAAAAATCTCTTCATTTGCTTCAGGTGACTCCCTGTCTGGAATGATAATTTGATTAATTTTGCGGGCATCTAAACAAAACCTGACTCTACCATCTTTTTTAATCACTGCTACTAAGGGGTTAGAATATGGTGATAGAGATCGCTCAATTATATCTCCCTCTAACATTTTCTCTAACTCAATCTGAACCGCTCTTCTCTTTGCATATGGCACCAGATAACTTCTTTGCACACAGGGTGCATGTTCCCTTACCTTTAACTCGCATTCATAGTTTCTTGCCCTCCCCGGTATATCGGCAAACACTTCTCTAAAATTCTCTACTACCCGCCACAACGATTCACGTTGAGAACTCCCTATCACGCCACTCTCACTACAAAATTTAAGTGCCCTCTCATCCCACAATTGATCCACATTCTCCTCGCACTCTATCTTACTCTCACTACATACATTCATACT
The DNA here is from genome assembly GCA_034769895.1 of Magicicada septendecula. NCBI lineage: Eukaryota > Metazoa > Arthropoda > Insecta > Hemiptera > Cicadidae > Magicicada > Magicicada septendecula. The sequence continues at coordinate 310,697,509 of CM068373.1, read as the reverse complement.
AACTTCCATTTCTTGTTTATTACCCCGATTATGTATCACCCTTACCCCTGAGATTCTTACCGCATCTAACACCCGCTCAAAATTAATACGGACTGGTTCTGCCTCATTGTGCAATACTAACACCCGGTTATGAAAATCAATCACCGCCTTATGTTTAATCATAAAATCATTTCCCAGTATAACCTCAAGATTTAATCCCCATACGACTAGAAATGTATTATCGTACCCTACCCCGTTAATTATCATGTTTAAATGTACTTGTTTCGTGACTCTTTTACTTCTAACTCCCGTAATACCTACAATCGTCACCCCCGCTACTGGCAAAGATGGAATGTTATTATTTATTTCTTTTAACTCGTCTAGTACGTGATCGGAAATAACAGAGATTTCGCTACCTGTATCTATTAAGGTTTTAATCTCCTTACCTTCTATGTTGATTTTCACCTCAGTTAGTCCATTCTCCCGTCTCCCTGCTTCGAAATCTTCTTCCTCCAATAATTCCTCCGATAAATCCGTTATAACAACGTTATTTCGATATCTGTCATCTATTTGGACCCCAGAAACTTCCGGCGACAACGGTCGGGTCCGGTGTTCCATTGTCTCTCTTAGTTTCCCGCAGACGTGCTCGCCACTGCTGGGTTGTATCCTCTCCCACGCTGGTTCATTTGCTGTTCAGGGGCGCTACCTCTCGGCGCTCCTCCTTGGCCCTCTCCCCTTCGTTGGTATGTATGCTGGTTCTGTGTGGGTGGTTGTCCCTGTCGCTGACCCGGTCTCTCTCTCCTGCATCTAAAACAAAAATTTTGTGTCGCATAATTCTCCTGTGAACATGCTGGACAAGTCCATTTTGGTCCTCGGTTATTTTGTTCTCGTCTAGGGTATGCCGGTCCATTTGTAGGTCCCCTTGGCGGTCCCTGGCTACCTCCATTATGCATATTCTGCTGGTTCTGACGACGACTCAATTCTTGGTCCCGGATATTCTGAAACACATCTAAAATATTTTCTAGTTCGCTAATATTAGCTACCTCCCGCGTCATAAGTGTTATTTGTACTTCCCTTGGCAAATGCTTGCTTATATGCCTCACGAAGGATCTAAATGGCAATGGCGGTTCTAAGTATTTCGCCTCATTAAATATTCTCATCACATACCCGGTTATATTATTATTGGGCCCCCCAAAATTCCCGGTTCCTATAATTCTACTTCGTAACACTTCTTGGTCTTCCTCAGACCAATATTTATTTCTGAATGCGGACTCAAAACTTTCAAAACACCCCCATTCCATTTTGTGTACCTCGGCCCATATCTCCGAACTACCCTTGAAGCATTTTAAAATTTTTAATAATTGAACTTCCCAGTTATTAGTACTAAACTTATTGAACTCTCTCACTCTATCTATGAACTGCATAGGATGTACTCTTTTGTTATCACAACTGAATGTCTCTAACTCAACTTCACTGCTTACGTCACGAGTCATAATTACTCGTTCGGTAACAGTGTTTACTTGTTGGCTGATGGCCATGCTCAATTCATTTTTAACGTTCATTAACTTAAGGTTACTATCAGATTCAAGGTCACTTATTGTATCGTGTATGGTCTTAAATTCAATCTTACAATTATTATCTATTTCTCTTATTTTACTATTATTATTTTCAATCTGACTCATAGCATAACCCACCTTACATTCAGTATTGGTGTTACATTCACTTATTTGTTTCTCAACAATTGTATTTATGGCGCTATATTGTTCCGTGATCTGTTTCTCTACTTTATTAGTTATATTATTGGTAATATCAGAAACACGGCACTCTAATTGCTCACTTAGGGACTCTGACAATTGTAATTTCATACTTTCACAACGTTCATCAATATGTTTGTCTAGTACACTACTCAAATTATCAAATTTTATATTTATATTCTGCTGAAACTGAATATTCTGTTCTTTAATTTCATTAAAAATAATATCATTTTTAATATTCTGCTGTTCGCATTTTATTTTCTGTTCTTTGAATTCGTTACTTAAAATCTCAAGTTTCTCGTCATTAGTATTAAAACGACTCTCAAATTTTTCGTCCATTCTTCGTAAGAAACTCATTATATCTAGTTCCTCTGATTGTTTATTTTTATTGGCTGACACTGGGGTCAACTGAATCCCAGAGTCAACATCTGTTTCGCTTAGTTGTGTTTGAGCCGCAATCGGAGTGGAGTGAACGATTACATTACTGCCGACAGCTGTTTCTGTAACAGCGCTCGGCCCCCCCGTCAGCATACCGCTTTCATCCAGCGATTGCGACTCAAGGTCACTTTCACTCATAACTGAATCTATTACACTACTTTTTTCTGTATTCTCAGACATTTTTACTTGATCTATTTTTTTTTTTTTTCTTTACGTAACAACTGCCAATGATTACTCTCTTTTCAAAACTGATATTTTAATATATACAAAATCAACCTTCTATCATAATTACGTAAGTTTACATCAATACAATTTCGCTTTCATAACCGTACTTCGCCATGCACTGTCAAATGTAAGCCGGTGTAGTACAACCCTTTTTTGTTATATTACATCCTGGTCACGCTGCACCAATTGTAACTTTACTATTTTTGATATTTTATTTATTCATATTGAAACTCCCACTTACCTTGAATCTTCGATCTGGCCGGATCACGTAGTGGAGACGAACCCAATTCGTTCGACGAACTTTGACAGTACATAAAACGAAATAAGGTTTTGAAAGAATTTAACTCTCTTTATTTACCATTTGAAAAAATAGTGGTTTTAATTTTTTCTGTTATTGAGCATCTTACATTTTTAAAATAGAAATCGGTTATTCTCTACTATTTTTTCTTTTACTTGGAATGAGACTTATACATAGCTGATTATTAATAACAAAAAAACATAATTACCTTACCTTCTATATGACACACACATACATTAATGTACACAGCCCAGCCTGCCTTTCTCACATATATATATTAATTCTAATTTAGCAAAAACCCCATACCCTTTTAAAACCCCCCAGCCCTTACACCTTTAATAGAAGAAATAGGCCCCGGCAACGTGGTTCGCGCGCGCACTCATCGTTCCTGTAAATTACTTGTTTTTTTTATTGTCCGAAAAACATTTGATTCGGTTCCACTTGATGGATTGACCGCGGTCACATGAAATTTTACTGTTATTCCACTTTCTACTGGAAAAAATAAAAAAAACTTTGTAGAGAGCCTACTTAGCTCCGTGCCGACCGGCACCTATAGCGTAACTGGGCATCATGCTTGTCTGAGCGGGAGGAACTTCGTATTCACGGCCAACAGATTTTCGTCGCCGTTCATGCTTAATTGCTGTGGTGTATTCACTCTATGCAAGGAACATAGTCGTTATATCAGCCCAGTTTGTAGACGATATTTGCCTCTGCTATACTGATGTCACTAGCCGCGGGCGGGGCTTAAACGCATTTCCTGTAGCTGGCTGGTTGGTTTTACAAATTGTTCATTCCAGCGCCATTTTTTGCAGCGACTTTGGAGTTTCACGGCGTCAATTCAGCGCCCCGGCTTGAGATGTTAAGTGCGGGCGTCGTCCCACTTATGCACATTTCTGAGAATTTGCGGGTGGTACGAATTCCTTGCCGTGTTACACAATAGAAATTGCGCCTCGCCTTTGTTTCAACTGTTCTACTTGCCACGTGTTCTGTTCCAATAGAGTTAAAGTTTGCACAATAGTTTTATAAAATCCCGCAAAAAATGAAATAAATAAAAATGCAGATACCCCATACTGTAATGAATAAAATAACCCAATTTTGGACACGTTACAAATTGGTGGTTGTCATATTCATTGACGGGTGATACTTACCAAATTCTAGATGATCGCGTACCCTTCTTTGTATCTGAACGTTCCAGTACTGAGCAAGGAATTTTTCTCTGAAGTCTGAGTAGGTTTGGACTCTGTCCGAGATGACTTTCCACCACGTACCTGCCCAATTCTTGAGAAATCGGCCTAACATCTCCTTCTTGTCCTCGTCGTCCATCAGTGGATTTACACGAGCTACATAAGCTTCAAACAGCTTTAGGAATTCCACAGGATTCTCATGTGGGTTTCCTGAAAATGCAAGGTTTTCCGGTTCTTCCTTATAGCCGCCACACCTCACTACTTTGGTTTGCTGTGACTTCATTGCTTTAGTCAGATCTTCCCGCATTACCTTTAACTGCTGTTCCATCTTTTGATGTACTTTGTCACTGTTAGCCTTACTCTCCACCTGTTTCTTAACTTCTTTAATATTCTCACCCAGTTGTGTACACTCTTCCCTATTATTCTGGATTTCTTCTTTATTTAGAAGTGTTTGTGTTTTTAATTCAGCTGTTACTTCGCTGAATTGTTGATTAATGAGGGTTACTTTTTGTTCTAACCTTTCATGAAATTCGTTTCTAAACTTATTCAGTTTTTCGTCTTGACGGCGAAAATTAGTGTTTACTTGTTTTATAAATTCTTCTAACGTAGTTTTAACCTCTTCGGTATGCTTATCAAACCTAATATTACTCTCATCTATTTTATTATTAGTACTATCTAATTTACTAGCTAGATTAGATATTTCTTCATCTATTTTAAATGTAGCCTCTTTACTACTTTGTTCTATTTGGCTAGATAAATTTTCGTTTATTTGTTTCATTTTGCTAGACAAATATTTATTAGTTTGCTCAATTTTATTATTAACATCAGTTATTAATTTTTGATTACTTTCTTCTAAACTTTTATTATTTTCATAAATTTTCTTATTGATATCTTTTATTTCACTACTTAATTGACTACTTGTACTTTCAATTTTACTTTCAAGTTTACTATTAGTAATTTCGATTTTATTATTAGTATCTTTTATTTCACTAGACAATTGACCCTTTGTTTCATCCATTTTAGTGGTCAACTGTTTAAACATTTGCTCAATTGCTGCCATATCTACTGATGATGATTTAGCCAATTTTTAAAATTTATTTTTAACAAATTAATTTAACAATTATTTAACAGTTATTTGTAACCTTGAATTCCACTTCCTTTTCTAATCAATTAATATTACAATTTAACTAATCACTTGGGTAAAAGCAACGCCAAATTATATAACTTTCTTTTGTGTTTAATCGAGCTTCTTAGTTGGCCGCGCCAAATTTATACATCACTTATGTCTATATATAAATTTGGTGCTTTAATCGTGCCCCTTAGTTGCGGCGCCAAATCTATACGACGCCTTATTTCATCTAAAATTTTTTTCTAATATTTGTAATGTTAGATAAAATGTTACTTACCCGTGATATTACTTTACCTGGGGGCCAGAACAAATCCCAGATACAAATGACACGGTTTCAGCTTAGCTCAGCGCATGGAGACACTCTTTCTCAGGATTCGTTCAGTGATTGTGGTTTTCAAGGGGAATCGTTACAAATAACACTTTAATATTTTCTTGATTATTTTAATTAACGTTTTAATCAATTATTTTTAAACTTGATTAGGCTAATGGTAGGACTAATTTCTACCCTAACACTTATAATTACTTAACGAGTGTGAAAAGTAACGATTAAGACGTTCAAACGACCTATGGCTCTTATCTGGTTTGATTAAGAGATTGCTATCTCCCAAACCAGTGCTAAAGAACAGGTCTGCAATAATTTGCACGTCCAATACTACACCCCACTTTCCATTCAACACTCCTATACTATGTTAGAGCTAATCTTATAATTAAATTACAAAGTGTGAAATGCTTAGTGTCTTTTAAAAATTGTTTATTGCTTTTATTATTTATTTAGTGCTTATTTCATTGATCAATGAATCTATTTCTTACTGTTTGATGCGTTGACCGAAGATAGGAATCCGTAGAGGTCCTCCTTTTGATGGTTTTGCACAGAAGAATTGATGTTGATCAATGCTGTTGAAGATGCCCTGGCAATTACAGATGCTGTAGCCTTCTGTCGCACAGGTCCTTCACGGCTGATGATTAATTAATTAATTATTTAATTAATTAACTTTGTTTTATGCAGCGAGAGTTATTGAACGATATTAGTTCATCTTAACTGCGGACTACTTCTCGAATTTGATGCTTAAATTACACTTTTGCGTGATTGAAAATTTCTGTACGTAATTTATACACGTCTAGTGCATTGAAGATCCGATCGAAGAATGATGCTACCCCTCGCTTTGAGTTGGCGTCAGTTTTAAATATGGGCTGCTGATTGGTTGTTCAAATAAATCATGCGTTTTTCCAGTTTTGACAATCTCGAACAGGTCGAGCAAACACCCCATGACAGGTTTCAAACTGCAGAGAATTTCTAGTTAAAATCGTACTTCCTGTGTTTGCAAATCGATTGATTACAGGTATTTGCAAACGTGTTTTCAAAGATCTGACCACAGAATATTGTTGCTTAGGTCTTTATCTGTGTGTGTGTGAAAACACCTAATTCCCACGTAGCATAATTCTCTCGTTATTCCTGTTGGCATGCGTCATCCGTATAACTTCTTCAATTGTTAATTATATTAACTGAGATTGCGGCTACTTATAAAGCTTCACTTGCTGAATACAATGCTGTTTTCAGATTTGCCGTATATTTACTAGTTTTTAAGTTATCACAGGTTGAACTGATAATTTATATTGAGTAAAATTTCATGTTCGTACCTGTATCAGATGTCGCTATGACGAGGTTAGAGTGAGATGGCTGCGATTATACGCTCTCTCTCTCTTGCTTACGGCATTACACTCGTACCGTCTATCACTTTCATATAACGCTCAGATAGGACGCTATTATGAATCGTTATAATATATATATATATAACATTTAATATTAAATGTATATATACATCAAGAAACGGACTGTAGCAGAAAGTGATTGAAATATATATATATATATATATATATATATATATATTGTAATGATTTCTACGAGACGACTTAATTCGCCACACGTTGGATTCGTCAATTTGTAACAAATTTAATAAATATGTGAGATGAGTTATATCAATTATTAGTATAAATAAATTATTCGATCTTAAGCCCCACTGTTGGGTTCGTCAATTTGTAACAGTAATAATAAATATGTTGAACGGTAAATTATTATGCTACGGTTGTATTCTGCCGCTCGCTCCCTCGGTGCATCCAGTCCCAATGACGTCACTCGGAGTTGCCAACAGTTGCTCCGTCCGCTGTGCTACGTTATCGTAATTCTTAAATGAAACAGTAATAATAATACAAAGATAACACCAAACAGATATATTCCTTTTAACAATCTTTATTCAAATGAAGTATTGGTTAATTACTTCTGGTTTTTCTTTACTGCAATTACAAATTATGACAAAATCATGCGTCTTTATTCATCAGTTGGTAGTAGCTAAAATATTGTGCACTATGCTGGATTCGACAAACAAAAGAATGATGCAGTTTGTTTTTATTTCAATGAAATAAATAATCTCAGGGCGTATTTGGTTCGGAAATTATGGTTAAACAAATAATACAACTCTTAAAATCAAAATACAAACTTCACAATATAAGGATATTACAAGGTTTTGATGTGTATAGTGCAAACTGGTAGTCGTGTATGTGTTACTCACTATTATAGGTTATGAACAGTTTAGTTGCTTATTAGTTATCGTTAACATTTTTTTTGGTGTTCAAAAAAGGTGTAATACTCAATTGGTGTTATATTCAAGTGTTCTTTAGTGTTGGTGTAGGATAGTGTCTGTAGTTTTATTTATTGTTTAATTCCTAATAGGTTGTGTACACAAGTGTAGGTGTTGTCACATAAGACGATAAATTGTTCAAATTCACCAGATCGTCTTCTTTATTCTTCCAGGACGAAGATAGGGTCCAAGTCTTCTTTGCTTCTTTTCCCCGGATCTAAATTCTTCTGAATTAAATTCTTTATGTTCTTTTGTTATTATAATATTTTATATTGACTATACCAATTCGTTTTACAAAGTCTGGTATGTGTTTTCACTGTTTAAAATATAATTATCTGAGACGTTTTATTAACGCGTCTGTCTTCAATGATGGTTGTTAAAGAAGTCTTATTTTATTTATCTGAATTTTCGGTTGCTAAGGTAAAACTTGAAATCTGGTTGGTTGATTCAGATATACATTGTCATACAAATTCATTATTTCAATGTCTGAATTAGGTCAAAAACTTTTAAATTAGTATATCTTTTTTTGTACTGATTGGGAATTTAAAACTAATAGCATCATTATTTTGGTCTTAACATTTGTGACATATAGACACCAACCATGCCTATTTTTGCTTAAGAAATACTGATGTTACATTTTTTGCTATCTGAATTTTTCTTAAATAACTTAAAACTGATTATTTCGATTTCATATTTGTTGTGTATACTATTAATTATAAACCTATCCATATTATAACATTTGTTTTATAAAATTCTAACTGTATTTCCTAAAATTTACAAAATTCCAAAGTTTTTATAGGCCTATGTCTTGACATGTTAAATTTCTATTTTCTGTTATTGTAACACCTATTAACGATGCAACTACCATCAAAACTACTCCCTATAACTTTATTAGTATTATCATTTAAAATATAACAATAATTATTACTGTAACATTATAAAAAAACATAATTCACATTTTGTGATTAAACAATTTGTATATGTCTGGTTGCATACATCCTGCATAAGGCATATCATACACTCATTACTTAATAAAACTATAAATAACATCAACACAACTTAATCTTATTTTTAAAACATAAAAAAGGAAAGTTTAATCATTTAATAATGATTTATAATTTCTATTCTTTTCTCATGCAGTTCAGCCACTGCTGTACTAGGTAATTTTACCATTTTTTTTTGTTTTATACATTTGAGAATTATTATGTGATTATACCTCATTTATTTGATAACATTATGTCCACTATTATTTACAGTTAGTTGCATGTTTCCATGTATCTATAATAATTGTTTTGTTGTATTATTTCATTATATCATTTAGTTAACAATTTACTAATATATTATTTTACATTATATTGTATATTTGGGCCTATTATCCCTCAGTTTGTATTTTGATGATTTTATATTTTGATACATTTAATAAAACAATTTGTTTACTTATAGTAATGGTACATAATGCTGTCTGTCTTTATAAGTATTATTCTTGTCATTATTTGAAATTCATGTCATCATCGGGGTATTTTGCATCACTTTACCTAAACATTAATTTGGGTACGGTCAGTTATAGTACAAGTCAGTCTAAAGTAGTTATTTGTTCATCTTCACTATAATTTTTAAAAGATATTTTTCTTCTTGTTCAGTTTCTTATCCATGATCTTCATTAAATCTGGTACGATATCAAGCTATGCCAAATGTAATGTTACAATATATATATTACTTAACTAAAAATGAACTTTTTTCATGTGAAACTTACTAATTTTATTGGACGCGTTTCGGCTTAGTATCCGCCTTCTTCAGCTTTGGTAACAGACTGCCAGCATTTTGTAACGGTTGTGTGGAAGGTGAAGTGGGGGTTGGTGTGTGGAGGAAGGGGATTGGCGCGGGGATTCAACTTACTGTTTGTTTTCTGTATAATTGTGTCAAAAAGTGTATGTGATTTATATTGTAATTGATCGTATATTGTAATTTAATTTGTGTATTTTTATTAGGCTGTTCATTTTAGGTGGTTCTGGATTATTGTTTATATATATTGTAACAAGTAAAACAGGGTGTTGTGTACTTCCTTAAAGCCCCTCGTTGGGTTCGTCAATATGTAACAATCTACTAGGGTCGTACCTGTTGAAATGTATCACACTTGTTTATTTTGTGTATTAGTGTGAATGTAGTGTGTTTGCCTCACACTGGTTGTTACATAAATCGACGTCACTACTGGAGTCCGTAGCGTTGTCAATGTCACCAGTACAACCTACCTGTTAATTCATAGGGATTACGATTCCCGGGTGGCGCCAAATTGTTTCTGTTAAAACAATTAAAACATTTAATTTTTAAGGTAATACGTGATATTAGCTAGACAGCTGTGACGTTCGAAGTGTTCCCGCTGCTACACAGGTTGTCGACTCGGCCGCTCGTGGTGAGCGCTAGTTGGCTGTTGCTTAAAACTTCGCTAACACACATATATTCTACAAAATTCCTGTGAAATAACAAGATAGTAATGTTCTGTACTGCGTTTTTTAATACACATTTAATTATCAATAAATATGACAAATGAATCATAAACAAATTTATAATATTATGCTCCGGCTTAGAGCTTGAAACACAAAACATCTCAGGTTGGCAAAATTGATTTCAAAACACTATCATTCAGTTACTTTTAACAAATTACTATGTTTTTAAAATCTGGAGTTCTTTTGATCATGAAAATAGACATAAACGTTGATTACATGAAAAAAAGTACACTACTATACCTTATGCATACTTAGGATTTATAATGTGTTTGTACAATTTGTTCAGTAGTGTCGTATTTCTGTTACAGTAGTTATGTTCACAAATAAGGTTATCTCTATAGTTTAATTAAATGTTTTTTAATGTAAGTAAATTATGCCTTTACCTTTGAAAGAAAATACTACTTTTTAAATAGTGAGAAATTTTATCATTTGAAAATAATTTAAGTAATTTGGGGTTTTGGGAGTAAGGAATTATTCGGTACTTATCAGTTCATCTCACGTTGTCTGTGTCGTCATCAGGATAGGCGTATATTTTTCGAATTTGGGCTGGTTGAAGGCTTCCAACATCTTCAAACTGGTCTGGGTTTTTTCTTTAATTAGTTTATTTAATTTCGTTCCTGGACATCATTAATTCTGTATAGATCGACGTCTCTTCATATTGGGTTATCTTGGTTCACTGATTCGACTTTTTATAACTGTTTAAATTAAAATTTTAGTTTGTCCAATTTTTCGTGTGGCTTACCCACGCTTCGTTTCTTCAGCGTCTCTAAAATTTAACGGAAAAATAAGCCCTCAAACGTCTCGTTGTCATAGTAACCAATAATTCAATGCTTGGTTAATTACTCCTTACATACATTGTTAGACATATTTGAATTTTTATTCAAATTTATTAAGTATTTTCCTAATGATTTTATTCCCTTATAATTCCTTTGGGATAATAAATGACATCACTATTATTTTTCTTTCCTTTCAAAGTTTACAATGATACCTCATAAGGTCATATTCCGTTACACTTTAACTATAGTCTAATTATTTGACATTTAATAAATAACATATCTTTCTTGAATTAAATTATTACAATAATATTTCTGTGTTGAAATAACTGATATATAATTACTGTCCATTCACTGTTCTTAGATTAGTAAGATTTTTTGTGAAATTGATACAATTTGCATTTGAATGTCTTTGGCAGTTAACTGTTTTCATAGTCACAAACAGCCATTATTGTTTTTTAGTGTATTTCCTTTTTAAATTACATTCTGGATTCAGCCTGATGGGCTTCACTTATTTGTTTGTGTTTTAATTACTATTCAACATACATTTTCATTACTCTTCATTTAAAATATAATAGTTAGGTTTATGGACTGTAAGTCCCTTTCAGCCATATTCCTTCTTTAACATTGAATCAACTATTCTTTACAAGTCATAAATTATTCTTAGTACTAACATTGATTTCTTTCTTGTCTTATAAACTAGGGTGATAAACATTGTCACTTTCTCTAATATTATGAAGGTTAATTCCCCTTTCAACATGGGGTGTTGTATTCTTTATAATTTTAATCTTTAATAACAAACTTTACTTCTATCCTATCATGCCATATTAACACAAGTTATTGTACTGGGCTTTCTCCCTGAATATTATTACAAGCTTCCTTAATATTAATTTGGATTACTATTTCTAATTACTTCTAGGTATTTAACTAATTATAATCTCACTCCAATCATTGGTGGTTTATCAATGTTTTACAGAGTGTCTATTTACTTAGCATTCTATTTTGAATGTTTCACATCCACTTTCACTATTTTTTAGGGCATTTACACTTCACTAAAGCACTTCACTTTGGTTCACTGTTTTGTAATTAGTGTTATTTAATGGGTAATCCCTATACTTTCTCCTACCATTTCTCACTATTTTGTTTTAGTATTATATTTACTATTAAGAATACTAGGCTAGTTGCATTTTGGTTGAATCTAACCTTTCTGACAGGGTTAGTGTACTTTTCCTATACTACATTGCTTTACAATTGTATTGTCTTAAAAATGGGTACCTAGGTTAAATTAATGCTAATAATAACATTGGTTTCATTAATACATAATTATTCAAGGTTTATTGACCGTATTCTATCTCTAAACATACAATCTTTCCCTTTTTTATATATGTGTGTTAGTTTCCCCTTGGGTTTTATCTGTCTCCTCTTCATTCTTCCTCTTCTTCTTCTTCAATCCGGTTCGGTTCTCCTCTTCTTCTCTTCTGGTTTAAATTCTGTTTATTTGTATGGATCTGTCCTCTTCTTCTGTTCTTCTTTAGTTCTGTGTCCATCATTGTTTTGTCTATCATATTTTTCTTAAGTATGTTACGTGGTTCCCTTCTTTATGTTTGTGTTTTCGGCTCAATCATGTCAAAATATTTACATTTTAATAAGTATGTTACGTGGTTCCCTTCTTTATGTTTGTGTTTTCGGCTCAATCACTTGGGTTGGGTAATATCGTTGTACGTCTTGTCAAAGTATTTACATTTTAATCATTTTTTACACATTTTATTTCATATGAAGTAATTTTATATCAAGAATTATCCTTTTTATCACTGGTACGAGATTTGGCTTAATTGTATCGTTACAATATGTCTATGTTTTTATTGTTGAAAATGTTTTTATTTGTTTTTATTAGTTTTATTGTTTGTTTAAGATAGTTTTCTGTTGGGTTTTTATCTAGTTGTACGCATTTATTATTGTTGATGAAGTCTTCGGTTTTTTTGATGTAGTCTGCTTTATATTTTAAACAACCCAATACGTCCATTAATCAATTTCAAAAAAGCTCCTACATACAAAATAGCAAAAATAATAGCACAAAAACTAAAAAGTAACCATCTAACAAATAACCATCATAACATAAAAAATACATACGAATTAATAGACAAACTAAAAATAATAAATATAAATGAAAATACATTTTTCACATCATATGACATAACAAACATGTACACTAATATCCCAGTAGAAGAAACAATTGACATAATAATAAACAAACTTATAGAACAAAATGAAAACAAACAATATATAACCGAAATAAAAAATAGTCTCCAACTAACACTAAAACAAAATTACTTTGAATTTAATAGCAAAATTTATCAACAGAAAGAAGGTTTAGCAATGGGATCACCATTATCAAGCATAATAGCAGAAATATTCCTACAACACATAGACACCAAAATACAAAATATCATAAAAACACATGACCCAGATGGCATATGGATAAGATATGTAGATGATGGACTATATGTATCAAATAACAAAAACACAAATGCAGAGAACATACTGAAACAAATCAATAACATACATCCCAAAATACAATTCACAGAAGAAAAAGAAAAACATAACAAAATCAACTATTTAGACATAACCATCACAAGATACAACAAACACATACAATATGCAATATATAGAAAACCAACTTCCACTAACATCATTATACATAACCATTCTGACCAACCACCACAACATAAAATGGCAGCATTTTAAGGCTGAAGATGAGAGTACAGGAACTCTCGAAACATGTTCCTAATAGGAAAAAAGTATATCTTGAGGTAAATTTAGTTATAAATATTAAAGTATTATATACATCAAGAAACGGACTGTAGCAGAAAGTGATTGAAATATATATATATATATATATATATATATATATTGTAACAACTTTAAAACGATGTTACTAATCTATTACAAGCGTAATACAGTTACGGGTTTATCGTTAATTCAGCCCACGTTGAATTAACCAATCTGTTTATAAGAAGAAATATTTATTATGTTGTTGTAGATGAGACATCCTGCAACTCAATATTAATTTATAAAAAAAAACTATTATTTATTATATAGTTGCTGCAATTCGTATGTTGAACATAACCCTGTGTTAATCAATTACCAAGTGTTTTACCAGAGAATAACGCTATATTACGGGTATTATAGTCAATAATTCGGTAATTCTCTCCAACCCTATTCGGTCTGTATTATTTAAATTGACCCAAATTTAACGCGAAGAGAATACGTTAGTTCGGCACTCTCCCGTATTCACCAGCTGTCTGCAACGAGCACTGTTATTAGTAATTGACTCGTTCTTATAGGTTAGTTCGTTTCACTTGACGGTTTTATCACCTTCCTTGGCTGTAAATTACTCCCCAATCAAAATACAATAACTATTCTACAATAACACAGAACATCGTCACTTACAAGAAGGATTCTTTATTTATATTATTTTTTTTTTAATTCCAACAGTCGTCTTCATAGGTTATCGGATCGTAATATCGATCGTACAATGCTAAATCGATTTGTTAGTGGACTAGTGATGTATAATACAATTTAAATATAAATTTCGGTTTATCTCTTATCCCAGGGTACATGTGATTCTTTTAATGATTAGTAAGGCTAGGCAATGCAGAATTAAGGTTACTAAGTATTACAAATTGTTATTAATTCTTAATGTATAAAATTAAATATAAGCTGGTTTGTTACCGTACAATGCGATACTCAAGGTAGCCATGTCTGTTTATAACCGAAGGAAGATGTACTGATGAAGTTACTCTTGACCAAAAAATGCGTCCAGACTATCAATAAAGGTTGAAAGGTGATGTCCCGGAGTGTAACAGGAGTTCGGTTCTGTTCTTCGTTCTTCTTCGCGATTCTAGTGGTTGCCGGTCCCAGTGGAATTGGTGTAGTATTACAACTTCTTCAATCTCTTGAAAGTGAGGTTTAGTACTTCAATACCAAAGGTTCTTTGTGTATGTTTGGTTTATATTTGCATTAATTTTGATTTCTTGTCAATTCAAGAAGAATCTTGGTTTAATTGTAAATCGGGTTCATTGTCATTCCTTTAATGGAAAACAAACCCACGTGGCAAATCTGAATCGCTATTGGTCAGGGTCATTGACACTGTTCACACAGTAATGTATTACGTGCATGTGCAGAATGTCTGTATAGTCATGTGAGAATTATCTTACCACTTAAATCGGGAGACGTCATTTTCAGACTTCCTTCTTATCACTGTATTCTGAATCATATTGAATTAATACGGAGCCAGTTGAAAAGATATTTTGCCTGTCACAACACAACATTAGCTGCTTGATATAAAATAATTTATTGAGAAGGCGGTAAAAGAAACTATGGCGGACAAATGGAGTCATTGTATGCAGCATATAATCAAGGAAGATGATAAGCTGCAGCAACTGGCCCACATTACCGACGGTGTTGTGGACAGTAAACAATCTGATCAATAATAACGCTGACTCAAGTGATGATAGCAATTCTGATGGCAACTCATAGTATTCAGTACATTGGTAATTATTACAGCTTCTATTTTTGTTTTAAATAAACTTTATGCTTTTGTTTGTTGTGATATTTAATCGGTTAATAAAGATAGCCATTAACTGGTGTTATAAAATGTTTCACTGTCGGTCTGAACTATCACACAAATTTTACTTTGGTTAGAACAAATTATTACAATTTATGTGTGTTTATACAGTATCAGTGTTATATGTACCCTGTCTGTACTCCATATGTCAGAGTGACACACCTCTAATTCAAGTAGTAAATAGTGTTTCAGATGTGCCACGCCTGTTTGTTTACATCAGGATTAAGCTATGAATGGAAACAGTGTAACTGTGTAATTGTGGTGTCTCGCTATGAATGGAAACAGTGTAACTGTGTAATTGTGGTGTCTCTTTTCAGGAGGCATCCAATAGTTTAAGGAAAAAATCTTGACTTTAAAAACTTATATTGTAAAGTAAATTATATATTCTTTGATGTGGTGTGTGATCTTCAATCACTTCTGCCCCGCGATGGAGCGCCAACAAGATTGTAAAGGAACAAGTTTACAAGTATAGATTGTATAGTAGTATTGATGTTTGGTGTGTTTGTGTGGGTGTAGACACGCACCAGTGTCTACGATAATGTTGTTTATCACAGATGTAATCGTAATCGTTGAGGTTATTGGTGTTAATGTATTGTTTTTTTATGGGTACGTAGTAATAGTTCACTCCTTTTATTTTAATATGGTTCGCGCACTTTGTTGTGTATCTCACTTACTTACCACACTTGAATACTTCAATTCTGTTCTGTGACGTTCCTTCTGAAATACATGCACTTCAAATACAATAAAATATTCGGATTGAATATTTAATATATCATCACACACAATAGTAAATGAAGCAATATCTGATGAATATTCTGAATTATGCTAAATCTTTTTAAATTCTTCCGCCACCTATGTCAGAACTGATTAAAAAATAAATGAATTTACTTTTAATTGAAATGATACTCCTTTTGTGGTAATAAAATTGGAGGTTTATTAACAATTTGATAAGTGATAAAATCTTTGACAATTAAAAACAATAATTAACAACCTTTCAGTTACTGATTACAATAAAATTCAATAAGACTCTGTCTAATTCCTCAAGGCTGGTAGACCTGTTGTTAGTACAATAATTTAACTGCATAGGTTATGTTACTTTGATTCAGTGAGTTACCATATTTCGTTAGGTTCTTTGAGGTAACATGATACCAGTCACAAGATGTAATACAAATAATGATATAGAATTAACAATAGTGAATAATAATTGAACAAATATAAAAAATCAAAAATTGGTACCATATATCTGGTATTTATGAAATTATCGTACGCGGGTATGCGCACGCATCTCTAATACTAGTTTGCAATTATCAATCTGTATGACTTGTACAGTATTTAAAAATGTATTACGTTCGTTTAATAATTAGTTTTAAAAATCATTTATTCACAAGAGAAAAATTTCTCAAAAAACTCTTGTTAGTAATTCTATTTGATTTGAATGTTACTTGAGAACAGATCGGTAATGTTGAAATTATCAAGTTACCGTAACGATTTCTGAGGTTAGAATTAACCGGTGTTGTTACAAAGGATAAGTATTCCTTATTAGCTAATATTTCTTAGACTATACATGTAAACATATTATTCATAATACTTTTTAATATATTATTATCAGAATTACATTTATTCAGACTGTAAGGAAATTAATAAAGTATATTTTAAAACATAGAAAAATTCAAGAAAAATACGTTTAGTCAAACGAGTGACTAAATACTCTCGTATTCATTAACAATTATTTCCAAACATTATATTTTAAATTATTATAGTTAATTAAAATATTTTTCTAATATTTTAATAATGGTGATTTAAATCTATTCTCAATTCTGATAATTTAATTACTGTTTTTCGATACTCAGCATTATCTGACTTGCGTAGTATCGAAAGTTAGATATTCACAAAAATTATTATTTTCGTTTAAATATTGTTTAAATAAAACTGTACTCCCTGTTTCCTATTTAACACTTCACTCGCAAGTATGGTCGACATTATACACTGACCTACTTGTTTAAATTAAAACAATTTCGCAATTTTTCACTCGTATGTATGCATGTTGTATTATGGTTAACTGTATGTTGTGTACTGACGTAAATGGTGCGCACAGTTTTAAAATATAAACTCCTTCTTTTCTGTCTCGAGCGGCGTGACCTATACGTTTGATGATTGATCGTAGACTGTCTTGTTCCTCTGAAGCGTCTCTCGGTCGTCTGCCGAAAGTCATTCATTCTATTGGCTGGATGCGTTATACTCTCTGACCCAAACGCCTTCGTTTTATTAAAATATTTAATTTTTTGACAAAATTGATTTTGGTGTTGAGGCTTTTTTACGTCATCACTGGTACAAAAATTTAACTGGAAAGTTTAAAATTATCATAACTTTCTTATCTTACGTCCTATCGTTAATTGGTTGATATCAATGAATTCAGGGCGTTTTGCTTGTTAAAATAAGTCCAAAAACGCTTATTTTTCGTTCATTACTACTATTACAATAACGATTTTATTTGTTATTTCTGGTGTATCTTATTTTTATAAGTTCGTTACACCAGATTTTACTTAAATATAATAAAACACTTCTTATCTAAACACTTTGAGTCTATATCTCAGTCGGTTTAATTTACAATTTGGGAATAACTGTTCCCTACACAAATCTCGTTATGGCGTCATTAAGTGTCCATGTTAGATTTTTCATAAACATGCTTAGAACTAATTTTTCTTATTTAAAATGATCATATTACTATCTAATAATATTAGTAATGTTTATTTACACAATTTTACACTATAATATTTATGTATGACTGTGGTTAATTTAATATTTACATAAGTTCAATCCTTTCCTATCTACCTTATACAATTTTTTCACCTTATTTTTGGTCTCTTTATATAAATCATATCATTTAATGATTGTAATTAGTGTACACACATAGTACCTAATTTATTATATATAATGGTTATCTTTTAATTATCTCAGAACTCTTTAATCTTTCAGTAATGGCTCTGTTCATGTTGTGTCATATCATAATAGTCATTTATTTTTTCTAATACAACAACTAAATTGTTATTGTCCTATTTGGTTTGGATTCCCAAAGTAGCATTAGATATTATTCTAACTTTTGGTAATGTTTCCAATTACTTTTACACAAGTTTATATGCTATATTTTTCATAAATAACTTGTTGGTCATTGTTTGTTTACATTTGGTTTTCTTCATAATGGTCATTTGGTTTTTAAATGTTTGTATATAATATGACTGCTTTTATGGTCATTATCTGTTCTCAAAGTAGCATTGGGATTTCCTCTTACTACTGGTAACAATTGTAACAATCTGTGCTCAATATTTGATACAGTATTTTTCTTAACTAATTAGCTATACAATGGTTCAGCTTATTTCTGGTCATATGTACATGGTTAGTTGGTTTACAATAATTTAGTTATAATACTGTTCTTATCATGTTCAGAATCTGTTCTCAATGTATTATCAGATATTTATCTCACTACTGGTAATACTCTTATAAACATTGATATTGGTTTTGATACTGTACTTTGCTTAACTAAACTGGTATACTTTTCTCATTTCTGCTATTCTCTGTGTCATTATGTTTGACTTGTTCTATTTACATTGTTTTGCATTATATGACATTGTCTCTTAATATTTATTATTATTACTTATAATAAATTCTCGTTTGATAACATATTTGATGATCAGATATTTATACTAATATGTATCATTTTCTGTTGTAATAGGTCTCTTCCTTGTGGGTTGTGTAATAATGTACCATCTGTTTTAGTGCAGTATTTTTCTACTACTAAACTTACTTCACTACGGTATATTAACATAATACTTTAACTATTTTGTTACACATGTTTATACAATTCCTTCTTAAACACTAACACAAATCTTTCTTGTATTATTTACAATGTTTTTCTTGTCAATGGTGGACCTTAATTCCTGTCATGTTTGATACTTAACAAATGTCTTTTATTTGTTGTCAGTTCTTTATGAACAATCACATAATTGTTCTATTTTGTTCTAATCTGGTGGTCTTATGATCATGTGTATTGGTTACAACTTTATTAAATCAGTCACACTCATTGTCTGTGTTTATTTGACTATTTTTAATTTTTGTTGTTTCATCATGAAATTAACATATTTTTCACACTGTAAACTTCATCACTGTAATTGTTTGTGTGGTTTATTCAGTTGAAATAGTTAGTTATTCACAGGTTTCACATTTGTATTAAGTACACACTGTAATTGTTTGTGGTTCCTTAAATGTTTCACACTGGTTTTCTTGTCACACTTATAATCATTTCTTTTGTCACTTACATTGTTTTTAGTATATGTGGTTTATGTTGAGTCCTTATATCTTCTATCCATCTTCTTTCTTCTTCTTGGTGCTCTTCCTGGTCCTTCTTCTTTCTTCTTTATTCTATATTTTCATTGTAGTTGCTATTTTTATTTATCTCCATTGTTGTTGGAGCTTGTTGATCCTTGTTTCGTTGATTCCCCTCACTGTTGGATCCTATTGGGTCTATTTACTGATATTTTGTTTTGGGCTTGTGGCATTTTCTTTCTTCATTTTGTATTTAATGTTGATATATTGGTATCCTCTTCTTCATTGTTGGATTTTTTATTAATATATTTGTAGATACACACTTATATACACTTAGGTTTATTTATCTAGATATATTCCCATGTTTTTCTCATACTTGACGTTACATTCGTTTATATTATGTAACTACCATATTTTTGGTACTGTTACAATATACACATTTATGTGTTTTGTAATTTGATATGGATTGTATGTATTATGAAGATTTTAGACTTTTTTATTATAAGAAGTTATATAATAGAGTCTTATTACTTTGACATTGAGTGTGAGAATTTAAAACCCTGAATCCTTGTATGCATTGAATTCAAGTACGACATTCATTCTAATTTACCAAAATGGAATTTATGAAAGTGGGTAAAGTTAATTACACTGTGTGCTGTAAAGTCTCATAAGTTTAAGTAATCGTTATAATTGAGTTTTTGTAATTTTCAGGTGATGTTGTCCTTAAAGATTTGCGCTTAAAGCAAAGTGCTTTAGATGAATTAGATCTTCCAGTTAAAACTATATCTGGTTTCCTAGGTAAGTAGGATATTCTGAAGTTGGATATTCTGTTGTGTGATGTGATTTAAGATTTATTTTATTATGATACAGTTGTTTGAGAGACGTGATTTAATAACCTAAGTTTATTTGACCTAGTTTTCGCTTGTAATCATTTGGGGCAAGGTACGAGTTAATGTGAAAAGTAATTTTGCTATCAACCATCGCATGACAAAACTCAATAATCAACAAAAATGTGTGTATTGGTAGTAGAGTTGTGTGAGTGGTAAATGTGTAAATGTAGGCCAGCATCATGCTCTATAATGAATGAACTGTTTTAGTCACACAATATTTCTGTATGAACATAGGCATGTATGAATATATGTTGCATTTAATTTTATATGGAAATATATAAAGTATGTAAACCTTTCTGTTATTTTGTATACGCATAAACCGTAGAAAAGAAAACATTAATTTTTTCCATGAGTGATTTTTTTTTTATAAAGAAATTTATTTTTTTAATAAAGAAACTTTATTAAGTTTCTTCACTTCAGGAGTGAAGATGTTTTTCTGTGCAATTTACATTTGTACATAATGGGTACCGTAGTAAAATAAGATTTTGTGCTATGCACATTACTGTCAACTGTTACCATCTTGGTTCATTAAACCTAAGAATAAGGGCATACCTTATTGTCACTAAACTTCTCTTCAGCAGATTTATTCTTTGTGGTTAGAAACTACTATATTTTAAGTTAATACTATTTGCAGTGGTGTGGCTTGGGTACATAACACCTGTTGCGGGTTGTGATAGGCCTAAAAATAAATTCGAATTTTTTGTACCAATTGTTCTTTTTATAGTATTTTCTATCATTCGCTGGGAGAAGAAGAGGGTCAACAGGATCTGACTCTCATTATACTGACACAGAGTAAGTCAGAACACAAATAATCAAATTAAAAATAATAAAGACAAACAGAGAAACAATTGAATAAACGAACACAACACAAATAGGTACGTAGTATCTGCTGCACATCAATTCCGAAAATGAACATAGCTGATAACTGAGCGTTTTGCCCGTTTATACAGTGGCAACACATTGGATGGACGAGTGTGTGTCCCCCTCCACAGTTTGTACAATGACAATTAGTGTGAGGTCAATGACCGTACACAGTAAAACATTGCCGATATGTCTGAGCCGGCAACTCAAGACGGTGCAAGTGCTCAGCAGTTCGAAAGCAATGCTACGCTTTTCTTCAAGTTTCCCTACTAATATTGTTCGGATTTCAAATTATTCAATAACTAAAGTACTTATTCTGTGATGTAATTAATATCATTTTCTCTTATTTCCAATACTGTTGCCGTCGACAACAGCGGTTACATGGACGCCACGCTACTGACTATTTGAAACTTTTACTGTAAAAACCTCATTCAGTCAAGTGACTGTTTTTGTTAATTTTGACTCTTAGTGGCTATAAGTGCAAACTTCTTGGTGTCACAACTCATCTCCTTTGTAAGTGCTTATATGTGATGACAGTATTTTTGATTGTTCAAGATATGTGATTGTCTTTAGATTTAGTTGTTTTATTTCTTATTTTTCTTGTCATCGCAGTTACGTTTTCAGAGAGTTCATATTATGTACTTCAAGATCTGTACCTAGTATATTGATCTTTACTATTTTCTTTTGTTTATATTTTAACTCTGCACACACATGTACACACATTTTTCAATTCTTTGTGATATAAGTGCCAGTTATTTGTTATTTGCAAGAGTGTTTTCCGTAATAAAAATTCATACAGTGAAGACAAAGGAAAAACGTCTTTTCTTGTGTGTGCATAATTTTATATTGTTCCACTCCAGATAAGTATTTTAATATTTTTCCCTTCTTGAGAATTTAATTTTTCGTTTAGTATTAAAAGAGTTTGAGTATGGTAAACAAAAAAGATACCATTGTTGGGTAAATACCTGTATCAGGATAAAGACTGGGAGAACTAAGAGTCTGATCCACATGGTGATTAACATTGTGAGTATGTGGGTTCTAATAAAAGTAACCATACTGTGAAACAACCAGTTACTTTAAAAATTTGTTATTAAAAGTGTTCTATTTCTGAATTGTTGGCTTACCTTTTAATGGGAACTGTTTCTGCCAAAGTAATTTGCCAGAGTTTGGACAATGTGAAAATCGTGTTTGATTCATACAAAGATACTAGTATTTTACCTTGTATTTATGATAAAGAGTTGAAATTTTTGTATGCAACGCATTTTATAGAACTGCCGTAAAATTCTTCTTTGCAGTGAAATTAAGTTACACAACCGTAAAGACACTATTGATGAAACATAAAATATAAAATATGAATAAAATAATATATATATATATATATATTACTTTAATATTTATAACTAAATTTACCTCAAGATATACTTTTTTCCTATTAGGAACATGTTTCGAGAGTTCCTGTACTCTCATCTTCAGCCTTCACCATCTTGTTTCTAGCCTTGCCATCAAGAAACAAGATGGCGAAGGCTGAAGATGAGAGTACAGGAACTCTCGAAACATGTTCCTAATAGGAAAAAAGTATATCTTGAGGTAAATTTAGTTATAAATATTAAAGTATTATATACATCAAAAAACAGACAGTAGCAGAAAGTGATTGAAATATATATTGTAATAAAATAAAAAGGGGAATCGATTAGGTTTATTGTTAATATTTATATTTGAATATTATTTCGAAATATATTAAGTTTGTAGTTGTTGAAAGTTACTAATTTGACAAAGCAATTTAAAATGTAACATTCGAGGTTACTAAAAGTGTGTTTACAATTGTAGAATTATAATTGTCTGAAAAGAATTCCCTTAGATAAAACAAATAAAATAGTTGTGTTAATATTATTCAAATACTAGCTTTGCTTAAGTTTAATAGTAAAGTATAATAGTTGGTCGCTTGATGATGGTGATCGTCTTGTTGATACTAGTTGATAACTTCTCTTCGAGATCGATAACAGTCTAAGTACGTTACGTCTAGTAATGTCTGGACAATAGAATAAATATAATATACTTTCACGTACCTGGTCGTGTTTTCTAGAAGTTCAATAAGCTGTCAAGACGGTTTACAAAAACCAACTCACTTTAGCTACAAGGTTAAGTTGCCTTGTTTAATCGTGGGCGCCACACGGATTTATTTTGGGAAAATCCCGTGGAAAACCCATGAATAGAATCAATTAATGATTTAAAAAAAGTTAAAATAATTGTTTATTACCTTTATGGCAATGCTATTCAAAATATTTAATCACAACTGAAGGTTGTTTTGATTCTTCTTGAATGAAATATTTAGTTACTTTTTAGAAATAAATTAAGTCGAGTTATGCTGTTAATAATGGGTTTTTTATTCATACCCTTGATAGAGAATTCAAACAAATATAATTAAAAACATACAATGATGTACAATTGTAAATAAGTTATTACATACCCTGTAAGGCTTGCTCAGAGCATAATAAATACATCTGGTTAAGTCCAGATATTTCTTTTTACTTTAAACATTAATTTTATTTAAATCTCAGGTGTAAGTTCTTTGAGACACAAAAAAGAAAGTTTATGCCTACACAACAGCTAATGAATTTCTGATATAAGGTAGACTAGTAATGTCTTTGATGTTGCTATTACAAACAAAAATAAAAATAACCTATATTATAGGTTATGCGTTCGTCACGCTTGGTTTATGATTTACAACGTTATATTTTGAGAACACTTATAACTAACATTCAGCTTAACTAATATTGACAAATTCATTAAATAAATTTAGACATGGTGTAATATAGAAAAATGTTTCAGTGTTTTTGCGTCAGTACAGATCAGTGTATCAAAACGTACAGGTTATGGCGCTCGTAGTAAAATGAATAAATGTTTACACTGTTACCTGGTGTTTTAATCTTTCGATTAAAATTTCAATTAACACCTCGATAATCGGATTATAATGATTATCGTTATCCACTACACACGCACAAGAACAGAGAATTTCGATCCACTTCTGACTTAAAGGATCATAAATAATACTATTTAATTCTTTCTGCTGTTCATTATTCTTCCCGCACTTAATGAAATAATACTGCACATAATCACAACGATTCTTTGTAGAATATCTTGAAGTAGTTGTAGGTTGTTGTCAAACTGTTTCCTTTGATGTACTATGGTAATGACGCTATCAGTAATTAAAAATTTTGAGATGGCCAGCGCACGTTCCACGCTGAATGAGATTAAGAAGTGTCTGCTGAAAATCAGTTCCAGCTCCTTTTATACCCGACCCCTTGATCGGCTCTAGGCAACATTGTTAATTACTAAGAAATTTTGTCATTGGCTTAGACAGGTGTGTCGAACGTGACGTATTGTCTTTTCAACCGTCAAAAACGGTTTCCTAACTGCCAAACGCTGAGATGATTGACAGTTGTCGATGTTATTAGTGTTGATAACCAAATTTCTTAAGCCTATTTTGTAAATGATGCTAACGCCTTTCACGCACTTAATATAGTTGCGATTGGGGCTGTATCGCCATCAAATTAAAGAATATTTTGTCCTCTTTAATTTGATATAGTTTGATACCGAGTTAATTTCACTTTTACTGACATTGCTACACAATCAATGTTCAGGTACACTATTTCGCACTGTCGTCTGTTTACCGAAATCGGCGTTTATACACTCTGAATAATATAGTATATGTTCTACATCGCGCTTTATCACTCAAACGTTTATGTGAGAACACTATTAACTCTGTACTGATATTTAATTACTGTACCTTATGAATAAACCTTAACTTTATACATTGTAATGAACTGTTCCTACCTACTATGATATTTCGTTTCACATTAATTTGCTCTATTCTACTAACTAACAATTGAATTATAAATTATATCATTTTAATAATGCTTATTGCTATGTTTGAGCATAACAATTGTTAAGTGTAGGTGACCTACATTTATATTACTTCCTAATAATCACCTCATTGATGATTGTTTGGTCTAGGCCTTGTTAAGGCATACCGTTTATACTGGAATTCTGCCTTAAAAGCTTTTATTAGTTCACAATTCGGTAACCTTGCTGAGGTAGCTTATTGGTATAAGATTCCCTCTTACAAACGTGTTTATTTGTCATAAGTATATTCGAGATTGAAATATAGCTTCATTTTCATTTTGTGGCCATTGCTAATTTTAGTTCTTGGCCTCAATAATTACTAGTCATGGTGGATTTATTATCAGCCAAATGCTGATTCTGATCTCACATTATTCAGATTCTTATTTAATCATTTTTTAGTAACATATCATATTCTGTTTACATTATTCACTGACTCGCTTGACAGCTTAAAGTGAATTTAAATTGTCCATCAGTTTGTGTCAGTTATAGTCTGGTTGTAGTGTCAAACAGTATTTGGGTTTACTGTTTCCGGTGGCACTTCTGCTTCTTTCTTCTTCCATGATTCCTCTCTTCTTGGTTATTCTTATCATTACCTTATCTATTTATATTATCGTTATGTACTTATTAAACTTGATAGTATATGTTTAGGTTATGTAACATCTGGTTATGTTACATATACTCCCCCCTCAAAATTGATAATTTGAGAAAAAAATTTGATCTTTTGATAAAATTATCATTTCATGTCAGTTTTTTGCATATTACTACTGTTTTTTGTCTTGTACTCTTTACATTGATCTTTAACATACTATTAGTGTGTTACACTAGCTTGATTGCTTGCCTAGTGATATTATTCTTAGTTTACTAGTATTTTTTCCAGTTACTTACATTTTAAGTCATCTAATTACAATAGGTCTTATTTCTTAAATTAACAATTTCCTGTCTTATATACATTTCTCTTTTTTCTTACATATTTCTCTCTTTATGATAACCTCAATGGTTCTTATATTTTATATCTCATAGATTTTTTTTTTCATAATAATCCTTGATACATTACAATATAACTCCCTAACTTTTGTAGTGGGTTCGGAATCAGAGTGGCTCACTGTGGCTTACATTCTCTGCCGTTCCTCAATACACATACTCAGATTCAGAGGCATACTCTTCTCTGTCTGAGAAAAAAATAAACATTGCACCTGGCAATAGTTGCACTATCACAACACATAAAATATAATACATATCAT
The DNA here is from genome assembly GCA_034769895.1 of Magicicada septendecula. NCBI lineage: Eukaryota > Metazoa > Arthropoda > Insecta > Hemiptera > Cicadidae > Magicicada > Magicicada septendecula. Next base: position 310,670,747 of record CM068373.1, on the reverse strand, counting down.
TCATTTTCAATAATATAATATCTCAATATAATATTCAAGGTATCAGAGGCTTTCATTTGTATCACATTTCCTTCTCTTATACTTTCTAACATACTTTCTTTTCACAGGTAATTATTTCTTTTCAGATTTGACATTCTCGACTATGCTTTTTTATTAGCCGTATCGTTACTTTTTATACTAGTTGGCAATTGTTTTAGTTTACTTTGAGTATCCTTAAAATTACACACTTACATTGATGCTTATATAATTATGCGGTTGTTTTTCACATATAGAGTCTATAATATTTTATTTTCACAATAGTCTACAAGTTTTTCTTTCTCTCGCTAGTAATTTATACTTATCCTGAATTATCAGGTTTTACAATATTCATATATAAAATGATCTTGGTTAGATGTTCTCTGACATATTTTGCTACATACAATATTTGATAGTTACAACACAATGTGATAATATAATAACAATATATTGATATCTAAATTTATAGACATTCTTGGGGTTACATGGTTCATTTAATAAACGTTTTTCTCTCTCTTTACTTTCCATAATAATATCCTTCTTTCATGTTACACTCTTTGTTATTCCTCTTCTCTACTCCTTCAAGTGATGGTGGTTTTCACTTATTCTGGATGATTTTAATTCTCTTTTATGGAGTATACAATATTTGATAATTACAATATAATGTGGTAATACAATAACAACATATTAATATCTGATTTTATAGACATTCTTGGGGTTACATGGTTCATTTAATAAACATTTTTTCTCTCTCTTTGCTTTCCATAATAATATCCTTCTTTCATATTACACTCTTTGTTATTCTTCTTCTCTACTCCTTCAAGTGATGGTGGTTTTCACTTATCCTGGATGATTTTAATTCTTTTTTATGGAGTATACAATATTTGATAATTGCAATAAACATTTAGCTACATACCATATTCATTTGGTAAACATTTTTTCTCTTTTTTTTTTAAGTATAGCATAGCAATTTTAGTTATAAAAGAGTAGTAGTTCCTCTCTAAATTAATCTAACATAGGAGTATTTAAAGTAAGTTTATGTCATTATCCTCGGTATATTTTAGTTATATGCCACTATTGGCTCTCTATGACATAATAGATGTCTTTTTTTTTTTTTTTTTTTTTTTTTTTTTTTTTTTTTTTTTTTTTTTTTTTCTATCCTTTAGTGTGATAGATCTGGTTCTTTTTTAACAAGTAACAAATAGTTTGGCCTATACCTTAATCCTACACACTTTTTGTAACACAATAGGGCAAATAGGTTTGCTATAGACAATTAGTTACCTTCAATAATTTGGGCATAATACGTGATCCTTCTAATCACTAAATGAGTCCGTTTATAGTAATCATTTTTAAAACATATTTTTTCCTTTTTATACTCTAAATATTCTGGTGATCAATGTCGCCTACCACTATAACTTATCTGCTCTTAACAGTAATCGCTTTTATGGTCTATATACACGGGGTTATTTTGTGCTTTTCCACTCTATTGGGTTCATTATTGGGGACAATTACGTTACACAGGTGTCCTTTCCCATATCAGTTTCTAGTATTACATGTTTGGGATATTTGGCATATGTTCAGTACTCTGTAATTACCTATCCTAACCAATTTCTTTAATTATAGTACTTCTTCAATGACGTTTGGTTGTAGGTTCCTTTGACCCTTTTATTTATCATGTCAGTGAGTTCATAGGTATTGTTTTCGTGGTCTTTTGTGATAGTATATGGGCCGATGTATAGTACTAGTAGTTTCTTTGTGATGCCCTCCATGGTGCTGGGCAGCTCCCTGTTTCTCAGTAATACCTGATCTCCTATTTTATACTTTATTATCCAGGTTGGCGCTTGCTGTTTATACTTTCTTTTTCGTTGTTCCAACTTCTCCATGATCTTGTTGTGGTATTGGATCCTATTAAATTGATACTCTGGACTCTGAGGGAACTTAATTATGTCACTGATCTCTCTGGGTGGAGGCTTTTCGAACATGGCATTGTATGGGGTGGTGTCAATTGACTGGTGGTACGCTAAATTGATAAAATCTTCGTAGCTGGGATGTACCCACTCCACTGTCTTTGTTGATTTGCACAATAAGTCCTAAGAATCCGTCCAACCTCTCTTAACACTCTTTCTGAGGGATTGCTACTGGGATGGTACACTGCAGTTTTGTACGTTTTTATTCCATGTTCCAGTAGTGTGTCCTTCCATCTCCGTCCTTTGAATTGGGTACCATGGTCCGTGATTATGGTTTTCGGGCAGCCTACCTTAGGTATGTAATTCTGTGTTATTAGGTTGAGTATCTTGTTGGTGGTTGCTCGATTCATTGGGTATAGTTTCACATATTTAGTATAATGGTCGAAGATAATTAATAAGTATTTGTATTGTTGTCGACCTCCACTTCTGGGAAATGGACCACAGATGTCTACAAAAACTTTCTCTAGTTTCGCCGAAGATGTTATGGGAATCATCTGTCCCTCCTTCCTTTCATTTGTGCATTTCACCATCTGGCATATCTGACAAGTTCTAATATATCTCCTCACCCTTCTGTTTATGTCCTTTATGTACATGTGTTCCTCCAACGCCTTTATCACTTTAATAGCACCCATGTGCCCATAACGAACATGGTAATCTGTGATTATGTCCTTCTCTATTGTTTTAGGTATTACTAATTTCCAAACATTATCGTGACATTTAGTTTTAATAAATAATATATTTTTAACTACACAGTAATAAGGGATTATTCTTTCATCTTGATTGTCCAATCTTTGGAAAATTCGCGTTAATTTATTGTCTTGTCTTTGGTGGAACCCTACCTCTTTGATAATGCCTTCTAACTCTGTACGGCTTTTCAAGATGTTATAAACTTTGGCTAGTGTTTCTTTTTCACCTTCATAAGTTTGATTGGTAATGTTTACTCGTGATAGCACGTCGGCGGCGATGTTCTTCTTGCCAGGGACGTACTCCCAACTAATGTTGTACTCTTGTAGGACCAATGTCCACCTTGCTAACCGCCCATGGTTCAATTTGCAGTTCTTTAAAAAGGATATGGACTTGTGGTCTGTCCTAACGGTAACAGAATATCCTAATATGTAGGTGCGGAATTTTCCACATGCAAAAACTACGCTTAGTAGTTCTTTTTCCGTTACATTATAATTTCTCTCACACTTATTCAGAGTCCGGCTCGCGAAGCTTATTACAAGATGGTTTCCATCATCGTCTTCCTGGTATAGGGTGGAGCCTAAACTGATGTCACTGGCATCACAATTCACGTAGAAAGGTTTATCAAAGTCTGGATGGTGTAATATTACTGTCTCTAAAAATTTGGTTTTGATCTGTTGAAATATACTTTCTTGTGCTGGACCCCATGTCCATTTATCCTTTGAGTACAATTGCGGAGACAATCTGGTTGTTAGTTCCGAATAATTGTTCTGAAACTTTCGATAATAATTGCATAACCCTAAAAATGATTGTAATTGTTTCTTATTCCTGGGAGTGGGGAACTTTTGTATGGCTTCGATTTTTTCTGTGGATGGAGTTATCCCTAATTCGGTTAGTTGGAATCCTAAAAATTGCACCTCCTTCGCAATAAGTTGGGATTTTTCCAGCTTTAAGGTAATATGGTTTTCTGATAATTTGTTTAGTACATGGTCTACCCTCTGACAATGTTCCACCCAGTTTGTAGACGTTATTAACAGGTCGTCCACGTAGACGGTAGTGAATTTAAGTGCTTCCTGTCCTAACACCTGGTCCATGCATTGTATGAATATTGCCACTGAATTTATTAACCCGAAGGGCAACCTCTTAAAGTGATAATTGCGTCCCTCAAATATAAAAGCAACATATTTTCGACTGTTGGGATGCAACTCTACTTGCCAATATCCGCAGACCGTATCCCATGAGCTTATGAATTGTACACCATGGAACCTTTTTAGAATCTCCTCGATTTCGCCTGGAGATGTCCGGTTATTGACTAAATGTTTGTTTATTTCTCTCGCATCCAAACAGAGCCTCACCTTACCATTTTTCTTTTTAATTGCTACAATAGGGCTGGTATAAGGGGGACTGGCTGTGTTCTATTATATCGTCCTTTAACAGTTGGTTGATTTCGGAGCGGACCGCCTCTTTCAGGGAGTATGCGATGGGGTAAGATTTGCGGTTGAAGTTAACCGGTTCTCTGAAATTTAATACACATTGGTAATTCTTAACCTTTCCTGGGAGATCTGAAAATACGTGTCTATACTGGTCATATATGTTTATTAATCTTTCAAGTTGGCCTGGACTTGGTGATTTTGTTCGGTTGGTTGACTGGAACTGTCTTATCTCTCTAATCTTTTCTTCCCATAAATTATCGTTATCGTTAGTGTATTCCAGCTCATGCCTGGATGTGTGGTATCTAGGGTTGGTTGTGCTTTGGAGGTGGTATACCGTTCTCTCTGGGGGAAATTCCCTGTTTCCAACAATATCTGCAGTCCAATCTGTGTCAGACATTTTTAACGTTAACTTATTTATACTTAAATCACTTATGGCTGAGTGCCTTCGTAAAATATCGCAGCCGATTAAACTACGAAATGGCAAACCCGTTGCTATTAAAAATATCATCGGTATCTTAACACCTTGACTGGTTACTTCTAACCTAACCTGCTTCTTCACCGACTTATTTTGGCGTCCCGTAGCTCCTATCAGGATAATGTTAGTAACAGGCAAAGTTGGTATGATAGCTCTGCTTTCTTCCTGAATACGATTGAGCTCGGTGCTATCCATTAGGGAAACGTTAGCTCCAGTGTCGATCATTAAGGTGACAGTTACTTCATTAATTTTAGCCGTCACGTACACGATATCGTGGGTGCACTGATGGTGATTATTTACTTCCTCTTCTAATAATTCCTGTCTTATGTTTTTCAGGTAATGGTTGTATAAAATGGTAATTTTATTTGGACTTGTGCCGTAATCATACCCAATAGAGTGGTTCAGCGAGGGGTTTATGTTGTCATAATTTCTCACTGCCGCGAGGAGTTTAAAGAGCTGGTGCTCTCCTCTTGGCGCCTGTCTTGATTATCTACATGATTTCTATCGTCCGTTGTCGTACGTCCTCCATGATGGTCTGGTTCCTGGTCAGGAACGAAGTGCACTTGTGGCCGGTAGTCGCTGTTGCGGCTGTCGCCCGCGACGCTGTTACTTCTCCACCGTCCTCCTCTTATACTTCCTCTCTCTCCATTGAAACTGTTTCGTCGCTGGTAGTACCGCCTTCTACCGGGGTCGAAGTTAGCTTGCAAATGATTAGCTCGACGATATTGTGGTGGTGGATTATTCCCGCCTTGGTTTGGTGGTCGGTTGGTATTATTATTATTATAATTGGGTCGCCGGCTGTTATTATTATTATTATGGCTACCGTTATTATTATTATTGTTACTACTTTGGTTATTCGGCCTACTGTTATTGTTATTATTATTATTGTTGTTATAATTTTGGTTTGGATGGTTATTATTATTAAAATTACTCCTGTAATTTCTGAAGTTGTTATTATTATTATTGTTTATGTTACCGCCCCTATCATTAGAATGGTTATTCCTTCGACGACTCCTTCGGTAATACCCTTCATGTTCCTGATCCTCGAGCAATGCGGACATCGCTTGTATAGTTTTAATTTGCCCCCACTGACGTGCCTTAGCGACACCCTCTTCAAAGTGGTACGACAGTTTAGTAACGAGGCATTCTTCAGGTATTTTTGTTTCTAAATTGCGCGCTAGACACACCTGACCCAAGAAATAGGAAGTCATGGTTCCTCCTCTGCCCGCATCATATTTACCGTGGCATATGTGATCGCGTACTATGTTTTGTGTGGCCTCTGACCAATATTTCGCGCGGAATTGAGTCTTGAATTCCTCGTAACTGTTGACTTCGTGGTGCGTTGCAGTCCACCAATTATCATATATTTCCTTGAAATACTCATCTATCAAGCTTCTTATGTTGTTCCATCTGGTCTCTCGGATTCGTGCCAAGTTTTCTTCAACGCGTGCTAAGAATTCAATAGGGGTTTTCCGATAGTTTTTAAAATTAATCGCGTCGCGGTTGTCATTTGGTAGCAGATACTGACCTTGGATAGGACGGTTGCGAATGACTTCAATTTCTTCCCGCATTTGCACGATTTCTTGTTGTCTTAGTTCCTCAATTCTTTCCCGATTAGCGACGGTTAAATTTCTTACCGCGTCTACTGATGTACTTACTTCCTCACAGCGCTCACCTACGTCGGTCCTCACCCGCTTAATTTCCTCTTGACTCATTCTTTTCAAGGATTCTATTCGGGCTTCAGTCACCTCCTCTATGATGTCGATCCTCCCGTCGACCTCTTCCCTAGTTCGCTTCAAATCCTGGTCTTGCTGTTCGCACCTTTTGTTTGCTTCAGTTATTTCTTCCCTCACGACCGCTATTTCCACGTCTATTCTGGTGTTAATCTTCTCATTACCTTCTTCCATCCTCCGGCTAATTTCAGTTAATGTGGTGTTCAACTCTTCTCTGATGGCTCTACTGTTGTCATCTATTTTATTGTTTAACATGTCCATGGATCTATGTGTATTGTCTATCCTTTTATTCAAGTCTTCTTTCAGTGACTCCACATTTTTACTAATAGACTCTATGTTTTTATTCAAGTGACGATGATTCTCCTTTATTGACTCTATATTTTTATTTAAATCTTCCTTTAAGGCTTCCATGTTTTTGTTATTCTTGAGACTATCTTCCTTCAAAGTTCGACTATCTTCCTTCAAAGTTCGACTATCTTCCTTCAATGATTCCATCATTCTCCTCATCCATTCTTGGAAGGCTGTTTCTCCTGATTGCGCGACTCCCTCAGCTTGTCTGGGTTGGTTGTCGACCCTCACTTCTACTTCCGGTCCTACCTGGGGTGTTTCTTCGGTACGAGTTTCTATATTATTAATGGTAATGACTTCCATCTCGTGTGTGGGTTGTGTCTCATATGTCTCTGTCTCTAGTTGTGCTTCTCCTACCCGACTGTCCTTATATCTCGTATCATATTGATGGGTGTGTGGCATGTTTTGACTGTGTGACATGTGTGACAAAGCAATTTAAAATGTAACATTCGAGGTTACTAAAAGTGTGTTTACAATTGTAGAATTATAATTGTCTGAAAAGAATTCCCTTAGATAAACAAATAAAATAGTTGTGTTAATATTATTCAAATACTAGCTTTGCTTAAGTTTAATAGTAAAGTATAATAGTTGGTCGCTTGATGATGGTGATCGTCTTGTTGATACTAGCTGTGAAACTTCTCTTCCAGATCGATAACAGTATAAGTACATTACGTCTAGTAATGTCTGGACAATAGAATAAATATAATATACTTTCACGTACCTGGTCGTGTTTTCTAGAAGTTCAATAAGCTGTCAAGACGGTTTACAAAAACCAACTCACTTTAGCTACAAGGTTAAGTTGCCTTGTTTAATCGTGGGCGCCACACGGATTTATTTTGGGAAAATCCCGTGGAAAATCCATGAATAGAATCAATTAATGATTTAAAAAAAGTTAAAATAATTGTTTATTACCTTTATGGCAATGCTATTCAAAATATTTAATCACAACTGAAGGTTGTTTTGATTCTTCTTGAATGAAATATTTAGTTACTTTTTAGAAATAAATTAAGTCGAGTTATGCTGTTAATAATGGGTTTTTTATTCATACCCTTGATAGAGAATTCAAACAAATATAATTAAAAACATACAATGATGTACAATTGTAAATACGTTATTACATACCCTGTAAGGCTTGCTCAGAGCATAATAAATACATCTGGTTAAGTCCAGATATTTCTTTTTACTTTAAACATTAATTTTATTTAAATCTCAGGTGTAAATTCTTTGAGACACAAAAAAGAAAGTTTATGCCTACACAACAGCTAATGAATTTCTGATATAAGGTAGACTAGTAATGTCTTTGATGTTGCTATTACAAACAAAAATAAAAATAACCTATATTATAGGTTATGCGTTCGTCACGCTTGGTTTATGATTTACAACGTTATATTTTGAGAACACTTATAACTAACATTCAGCTTAACTAATATTGACAAATTCATTAAATAAATTTAGACATGGTGTAATATAGAAAAATGTTTCAGTGTTTTTGCGTCAGTACAGATCAGTGTATCAAAACGTACAGGTTATGGCGCTCGTAGTAAAATGAATAAATGTTTACACTGTTACCTGGTGTTTTAATCTTTCGATTAAAATTTCAATTAACACCTCGATAATCGGATTATAATGATTATCGTTATCCACTACACACGCACAAGAACAGAGAATTTCGATCCACTTCTGACTTAAAGGATCATAAATAATACTATTTAATTCTTTCTGCTGTTCATTATTCTTCCCGCACTTAATGAAATAATACTGCACATAATCACAACGATTCTTTGTAGAATATCTTGAAGTAGTTGTAGGTTGTTGTCAAACTGTTTCCTTTGATGTACTATGGTAATGACGCTATCAGTAATTAAAAATTTTGAGATGGCCAGCGCACGTTCCACGCTGAATGAGATTAAGAAGTGTCTGCTGAAAATCAGTTCCAGCTCCTTTTATACCCGACCCCTTGATCGGCTCTAGGCAACATTGTTAATTACTAAGAAATTTTGTCATTGGCTTAGACAGGTGTGTCGAACGTGACGTATTGTCTTTTCAACCGTCAAAAACGGTTTCCTAACTGCCAAACGCTGAGATGATTGACAGTTGTCGATGTTATTAGTGTTGATAACCAAATTTCTTAAGCCTATTTTGTAAATGATGCTAACGCCTTTCACGCACTTAATATAGTTGCGATTGGGGCTGTATCGCCATCAAATTAAAGAATATTTTGTCCTCTTTAATTTGATATAGTTTGATACCGAGTTAATTTCACTTTTACTGACATTGCTACACAATCAATGTTCAGGTACACTATTTCGCACTGTCGTCTGTTTACCGAAATCGGCGTTTATACACTCTGAATAATATAGTATATGTTCTACATCGCGTTTTATCACTCAAACGTTTATGTGAGAACACTATTAACTCTGTACTGATATTTAATTACTGTACCTTATGAATAAACCTTAACTTTATACATTGTAATGAACTGTTCCTACCTACTATGATATTTCGTTTCACATTAATTTGCTCTATTCTACTAACTAACAATTGAATTATAAATTATATCATTTTAATAAATGCTTATTGCTATGTTTGAGCATAACAATTGTTAAGTGTAGGTGGCCTACATTTATATTACTTCCTAATAATCACCTCATTGATGATTGTTTGGTCTAGGCCTTGTTAAGGCATACCGTTTATACTGGAATTCTGCCTTAAAAGCTTTTATTAGTTCACAATTCGGTAACCTTGCTGAGGTAGCTTATTGGTATAAGATTCCCTCTTACAAACGTGTTTATTTGTCATAAGTATATTCGAGATTGAAATATAGCTTCATTTTCATTTTGTGGCCATTGCTAATTTTAGTTCTTGGCCTCAATAATTACTAGTCATGGTGGATTTATTATCAGCCAAATGCTGATTCTGATCTCACATTATTCAGATTCTTATTTAATCATTTTTTAGTAACATATCATATTCTGTTTACATTATTCACTGACTCGCTTTACAGCTTAAAGTGAATTTAAATTGTCCATCAGTTTGTGTCAGTTATAGTCTGGTTGTAGTGTCAAACAGTATTTGGGTTTACTGTTTCCGGTGGCACTTCTGCTTCTTTCTTCTTCCATGATTCCTCTCTTCTTGGTTATTCTTATCATTACCTTATCTATTTATATTATCGTTATGTACTTATTAAACTTGATAGTATATGTTTAGGTTATGTAACATCTGGTTATGTTACAATATATATATATATATATATATATATATATATATATATATATATAAAATATAAAAGATTAATAGTCTTCATAATGGAATAGTAATAATAATGGTAATAATAATAAGGAAATCACATCAGCGTCATAAAAATGTCTCCTTTTTGTACACCCCAGAGTAGTTTAGGAGAGACAGGGCTGGGCTGTTCAGCATGCAGTGAAGGTATTGTGGCTACAAAAGTACTTTGGGACTTTACCTGCCTTTATTATCCCGGGGCCTTCTCTCAGATATTTGCTTCCAAGCAGTGATGACCTGGGGGATGAAAAACTTATATCAGTTTTAATGTCCAGCTTTTCAGTTGAAATCAGAACTGCTATTATGTGACATACTTTTAAATCAAACTAAAAAATTTGAGTACTTTTCATGAAATTGACAAACTGCTATTGACTCATGATTACTGAAGTTTTATTTGATGATTGTAAACGCTTTAGTTTACACATTGATTACAAAATTAATTTTTTAAAATTACAAAATTATTTAAAAACAAAATATAAAAATTACCTATAACAGTAATAAGACATATTTTGACAGAATCAAACCTAAAACATGTAAATTAATTCTTAATTTAAATGGAGCATATAAAATTGAATGCTCTGACTGTAACAAATTTTATTTAGGCCAAACTAAAAACGTTTAAAAGAAAGATATATTCAACACCATAAGTCATATTGTTACGACGGTCTACTGATCGTCGTATGGTACAGTGGAAAACAAAATTCAAAACACCAATTAAGTCACTAATCACCAGCTTTAATTATCACAATTAAACAGTTTGTAATCAACAAGATAGTCTCTTACAACAAATCAAATAAAAATTGTTCACACGTAATAAAATATCGGTATGGAGAACCATACATGACTTCCATGTTCTAAGATTTATATTTAAAATCATTTACGAAATGAAATGTTTCCATAGAAACTACTTCTTTCCACTTATTGCTTCAGCCTTAACCGCAGTACTATGGTTACTAACGTATACCACCACACGTTATCGCACTCGATTTTCACTGATGATGGTAGTCGACAGCGCTGCTGAAACGTCTGCTTTTGCAGAAAACATTGGACTACGGCCAAACAGCCCGGGAAGGAATTTTAACAACAAACTACTACTTTGTTGCCGATAACGTAGTACAAATAAAAATTATCCCCTCCCCCTTCAACTATATTTTTCATTTATAGAAAACTACTCCCACCCCATTCAACTAGCCTCTTCACTTATAGATATTTCATCTACGTTTCTATAGTGGATTATTAACATCTTCTTATCAGGATACTTTATTTATCAAAATTAATTACTTTACTCTTGTTACAACAAAAAATGTTTCGGGTAAACTGCCCTTTCCCCGTAACCAATCTTCACCAAATTCAATAGGCCTTGAGTCTTCTACAACTCAGGCACATATGTAAAAAATTATTTGATTCTGTTTGAATTTACGGCAGTTATCGTTCGTCATGAAAACATTTCTCTTGTTACAACATGAAATGTTGCAGGTAAACTACCCCTTTCCCTTAACCGATCTTCACCAAAATCAACAGGCCTTGAGTTCTCTACAATTAAGGTATGCATGCAAAACATTATTTGATTCTGTTTGAATGTGCGGCAGTTATCGTTCGTCATAGAAACAATTACTCTTGTTAAAACATGACAAGTGGCAGGTAAACTACCCCTTTCCCTTAACCGATCTTCACCAAAATCAACAGGCCTTCAAATCTTTACAATTCAGGAATGTATGGAAAATTTATTTGATTCTCTTTGAATTTATGGCAGTTATCGTTCGTCATAAAAAAGATTACCCTGGTTAAAACATAAAATGTGGCATGTAAACTACCCCTTTCCCTTAACCGATCTTCACTAAAATCAACAGGCCTTCAGTCTTTTACAATTGATGAACATATGCAAAAAAATATTTGATTTTGTTTGAATGTGTGGCAGTTATCATAGAAAAAATGACCGTTGTTAAAACAAAAAATGTTGCAGGTAAACTACCCCTTTCCCTTAACCGATCTTCACCGAAATCAACAGACTTTGAGTTCTCTATAGCTCAGGAAGGTATGCAAAACATTATTTGTTTCTGATTGAATTTACGGCAGTTATCATTCATCATAGAAAAAATTACCCATGTTAAAACATAAAACGTTGCAGGTAAACTACCCCTTTCCCTAAACTGATCTTCAACAAAAACAATAGGTCTTGAGAACTCTATATTTCAAGGTTGTATGCAAAATATTATTCAATTCTGTTTGAATTTACAGCAGTTATTGTTCGTCATGGAAAAATTTCTCTTGTTACAACATAAAATGTCGCAGGTAAACTACCCCTTTCCCGTAACCGATCTTCACCAAAATCAACAGGCATTGAGTTCTCTACAATTTAGGGATGTATGCAAGAACTTATTTGATTACATTTGAATTTACGGCAGTTATCGTTCGTCATAAAAAAAATTAACCTTGTTATCACATAAAAGGTTGCAGGTAAACTACCCCTTTCTCGTAACTGATCTTCACCAAAATCAATAGGTCTTGAGTCCTCTACAATTCAGGGATGCATGCAAAACATTATTTGATTCTGTGTGAATGTGCGGCAATTATCGTTCGTCATAGAAAAAATTACAGTTGTTAAAACATTAAAGGTGGCCGGTAAACTACCCCTTTCTCTTAACCGATCGTCACCAAAAGCAATAGGCCTTCAGTTCTTTACAACTCAGGAACGTATGCAATACATTATTTGATTCTCTTTGAATTTACGGCAGTTATCGTTCGTCGTAGAAAAAATTACCCTTCTTTAAACTTAAAATGTTGCAGTTAAACTACCCCTTCCCTGAACCTATCTTCACCAAAATCAACAGACCTTAAGTACTTAAAACTTCAGGAATGTATGTAAAAAATTATTTGATTCTGATTGAATTTACGGCAGTTATTATTAGTCATAGAAAAAATTACTTATGTTGAAACATAAAGTGTTGCAGGTAAACTACCCCTTTCCCTAAACCGATCTTCAACAAAAACAATAGGTCTTGAGAACTCTACTATTCAGAGTTGCATGCAAAATATTATTTGATTATGTTTGAATTAGGGCTGTTATCGTTTGCCATAGAAAATACCCTTGTTAAAACATAAAATGTTGCAGTTAAACTATGCCTTTGCCATAACCGATCTTAATCAAAAACAATAGGTCTGGAGAACTCTACAATTCACGGCTGTATGCAAAACATTATTTGATTATGTTTGAATTTGCTGCTGTTATCGTTTGCCATAGAAAAATTTACCCTTCATTAAAAAAAAAGTTGCAGGTAAACTACCCCTTTACCTTAACCGATCTTCACAAAAAACAATAGGTCTTGAGAACTCTACAATTCACGGCTGTATGCAAAACATTATTTGATTCTGTTTGAATTTGCGGCTGTTATTGTTTCCCATAGAAAAAAAATCTACAGATACACAGACAGACACACACAGACACTTTTCGAAAAATGACTTTTTTTCATGTTTTGAGGGTACTACAATCAGAATCTTCAATAATCTCTAACACGATTTTTTTTGCCATCACCATACTTCAATTTCCTTATGGAACATGGAAGTAAAATGTCAACTGATATAAAACAATTGTATTACAATTGTCCTGGAGAATTATAAAACACATAACATTTCGCCACAATACTTCAAACCGCACTGTGTAAATCGCCACTCAAATGCACTGTGTAATCGGCCGACAATAACTGAACTGAGTGGCGCTGAAGCCTTGTATTTATACCCCGCTCAGACACCAGATCATTCCACATACTATTCATTAGCGCTAAACTAGGACGTAATTGATTGCGGCCTTGACACAGTGCGCAATTTTTGCGATGTCTAGAAAAGTCTCGCAAACACATGTTAAAGCCGCACCCAACATTACAGCCGGATTCTTCTGGAACATTCAGGAAACACTTAGATTGTTCTGTAGCCCCTCTTTCCTTTTATTCTTTTCTTACTCATTTTATTTTATTTTATATTAAAATTTAAAGTTTCTATGTTCTTATTTATTCTTTTGAAAGAGAGGCTACAAGTTATTTAGAACTAGGCGAGAGCCTAGAGAAGCTAAAATTGTGCTGGGTCCAGTATGATGGGACTTGCAATGAAACACTGATCTTGAGATAACAACAACAATTTATTGTTCTAGGCTAGTACAACATATGAGCCCCTAAAGGCAAGATAACTAAGTCTTTTGATTGTTAAATATAATTTCATTAATATGTGCCTTGCCAAAGTGGAGCAAGGAATAATAACTATTAACAGCACTAAGTATTGAATGAGTATTAATATCTGAATGATCATTGACTAGTGCATCGTGGAAAGTTACATAAATAACAATAATATAATTATACAATGGCACACAACTTCGACCTGCAAGTAATCATATTTTTATAACACGACATAAATACACAGAAATATACACATGCATAATTAATATGACAATGTAACAATCATGTAAAACAAACACACACATATGATTGACATCAACAAATGTTTACAGATAAATAACCCATCACATGTTCACCCCGGTTATCAGCGCCTATAAGTATCTTGTTCAGCACCCATAACCCCCTTATTCTGACCAAGTGTCCGGCCCCCTTTAATGTTTAATTAATAAGTGACTAAACCCCCCCCCCAAAACCTTCATTAAAATCTCCCAGGAGTGGAGCAGACATGCCCCACGTTTTAATAAAATAAGAAGTAACTAAATGTATAATGTAAACCCAGCGGCCTGCGCACAAATCCCAAGCCGATGTCTAATCATCAATTTAAATCCCATCAATTACGATAATGAAGAGTAGCATCACAAGGTTAACATGGATGTCCGGTTGCCTAACTGCATTTTATATTTCCTTTTACTTTCAAAACAGAATTTGTAAAAATAGTGGAACGTGACCACCATGAATATTGATAACTGAACTGATTAATCTTGTATTGTTTAATGGTTAATTAATTGTTATAGTGAGCCATAAAATTTATCGTTACAAAATTTACTATGGTAAAATACAAACTGTGACAATGGTAAGTTTAAAGTGTACAATTAGCTAAAAACGGAATCTAAAACATGAATTTTGTAAAAACGGAATCTAAGTCATGAAGGTATTAAAACCAGCTCACAGTCTTCCAAAAACTTAACTACCGGCAGGGTCAAGCATCGGGCGAGATCTAGCAAGATCTGACACATACAGACCTGCAGTGGACGTCTCCTATGGGAGTCGACCACGGTATAAAACATCTCCCAGATTATGAATGAATAATAAAATACATGCCCACCTGAACCAAAAGATCCGTTAACATAACCATCCCAACATGCTTAAAACATAAACAGATTTAGATTCAACTCCATCTACCGAACTCCCCTCGACCCGGGCGGTGCGTGACCCTGGCCGAGTTTACACTCTCAGAACGAGATATACATGACAGTAATAGAGGAGGCGTAAGCCTTACAAATTACAAATAATACATGCCACCCATTGTCCAGAAATAACTGTCCAAACTGGAGCGTCTGCATAAAAGTGTCACAGAGTTTATCGGCCACAAAATTTAGAATGATATGGTTAAATTTCACCTGGTTTGAAGCGTGGGTCTGAGGGTTCTGTAGTGTGTATCCAGTCCATCCTTCCAGCTGACATAGCTGACGAAGGTTTTGAAATTACAGCACCTGAGGCAGTTGTTCGGCCTTCCTTCCGGAGCGGGGCAGATTCCCGGCTACATCGGAAACCCTGCACAATTATATCTGGGATTACTCATAAGTTCATAAAACACACACTAGCACATTTACCCGCTGACATTGCATGGCCTGTCCAGTTTATAAACTCCGAAAATTGACTAAGTAAAGAATGCCATTGAATGTAGTAAATCGCTTCAAAAATAACCCCATTAAAGATCTTAATACACAATATGTTCAGATATAGTCACTCCATAATAATGATAATTTGAAATAACTGTTATGCAAAAGTTTTCATGATACACTTACAGGAATTAGCAACTTTTAACAAGTCCGTGATATACACGGATTTCGGAAAATTACTGACTTACGCCCATCTGGGTTTAGTTAATTTACTAGAGTCATTACTAGATTAATATAAAACATAATCATATCATTAATGTTACAATCAATTAACCAGGGTTGAGATTAAGCATACCTAAAACAAATTTTAACCTGAAACTCGCCACGTGCTAAGGATTCACTGCAATATATATCGTAACGCATCCACTTTAATATCAATTAAAACCAATTTGTTTTTATAAATAACTAATATACATATTTTAATAGACTTACCGGAGGTCACGTAGGCTTCTACTTATCCATAGATAAGGTTGGAAGACGAAAAAACTGTTC
Source organism: Magicicada septendecula (assembly GCA_034769895.1). Taxonomy (NCBI): domain Eukaryota; kingdom Metazoa; phylum Arthropoda; class Insecta; order Hemiptera; family Cicadidae; genus Magicicada; species Magicicada septendecula. Next base: position 310,654,467 of record CM068373.1, on the reverse strand, counting down.
AATCTACTCTGTCAGCCGGGGACCAGTATGTGAAGCGCCGAGAGCCGTATTGGAACTGAACAAACTGGCTCTTGAAAAAACCGTACGTAACAGAGATAGGGCGCGCGCGAGGCGAGTGGCGGAGGGGTAGATCTCAATGACAAAGTCCGATTGACCATATCAAAGGACAATTCCTTCACGTCGACAAATACGTAACTTATAATAATGCACTATATAGATATAGGAACTTCGCCGCGTTTTCCAAAACACGGCACACCCCCACCCCAAAAGGGCAACCCGGTTGCCTCACTCTGAAACTCGGGAGAGTACCCTGCAGTGTACCCCCTCTTCTTAAAATCTCTGGTGGTCTTCGTGGATAAGGTGGCCCGGCGGCACTTGCTCCCAGGAGAACAGAGGCTCAGAAGGGAAAACGAAAGAGATGAAAGAAGACATGTAGAGTGTAAGTGTGCGGTTGCTGCACGCTGACCTGATCAGGGCCAGCCCACAGCAAAGAGGGACAGAGAAGAAAGACGAAAGAAAAGTACGGGAGCTCCCTGAGTTCCGACCTCCTGAGGCTTGTCCACCCAAGCCAGAACACGATAGCCACCTAAACAGGGCCATCTGCCCCATATACCTACGGGGTAATTCTGTAATACGACACCCCCCCATTCTACACAATACCATAACTGCACGGGCCCAGGGGAAAAGGGGCGATGACAGTCTCCACGATGCAGTGGTCCTGACGGAAAGCCATGTCAACTGTGACAATGGCACCTTTCCTACATATATATATATATATATATATGAGTTTTACAAGTGTGCTCCAAGGGCATGCCCAAAACCTACCGCGTCGACGAAGTGCACGTCCGACCTCATCGACGCGACAAGTTTCGCTCCTCTCTCTAACTCCCTTTTTTTTTTTTTTTTTTTTTTTTTTTTTTTTTTTTTTTTTTTTTTTTTTAGGAAAATCGGAAGGTGGATGGTCAAGGATGATTAAACAGTCATAGGCTAGGACTGAAGGTAAGGACCTGGCTCCCTCCGGACATAACGACGATTGGGGAAGACCAAGGCTCGCGCAGGCAGGGGCGCATCCCTGAAGTAGACGAACCCCACTGGGACTGTGGGAAACATCTACCCGCTACCCTACCATTCTCAATACCGCCCCCGGAGCACACCCTCTCAAAACCGACAACATCCCCATTCGCACAGAGACCGCCACCGTTCCCCCCCTCTCTCAGCCCGTTTACCCTTTTTTTAAATAATTTTAATTTGGAAATGTGTGCAGTAATCTCTTTAGGATTACTACCCTGCTCTTCCAATCGCGCCGTCACTGGAGACGTAAACCCCAGGATACGGTATGGCCCCGACCAACGATAACACAATTTAGCGGCTCTTTTGTCCGCGGCTGAGCTGATCGGATGGCTCTGGCAGTAGACCCAGTCGCCGGTCTGAAAGGGGTTCGGAATTCGCCCCTGATTGTATCGTCGACGGACCCGCTCGTGCGCTCGCAGCAAATTCTTCCGAGCCTCCTTCCATCTCTCCGTAGTTCCATGATCGGGCTCCCGGGGTAGAAGATCGTCAATATTCCATAAGTTAGTCAACGGGAGAGCGGGCGAGAATCCAAACATGATCTCAAAGGGCACGGCCTTATGACTGTCATGCAGGGCCGTGTTAAAAGCTAGCTGCAACCACTTCAAGTTCTGGTCCCAGGTGGTCTGTTGTTCTGCATGATAGGCGATAAGTGCGGACCGGAGATTCCTATTGAACCTCTCCGCATGGGACGGCTGTGGGTAATACGGGGAAGTGGTTACATGTTTGATACCGCTGGCGAAACACATCCGCCGGAACTCACTCGAAATGAACTGTGGTCCATTGTCGGAGACAATGATGGTCGGAAGACCGAAATGCTGAAAAACATGGTTCTGAAGTGCGCTTATGGTCAAACGAGCTGTTGCCTGCCGTAAGGGCAGTAGCCAGGCAAACTTCGAAAAAGCATCCACACAGACAAGTAGGTAAGCGTTACCTGACTTGCTATGCGGGAAGGGTCCCACGTAGTCGATGAATAGCTTCTCCATCGGTCTGCTCGCCACGTCTGATGACAACAACCCCAACTTAGTGTTTTGAGCAGGCTTGCTTAAGCCACACAGATGACATGCCTTCACCCGAGTTGCTATGTCCCTATCCATGCACTTCCAGATGAAGTTCTTCCTAATACTGGAAATGGTCTTCGAAATCCCCTTGTGGCCTCCTACTGGGGAATTGTGATAATAGCTGAAGACCATGGGCACTAACTTGCTAGGCAGCACGATCTTCGGGGCACGTCCCTTTCTTTCTCGACAACACAGGACGCCCTTGGACAAGAAGTACGGGGCCTGCGCGTTACCCTCTTTTATTTTCTGGATGACAGGACCCAGCTCTTCATCATTCAACTGATGGGGTAACACATCAGTGAAGGCTAACGGAAAGTCTAGTAGAAGAGAACAGGGTTGCTCAGATTGGACTTCACTGGGTTGGGAAAACATGCGTGACAAAGCATCTGCAACCACATTTTGAGTTCCCCTAATGTGTTGCACCTTGAACTTGAAGGATGAGATTTTAACCACCCATCTACCAATTTTACCCAGTTGCCGGGGGTGAGCAAGAAGCCAAGAGAGAGCCTGATTGTCGGTCTCGAGCAGGAACTCAGCGTGTTCCAGAAAACGCCTGAACTTATGTAGAGCGTATACCACGGCTAAACACTCTAGCTCATAGACTGATGATTTTTTTTTTTGCTGGGTCAATGTTCGTGAAATAAAGGCCACAGGCTGCCTAGCACCATCAACGACTTGGGACAGAACCGCCCCGAGCGCCACCGAACTCGCGTCCGTCTGTAAAATAAACGGTTGAGAAAAATCCGGCATCCGCAGCACCGGCGGGGAAATAATAGCTTCCTTTAGCGTTTCAAAAGCCTTCTGCTGGCTTTCGCCCCATACAAAGTTAGCCCCCTTCTTTCTCAATTCATTCAGGGGTGCAGCTATCTCCGCTGCATTGGGGATAAACCGCCGATAAAAGTTAACCATCCCCACAAACCGGGCGATGCCTTTGGCATCCCTTGGCGGGGGAAAATCCCGGATACCCTGGGTCCTTTCAGGGTCCACTGTAACGCCTTGGTGCGACACCAGATGCCCCAGAAAAGAGATGCTCTCCTGGGCGATTCGCACTTTCTCCGGATTGCCCGTAAGGCCCGCGCTTCTCAACCTACTCATCACCTCCCTGAGATGGCACAGATGTTCATCATAGGTTTTGCTGTAGACCAGCAAGTCATCCAAATAGTTGAAAATAAACTTAAATTTTACATCTTGAAACACTAGGTCAAGCAGACGCGTGAGCGTTTGGGCGCCCACTGCCAGACCCATGGGAACCCGCGTATACTGATATAAATTCCACGGGACACAAAACGCTGTGTACGGTCTACTTTCCTTGGACAACGGGATCTGGTGATATGCAGCGTTGAGATCAATCACGGTGAAGTACTTGGCCTCACTAAACCAATCAAAAGCTGAGTGGAGATCCGGAAGGGGAACCGAACCACTTCAATATTAGCATTTAACTTCCGGTAATCTATCACCATATGGTGCTTACCCCCAGGCTTGGGTACCAGGAACGCTGGACTGGCATAGCTGGAATTGGAAGGTTCAATTACCCCTTGCTCTAAAAGCTCTTGAACCTTCTCCCTCAGAACGGCCATTTTCGGAGGGGCGAACTTGTATGGGTGCGACCTCACTATCTTAGAGTCCGTTAAACGAATTTTATATTCTAATAAATGTGTGAGTCCCAACTTCGGAGTTAACACAGAGGGAAATTCCTCACACAGTCGGTCTAAAGCTCTCTGCTGAGCGGGAGTGAGATGATCTCGTGCAGAATCGGGACAAGCGACCTCTTGGATACCTCCCTTAGCTCCCTGGTATCCAAGAAATGGAATAACAACACCCCGATTAAATTTAAAATAACACTGGTGCCCATGGATGTCCAACACGAGACCACTTTTAGCGATGAAATCGGCACCCACAATACAGTCAACTCCCAGAGCCGGAGAAACCAGAAAAGGCCACACCCAAGAAAAGCCATCAATCTTGAACTTGAAGGAAACCACCCGGGAGATGGGCAGAATTTCCCTAGAAGCAGTCCAGCATACCACAGACGACCGACTCGACCCTTTTATTAAGCCCAGTTTTTCAAGGTCCGCGCACACTCGAGATGAGATGATAGATCGGGCTGACCCGGAGTCAACTAACGCTCTGAGTTGACCCTTCTTTACCTCGAGCGACAGGAAGGGGCATACAGAAGCCTTTTGCGGGACGGTAGCAAGGACCTTGACATTAGAAGAGTCAGGACCTATCCTCTGCCTGGAGGCACTTGACTTCCAAAAAGTCTTGTAACGAGGGGAAGACAACCTCCGATTTGTCCCCCCCTGGTAATTTAGTTTTTTGAGTACCGGACCCTCGGGGGAAGCGCCGGACGCATACTACCCTCCGGACAATCGCGGGCAACATGCCCCTGTCTGCGACAGCGAAAGCAAACAACGCCTCTCAACTGTCCACCTCGATCGCCGTTACTTCTCTCTGGCCGGGGTTGGGACTGAATGACCCGTCGCTCCACCCCTCAGGGTTCGCCCGGACTGGCCCTTACTGGCCCACGAGATTGATCTATTGATTGTATTTCCCGGGATAACAAACACAGCTTCTCGTGGTCTTCATAATTCCTCGGTCGCTCAGCAAAAGTCAAACGAGATCTCTCTTGGGGAGTAACCCCTTCGAATATCATCTGCACTACTTCGTTCTCGGGCAGTCCCAACCCTAAAATCCGGACAGCATCACGGATACTCTGTGCAAACTTCGCAAAATTCTCCCCGTGGGCTTGTACCCGATAACAATGTTTTTGCTCCAGCTGCCTTCGCAGTCGGCCAGGCACGCATGCGTCCAACACCCCCCGATGGAAAGACGCCACACTGCCGCCATCTCGTATTGTCCGCGCGACCCGCTCAGCCACAGATCCCCGACAATAGGGATACACGAGTTCGAGTAGGGTGCTATCCGACATCCCCGGGAAGTCGGACAGCTGGAACAAAATTCGAAAAAACCCATCAATCTGTCCACGTCCAGTCCGTCTACCACCGGAAGCTCCTGAATAATGGAAGACAGGGGGTTATGTAAATTATTATAAGAGACGCGCGATCCGCCCGAGAGCGTTGGCAATTGAGCCGCCGGGTTCGGCGTCTGCGCTATATCCACTTCCGGAGGCTGGGGAGAGCTCACAGAAAGCTGAGACTTCACGGGCTCAAAGTTCCGCAATGCTTTAGCCACCTGTTCAGAAATCAGCTTCAGCGTGGCGCTGACTTCGGCGATTGTGGTTTGTGCGGATAAGTTTTCCAGTCTATGTTGCAGGTGTTCCGCTCGCTGACGCACTCGCTGTCTTGCCCTGAGGCTAGAAGGGGCCGACTCCAGATCCTCCATCACCTCCCGCAACTCTCCCCACTTCTCCTGGCACAACTCGAGCTCTGCTGTCACATCAGTGACTTTTACAAGCGACGTCGTCCCTCCGGACGCGAGGGCGTCTCTTAATTGCTTCCTCAACGAAGCGACATCCCCCTGGGGCCTCCCACCCCGGGACTTAATCTCGAACTCCAACTCGTGCTTCAAAAATAAATCCGGATTTATAACGCTCATGCCGCCAATACTCTAATTACTTCTCATACAACCACAGACAAACATAAAAACACCAATCACTAAAATACGAAAACCTTGAGTACTGTTCTTCCATCAAGAGGACCCCTGGGCTTCCTAGCGCTGCGAAAACCTGACCCGCTCCAGAACTAACTCTCCGTCAGTCGCCAGACTCAAAGAAGAAACAACATCAGACACTAACACCAACATACAATCCACACCACCAAACACTAACCACAATATACGACATTTCGACTACAACATTGTCACCATTACAATCGTACGATACCGACTTCCAGTCGGGCCATACCGCATCCCACTAACCGCACGCGCAATTACTTTCATAAAATATATACGGGAACCCATCCCCACGCGATCTCCGGCAATGTCCAATTTCAAAACAACAAACCCCAACTACAACACGTGCCCGTGGCGGCCTCAGGTTTACAATTCAAAACACCTAACAATAATTCATAAAAAATACATATATACACCTACATTTCATGTCAACTATTAAGTGCCATTATTTTTGCCAGACCATCTCCAAGTTTGCAAGCCCCATCACACCAACGGACCCCAGGGTTCAACCCTAGAATGAACCACGCTCTCTGCTACCATTTGTAGCCCCTCTTTCCTTTTATTCTTTTCTTACTCATTTTATTTTATTTTATATTTAAATTTAAAGTTTCTATGTTCTTATTTATTCTTTTGAAAGAGAGGCTACAAGTTATTTAGAACTAGGCGAGAGCCTAGAGAAGCTAAAATTGTGCTGGGTCCAGTATGATGGGACTTGCAATGAAACACTGATCTTGAGATAACAACAACAATTTATTGTTCTAGGCTAGTACAACATATGAGCCCCTAAAGGCAAGATAACTAAGTCTTTTGATTGTTAAATATAATTTCATTAATATGTGCCTTGCCAAAGTGGAGCAAGGAATAATAACTATTAACAGCACTAAGTATTGAATGAGTATTAATATCTGAATGATCATTAACTAGTGCATCGTGGAAAGTTACATAAATAACAATAATATAATTATACAATGGCACACAACTTCGACCTGCAAATAATCATATTTTTATAACACGACATAAATACACAGAAATATACACATGCATAATTAATATGACAATGTAACAATCATGTAAAACAAACACACACATATGATTGACATCAACAAACGTTTACAGATAAATAACCCATCACATGTTCACCCCGGTTATCAGCGCCTATAAGTATCTTGTTCAACACCCATAACCCCCTTATTCTGACCAAGTGTCCGGCCCCCTTTAATGTTTAATTAATAAGTGACTAAACCCCCCCCCCCCCCAAAACCTTCATTAAAATCTCCCAGGAGTGGAGCAGACATGCCCCACGTTTTAATAAAATAAGAAGTAACTAAATGTATAATGTAAACCCAGCGGCCTGCGCACAAATCCCAAGCCGATGTCTAATCATCAATTTAAATCCCATCAATTACGATAATGAAGAGTAGCATCACAAGGTTAACATGGATGTCCGGTTGCCTAACTGCATTTTATATTTCCTTTTACTTTCAAAACAGAATTTGTAAAAATAGTGGAACGTGACCACCATGAATATTGATAACTGAACTGATTAATCTTGTATTGTTTAATGGTTAATTAATTGTTATAGTGAGCCATAAAATTTATCGTTACAAAATTTACTATGGTAAAATACAAACTGTGACAATGGTAAGTTTAAAGTGTACAATTAGCTAAAAACGGAATCTAAAACATGAATTTTGTAAAAACGGAATCTAAGTCATGAAGGTATTAAAACCAGCTCACAGTCTTCCAAAAACTTAACTACCGGCAGGGTCAAGCATCGGGCGAGATCTAGCAAGATCTGACACATACAGACCTGCAGTGGACGTCTCCTATGGGAGTCGACCATGGTTTAAAACATCTCCCAGATTATGAATGAATAATAAAATACATGCCCACCTGAACCAAAAGATCCGTTAACATAACCATCCCAACATGCTTAAAACATAAACAGATTTAGATTCAACTCCATCTACCGAACTCCCCTCGACCCGGGCGGTGCTTGACCCTGGCCGAGTTTACACTCTCAGAACGAGATATACATGACAGTAATAGAGGAGGCGTAAGCCTTACAAATTACAAATAATACATGCCACCCATTGTCCAGAAATAACTGTCCAAACTGGAGTGTCTGCATAAAAGTGTCACAGAGTTTATCGGCCACAAAATTTAGAATGATATGGTTAAATTTCACCTGGTTTGAAGCGTGGGTCTGAGGGTTCTGTAGTGTGTATCCAGTCCATCCTTCCGGCTGACATAGCTGACGAAGGTTTTGAAATTACAGCACCTGAGGCAGTTGTTTGGCCTTCCTTCCGGAGCGGGGCAGATTCCCGGCTACATCAGAAACCCTGCACAATTATATCTGGGATTACTCATAAGTTCATAAAACACACACTACCACATTTACCCGCTGACATTGCATGGCCTGTCCAGTTTATAAACTCCGAAAATTGACTAAGTAAAGAATGCCATTGAATGTAGTAAATCGCTTCAAAAATAACCCCATTAAAGATCTTAATACACAATATGTTCAGATATAGTCACTCCATAATAATGATAATTTGAAATAACTGTTATGCAAAAGTTTTCATGATACACTTACAGGAATTAGCAACTTTTAACAAGTCCGTGATATACACGGATTTCGGAAAATTACTGACTTACGCCCCATCTGGGTTTAGTTAATTTAGTAGAGTCATTACTAGATTAATATAAAACATAATCATATCATTAATGTTACAATCAATTAACCAGGGTTGAGATTAAGCATACCTAAAACAAATTTTAACCTGAAACTCGCCACGTGCTAAGGATTCACTGCAATATATATCGTAACGCATCCACTTTAATATCAATTAAAACCAATTTGTTTTTATAAATAACTAATATACATATTTTAATAGACTTACCGGAGGTCACGTAGGCTTCTACTTATCCATAGATAAGGTTGGAAGACAAAAAAACTGTTCAATCTACTCTGTCAGCCGGGGACCAGTATGTGAAGCGCCGAGAGCCGTATTGGAACTGAACAAACTGGCTCTTGAAAAAACCGTAGTAACAGAGATAGGGTGCGCGCGAGGCGAGCGGCGGAGGGGTAGATCTCAATGACAAAGTCCGATTGACCATATCAAAGGACAATTCCTTCACGTCGACAAATACGTAATTTTTAATAATGCACTATATAGATATAGGAACATCGCCGCGTTTTCCAAAACGCGGCACAGTTCTATAATGTCGTAATAATTTAAAACCAGACATATACATATCAAATTTAGCTACACACTAAATAAAAAACAAACACACATTTCCAAATATAAATAATATCACTTTATTAAAACACATTGTCAAAGGTCCAAAAATGACCTTATGAGAAAATTTTAGAAATATTTAAACATAAAACAAGTAATAAGTTAATAACTGAACAAATAATAAGAAAAACGATATTTTCAACATGATTAATTTAATAAAATATATATATATTATATTTTACAAATTAATTATATAACATGTTTTACATACATAAATAAAATGAACTGCACCTTTATCCATTCCTGCAGTACATTTTCAATGTTTTTAATATGCAATTGTATAAATATATTACGATGTGGAGAAGAACAAGCGTACTAATAAATTGTGCTATTTCTTAATACTGTACATGTTATTTTTATTTGTGAGGTTAGGTGGCAGTGGTTTTTGAGTTTAAGTTTACTGCTGAAATATATAAAAGCTATGGTTGAGGGAAACATAACGTTTAATGTGTATCAATACTTATAACACAGTAATACTTAAAATAAAGAACCTAACGTTTTTTAGTTGACAAATTAATAAAACTACAACAGCAAATGTAAACTGAAAAATGCAAATATTTATGGTTAATGGAAAACACAAAAACCACTGTATTAAGGAATGACAACATCGTTCTACATATTGTACATAATGGACATTCCTTTTTGGATAGCCACAAAACGAGTACTTCTCAGAAAACGAATATTACTGAAAAAAAACGAGTTCTGCTGCAAAAAAGTGACGTGTATAGTAAGTAGTGACATGCCTTACTTTCGAGTTCGGTGGTTTTTCAGTGATCTACACAGAACAATTATTAATGAGAAAATGAGTACTAGTGAGAAAACGAGTTCTACTGAAACTGAGTTCTGCCACAAAAAAGGAGACATGTATAATAATAGGCAATAGGCCCAAGGGCCACCCACTAGAGGTGGGCTAAACTGTTATTTTAAAATAATAGGTATGAAAATACCGTTCCAAAAAAATAACAGGTACAAATACCTGTTATTACATACTTATTATACATAACCTATATTATCCTTTGTATATAACTCGTTTTGAGTTTTCTGCAGTATCTTCAAATAAATATACTGCAAGTAGGTTTATTTTCACCTAGATAAACCTATTAATATATTAATAAACCTACTTGCAGTGTATTTATTTGAAGATATTATATAACCTATACTATATAATTTGTTATAAGAAATAAATTGAAACTACAAGTATTAACAATGTTACTTTACACTGTGACTTTATTAAACTATTACTGTTTAAAAGAAAATAAGAAACAAGAGAATTTATAGGCCTATCTCCCTTTGGGAATCCAATTTAAGTTTTCACTAGGAGTAAACAAACTAACATTGGTTAGACAAATCAGTTGCAAAACTGGGGGCAATGAAATAATTTAGAGTACACGTAATACCACAACAAATAATATGAAAAAAACATCAGAATCATATAATAAAAACATAACAGTAAGCCACAAGAGTGAATGAGAATAAACAAAATTTTACAAATAAAAATAATAAAATAAACTGTAATAAAATAAATAAATAAATGAAAACTTATAAATAATAAGCAACAACAAAAGGAAATTAAATGCATTACATACCTGGATAATCTTCAGATTCATTCACTAATGTACACAGAATATACAAGTCATGAAATGTCACACCTATTTACATTACAATCTGCTTCACTTAACACATTATAAATAAAATTAAACAACTGAATTGTTTTTAAAATACTGGGATTTCAGTTATTCAAACACTATATTAAATTCACATTCAAAAATATCAGCTGTTGCACTTTCCTTGATGTTAATCATGTTCTTTGTTCAGATATTTAAGGAACAGGACTAGATAAAGTGCATAAATGTCCATTACAACAATCTCATCATTTACGTGAGACGTGTAGTGTTAAGTTAAAATCACATTAATAAAAAGTATAATATAGCCTATCAACATCAGCCACTCTATAGGTTATAACACAATATAATTAAATACAACTATTTCACTAACGACTCGGAACACAAAGTTTTTTATGAGTAAAAACATAAAGTTTTGCCTTACAACCTGAACCGGTTTTAGTTACAAGTTGGTGACTAGTATAATATATAATTTATTAGCATATAATCTATATTATATATCTGCATATCACACGAGAATAAATGTAACATCAGGATGAATTTTTTCCTTTATTAAAAACAGCTTCGTCTCTTTGCACAGAATGAAGTATTCAGGACGAAAAAGTGGCTTCGTACTAGTTCATACTCGAAATACGCTTGATACTAGTTGTTCCTAAAATACTAAGTGTTCCTAAAATACTACTGTTCCTCTGATACACTTAGTATTTGTAATACGCGTTTACTTGTTGTTCCTTGTGTATCGGTGATACCCCTAGTATTTGAAATACATAGTATTTGAAATACTCGTGTACTGGTTGTTCCTTGCGTACCAGTGTTATTTTTGTACGCCTAGTATTTGGCCTAGGCGTATTCGTTTACTTTTTACTTACATACTTTGTGTGTGTGTGTGTGTGTGTATGTGTGTAGTTGCGTAGGGGCCGTGCCTTGACTCGGAACAGCGAGGCCGCGAATAACAGGTATTTCAACTTTTCAGTCACTGTTACATCCGTTCCACAAAAATATCGTTCCAAAATACCTGTTATAGGTATATTGGCCCACCTCTACCATCAACCTTACTTTCGAGTTGGGTTTTTTCATAGTTTCTGCAAAAAGCGAGTTTTATATTACACACGTATCGCTTTCTATGTGTAATTTCAGTTCTCATGTTAACCTAACAACATTAACTAATGGCATCACAGGTACATAACTGTGATATACTACTGTTACAATAATTTTTCATTAAAAAAAGGACAACGAACACCAATTGCAATTGCCAGCCAACTATTTTGCAACATACGAAATTAAAATTTGTATAATTCTTTTACGTACATAAAATTATGTGCAATATTCACTAAAGATCGAAGCAAAATAATCCCTTAATCGAAATATCGAAAATGAGTGCAGGAACAGATAAAGGTCCAGTACCAATAAAACATTAAATTTAGTCTACATATAAACAGTTGTTTTGAACAGTTGATTTTTAAAAATATTTAAATTTATTAATTTATGTATCTGATGGTGATAGTTAAATACTATTGAAACATTGTAATATTCACAAAATAATAAAAAGTATATTCGTGTACAAAAGGTTTTATTATTATGAATAATAATATAAAACTATATATACAAGAAATGGAGCAAATAGGAGTTTAAGAAATTTTATCTAAAACTGATTATTGACATGTCTGCATTATAACAAAATAACAGCAAAATTTTAATGTCTGTATCGTAAAATTAACAGCAATACTTTATCAGTTATGTTTTGTTTTATGGTAAATACATTTTTTTTGTTACTTAATCTTGTCAGTAATACATCTGTAAATAGTTTTTAGCCTTCCTGTGCCTGATTTGGCAAACACGACTATGTAGTATCAAGTTGTAATATACAAATGATAATGCTGTGTGAGGATAAAGTGAATATTTGGTTAGCATCACACTTAGTACAAAACTGACTCAGTTTAATTGATGTATGGCAGGTGCTGATTTGAGACAAGTGTTTTTTGTTTACAAGTCTTTGGCCAGGTGTTCTTGTTGTGTTCAATTAACAGTATTTCTAAACAGTGTGATGGTCTGTTCTCAATTTATGTATAACACAATTATGCAGATTCTACTGGTTTTTTATTTTGTGCACACCAATGAGGAACACATGAAAACACCAGAAATATCATTGTTAATACCAAACCTTTTACCTATTCTATGATTGCCATACTCAGTGGTGAATGTTTTGTGTTACAATGCCACTTTATAGAATAGGTGAAACATTTCCAGTTCGTCAGTTGTACTATGTTTTGTAAATAAAACTGATAAAATGGATGTTAATGTCAGTCTTGGTCATTTCAGTTCTTTAAACTTGTAATTATGTGTTTTCATTGTATCAAAATTTCATTGTGTTTTCAATGATATGTATTCACTTACAATGCATGTTCTACTGTAAAGAGACAGCATGTTCAGTTTAGAACAAGATACTGTTACGATGATCACATGGATCATTGTGTTTAAACAGTGGGATTGAAATAACTAAAGACCAGAGAAATCACCATTTGTGACTTTTTTTATTCCTTGGAATACATTTTCTATAAGAACTGTCACTCAAACATGTTCTTTTGTAATATATTGGCCATCAAGAGTTGAAGTCAACAAATTTTTCTGTCTTCATTAAAATTTTTGGTTATTGAAATGAAGACAGACAAATTTTTAATGACACTTTAAAGGAACAAAACAACAAAAAATACTTTTACACAGAAGAGAATTCTGCAAGCTTATGGTTGTCCAAACACACTATGTAACAAACAGTAAATGTCATCTCATTGAATGTATGTCACTAAATAATATAATATAGTAATCACTTTATAATAAACACACTCTAAATCATAGAATATAAGCTCTCAGGCTGGAGTTATTACTAATATTAAAGTCAGTTGGGCTGTTGGTCTGTCCAATGTAGTATGTGCCAGATGTTTCAGTCATCATGACAATGGCAGAAGTTATGATAGATATGACAGACCACGTCCTAACAGCCTGGTTGATTTTTAGTATTAGTGGCACTCTAAATTGCCGTATTAATAACTGACTCGCTGCTTCATAATTGGTGCATTTATACTTTGCTTATGTGGTGTAGTATATGACAAAGTTGACCAAAATGCTGGTAGAATAATTTACAAACGTTTACAAGGCGCATCTGGAAAGGTCGAGAAGGAGCACAAGCATTGTATTATCCTGGTTAACACAATGTATTCAAAGTGCCACATAAACACACATGTTATATGTCTCCTTAGCATAACAATACAGAGTGTTGTTTGGGATACAATGATGTCTTAAATATTCTCATTAACCTTATTATCTTGCATATTTTGAAAATAGCTTACACCAGTAAACAAATTATTTCATTTACATTTTTTATTCATACGTTGAAATAATTTTATATTTTTAACTGAATCAATGTAGGCAGTTTATTTTGTAAAGAAGTTAATGTAAAGTTATTATAAGCCAGAGGTTATGTATCGTCTTTTAGATAGACTGTTGTGAGTAAAATAACGAGATGTGAAATCTGAAGACCTTAATAATTGTGAAAAAGAGTTCTGAGTAAAGCATCCAAAGCATTATATTGACAATTAATTTTTTTTTTTCCTAAAATAGGCTCAATTTTATCTTTTAACATAAGAAATGCATTATATCAGTTTCAATATGTTTATGTGAAAAGCAAAACAGTGTTACAAAACAATTATAATTCTGAAAGTTTCAGAAAAACCTCATCCATTATATATTGTAAATCATGTGATGTTTACCAGGTTTTTTATAATAAGAATGACATGTTGGTTCAACACAATGCAGGAAAACTGTGGGCAAATCTAACATGCTGCAGCTTTTCATCTGTCAAATAACTTTTCATCTCCAGACATCTGGATACCTTCATAGTTCTGTGCATGCTGAAGTAAGCAGATAACTAAGTGCCATAATAAGGCCTCTTCAAAAAGTACCCTGCTTAGTTTTTTCATTTTTCAGGGGTTATCGAAAATTTTTGAGACTTGTTTCCATCAAAAAGTTCTCTGCTTCTGGAGTAGTGGAGCAGTCCTGAAATACCGTGTTTGAGATTGTGCATAATTGTGTTTGTTAATTTTATTTAGTGTTCTTTTCTACTGTTACAAATTTTGTGCCTTTTATAGAGATTTAACTTCAAAAACAAAAAGTGTCAGTAAGGAAGTGGCTGGCAGTTACATTGTGCCAACAAATTCCAAATCAGCACTGAATTTTATGATACTATATTGTTGTTGTACTATGGTGAAGGAACTATGAAATGTCTTTCCATAGCTCAAACCATTTTCTCTTAACATTTCTTGACAATATTACATTACTTTCAGAATGTGCATGTTTATGCTAGCAGAAATCTGTGTTGGTTGCCCCTTGAACATTGGAAATACAGTAACTTGACTTTGACTTTCACCTTTCATTAGATATTTAATATTTTGAGATCAATTGAGAATGTGATTTTGATTGTGAATGTGAATTTGATTGTAGAATGTGGCATCAACATTGAACTCACAGGCCCAGTAGTTGTTACCTGTTTAATTGAACTTTTCACCCTGTTTTGCGTGATCTATTGATTGTGATTGATTTTAATACAATGATCTCTTTGCTTCTTTGTACAGTGTGGGTCAAAATTGCTTGCTAAATAGTACATTCCAAAATTTTATGTTAGGATCTTCTTACAGGACTAACTGAAATGTTGCATTCACCTGCAATTTACAGGACAGTAAATTGTGTGTGGAATCACGTCTTTCATTTTCATTGTCTGTTGATTTGGTGTTCATTTTTTACACTTTACACAGTAAACTTACTTTTCACCTAATGTGAACATTTATGAGTGATATACTCATCACTAAAGTCATTTATTAAAAACAAAAACAAAAACAAAATGTGCATGGCACTGTATTCTTGAAGTAGTAACTGATTGGTGACCTGTGTTGATCGCCTGATATGATTTAAAAGCAAGTTCACAGTCAAGGCATGCATAGTGATGGTGCTTGTACCTTGCTGTTGCAGTATGCAAGTTCCAGACTTTATGAACAGATGTCGTAAAGACGTGTGTCTACTTTACCTTACTATAAAAACTAACAAAAGGCTTCTATATAAAATAGTTTATGTACAATATATATTTTAAACAAATTATAATTATTTCTGCAAGTAGAATGTTCTTATTTTTATAGTGTATTTCAACCTAGTTTATTTTAGAAACCTCTTATACAGATGTATTCAGTGAAACATACATCTTGCAGAAGTAATTATAATTTGATAAAAAAATATTCAAGAATCCTGTATGAAACTTAAAAGAATTACTTATAAAGGAAAAAAAATATAATTTATGTTACACAGATTTATGGCATAGCATGTTATATAGATATGGATGTTGGAAGAAAACGGCAGAATATATGTGGTAAACATAATAATACAAGACCAATACAAGCACTAGAGATTGAAGTGAAAACTGCGGTTTTGTAATTACAGTAATTACAATATTATATTGTGATTACTAAAATACATTCAAGTGAAATTTAAAGTAAAAAACAAATAGTGAAAATGTTACCTTGGTATAATGTGGGGAATAAGAATTTAAGAGATCCACAGAAGAACATGTTTGTGGAGTAACGTGGGCACTTAGAAAATCACACAACTGGTTTATTTAGCTTAGATAATATTAAAAACAAATGTAAGGACCACAATTAAGTAGATATTGGTAGGGTAAAAAAAAAAAACAATTACACGAACATTTCAGAGTTGTAAACAGTTGTAATCCAATGAATGCAAATGTTGTTTAACATTTAATAAAAATAAACAACAAAAATGAAAACAAGTATATCACAAAATTACTGAGATAAATAATAACAATAATTGAATGAGTGCAGTTTCATAACTGTGGTAATTATATTGTTACAGTGACCTTACAGATTATTGTTTTTGAACAGTGGTGTTCAAATATTGTTATATATATTGTGTTAAGCGTTCCAGAAGTGTGTGCTGGGGAGTCCCACTGATCGGAGTGTGTTACTGCTGCTCACTTGTGTGCTGTGATGGACTCCCGCGATCCGAATTCGTACGCATCACGATCACTTTGTAAAACACCATATATTGTTAATGTGTTGTTCGTTTCGTTAGTAACAAAATAAATAAACGTAAGTTTTTATATAGTAATTTTTAAAAATGAAGACGGATTATAAACAGTTAAACGCCTTTTCTTTAACAGTTAAACGAATTCTTAAACATTGTAAACAAATTAAACATTTCGTTGTAAACAAGCATAAACGTGTAACATATTCTTTAATAAACAAAGCTTTTATTCAATTGCGTGAATATAATTTCACCTGCCTTATTAAACATATTTTTGGTGACCCCGACGTTATATGTACTAAACGGACAGTTTTCACGTGATACGATACGAAACCGGTACATTAAAATCTTAGTGAACTATGAAAAAGTGATGCGGAACATATCTCTTGGAAATAGTGTTATCAGTGAAAGGCCAAATGAAAGTTAAATTCCCAAATACCAATGAAAATGAAAGTGTAGAGGAGTTACAATTATTTAAGTGTTCAGTGTAAAACGGATAAAGGTAACAATTGTAAAGATACATATTAATAAACACACATTAACGTAAAAATATAAATTATGAACAGAATCAATCCTTTGTGTAACGTTTTGCAACCACAAGGTCACACATAATTGAAGCACGCAGTTGTGTGCCGCAACAACGTTAGTCATTGTTGATAACACGAACAAGTCATTCATTTCTTAGAACAATTTCAGAAACATTAGTAAATTCCTCAATAACACTCTTGTACTGTACTCAACAATAGTGTAATCTGTTGATGAATTTGTATTTGGCTATTATTACTGTAGTCGTTAAGTGTTTTCAATTTATAATCTCAATACTCGTTTATTAGATACAATGGGTTCAGATAATGAAAGTCACAATACAAGACATGATTACAAAGCTTTAATTCGTAAATGTGCCCAAATAAAGGGCAGAATCACTAGAATTAAGAATTTTCTTGACTCGTTTGATGCAGACGTCCACTCATTTTCAAACTTAAAATCTAGACTACAGAAATTAGACGAATGCTGGTCAGAATTTAACTCTGTCCAGACGGATATTCAGTGTTATGATGAAGATGCTGTCACTTCAGACCAATAACATTCTACATTTGAAGACAGTTATTTTGAAGTCCATGCGAAAATTGAAGATCTATTATCTACTCAAGCCAATAAACAAACTGTCTTAGAACCAAAACAGTCTTCACAACAATCAAACATATCCAATAACATAAAACTTCCAGATATTCCCCTTCCCACATTTTCTGGTAAATACGAAGAATGGACAGATTTCTGTGATATTTTTGAGGCTTTAATAAATAATTCATCTAAACTAACAAATATTCAAAAATTCTATTATTTACGTTTATGCTTAACTTATGAAGCATTACATACTATAAAGGAAATTAAAATAGCAGCTAACAATAATTACAATTCGGCTTGGACACTACTTAAGCAGCGTTACAAAAATAATAGACTCATAATCAAAGCACATGTACAAGGAATTTTAAATTATAAACGTATGGAAAAGTCTTCCACAGTAGGATTAAGAAACATACATGACACAATTACTAATCACCTAACGGCATTAAACAATCTCAGAGAACCAACCAAACAGTGGAGCACACTCTTAGTGTTCTTAGTTATGAGAAAACTCGATCCAGAAACACGAGATCGATGGGAGATGTATCAGGCAAAACATAATCTAAATGATGACGAAGATGAAGTAGGCGAATTCGCCAGCAGACATCACACTATCCCCGTCGTTATTCATTTCCAATGTTAGTGACATTTATTCATGAACAATCTTTGATTCAGGAAATCAGGGAAGAAAATCTTACCCAAAACACTAAAAAAATCACCCTTCCGAGATAACCAAAGGAGTTATAAATTTCTACGTCCGGTACACAAAACTGTATGTCATGCAGCAGATACACCCAATCGGCGATGTGCCATATGTAATGAAGATCATGCTACATTCTTGTGCAAACAGCTTTCAAGTCTTAGTTCCTCACAGCGTTATACAAAAGTTAAAAAACTAAATTTGTGCTTAAACTGTTTAAGATCCAGCCATAAAACCATACAGTGTAAAAGTCCATATTCTTGCAAACACTGTAATAAACGTCATCATTCTTCGATCCATATCGATAATTCAAACTCGGTGTCAAAAGAGGAATCTAAGCAGCCAGCTGCTGGAAAGGTCACTATTTCGGCCTGTTCGAAACCGTAATGAAGAAGTGATTCTTGCTACAGCTATCGTTTTAATAACAGACTCTCACGGAGTAGCTTAGCCTTGTCATGCCCTCTTGGACAGCGGAAGTCAATCATACTTTATACTCAGTCACTTGCATCGTGCTTAGGTCTCAAGCATAATAAAGCACACACTTCAGTGTCTGGAATTGGCAGTTGCGGAGTATCACCTAAATTTTCTGTACACACAAAAATTAAATCCAAGTTCAACAATTATGAAGAATACTTGAACTTTCCAGTTTTAAGTAAGATCACAAATGACTTACCAACTTCTTCTATAAACGGGAGCTTAGACATTCCAAATGACATCGAATTAGCAGATGACACATTCGGTCAATCCAGGAGTATTGACGTACTACTTGGTGCCAGTATCTTTTACAACATGTTAAAAAGGAAGGACATGTTAAGGTAGGTGATAATTTACCCGTTCTACAAAATACAGTATTTGGATGGATTGTCAGTGGGAAGATCTCATTGAATCACTCGATAAACAGAACTCATTCAGTACTTACTACATTGCCCAGTACAACTACAGAGACGACTTAGAAAATCATGTAGCATCCTTTTGGGAAATAGAAGGTATCACCGGCAAACATATGAAATCGTATGAAGAACAAGCTTGTGAAGACCACTTTACATCTAATGTCAAGCGTCAGGCAGATGGGAGATACATCATTAAGCTACCTTTCTCCAGTGACCCTGGAATCGCCTTGGGTAAGTCTAAGGACCATGCTATCAAACGATTTATGTCACTTGAAAACAAGTTGTCTCAAGACATAAAACTAAAACAAGACTATACTGATTTTTTAAATAAGTATCTTGAAAATGATGAAATGGAACTAGTATCAGAAACGTGTGAACCACAAAATGCATATTACTTACCTCAGCATCCAGTTATAAAGGAAACTAACACTATGACACGCTTATGTGTAGTTTTAAAGTCATTGTATTGGTATCCACGTCACAATTATTATAATTAAAATTTAAAGTTTTTACCTTAATCCGTCTATGTGACCGCTTAATTTTGTCTTCTTACGGGTTTCGGATTATGTTAATCCATCATCAGAGATTAAAAAATTTCGTCGGTTAAGACTTCGTTAAAACATTAAAAGTTACACTAAAAGACATTTAAGTATATATTCCACAAACACAGCGACGTACGCGGATGTGAGTGCGCACTCAATACTGTACGTCACTGTACGTCACTAACCAGTATTGAGTGCGCACTCACATCCGCGTACGTTGCTGTGTTTGTGGAATATATACTTAAATGTCTTTTAGTGTAACTTTTAATGTTTTAACGAAGTCTTAACCGACGAAATTTTTTAATCTCTGATGATGGATTAACATAATCCGAAACGCGTAAGAAGACAAAGAAGACAAAATTAAGCGGTCACATAGATGGATTAAGGTAAAAACTTTAACTTTTAATTATTATGTGTAGTTTTTGATGCGTCAGCAAAGACATCTAACAACACTTCTCTTAATGACATTCTGATGATTGGTCCTACAATACAACGCGACCTTGTATCCATATTGCTATTCTTTCGCATTCACGCTTATGTATTTACTGCAGATATTAAACAGATGTACCGTAAGGTGTTGCTAGATGAAAGTCAATGGGATTTTCAAAGAATTGTTTGGCATCATGATCCAAAGGATCCAATTAAAATGTATAAACTTAAAACAGTTACATATGGGACTGCTTCAGCCCCATTTCTTGCCATGAGGACTTTGTTCCATCTTGCACAAGAAGAGAAGGAGAAATTTCCTATCGCCGCAGAAGTTATTCAGCGAGACTTCTACGTAGATGATGTTCTCACGGGAGGAGACTCAATTGAAGAAGTGATTCAACTTCAATCAGAACTAATACGTATTAGAAAACGGAGGTTTCGAATTACACAAATGGTGTGCAAATCATCCAGCAATCTTACAAAATATTCCAAGTGATCAGATTGAAACAGGCTTCACGGTAGAAGAATCAGGCAACAAGGCAATTAAAACACTTGGGATTTATTGGCAGCCATTATTCGACACCTTTCAGTTTAAAGTCAATTTACCCAAGCCTCCCAATATCATCACAAAACGAGTTATACTTTCTGATATTTCTCAAATATTTGATCCAGTCGGACTCCTCTTATCTCCAGTGATAATTACTGCCAAATTGTTTATGCAAGAAATATGGCTTATAAAAGAGAATGGATGGGATCAACCAGTTCCCGAAGCTTTACTGATCAAATGGAATTAATAGCGACTGTCATTACGAGCCTTGAACCAGTTAAGTATTGCACGATGTGTGTTAAGTGGAGACAACAAACAAACACATGCACTACATGGATTCTCTGATGCATCGGAACGCGCTTATGGAGCATGCTTGTATATACGAACCATTCAAGAAGATGGAATTGCCATTGTAAACCTATTATGCTCGAAATCACGGGTAGCCCCATTGAAACAAGACTAGAATTATGTGGAGCACTTTTATTAGCTCTGCTGTTTCAAAAGTGCTACATCCTTTCACAAATACTGAATATTAGACACACCATTCTTTGGACCAATTCTACAATAGTTCTTCATTGGTTAAATTCATCTCCAAATACCTGGCAGACTTTCATAGGAAACAGAGTATCACAAATTCATGAACTCGCTAAACATTGTACATGGATGCATGTTTGATCACAGGATAATCCTGTAGACTTAATTTCAAGGTCAGTTTTAGCAGACCTCCTCATAACTCGAAGCCTGTGGTGGCATGGCCCTAACTGGTTATCAGAAGATCATAATAATTGGCCCAAAACTATTCAAACTATTTTAATAAACCCTGAAATTGAAGAATGAAGAACGAAAGTTATAATTCACACTACTCTCTTCCGACATAATTGACAAATTTTCCTCTTGGACTAAATTATTATGAATCACTTCGCTCTGCCAACGCGTTGTTAAGAATTGTAAACAATCACATAAAAAGAACATTGGATATATTACTCCTGGCGATATACATAAAGCTGAAATAACATGGATTAAAGAAGTTCAACAGGCTTTTAGTGAAGATATAGACAAACTTCAGAAGAATAAGGAAGCAAGTAATCAAGTCGCTAGCTCCTTTTGTGGATGACGAAGGTATCCTCCATGTTGGAGGCAGACTAATGAATGCGTCAGTGAATCCAGAGTATAAACATCCAATTTTGCTCCCTCCATATCATAATATTACACGAATGATATTTGTTGAGACTCATATTACTACTCTATATTCTGGTCCTCAAGCTCTTCTTGCGACTATTCGAACTAAGTATTGGCCCATCAAGGGTAAAATTATAGCGTGATCAGTTGTAAAAAATTGCGTAACATGCATTAAAAATATGCCAAGGCCTGCTAAACATCTCATGGGAAACCTACCACCATGCAGAGTCCAACCATCTCGTCCCTTTGAAAACTGTGGGATTGATTATTGTGGACTGCTCCTCTATCGAAGAGTATCACAACGCCGATCACAGCCAGTGAAGGCATATGTAGCACTCTTCGTTTGCGTGGCTACCAAGGCTATACACGTAGAACTAGTTCCGGATATGACAACAAAGAAATTTCTAGAAGCATTTTAAAGAATGATAGCTCGCAGAGGAGCAATTAAACGTATATACTGTGACAATGCTACTAACTTTGTTGGAGCAAAAAACGAACTACATGAACTATAACTTTTGTTCGCTTCTGACACTCATCAGTATCAAGTACACAAACTGTGCATATCAGTAGGAATAACGTGGCATTTTATTCCACCTCAGTCACTTCATTTTGGGGGACTATGGGAAGTGGGGGTAAAAAGTGTAAAACATCACCTTAAACGAGTATTGGGAAGTTATATATTACCATATGATGAATTAGAAACACTCTTGGTTAAAATTGAAGCTTGTGTAAACTCTAGACCTATAACTGAGTTGTCAAATGATCCAAACGATTTGAATCCTTTGACACCTGCTCATTTTCATGTTGGACAGTCCTTAGCTTCCTTTCTTGTACCTGATGTAAGTACATTAAACATTAATAGATTAGACCACTGGCAACGTATTCAACAACTCTACCAGATTTTTTGGCGACGACGGTCAGATGAGTACCTTTCAACTCTACAACAACAGACCAAATGGGTCAAGGACTACATGCCACCATCCCCAGGCTCCCTGGTATTAATCAAAGAAGACTTCCAACCTCCACTTCACTAGGACCTAGGTCGCATTGTTGAACTTCACAACGGCAGTGATGGTATACCTCGTGTCGCTACAATTCGGACATCTAAGGGACTGGCGAAGAGAGCCCTTGTCAAGCTGTGCGTACTTGCTGATCTTTGAAGTCTGCTACTTTAACGGGGGTGGTATGTTAAGCGTTCCAGAAGTGTGTGCTGGGGAGTCCCGCTGATTAGAGTGTTATAATGATATAATTTTATAGTGATTGATGTGATGACACTAATGTATATTAGATATTATTAAGTGTTTATATAGTTAATTGTAAGTATAAATATTTTGTTATATGGAGTGTAATGTTGAGACAAAGAAATGCTTCAGATAAAAATTTTCTATAATATGTAGCAGCGGCGACAGACTGTCGGCTATGGGACATATTTGTTAACTTTCGAAGTCATAAAGTAACGGAAACTCATTGTTTGCTAAAAACGACTTTAGTGTCATGTACCGTTAGTTTTGACAAATATTGGCCTTGAGAGTACAAAAGATGAACACTCATAAAAAACTTGTTGAGCAGGTGAAAGCAGCGTCGGTTGGAGTGAAATCAACACATGCTAAATTCAGCGCGTTTTCTATGTGAACAGCCAATCATAAAAAGCGTAACCAGTAAGCGCCAATTTTTTAAGACACATGAGTGGGCAAATTCAAAGTTCCCGGCCCGGAACTAAGCTCTAAGCCTATCAGGGAATTTTGAGTAGAACTAGAGGAAAGCTAGAGAGGGCAACTATTATAAATATTAGTCCAACGCGCCCGATCGCGTCTTTTTTTCAAATCAGTTCTCTTACAAATCAGCTTTCTTACAAGTCAACTTTCTTACAGATTGTTCTCTTTACAATCAGTTTTGTTGCTTAAAACATCTATCGTCTTAGAGTATCATTTAATAGTACGCGAAATGTAAAGACGCTTAATATAAACTTTGTTATTTAAATTAGTGATTTAAAGTAATAGTGTAGGAGAAACAAAGTGATGATTAAATTCACAGTTTAATAGTAATAGAAGGGTAGTTAATTCCATAACTATTCTTGAGAAGTATAATGGTAAGTGGAGTGTAATTAAGAAAATAATCTTCAACGCGAGTGATGACTTTAAATCAGTTCGAACATGAAGAAAGAAGAAGTTTATATTGATTAGTGATATTAAATCAACCTGTATACTTTTTCTTGTGCACGGAAGTTTGTGTGCGGAAATACAACGAAATACAGGTAATACCTACAGTAGTGAAGTGTCTTCAATTAAAAGCAGAGTATGTGTTAGTGAGTGTTAATTAACCACGCTGATAAAAGGATTCCTGATGTGGACAAACCGTGAGCAAGTACGATCTTAACATTTTATATACTGTATATCTATATAATACATATTTACAATGTCGTAGATCGTCTATATACTTCCAAACTCCCGTCTCATTTCTTAAAGAACCTTACGAGTAAATGGATGCTATTTTGAGTTACCTTATGACTTAGAAAGGATTAGTATGTTAGTGTAATTCAAAGTTGAAAGTTCATTTGTAGTAGTCAATTTGATTATGATTAATAATGATACGTATTTATAAATAACTTAAACATGTGTAGATGCTAATGGTATTTATTGATACTGATGATTAATGAGAGGTGTACAAATTAGGCATATCTGATTAATATAGATATATGCAATTGTTCCTATTTAAATAATAATTGATTTATATTTATG
Source organism: Magicicada septendecula (assembly GCA_034769895.1). Lineage (NCBI taxonomy): Eukaryota > Metazoa > Arthropoda > Insecta > Hemiptera > Cicadidae > Magicicada > Magicicada septendecula. Next base: position 310,629,553 of record CM068373.1, on the reverse strand, counting down.
TATGTATTAACTTTACTCTATCAGATGACATTATTTGAATAATTTTGATTAGGAAACATATAGAGAAATTAAAAGATATATAATTATGATTATGAAATATTATTTTAGTAATGTATTGTATATTTGACAATATAGTTAAACGATAAATGTATTTGTCAATATTTGCATTTCAGAGATAATTAAAGATATATGTTATTAGCATCCAAATTACTGTGTTTTCATTCAGAAAACTCCTGAGATCACATAATCTCTGGTGCCCATACGAAATTTAAATATATTCAATTTAAATATTTTCATATTCACGTAAACATAGTTATACAAAAAACAAAAAGAGTCAGTAAACGCCAGAAAAACGAAATGACACTTTTGTTAACTTTATAGTGTGTTGCTGCCGCTCGCTCTGTGTGTTGTGACGCGCGTCCGCGATCCGAATTCGTACGGATCATGATCACTTTGTAAAACACCATATATTGTTAATGTGTTCCTTTTGTTAGTAACAAAATAAATAAACTTAAGTTTTTATACTGTAATTTTTAAAAGTGAAGACGGATTATAAACAGTTAAACGCCTTTTCTTTAACAGTTAAACAAATTCTTAAACATTGTAAACAAATTAAACATTTCGTTGTAAACAAGCATAAACGTGTAACATGTTCTTTAATAAAAAAAACTTGTATTCAATTGCGTGAATCTAATTTCTCCTGCCTTATTTAACATATTGACTATTTTATATTCTATAATCTTGTTTTATAGATAATCGAACGTCAGGGAAATCATTAATTATGACTTCAATAACAGTTTAAGTAAATAAATACATTTGTATTCAACAGTTCTTCAAGTTTATGATTGTCCAACACACACACACACACACACACACACACACACACACACACACACACACACACACACACACACACACACACACACACACACACACACACACACACACACACACACACACACACACACTAATATAATGAACAATAAATATAACCCAATCAACACTGTTGCAATAAATAGTATAAGTCACTGATTATAGATATCTGGATACAACAATTCACAGTTAATGTTTTACACAAAATATGACAATCCGATAATGTACACTGATTCACGATCACAACTAACTAGTAATAACACTTCTTATTGCTTTAGATAGCCCACCTGCTACAACTGGCTGGCTGCTTCCAAGACACCGCGTTTATATTCAGCATGTGTAGTGAAGTTGGTTACTAGAGTGTTATAGATGTCAGTAGAATAATCGGCCAGCCTTTGGAGGGTGTAGAAACGTTGAGAACCTGCAGAGTGTTCCATCATAACACGTGTTTCCTATTCCTCAATAAATAAAAATAATATAAACATAATTATTAACAATATAAAAATAATTATGCAGTACACTTCCAGCAGTATTTTGTTCATTTCTCCATACATGTCAGCTTAACTTTGGTGTTTTGGTGTTTCTCTTTTCTACATTATTCTTATGTTTTTGGGCATATGTATATAAAGGAAATATATATCACTGATAAGTTCCATTCCCAGAAGATAGGGAATTTTCTATTTTATTGCTATTTACTTTCATCTTAATAACAATCTATCATGTCTGAGAAATTTTCATTTACTGTTGTTTTGCATCATCAATATCACCAGGAATATTTCCATTGTTACATTGCAGTACATTTAAACTGCAGTTTGTAGGTTGGTTCTTATGAATTGAATATGAAATTCAAGTGTTTGGTATTGAATTATTTGTATATGGAAACACCCACTATAACATTCCCTGTATAAAACTAAAGTGTTTGGGTTATGTATTTTTTTAGCCTGTTCATTGTCTCCTCCTTGAACATCTATAGTGGATTTTACAATATCCCAGAAATTTTAAAAATATCATTTCCATTAGATAAGTATTCTCAGTATTACAGGCAATAATAATAAATTTTTAAATTGGAACAATGTAAAATATTTTATAACAATTAAAAACTTTCTTTTCTTGTTGAAGTTTCAACAGTAATAGCAAGTGAAGTTAATTTTTATAATTAGGTGATAAGATTGTTCACATGTGGTTTTCCTGTTCATTTATTGTAGGCTGTTTAATGAATTTTTAAGTAGGACGTGATTGCATGTTTGAAAGTTGCAGGTGGTAATAAATAATGATGATGTAATGCAGTGGAGGCTATTACCAACACACGCACAGAATAAATTGTGGGCCTACATGTAATTGACTGTAGGCAGGATTCACAAGGTCATTTTATTTAGCCTGCTTTTTTAGGATACTGTAGAATTCACTTTATAATATTTTTAGTATAAAAGGTTGTAAAGTATAGCATTAGTTTAAATGTTTGATACAGATGCAGCTTAGTGTGAAGGGGACTTGAATAGTATGACTAATGTTATATATAATATTTAAAAAACCGGTTTCAAAATGATTATGAGAAAGTATTTTCACTGGCAATGATGTAACCTGACAGTGCAATTTGTGCACTACACTGGTTCGGAGATGTATTTTATTTCAATTTGAATTTTACTAATGCTTTGAAATTATATTTTTTTAAATTAAAACGTTTTAGGTACTGATAAAATGCAACTTAAACTGATAAACTCTGATTTTGTTGTCTTTGATTATTCAAGTGGATATAGTATATAAAATAGCTAACATGGTTATGTGAAAGTTAATATTTCAATAAAGTTATTATCTATATATAAAGTATTTGATTTGTGTTTTGTAAAACTGAAACACTCAAACATTTTTGTATGCGTGTGTATATGTGTGTGTGTGTTTGTGCGCACATGCGCGCTTCCGTGTCCACATGTGGAGGGTTGTCTATATATATGTTAGAATTGTTTGTGAGCTTTTATTCCATCACTAAAATTCTGTCAACAAATTTTGAATCTCATTAAGTTAGAAAAATGTAGATAAATGTTGTTAATGATATAAAATTTCTAGCATGTTTTTTATACAGTTGTAAAGTCATTTAAGATAATTAGTGGATCAGGAAGGTCACAAGAAATCACACATTTTGGGTCAGATACATATCACTTGTTTGAGTTAACATTTATTTATAACAGTGATTATATCTTTCTTGTGATTCATAGATGTGTGCACTTAACAAGTCAACATTTATTTTTGTATTTTTTAATCTGTATAGAATGACCCAACATAGGTTTCTTGAGTGATTGTAAGAATACTATTAAATAATTTAGGTCAGGCATTAGAGTAAAAATTCATGTAAAACAGTCTATTGTATGTTCACCCATTAAAGCATTATACTACATATCTTTTAAACATTTTCAAAAATATTGTATTTTTATAAATTTCATTTAAATGAAAAAACAACCACGCACCCAGAATTTTTTGTCCCAGTTTACTATACAATTCAGAAAAATACAGAAAAAATATAAAAATTAATAACTAATCATGATTGGTTCTGTAGTTAGTTATGATGGTTATCATTTATAACTAACTACAGAATCTTTTGCATAGAGGAAGCATCACATTACTGCTGTTAGATTTATAACTAACGAACAACAGTTTTTGTATCATATTCACAAAAGACACCTAGTTTCTGTTTATACAGAGCTTAGAAAATACCATTCAGTGGCAGTGACAGGAAAAAAGATATAAAAATTGTAAAGCAAGTACCATTACCAATGGTTAAAAATCTCAAGTCATTGATGAAATATGAGAGAGAAAATAAAAGCAACGACTATTCTCAAGATAAATGAAGACAACACAAAAACACGTGTCCTTCCATTATAGTGGAAAACAAAATCAGTAATAACCGACAAGTTTAAGAAATACAACTTAAAAATAAATTTTAAACATAGTTCTTTTAGATTAGATTAGACTCCTAGATTACATTCCAGTGGTAAGATGTTTCCAGTGAGTTATAAAGTGTATACCTTAATGTTTTCTTTATTATTCTGATAAATGTATAATTTAAAATAAATCGTCTTGTTTTGTTTTTATTTGAATTTTATTTAATAATAAATAATAAATAATTTAATAATAAGTATCTGACTACATAAACATTACAATAATTGAAAATAGAATCGAAGTAAAATCTATTATCCGTTAACTATATTGTAAGTGAAACATTCAATTACAATTCAAACAAATCTCCGAAGATACAGAATAATTTCTGTGAATCGTACATCAGGTGAAAATAAACCTACTGGTAGTGTATTTATTTGAAGATATTAATGTATGTATTACATTTAATATTTATAAATAAATTTACTTCAAGATATACCTTTTTTTCCTTATTAGGAACATGTTTCGGGTACTATCTTGTACCCATCCTCAGCCTTCCGGTTTTTTTGTCTGGTGAAGTACATATGTGTTGTTGGTTGACTATTATTATTGTGGCTCCCTGTTGGCTTCTGGTATTTCAAATTGGTTTTGTTGTGTGTGATTGTGGTGTTAGTTTTTTGTGTATTTACAATGTTGAGTGCTTTGAATATTGTGTCATGTTTTGTATTGATTTGTATTTGTTCAGGTATTAGTTTGTTTTCTGTTTTATGTTTGTATATTTGTAAATTTTCCCAAATGTTCATTATGGTGCCTTTGTGTGGTATATGTTTTATTAGTGTTACATTGGTTATGTCTGGGAATTCATGTCCTGTGTTTATTGCATGTGTGGCTAAATTGGATTTATATATATTTGGTTTTTTGTATGCATTTAGGTGTTCAAAATAACGTTTTTTCAGCTGTTTTTTTGTTTGTCCTATATAACATTTATTGCAATCTTGGCATTCAGTTTTGTATATGCCGTTATTTGTTGTATTATCTTTGTTGTGTGAGCTATTTAGATTTTGTAATTTAATTTATTAGTTTTGTATGCTATTTTTATATCTGTGTTTTTAAATAGTTTTGTTAGTTTTGTCATTTTATTATTTATATATGTGAATGTGGCCCATTTTTTGTTGTTGTTATTATTTATGTGTTGTTCAGTTTGATTAATTCTTAATTGTTCAGTTTTTTTTTTTTTTGTGGGCCACATCCACATATATAAATAATAAAATGACAAAACTAACAAAACTATTTAAAAACACAGATATAAAAATAGCATACAAAACTAATAAATTAAATTACAAAATCTAAATAGCTCACACAACAAAGATAATACAACAACTAACGGCATATACAAAATTGAATGCCAAGATTGCAATAAATGTTACATAGGACAAACAAAAAAACAGCTGAAAAAACGTTATTTTGAACACCTAAATGCATACAAAAAACCAGAAATATATAAATCCAATTTAGCCACACATGCAATAAACACAGGACATGAATTCCCAGACATAACCAATGTAACACTTATAAAACATATACCACACAAAGGCACCATAATGAACATTTGGGAAAATTTACAAATATACAAACATAAAACAGAAAACAAACTAATACCTGAACAAATACAAATCAATACAAAACATGACACAATATTCAAAGCACTCAACATTGTAAATACACAAAAAACTAACACATACACCACAATCACACACAACAAAACCAATTTGAAATACCAGAAGCCAACAGGAAGCCACAATAATAATAGTCAACCAACAACACATATGTACTTCACCAGACAAAAAAACCGGAAGGCTGAGGATGGGTACAAGATAGTACCCGAAACATGTTCCTAATAAGGAAAAAAAGGTATATCTTGAAGTAAATTTATTATATACATCAAGAAACGGACTGTAGCAGAAAGTGATTGAATTAAAAAAAAATATATATATATATAACTAAATTTACCTCAAGATATATTTTTTCCTATTAGGAACATGTTTCGAGAGTTCCTGTACTCTCATCTTCAGCCTTCGCCATCTTGTTTCTGGTGAAGTATTTGTGTGTTGGCTTCTGGATGTTATTAAGGTAGTTTGTTGGTCTTTGGTCTTTTAAAGTTGCATTATTGTGTGTGGTTGTGGTATCTGTTTTTGTATTTTGTGTATTTTCGATGTTGAGTGCTTTGAATATTGTGTCATGTTTTGTATTGATTTGTATTTGTTCTGGTATTAGTTTGTTTTGTGTTTTATGTTTGTAAATCTGTAAATTTTCCCAAATGTTCATAATGGTGCCTTTGTGTGGTATATGTTTTATTAGTGTTACATTGGTTATGTCTGGGAATTCATGTCCTGTGTTTATTGCATGTGTGGCTAAATTGGATTTATATATATTTGGTTTTTTGTATGCATTTAGGTGTTCAAAATAACGTTTTTTCAGCTGTTTTTTTGTTTGTCCTATATAACATTTATTGCAATCTTGGCATTCAATTTTGTATATACCGTTGGTTGTTGTATTATCTTTGTTGTGTGAGCTATTTAGATTTTGTAATTTATTTTTATTAGTTTTGTATGCTATTTTTATATCTGTGTTTTTAAATAGTTTTGTTAGTTTTGTCATTTTGTCATTTATATATGTGAATGTGGCCCATTTTTTGTTGTTGTTATTATTTATGTGTTGTTCAGTTTGATTAATTCTTAATTGTTCAGTTTTTATTTTGTATTTGATTTTATTTTCTATTTTGATCATAGTATTTTTATTGTATCCATTTGCATAACCAATTTGGTATATTATATTTCTTTCTTTGTCAGTTTCTTGTTTGTTTAGGGGTATTTTGGTACATTCTGTTAAATAACGAATAAAATGCTGCCATGTTATGTTGTGGTGGGTGGTTAGAATGGTTAGGTATAATGATGTTAGTGGAAGTTGGTTTTCTATATATTGCATATTGTATGTGTTTGTTGTATCTTGTGATGGTTATGTCTAAATAGTTGATTTTGTTATGTTTTTCTTTTTCTTTTGTGAATTGTATTTTGGGATGTATGTTACTGATTTGTTTCAGTATGTTCTCTGCATTTGTGTTTTTGTTATTTGATACATATAGTCCATCATCTACATATCTTATCCATATGCCATCTGGGTCATGTGTTTTTATGATATTTTGTATTTTGGTGTCTATGTGTTGTAGGAATATTTCTGCTGTTATGCTTGATAATGGTGATCCCATTGCTAAACCTTCTTTCTGTTGATAAATTTTGCTATTAAATTCAAAGTAATTTTGTTTTAGTATTAGTTGGAGACTATTTTTTATTTCGGTTATATATTGTTTGTTTTCATTTTTTTCTATAAGTTTGTTTATTATTATGTCAATTGTTTCTTCTACTGGGATATTAGTGTACATGTTTGTTATGTCATATGATGTGACAACTAGTAGGGCTAGAGTAGTTAAGGAAACATACCTTTAAACTTTACAGATTCTAGTGGCGACTGCAGAAATGGAACCGGCAAAACACGAGAAGGAGGAGGAAAAGGAGACAAAGAGATCGGAAAGGGAGATAGAAGAAAAACGAGTCAGCTATGCAGAATGGATGACAGCACTATTTAAAAAGTTTAGCAGAGAGATGGAGTACATCGAAAGGAACACCACTGACCATGAACGAGCACAAATGAGTCGCGCAAATGCAATGGGAACGCCAAACGACCAAATGTCATTGAAGGAAATTTATGCTGAAGTGTGGAAGCTGGACACCAAGTGCAATAAGGAAGAGACTATCGGAACAGCCCAAGGAAAAAGTGATAACAAGGTGAAAGGAATGACGGTAGAAGATTGGGAGAATTGGTACAGTAATGAAAACCAAATGAAAAAAGAACGAACGGGAGTATACGCACAAGTGACGGAGGAGTATACACCGGAGGAGTATGAACAATGGAGACAGTTAATAAAACTACCAGAAAAACCAATACAAACAGAAAACACAGAGCTAAGAGAATGGATAAGGGTTATGTTCGAGCTATCCAGAGAAGATATGTGTAATTGGAAGAAGAAACATAATCAAATAAAAGAGTTCAGCGAAACACCAAATAGTAAAAACCTGGAACAACCCAATGTTCAATTAGAAAAAGAAATAGTGAAGGACGGGGAAGCGAAGCAACCGAAGAAAATGCCAGAACCCACACAACAGGAGGATGCCAGAGTGGAAGTCAAGAACTTACAACAACTATGGGAATTAATTGAAGGAGCGTTCAAGAAACAGAATGAAAAATTGGACAGATGTCACGAGGAATTAAGGGAAACTTTATATAAGGGTTTCAAGAAGGTGAATGAAACACTAGAAAGAGTTTCTGAAGGTATTAAAGAAACATTGAACGAGAATGGGAAACCGGGAAATAAGAAAATAGAAGATAGTAGGAAGGAAATAAAAACTACAGAAGACAATAGCATACTATTACCTGCAAATAAAAATAACAACCACAAGGAGAATATCCAAATCATGGAGGTGACGACTGAGAAGAATGAATACTTGGAAATGAAGACCAAGGAAATAAGAAAAATATATAGAAAGAAAATAATAAATACCAGAGAAGAATTGGAGATGATGAAGAATGGACTACTTGAGATGTTTAATGTACTAATTAACGACCAGAATGAAATAATGAATTTTAAAAATAACAGAAGGAACTTACTAGAACCTTTAGAAAAGAATCACTACAAAATAGTGTGTAACAGGATAAGAAGGAGAAGACACTTAATGGACAGGCACAATCCAATATCAACGATAGCATCTACAATGGAAACAGCATTGACCTATTCGTTGTACAAACAAAATAATGAAATGATTGAGATCGCAATGGAAACAAGTGAACATGTTATGACAGAAACATTTAAATACAAGATGGCAGCAAGAAAGTGGACACGAACAGAAGTCATTCTGAAAACGACAGCAATCCGAACAGGAGCAACTCATATAATCATGGACCATGGTTAAACCAAGTGTGGAGGAACACTGAGAGATGGGACTGATTTTAAGTAAACCGACCAGGCAAACCAATTAATGTATAAAATGAGAAGATTAACTTGCAAGAAAAAAGGAGTGTATATAACAGGGTCCATTGTATAGTAAAATAAATACCCTATCTCATATTGAAAGATAACAAAAATAATACCTATGTCATAAGTGAGATCACAACTAAAAAAATAAAAGGGACTTATAACCAGTCTTCTTTAAAAAAGTATTATGAACCAGTGTCAGAAAATTAAAGAGAATTTTGAAAGTAAAAATTATCAAAATTCAAAAGTAATGTAAGCACAACTTACAATAAGTATTTGATTGGAACTATTATTATTATAAATGAGAGGGAATTTAGAAGAAAGATAAGCTAAGTTCAAAACAAAGTAAGGCTAAACTTACGACCAAGTGTGAAACAAAATGTGTAAACACATGTAAATTTTGGAAATGTATAATGAAATATCATAAAAATTGAGATATAAAATAATTAAATATTACAGAAATAATGATGACGCTACATAACATCATTAACAAACCCTATCACAAAAAGGGGATAAATAGAAATTAATGTTTCACAAAAGAAGAAACCAAAACAATCAAATAAAAAATAACACTGGCAGATTAACTGAACTATCAATGAAAAAATATAAGTGAGTCAAAACCAGCTATAATGTTAATTAAATATCAATGAGCATTAAAGTGATGACAAATAGAATCACTACCATATAGAATAAGCTCTTAAAACAATACAAAATGCCTATTAAATATCGCCACAAGCTTAAAACAAAGGAATCCTAATAAGTTATTGAAATGAAAGGTCATGAGTTGTATGAAAGAAAGAATAATTAATCCCAAAAGTGTTTTATTGTATTAATATTATGTGAGTCGGAAATGAACGACTATTATTATAATTATTATGAATATTATTATGTGATGATTTTATGTTGAGATACGTCCAACATATGTTATTGAGCAGATAGGCAAGGCCTCTGAACTCAAAATGTGTATAAATGGATAGCAGAGTAATAGAGCCACACGTGCCCTCTGACTATTACCAATTTATATGAAGGGGAGAGAAGAAAAATTTTAGGGAAATAGAACATAAAGGGGAATAATAAAGAATGAAAATAATACCAATTATTATATTATGAACCATGACTTAATAAAGAATGAATACAGAAGAAGTAGCGATGGATGAATTCCTGAATCATAACAACTTGATAAAATAAACAATATTGATGATTTCAGAAAAAATCTAATAATCTTTGTTTCGAAATAATCAATTTTGGTGGCGATGCATTATGTAACATGACATAAGGTAGTGAAGATCCAATTGTATTTAATTATAAAATAAAAAGCTGAAGATAAGAGTAAGAGGCAAAAACTTATAAACTTAAAGATCAATAACCCAGCAACCCATAAATGACAAATGACTATTAAACTGACAATGACCTGACATAGTAGATCGGATAAATACCAAAGGAACCAAGAGACAATGAAGAAGCAGCCGAGACCTAAGTGCAATCAAATAATCCGAAATAATGACCAGTATATTGTAAATTAAATAATGAACTGATATTTGTAGTATATGAGATTTAACTAGGATAATAAGATTAATGGAAGGTAATAATATCACATATATCTTGTTGATAAAAGAATGTACTTATATAATATAAAGTAGGGAGTTAGAAACTAACCATACCCCAAACTAATAGTAATGATAATGGCCGAAGACAATAAACAATGCTTTGAGCCAAATAAAAAGCAATATTTAAGTAATAACTAAAAGTGATCAGAGTGATTTGGAAGTAAATTAGTTATTCATGACCATAAAACCATTAGATTTTCAGTTATGTATTATTGACCAACGCTGAGAGTGGATCGAGGAGCTCTCGTATTAAAATTTTTTATTATTAAAGTAAATTCGAACCTAATTTAAACCAGATGAAGATAACAACAATAGTCCAGGGAATCCTGAACAAAATTTCGTTTAATAAAAAATTAATTAACAAACCATAATTATCTGAAGAAGACGGAACGACGCAGTGAAGAAGAGAGACGACAACGGACACCAAATGAGGATCATTGGAACATCTTAATAGAAGAAGACGGACGACAACCGAAGGAATACGAGGCCTGAGTCAGCGAGGAGAAACATCGAGACGAGGGAAATAAACTTCTGGAGAGTATAAGAAGACGACAGCCCAGGAGTTATCCATAGAAGAAGACGACATCAGGATCTTCAGCAGGAAAACCGATGAGTATAAACATTATCCCATAATCGAATTCACAATTTTTTGGTCTGAATTAATAAATAACTATTTCACTTCACTGATCACTATTCCGATTCAGAAACAAATGCTTTGTTAAATTCACTATTTAAACTTTAATCGATTAGCAATTATTAAAGGTAAAATATAATAAATAATTGACGAACCTTTTGATAAATAAATTTGACAAACGAAAACTAACCCAAAATTTCTTTACAAGTTTTCATTGGTAATTACTTAATTGAATATAATGAGATATTAATTTGTTTATGTAACTAGGATTAAGAATTGTTATAACTTTGTGTGTGTTAGACGTAAGTATATATTTCTGTAGCCGAAAGGACTTTAACACCCCTGAGAAAAATAATATATAACTGTAAATTAACGTCAAAGTAGAATTGTATACAAACATTGAAACTGAGCAAGTACCAACCGAACAAGGGTAATAGCCGGTGCAGAAAACGAATGTGATGTATCTTAAAGTAAATGAAATCTTCCAAGAGTTAATAAATGTTCTCAATCTGCAATTCTGTATGTTTGATTCAGTTAATTTATAATAACAACTAAGAATTATTGAAGTGAAAGCGCTAAGTAAAACGCTAGCCGAGTCAACACTGCAGAAAGCCGTGCGCCAATCAGGTGGCGAGGCGGCAACATTTGAATGCAGCAGAGCGAAATACGGTTTACTCGTAAATGATAAGAGAAGTTACATTTTGACACACAAAATAACTCACACACATAAAACTAACAGTAAATAACACTAATTAACAAATTTTACAACCCCACACAACTTTTTATTACAATATATATATATATATATATATATATATATATATATATAGGAATGTATATAAATCCAATTTAGCCACACATGCAATAAACACAGGACATGAATTCCCAGACATAACCAATGTAACACTAATAAAACATATACCACACAAAGGCACCATAATGAACATTTGGGAAAATTTACAGATTTACAAACATAAAACACAAAACAAACTAATACCAGAACAAATACAACTCAATACAAAACATGACACAATATTCAAAGCACTCAACATCGAAAATACACAAAATACAAAAACAGATACCACAACCACACACAATAATGCAACTTTAAAAGACCAAAGACCAACAAACTACCTTAATAACATCCAGAAGCCAACACACAAATACTTCACCAGAAACAAAATGGCGAAGGCTGAAGATGAGAGTACAGGAACTCTCGAAACATGTTCCTAATAGGAAAAAAGTATATCTTGAGGTAAATTTAGTTATAAATATTAAAGTATTATATACATCAAGAAACGGACTGTAGCAGAAAGTGATTGAAATATATATATATATATATATATATATATATATATATATACTGTTAATGATTTCGAGGTTCGGTCATTAATTATGAAAACTCAGTTTTGCGACGTTTCGAGATTTATTCTTCTCATAATCATGCCTACAACATTAAAATATAGTCTTACTACAATTATATTATTTGTAAGTGTGTATAGGTGTGTGTAAAGTCATACATTACTATAACTATTTACTTACATTAACTGTGAGATGAGCTACAGCAACCACATTACACTAAACACTTATCACTGTTCCATACTTATACACATATAACACATTACATTTGTATAGTGTTAGCGTTATGTAGTTATCTGACAGACTGCCAGCGATATAAAATTTTAATAGTACCTAACTAGAAAGTTGTTCAGTATTCCTATACCTGTAAACTATTGTCTATTTTAAAAAGAGTGAATAAGATTAGAATAACACTTGCTAAGACTTTGTACGTCCGTTTTCTTGTTAACTGAAAGGTGTTTATTCTTCTCTATTGTTAGCATTTCTAAGAATTGCCGTTTAAAGTGATTACTTTCTGCATGAATTACTTTAGCTTTGTGAAACTGAAACAAGTGACCGTGTGTACGGGCGTGTTGTGTTAGGGCCGTGGGATCAGGTCTGTTAGTATTTACTTTCTGGCAGCTATATTTATGTTGATAAATACATCTTTTAAAATACTGTTCAGAACAACCGTAATATTTTTTTCCACAGTTTTGTTCACACGGTATTTCATATATTATGTTGGATATATATTATATATCATATATTATGTCCATACCACTACAAAATTAATGTTGCTAAAAATCTGATAAATCGTGCACACAGACTTACAACAGACATCTACAAAAAAGAAATTGATAATAGACTAGTAGACTTATTGCTAACAAATGGGTACCCCCACAAGATAATTTGCAAAATATTGCGAAAAAGTTACAGACATAATCATAATATTGTAGATAACACTAAAACCCAAATAAATAACTTAGACGTGACTAATAACCAAATAAATGGTAATACACCTGTAGGACAGAATACAACATCCAGTAATCAAGATAACGCTAGTACAACTAAAAAATATTTTTCCCTTCCATATGTCAAATCATTATCAGAAAGACTTTCCAAGATCCTCACTAATGCTAATCACAATACAAAAATAGCTTTCAAAAACGTTAACACTATCAATAATAAATGTTTTATGCATACTAAAGACAGGGATGAAATAGAACTAAGTTCCAACATAATATATGAAATACTGTGTGAAGAAAACTGTGGAAAAAAATATTACGGTTGTTCTGAACAGTATTTTAAAAGACGTATTTATCAACATAAATATAGCTGCCAGAAAGTAAATACTAACAGACCTGATCCCACGGCCCTAACACAACACGCCCGTACACACGGTCACTCGTTTCAGTTTCACAAAGCTAAAGTAATTCATGCAGAAAGTAATCACTTTAAACGGCAATTCTTAGAAATGCTAACAATAGAGAAGAATAAACACCTTTCAGTTAACAAGAAAATGGACGTACAAAGTCTTAGCAAGTGTTATTCTAATCTTATTCACTCTTTTTAAAATAGACAATAGTTTACAGGTATAGGAATACTGAACAACTTTCTAGTTAGGTACTATTAAAATTTTATATCGCTGGCAGTCTGTCAGATAACTACATAACGCTAACACTATACAAATGTAATGTGTTATATGTGTATACGTATGGAACAGTGATAAGTGTTTAGTGTAATGTGGTTGCTGTAGCTCATCTCACAGTTAATGTAAGTAAATAGTTATAGTAATGTATGACTTTACACACACCTATACACACTTACAAATAATATAATTGTAGTAAGACTATATTTTAATGTTGTAGGCATGATTATGAGAAGAATAAATCTCGAAACGTCGCAAAACTGAGTTTTCATAATTAATGACCGAACCTCGAAATCATTAACAGTATAATAATACGGTCGATAATTAACATTCCTATATATATATATATATATATATATATATATATATATATATATATATATTGTAACATGACATAAGGTAGCAAAGATTCAATGGTATTTAATTATAAAGTAAACAGCTGAAGATGAGAGTAAGAGGCAAAAAACTTATGAACTTAAAGGTCAATAACCCAGTAACCCAATAAATGACAAATGACTATTAACCCGACAGACTTGACACAATAGATCGGATAGGAACCAAAAGAAACCAAGAGACAGTGAAGAAGAAGTTTAAGTACAATCAAGTCATCCCAAAAAAGTGAACAGAATATTGTAAATTTAGTAATGAATTGATGTCTGTAGTATATGAGATGTAGCTAGAACAATAAGATTAATGAAGGGGAACAGTATCACATGTATCTTGTTATTTAAAGAATGTACTTGTATAATATAATGTAGGGGGGTTAGAAGCTAACCATACCCCAAACTAATTGTAATAGTAATGGCCAAAGGCTATAAACAATACTTTGAGCCCAAAGCAAAAGCAATATTAGAATGATGACCAAAAGTGATCAGTGTGATTTGGAGGTAAATAGTTATAAATGACCATAATCACACAGTGATGTAAAGTAATCAGATAACCCATGAATAAACAAGTGAATAAGCCCAAAAGTGTGTGTGTAAAACTAAATAAGTAGTGAAAGTGATAGGTATAGAATAATGAAACAAAGTGAGCAGGGTAGTAATTATAGAAACTTTCTAATGAAAGGAAAAGTGTAGTGAGAGTGTAGAACTAAATATTATATAAGCCAACTATGTTAAAACAGATAAACAATTTGTGATAAACTGTGCATCAGTAGGTAAATATTGAACTAATTGTAATATTGTTAATTTAAGTAATAAGATATCAAGATTATATATTAAGGTAAGAGTTAAGGTATTAGAATGAATAGCAAATTAAGAAGGACTGACACTGTATTTAAGTGAAGGGAATAGTAGATAGGACATAACATGCAAGGAACAGTTTGTCAATAGTATTATAAGAGTTTCTTTAAGTTTCTTTAAGTAAGTATTAAGAATTTTGTTAGTATTCAGAAAATCATAGTATAGAGTAAATTATAGGGTAAGCAGATAACAGCAATTATTTCAGGGTAGAACCTGAAAAAGAAATGTTTAATAGTAAGAATTAGAGTTAGGGATACTGATGTTTATTGTTTGTTTTGTTTGTAAATTGTATTAGAGTTACCAGAAATGTTAGTAAGAAATGTTAGATGGAAGTAGAATGGAATCTAGGCTCTAGGCCAAACTGTTGAACATAAATTTATTAATTTGAGAACAAATAATAATCCAGAGTTAAGGCAGAATGTGCCAAATGATTAAACCATGTAAGTGGGTATTCATAGTACCAAAATATGTGATTAACAACTAATTTTGAATAAAATATATGTAAGATATAAAATTGGGAAAATAGTAAAAATGTAATTAGCCATTCAAAAGTAGGCATGAGAGGTATCAAAATGTTCATCATGAAAAATTAGGAAGAATGGTACTAATGTGATGACTCTAGCTATTAGAACAAAGTAGTAATCTTCAATTGAAGATATTTTGGTAGAAATAGACGAAAAAAGACGATAAATCCTAACAATAACCTGAGTTAATAACCAATGAAAAATTAGCACAATTTATTAAGTAACCATAGCAACAAGAAAAATAACGCCAAAAAACCGTTAGATTTTCAGTAAGTCATTATTAACCAACGCCAGAGGGTGGACCGAGTAGCTCTCGTATCAAAATTAAATTATTATTCTTCAAGTAATTGCAAAACTATTTAAAACTAATGGAAGACAATTACAACAGTACAGGGAATCCTGAACGTAAATTTTTATTTATAAAAAATTAAATTAACAAACCGTAGTGATCCAAAGAAGACGAAGCGACGCCGTGACGAAGAAAGACGACCACGGACACTATATGAAGATCAGTGGAACCTCCTAAAAGAAGAAGACGACACCAACTGAAGAATTACGAGGCCTGAATTAGCAAGAAGAAGTGCCGAGACGAGGGAAACAGACGACAGGAATTATCCATAGAAGAAGACGACAGCCCAGGAGTTATCTATCGAAGAAGACGACATCAGGATCTTCAGCAACTAGTAACCGATGAGTATAAACATTATCCCTTAAAGAGTATTCACAAATTTTGGTCTGAATTAAATAAAACTATTTCAAAATCACTGATCACTATTTCCGAGTCAAAATAAATACTTATTTAAATTCACTATTTAACTATAACCAATTAACAATTATTAAGAAAATAAAACATGATAAATAATTAACGAGTCTTTTAATAATGAACCTTTGGCAAATGAAACATAACCCTAAATTGCTTCACAAGTTTTCATTGGTGATTACTTAGTCAGATGTAATGAGATATCGATTTATTTATGTAATTAGTTCTAAGAATTATTATAACTTTGTGTGTGTTAGCCGTAAGTACATATTTCTGTAGCCGAAAGGACTTTACACCCCTGAGAAAAACGATAATTTTACTGTAAACTAGCGTTATTGTCTGATTGTATACAACTGAGCTGAGCAAGTACCAACTGCACGATTGTAGTAGCCGGTGCAGAAAACGGATTTTGATGTATAATAAACCAAGATAAATATTCTAAAGGATTAATAAATGTTCTCAATCTGCAATGCTGTATGTTTGATTCCGTTAATTTAGAATTACGACTAGTAATTATTGAAGTGAAGGCGTTAAAGCGAGACGCAAGCTGGGTAATACTGCAGAGAGCTGTACGCCAATCAGGTGGCGAGGCGGCAACGTTTGAATGCAGCAGAGCGGAATACGGTTTACCCGTACACGACTGAGAGCATACATTTAGACACGTTTAACACAAAACAAACATATTAAACTTTAATTAATTTTTTACAACCCACATAAAGAACCTTTACAAAGTGGCTTCCATCGCGGGGCTTAAACGATAGCGGCCACAACCCACAACATAAACATCTGGTTACAAAGTGGCGCCCAACGTGGGGCTAGAATAGGTAAGGAAACATACCTTTAAACTTTACAGATTCTAGCGGCGACTACGGAAATGGAACCAGCAAAAATCGGGACGAGACAACTGACGAAGCTACGCGAAAAGGAGGAGGAAGAAGAAGCAAGGAGATTAGAAAAGGCGATCGAGAGAAACGTTCGAATGGAAGAAAAGGAAATAACATCAGTGGAAGATGTGGAAGAATTACTAACTCCCATGGAAATAGATAGACCCACACAACAGGTGGAAGCCAGAACAGGCATGGACTTGCTACAATTGTGGGAATTAATTAAAGGAGACTCTAGAAAAAATAAGGAAGAAATGGACAAGAAATTTGAGTTGGTAAATGACCATTTCAAGAAGCAGGATGAAAAAATGGACAAAAACAAAGAGGAAATGAAGGAGGACAATAAAAAGTTATTACAACAGAATAACGAAGAATTGAATAAGAAATTTGAGTCCTTGAACAAAAAATTCGACAGGAATGAGGAGAGTAATAGAAGAAATATTGAAGCGTTGAATGAAACCCTAAGACAGAAAATGGAGGAAGAGAATAAAATAATCAGTGAGAAGATAGAGAGAAGTAATGAGAAAACCAGTGAAGCTTTGAGGCTGATGAAAAAAGATATAGAAACACTGAACCACAAAATCGATAGTAACAGTGAAACTATACAACGACAATTAATAGCGTATCGTAAAGAACTAAAACAGACAAAAATGGAAACGAATCAGAGATGGGAAGAAACAAATTACAAAACTGATCAGATCAAGGAAACATTGAATAAGGGTTTCAAGAAGGTGAATGAAACACTAGAAAGAGCTTCTGAAGGTATTAAAGAAACATTGAACGAGAACGAGGAACCGGTAATTACGAAAATAGAAGATAGTAGGAAGGAAATAAAAACTACAGAAGACAAAAGCATACTATTACCTGCAAATAAAAATAGCAGCCACAAGGAGAATATCCAAATCATGGAGGTGACGCCTAAGAAGAGGCATCCAAGGAAACTCATAAATTCCAGAGAAGAGTTGGAGATGATGAAGAATGGACTGTTTGAGATGTTTAATGTACTAATTAACGACCAGAATGAATTCATGAATTTTAAAAATAATAGAAGAAACCTACTAGAAACTTTAGAAAGGAATCACTACAAAATAGTGGGTAACAGAATAAGAAGGAGAAGACACTTAATAGACATGCATAATCCAATCTCAACGATAGCATCTACAATGGAAATAGCATTGACCTATTCGTTGTACAAGCAAAATAATGGAATGATTGCGATAGCAATGGAAACCAGTGAGAATTCTATGACAGAACCATTTAAATACAGAATAATAGCAAGAAAGTGGACACGAACAGAAGTCATTATGAAAACGACAGCAATCCGAACAGGAGCAACTCATATAATCATGGACTATGGTTAAACCAAGTGTGAAGGAACACCGAGAAATGGGACTGATTTTAAGTAAAACGACCATGCAAACCAATTAATGTATAAAAAGGAGAAGATTAACTTACATGAAAAAACGAGTGTATATAACAGGGTCCATTGTATAACAAAATAAATACCCTATCTCATATTGAAAGATAATAAAAATAATACCTATGTCATAAGTGAAATCACAACTAAAAAGATAAAAGGGACTTATAACCAGTCTTCTTTAAAAAAGTAATTATGAACCAGTGTCAGAAAATTAAAAAGAACTTTGTAAGTAACTATTATTAAAATTCAAAAGTAATGTAAGCACAACTTACAATAAGTATTTGATTGGAACTATTATTATTATAAATGAGAGGGAATTTAGAAGAAAGATAAGCTAAGTTCAAAACAAAGTAAGGCTAAACTTACGACCAAGTGTGAAACAAAATGTGTAAACACATGTAAACTTTGGAAATGTATAATGAAATATCATAAAAATTGAGATATAAAATAATTAAATATTACAGAAATAATGATGACGCTACATAACATCATTAACAAACCCTATCACAAAAAGGGGATAAATAGAAATTAATGTTTCACAAAAGAAGAAACCAAAACAATCAAATAAAAAATAACACTGGCAGATTAACTGAACTATCAATGAAAAATATAAGTGAGTCAAAACCAGCTATAATGTTAATTAAATATCAATGAGCATTAAAGTGATGACAAATAGAATCACTACCATATAGAATAAGCTCTTAAAACAATACAAAATGCCTATTAAATATCGCCACAAGCTTAAAACAAAGGAATCCTAATAAGTTATTGAAATGAAAGGTCATGAGTTGTATGAAAGAAAGAATAATTAATCCCAAAAGTGTTTTATTGTATTAATATTATGTGAGTCGGAAATGAACGACTATTATTATAATTATTATGAATATTATTATGTGATGATTTTATGTTGAGATACGTCCAACATATGTTATTGAGCAGATAGGCAAGGCCTCTGAACTCAAAATGTGTATAAATGGATAGCAGAGTAATAGAGCCACACGTGCCCTCTGACTATTACCAATTTATATGAAGGGGAGAGAAGAAAAATTTTAGGGAAATAGAACATAAAGGGGAATAATAAAGAATGAAAATAATACCAATTATTATATTATGAACCATGACTTAATAAAGAATGAATACAGAAGAAGTAGCGATGGATGAATTCCTGAATCATAACAACTTGATAAAATAAACAATATTGATGATTTCAGAAAAAATCTAATAATCTTTGTTTCGAAATAATCAATTTTGGTGGCGATGCATTATGTAACATGACATAAGGTAGCAAAGATTCAATGGTATTTAATTATAAAGTAAACAGCTGAAGATGAGAGTAAGAGGCAAAAAACTTATGAACTTAAAGGTCAATAACCCAGTAACCCAATAAATGACAAATGACTATTAACCCGACAGACTTGACACAATAGATCGGATAGGAACCAAAAGAAACCAAGAGACAGTGAAGAAGAAGTTTAAGTACAATCAAGTCATCCCAAAAAAGTGAACAGAATATTGTAAATTTAGTAATGAATTGATGTCTGTAGTATATGAGATGTAGCTAGAACAATAAGATTAATGAAGGGGAACAGTATCACATGTATCTTGTTATTTAAAGAATGTACTTGTATAATATAATGTAGGGGGGTTAGAAGCTAACCATACCCCAAACTAATTGTAATAGTAATGGCCAAAGGCTATAAACAATACTTTGAGCCCAAAGCAAAAGCAATATTAGAATGATGACCAAAAGTGATCAGTGTGATTTGGAGGTAAATAGTTATAAATGACCATAATCACACAGTCATGTAAAGTAATCAGATAACCCATGAATAAACAAGTGAATAAGCCCAAAAGTGTGTGTGTAAAACTAAATAAGTAGTGAAAGTGATAGGTATAGAATAATGAAACAAAGTGAGCAGGGTAGTAATTATAGAAACTTTCTAATGAAAGGAAAAGTGTAGTGAGAGTGTAGAACTAAATATTATATAAGCCAACTATGTTAAAACAGATAAACAATTTGTGATAAACTGTGCATCAGTAGGTAAATATTGAACTAATTGTAATATTGTTAATTTAAGTAATAAGATATCAAGATTATATATTAAGGTAAGAGTTAAGGTATTAGAATGAATAGCAAATTAAGAAGGACTGACACTGTATTTAAGTGAAGGGAATAGTAGATAGGACATAACATGCAAGGAACAGTTTGTCAATAGTATTATAAGAGTTTCTTTAAGTTTCTTTAAGTAAGTATTAAGAATTTTGTTAGTATTCAGAAAATCATAGTATAGAGTAAATTATAGGGTAAGCAGATAACAGCAATTATTTCAGGGTAGAACCTGAAAAAGAAATGTTTAATAGTAAGAATTAGAGTTAGGGATACTGATGTTTATTGTTTGTTTTGTTTGTAAATTGTATTAGAGTTACCAGAAATGTTAGTAAGAAATGTTAGATGGAAGTAGAATGGAATCTAGGCTCTAGGCCAAACTGTTGAACATAAATTTATTAATTTGAGAACAAATAATAATCCAGAGTTAAGGCAGAATGTGCCAAATGATTAAACCATGTAAGTGGGTATTCATAGTACCAAAATATGTGATTAACAACTAATTTTGAATAAAATATATGTAAGATATAAAATTGGGAAAATAGTAAAAATGTAATTAGCCATTCAAAAGTAGGCATGAGAGGTATCAAAATGTTCATCATGAAAAATTAGGAAGAATGGTACTAATGTGATGACTCTAGCTATTAGAACAAAGTAGTAATCTTCAATTGAAGATATTTTGGTAGAAATAGACGAAAAAAGACGATAAATCCTAACAATAACCTGAGTTAATAACCAATGAAAAATTAGCACAATTTATTAAGTAACCATAGCAACAAGAAAAATAACGCCAAAAAACCGTTAGATTTTCAGTAAGTCATTATTAACCAACGCCAGAGGGTGGACCGAGTAGCTCTCGTATCAAAATTAAATTATTATTCTTCAAGTAATTGCAAAACTATTTAAAACTAATGGAAGGCAATTACAACAGTACAGGGAATCCTGAACGTAAATTTTTATTTATAAAAAATTAAATTAACAAACCGTAGTGATCCAAAGAAGACGAAGCGACGCCGTGACGAAGAAAGACGACCACGGACACTATATGAAGATCAGTGGAACCTCCTAAAAGAAGAAGACGACACCAACTGAAGAATTACGAGGCCTGAATTAGCAAGAAGAAGTGCCGAGACGAGGGAAACAGACGACAGGAATTATCCATAGAAGAAGACGACAGCCCAGGAGTTATCTATCGAAGAAGACGACATCAGGATCTTCAGCAACTAGTAACCGATGAGTATAAACATTATCCCTTAAAGAGTATTCACAAATTTTGGTCTGAATTAAATAAAACTATTTCAAAATCACTGATCACTATTTCCGAGTCAAAATAAACACTTATTTAAATTCACTATTTAACTATAACCAATTAACAATTATTAAGAAAATAAAACATGATAAATAATTAACGAATCTTTTAATAACGAACCTTCGGCAAATGAAACATAACCCTAAATTGCTTCACAAGTTTTCATTGGTGATTACTTAGTCAAATGTAATGAGATATCGATTTATTTATGTAATTAGTTCTAAGAATTATTATAACTTTGTGTGTGTTAGCCGTAAGTACATATTTCTGTAGCCGAAAGGACTTTACACCCCTGAGAAAAACGATAATTTTACTGTAAACTAGCGTTATTGTCTGATTGTATACAACTGAGCTGAGCAAGTACCAACTGCACGATTGTAGTAGCCGGTGCAGAAAACGGATTTTGATGTATAATAAACCAAGATAAATATTCTAAAGGATTAATAAATGTTCTCAATCTGCAATGCTGTATGTTTGATTCCGTTAATTTAGAATTACGACTAGTAATTATTGAAGTGAAGGCGTTAAAGCGAGACGCAAGCTGGGTAATACTGCAGAGAGCTGTACGCCAATCAGGTGGCGAGGCGGCAACGTTTGAATGCAGCAGAGCGGAATACGGTTTACCCGTACACGACTGAGAGCATACATTTAGACACGTTTAACACAAAACAAACATATTAAACTTTAATTAATTTTTTACAACCCACATAAAGAAAACCTTTACAAAGTGGCTTCCATCGCGGGGCTTAAACGATAGCGGCCACAACCCACAACATAAACATCTGGTTACAATATATATATATATATATATAATAATATTTATGACTAAATTTACCTCAAGATATGCTTTTTTCCTTTAGGAACATGTTTCGGGAGATCTTGTTCTCCTATCTTCAGCCTTCGCCATCTTGTTTCTGGCGAAGTATTTGTGTGTTGGCTTCTGGATGTTATTGAGGTAGTTTGTTGGTCTTTGGTCCTTTAAAGTTGTATTATTGCATGTGGTTGTGGTATCTGTTTTTGTATTTTGTGTATTTTCGATGTTGAGTGCTTTGAATATTGTGTCATGTTTTGTATTGATTTGTGTTTGTTCTGGTATTAATTTGTTTTGTGTTTTATGTTTGTAAATCTGTAAATTTTTCCAAATGTTCATTATGGTGCCTTTGTGTGGTATATGTTTTATTAATGTTACATTGGTTATGTCTGGGAATTCATGTCCTGTGTTTATTCCATGTGTGGCTAAATTGGATTTATATATATTTGGTTTTTTGTATGCATTTAGGTGTTCAAAATAACGTTTTTTCAGCTGTTTTTTTGTTTGTCCTATATAACATTTATTGCAATCTTGGCATTCAATTTTGTATATACCGTTGGTTGTTGTATTATCTTTGTTGTGTGAGCTATTTAGATTTTGTAATTTATTTTTATTAGTTTTGTATGCTATTTTTATATCTGTGTTTTTAAATAGTTTTGTTAGTTTTGTCATTTTATTATTTATATATGTGAATGTGGCCCATTTT
The DNA here is from genome assembly GCA_034769895.1 of Magicicada septendecula. NCBI lineage: Eukaryota > Metazoa > Arthropoda > Insecta > Hemiptera > Cicadidae > Magicicada > Magicicada septendecula. Next base: position 310,605,731 of record CM068373.1, on the reverse strand, counting down.
TTGTTGTTGTTATTATTTATGTGTTGTTCAGTTTGATTAATTCTTAATTGTTCAATTTTTATTTTGTATTTGATTTTATTTTCTATTTTGATCATAGTATTTTTATTGTATCCATTTGCATAACCAATTTGGTATATTATATTTCTTTCTTTGTCAGTTTCTTGTTTGTTTAGGGGTATTTTGTACATTCTGTTAAATAACGAATAAAATGCTGCCACAAAATAACGAATAAAATCTAAATAGCTCACACAACAAAGATAATACAACCACCAACGGTATATACAAAATTGAATGCCAAGATTGCAATAAATGTTATATAGGACAAACAAAAAAACGGCTGAAAAAACGTTATTTTGAACACCTAAATGCATACAAAAAACCAAATATATATAAATCCAATTTAGCCACACATGCAATAAACACAGGACATGAATTCCCAGAAATAACCAATGTAACACTAATAAAACATATACCACACAAAGGCACCATAATGAACATTTGGGAAAATTTACAGATTTACAAACATAAAACACAAAACAAATTAATACCAGAACAAACACAAATCAATACAAAACATGACACAATATTCAAAGCACTCAACATCGAAAATACACAAAAGACAAAGACAGATACCACAACCACACGCAATAATACAACTTTAAAGGACCAAAGACCAACAAACTACCTTAATAACATCCAGAAGCCAACACACAAATACTTCACCAGAAACAAGATGGCGAAGGCTGAAGATGGGAGAACAAGATCTCCCGAAACATGTTCCTAACGGAAAAAAGCATATCTTGAGGTAAATTTAGTCATAAATATTATAGTATTATATACATCAAGAAATGGACTGTAGCAGAAAGTGATTGAAATATATATATTATAACTACACTACTATGCGTTATTGTAATGTAATGTTGTGTGTGAGTACCCACCTGCTGTCTGATCTTGCAGATTCTTCCGACTAGGGCGTGTGGATTTTGGATTTGAAGTTCGCAAGCTAGTAATCTCAAATTATTACAACAACACACATAATGGGTTACTTTAAAGGGGGAGAGTTTTGTGAGACTGGTAGGCTTTATCGTACAACAATAAAACACTGTTATATGGGGTAATAAAACGTTGTTTATTACACCAACAACACACAAGAATAGAATGGTTATAATGTTATGAATTTTCTTATAGTCTATACAATGAATCGATGTTTTTCGATTGTCTAATAGTTGAAAGAAACTGAACTCGTTCTTTGCGAGTTAATTGCAATTTAAATTTGACTTTATTAATTGATTTGAATTTAATTAAATTTATTTAATTAATTTGAATCTAAGTGTTCATGAAACAACCTATAAAACTCTAAAATTAATTTGAATAATTAGTTAAAATAAATTAGACGTGACAGTCTAGTTCACGTTATTTCATTTCTAGTGATTCTACTTCTGATCTACTGCAGTATGATCTAAGATTAGATTGTCAGTTAAGATTGGTATAGCGCTTTTTATACTACTTCTATTTCTTAACTATAACTTACTAAAACCTTAAACTGCTATACAGGTTATCACAACGAATTTACTTTTTAATTACTAGAGTCTTTGCTTTTTGTTTGGCACCTGAATTATTTGAATTACAATGTTTTAATTGAAAAATAGAAAATTTGATCTGAAAAATAAATAAATAGATTTTGCTTTCCTGTTACTGAAGAGGATGTCGTTCCGATTTGTCCCTCGTCGATTCGAGTCCTTGGTTAGAGAAAGTAATCTGCTTAGAACTGCTGGATTCGGTCGTGGAGTTCAAAATTCGGCAACACTCTGCTTCCTTGCTGTTTGTGAATATTTTAACGTCTGCTGTTGTCTGCTGGAACTGCTTCCTGTTCTCCGTCGATTTGCACGTTGCACGTCAGTGTGTGTGTGTGTGTACTTCGTTCGGCGGTCGCTCTGCTCGTCAGCTGTTAACCAATGATTTAGACGGCCTCTCTGCTGTATTCTTGAAGTCTGGTCTTGAAGTCGGGTGGATCTCTTGCGTGCTTATGACTATCTGGTAGTACACAATAAGCTTGGTTGATGTCTTGAAGAGTATCTCGCCTTTACGTAGCAATTACGAGCTATACAGATGATCTGTAGTTAGTGTGTTCGTAATCGCGTGTGTGTTGACCACGTAGAGTCTTCTTGTTGATCTTCACCGCTTTGGCTACTAGACGATCGAAGGACTACGTCTTAACTTCGTGAGTACTGACAGAAGAGTGATTTTTTCACCAGAAAACATCGCACTGGCCGGGGCTGCATGGAATGATTTCATTGGTCGAAACACTCTCCCTACCACATAAAATTTAGAATTCCCTTAGTCCGTGAGAATGAAGTCTGGTTCCCACAGACGGAGAATAGAATTATTATCTAATATTTAATTATCCGGCGGAACCAGTTTGTCGCTAAGGATATCCTGTACTTACTTAATTTTGCAATAACTTGGTTGCAAATCAAGTTGTGTGAAATCTAAAATATACAATCTGTCACAAATTATTATCTTTACAATATACTAAAATCTCTTTACTGTAACTCTATTTTAACAGAAGTTATTTAATTATTTTAATTAACTCTTACATTTGTTAATTATATTGCATCAAATTTGCACACGTCATTATTAATATCTCGGCAAACATTTTGGCTATGTTGGATTTCGCCTTTATTTATTAGTTTCCGAGATATTAATAATTAACAGTTTGGGTGTGGTCGCTTCCTTGTACAGCGAACTGCTTACATAACGACCACGTGTGCGTTGCTTTACACAGCATTATTTTCAATGCTCTACATTCAAATGGAGTTTTAACTGTTAATTTTTATTTAAATATGGTTTCAGCATGCGGTAAACATATAACCCCAAATAGTTAATATTTGGTTCCGTTATATATTCCCACACCCGCTTTAAAAAAATAATGAATGTAATAATTACAGTTATTTTTTTTTTCTTAATCATTACACACATATTCTGTAATCATTATTCTTACTAGCTATACATTGTATTACTTATTCTGAAGACACGTACACAAGTGTTAATGTTATTGCATTATATACAATTTAACTCTAAATACATGTATTAAAATGTTATATTTGCAACTTATTGCGTATAATGTTTTTCAAACGAGTAGTAGCCTTTATTTGTATACAATGCCACGCGTACAAAGAATTTTGCTGACAGTATTTAAAACGTTATCGCCGGGCGCGCGGCTAATTGCTTGACCTAGTTTCATATGTGGGTCAGGTAGTCGTTATCGCGTGACGTAACTGTTTCCTGCCGCTGTTCTCGCTCACTCTATATGCTTATTATTTATCGCGCTAGGAAAACATTATTATTAGTACACAAGTTATCTATAATTATTATTAATAATATTATAAAACACAAATTACTTATTTTAATTTTAATTATTATAATACAATTATTATTAACTCTATATACTATTTATCTTTTTAAAGTCTTTTTATTTCGTCGCGACGCGCTTTGGAACGCCATGCTACTCAAAGTATTTTCTCAAAGAGCTCGCATGGAATTTACCGATCGTTTTCGTTCGGTCCAGAGTCGTAACGATGAACGTGTGAGGTGCGAGTTGTTGAGCCAACAGATAGGGTCCATTATATAAACGAAAGAACTTTGCAGCCACATTTATGTCTCGTCGGCCTACAGGATTCGCCTTGAGCAGTACTTTTTCACCTACTATAAAGTTCGTTAGTTTATGCGTCGTATTAAATTTGTCTGCCCTTTTTCGCCCTTTTTCAACTATTCTTTCCCTCACAAGTTGATTTTTACATTGCACCGGCAGAGGTAGATTATAAGTCTTTGGCTTACTTAAATAATTATCCCAAAACCTCTCTGGCGTGGTTCCAGAGTCTAATTCTGCTGGTGTGTATTCCGTGGTATCATGATAACTCTCATTTATTGCCTTTTCGAAGAACGGTAAGAACTCGGGCCATTTACTTTGTTCCTTATAGCAATAGATACGGAACATTTTACCGATTTCCCGATTCACCCTTTCGGCAAGGTTTCCCTGTGGTCGTCGTATCGAGGTTAGGACTGCTTTGATACCGTTACGTTCCAGGGTGGCTGCCCAGTGTTTGTTTTGGAACTGCTTTCCCTGGTCACTAAGTACGTTCCTTATTGGTCCATGTTGTGGGATATACTTATTAAGTATAATATTTAAAACGGACTTTGTGGTGGGCCTAGGGATCGCATAAAGGCTAACTTTTTTGGTAAACACATCGACGCAAACTACCATGTGTTTTAGATTTCTGGTAGCCTTGGGTAATGGTCCCAGAAAGTCGATGGCGATCATCTGTCCCTTACCTTCCGTTATCACATTGGCCATGGGCACGTACGTGTGTACGTTTGGTACTTTCGCTGTCTGGCATGGATAACATGTTTTTAGCAATTTCTTTACCCTACGGTACATGTTGGTAATTGTAAAATCCTCCTGCAATATTTTGACACATTTTACAGGAGATGCGTGCGCCATTTTTATATGTAAAGATTGTGTTATACACGCAAGCATCGCTGGAGACAATACCACTTTCCATTCGCCCTGTAACAATTTATACAATATATTGTCTTGTATAAGATAGTGAGGATTTGGGTGAGCTGCTAACATTAGCTTTTTAGCAAGGAGTGCGAGGTTATCGTCCTGCTCGCGTCCTAAGTTCTGTAGCATATTAGTAGCTTCAGGCGCGACAGTGTATTGCATGTTTAACACTCTCAACTCGTCGTCAGCTGCTTCATATACTTCCTCCTTTTCTACGGGCGGATATCTACTTAGAGTGTCTGCGGTGGTATTCTCTGATCCTTTGCAATATTTAATCGTGAATGAGTACTCCTGAATAGCTAACACCCATCGTGTTAGTCGGGAATTTGCTAATCGACATTTTAATATAAACGATAACGCCTGATTATCAGTGTGAATCTCGAAATGGGTACCGTATAGGTAGTGTCTGAATTTTCTGAGTGCGTTTATTATGGCGAGTATTTCTTTCTCGGAAGTACAATAGTGCAACTCAGCGCCTTTGAGCGTCCTATTGGCGTATGCTACAACATGAAGACTACCTTGTTCGTCTTCTTGATGCAACACGGCGCCGATAGCGTACTCGCTAGCGTCAGTGTACATTACGTACTTCCTACCCTGCTGTGGATGGAACAATTGTAAATTAGACTGGAACAGGCCTTTAACCCTCTCAAACGCATCGTTCTGTTCAGAACCCCATTTCCACTTTATATTTTTGCGTACCAGCTGTAGCAACGGGACTGTATATTCTGCGTATTTGCTGGTAAATTTCCTGTAATATCCCGTGAGTCCAAGGAATGCTCGCAGTGCTTTGAGGTTCTTGGGCACCGGGAATTCCATAATACTCCTGAGCTTCTCTGGGTCCGTACTGATACCTGTAGCTGAGATTATATGTCCCAGGAACTTCATTTGGGACTTTACAAACTCACACTTGTGTAGCTTGAGCTTGATGTTGGCTAACCTCAGCTTCTGGAAGACGCTCCTAAGATGCTCGAAGTGTTCCTCCAAAGTGCGGGATATCACGAGGATGTCATCCACGAATATTACCGTGTATGGGTCTACCTCAGGTCCTAGAGCTCTCTCGAGGCATCTTACAATCGCAGCGAGACTCGTGCTAAGGCCAAAAGGTACCACCTTGTGTTGATAGCATTTGTTATTAAATATAAATGCTGTATACTTACGATCTTGCTCACACAGCGGGACCTGCCAGAAGCTTGCTGTTAGATCTAGCTTCGTGAGGTACCTGGCTCCTTCACATTTAATGAAGAGGTCCTCCGCTGTCGGTGCGCAGTCAAACTCTTTCTCTACGAGACTGTTTAAGTTCCTCATATCCAGGCAGAGTCGGATTTCTCCAGTCTTCTTGCGGACGACCAGCAGTGGGTTGAGGAAGCTGCTATTAGATCTTTCAATAATATCTTCTTCCAACATCCGCTGTATCTCCTGCTGGACCTCGGCCTGGTATTTTATAGGGACCTGGTAGATTCTCCTTATGAACTTCTCCGGCTCTGAGAGGTGGATTCTGTGTTCATACACTGACGAGATTGAATGTTCTTCACTGAAGATATCGCTGAATTCTTCTTGCAGCGACGACAATCTCCGTTCAGTTCGGGAATCTAAGGTGGTCTCCCCCTCTTCACATTCTTTATAGTGAATTACTTGTTTTGGTGGCCGTGTGATTTTAATTGGGTCACCATGGTTTTGTGTGTGTGTATGTGTGTTCAATTTAAAAGTGTAACTAACATTGTCTATGGTACATTTTAATAAGTGTTCACTGGTGTTAATTTCCGCACGTATTTGTTCCAATACATCTACCCCCAATAACATATCACATATTAAATTGTTTATAGCCACTACACACACTTCAAATTGCACTTCGTCTAGCATGATAGTTAGATATTATTGAGTGTCAATTTTGTCTTTTGTATCGGTAGCGGTTCGTATATAAAATTGATTGATTGGGAGTGATGGGGCCGTACGAAAATATTTTTTATTGGTACGCAGGAACCTTTCACTGACGCCGGATACAACACTACTGGTATCCAGCAGAATTCTCGTGGGAACGCTATTGACAAAGGCGTGTAACACCGGACACGCCGCGCTCACGGGCCTTTGTCGCGTGGGACCGGGTTCTAGCAACGGATCCCTGACATCCGGTGGGAACACATTATTAACGGGCACACAAGTTACATAATTAAAAGTACACATTTCACACAATATATAATCCTTATAATTAACATGCTTATATTTACACAATTTTGCCGAATTTATAGCGCGTCCTTGCTGGATGCGCATTTTGGCACGTTTTTTGTAGCTTGGTAACTTTTTGATTTATTGTTCGAATTTTTATTGCCGTGGGAGTCGCTGTCTTTTTCAGTTGTATCAGCTTTGGCTAATTCGACCGTTTGAATCGCTCTAATTTGTGCTCCATCGTTACCCTTACCCTGCCCCTTTGGTCTACCAAAATTTTGTTTTCCCTTGTACTCAAAGGTTTTATTTGGCTGTTTTGACGGTGTTTGGGGTGGAGTAGAACTGGTACTCGGTTTTTGATCCGTTTGCTGATGGTACTGTAGTCGCGTATTCTGCCCTTCATTATTTCGGCGAAAATCGGGATTATAACGCCACCCACCAAAATCAAAAACCGTCTCACTTTGGGACACTAGAATGAGGAGTTCGTCTACCGTGCGAATACCCTGGGTAAATACAGCTACTCTAATGTTATGATTAAAATGGTAGGCAAGCTTGGTGACTATGTCAATCTCCGCAAATGCTGGGGTTAAATGCTTCGCGCGTTCGACCTGCTGGATTATATAATTTTCGGCGGTAATATTCATTTTCTTGTCAAAACGGCCATATTCCAGTTCATTGCGCAGAAGTCGTTGGGTATGCGAGTTCCAGTACCGGCTTTCAAATTTTTGTTTGAACTCCGCGTATGTGGACACTCTATCGCGTACAATGTTATACCACTTACGCGCCGAATCACGCATCGCGTTAACCACCCACTGTATTTTGTCTTGATCTTCTAGTCGGGAACCTACTCTAGCCATTTCACTCTCACACGCTAATAAAAATTCAATGGGGTTTTCGTTATTTTCCCCCGTAAAATACACGCGATTTTTCTCATCGACAGGACCTTGTACCAAAATATTTGGAGCAGACCTCCTTCGTACCTCCTGTCGTACTTTCAAAATCTCGTCGCTTAACGTTTGTAAAACACTCTCTTTATTAGAGTCAATGTTAGATCGCGTCTCTACAATTGAAGCGTCTAATTTATCTACTCGTCGTTGTGTTTCGGTCACGTCCGCGTGAATTTTTACCTCTAGGGATTCCACCTTCCTGGAAACCTCTAGTGTCTGTTTCTCACAGCGGGTTATGTGGTCTTTGAACCGGCCCTCCATACGTGTTACTTGTTCAATAAACGATTTTTGCATTGTGGTCTCAAAAACCTTAAACCGTTCATTGATTTTAGTATCGACCGTATTTACTCTTTCGCCGATCTCTGCGACTTTCACAGTTAGCTCTTTATTACTCTCACCGATTTCAACGACTTTAGCGGTTAACTCATTTACGCTTTCGTCTATTTTCGCAGTTAATTCTTTACTACTTTCTTTATTACTTTGCTTAATCTCGGCGTTTATGTCAGCGTTACTGCGTTCTAATGCTTCGGTTAGACTAACTCTTTGTGTTTCGATATTAGATTTTAATTCCGCGATATTTATGTCAGCATTGGCTGTTATTTGTTCAAATTTCGCGTCTATTTTAGCGGTCAAATCCGCGTTAGCTTGTTTCATTTCCGCGTTCATTTGCTGTATTTGTTTTAGTATTTTATCCATATCCATTTTAAATAGACAACAATGTCAAATATACACAATTTAAAATACACAGAACAGTTTCAAATACACACAATAACTTTACTGTTGTACAAACACCAGTCACAAAACTCTTTGGGGATTGTTTAGTTGGACGCCAGCTGTTTTACGAGTTAAAACAGCAAAGTTTGTTTAACACGTGAAAATTAAATTTAAATTGAATTTAATTAATTTAATTTAATTTGATCGCGCCCCACGTTCCGGGCAAGCCATTTATAACTCTTGTTCGGAACGTGAATTCAATTTGACGTACGTTTGTCGGGCCCCACGTTGGCCGACATTTATAACTACACTACTATGCGTTATTGTAATGTAATGTTGTGTGTGAGTACCCACCTGCTGTCTGATCTTGCAGATTCTTCCGACTAGGGCGTGTGGATTTTGGATTTGAAGTTCGCAAGCTAGTAATCTCAAATTATTACAACAACACACATAATGGGTTACTTTAAAGGGGGAGAGTTTTGTGAGACTGGTAGGCTTTATCGTACAACAATAAAACACTGTTATATGGGGTAATAAAACGTTGTTTATTACACCAACAACACACAAGAATAGAATGGTTATAATGTTATGAATTTTCTTATAGTCTATACAATGAATCGATGTTTTTCGATTGTCTAATAGTTGAAAGAAACTGAACTCGTTCTTTGCGAGTTAATTGCAATTTAAATTTGACTTTATTAATTGATTTGAATTTAATTAAATTTATTTAATTAATTTGAATCTAAGTGTTCATGAAACAACCTATAAAACTCTAAAATTAATTTGAATAATTAGTTAAAATAAATTAGACGTGACAGTCTAGTTCACGTTATTTCATTTCTAGTGATTCTACTTCTGATCTACTGCAGTATGATCTAAGATTAGATTGTCAGTTAAGATTGGTATAGCGCTTTTTATACTACTTCTATTTCTTAACTATAACTTACTAAAACCTTAAACTGCTATACAGGTTATCACAACGAATTTACTTTTTAATTACTAGAGTCTTTGCTTTTTGTTTGGCACCTGAATTATTTGAATTACAATGTTTTAATTGAAAAATAGAAAATTTGATCTGAAAAATAAATAAATAGATTTTGCTTTCCTGTTACTGAAGAGGATGTCGTTCCGATTTGTCCCTCGTCGATTCGAGTCCTTGGTTAGAGAAAGTAATCTGCTTAGAACTGCTGGATTCGGTCGTGGAGTTCAAAATTCGGCAACACTCTGCTTCCTTGCTGTTTGTGAATATTTTAACGTCTGCTGTTGTCTGCTGGAACTGCTTCCTGTTCTCCATCGATTTGCACGTTGCACGTCAGTGTGTGTGTGTGTGTGCTTCGTTCGGCGGTCGCTCTGCTCGTCAGCTGTTAACCAATGATTTAGACGGCCTCTCTGCTGTATTCTTGAAGTCTGGTCTTGAAGTCGGGTGGATCTCTTGCGTGCTTATGACTATCTGGTAGTACACAATAAGCTTGGTTGATGTCTTGAAGAGTATCTCGCCTTTACGTAGCAATTACGAGCTATACAGATGATCTGTAGTTAGTGTGTTCGTAATCGCGTGTGTGTTGACCACGTAGAGTCTTCTTGTTGATCTTCACCGCTTTGGCTACTAGACGATCGAAGGACTACGTCTTAACTTCGTGAGTACTGACAGAAGAGTGATTTTTTCACCAGAAAACATCGCACTGGCCGGGGCTGCATGGAATGATTTCATTGGTCGAAACACTCTCCCTACCACATAAAATTTAGAATTCCCTTAGTCCGTGAGAATGAAGTCTGGTTCCCACAGACGGAGAATAGAATTATTATCTAATATTTAATTATCCGGCGGAACCAGTTTGTCGCTAAGGATATCCTGTACTTACTTAATTTTGCAATAACTTGGTTGCAAATCAAGTTGTGTGAAATCTAAAATATACAATCTGTCACAAATTATTATCTTTACAATATACTAAAATCTCTTTACTGTAACTCTATTTTAACAGAAGTTATTTAATTATTTTAATTAACTCTTACATTTGTTAATTATATTGCATCAAATTTGCACACGTCATTATTAATATCTCGGCAAACATTTTGGCTATGTTGGATTTCGCCTTTATTTATTAGTTTCCGAGATATTAATAATTAACAGTTTGGGTGTGGTCGCTTCCTTGTACAGCGAACTGCTTACATAACGACCACGTGTGCGTTGCTTTACACAGCATTATTTTCAATGCTCTACATTCAAATGGAGTTTTAACTGTTAATTTTTATTTAAATATGGTTTCAGCATGCGGTAAACATATAACCCCAAATAGTTAATATTTGGTTCCGTTATAATATATATATGTATTATAACAAAACATTGTTATCAATGTTTATCGTTCTAACTGGAGTACGCATAATAAGCGTTATCTGCTACAATTGTACATTTAGAAGGGTACAGATAAGATTTTATATAGCAAACAAAACAGATAACAGTCCACCTGCATAAATATGTATAATTTTGTCGGCACATGTCAGAAGTGTTTTAAAACTTAAATAATAAAAAAATGACAAAAGATTAAGAAGAACTAGGTTGACCAGTGAATAGTGCGGAAATGTAGCTTTATTTAGACACCAAACACATAACGAGATAGTGAGAGTGTCGTGAACTATAAGCGTTTTACTATTTCACACCTTTCGCGGTGCTAATTAAAGATCGCGTGTATACATAGCTAATAACTGTGTTCAAGACACGTCTAACAAACAACTTTGTTACCTAAATAAATAAAGGATTGTTGAGATATTCGCCGATAGAAACTCATTTGCACACGTGGCTTTGCCCTATAAACAGTGAGCCAAAACGAGCATCTGGGGCATTCATAAAGTATTCGTTGAGTCGTACACACGGAACGATACGCTGTAGAAGACGCTTCAATGAGACCGGCAGACACCTGAGTTACTACAACTACGTACTACGGACATCAGACTATACCCGAGGCCAGAGACGCTGTGTCCATGACGATAAAGGAACGACGCCTAGCCTAGCTGTTCATACATCGCTAAGCGACGCTGACGGAGGTTTCGAGAGGAATAGCTGTACTCAACGCCGACGCCTGAGACCCGTGTACATCTGTGTAACATGAAATCATCAAAACAGGTGACCTGATATGGTTCAGGGTTCATAATAATGTTGTAAAACACAACAAGTAAATGAAAAGCCGCTATAAACGAAATTGAACAGTTTTAAATAATTGATAAACATTTTTTTATATAGGCGGTATGACTAAAGCCTAAAGACACTTTTAAATGTTGTACTGTATATCATATAGAGACATTTATTCAAAAAGACAGAACATTTAGATAATGTGTGATGATTATAATAATATGTTAATAAGAGTGCAGAAAGACTCTAAGCAAATGTTTTCATGAGATTGTGCACTGTATAAAAAATTATATTTGATAAATTAAATGTGATAAATTAAGGGAGAGTGCAGAGAAGCTCTAAGAGTGTTCTCAAGATAGTAGATGTCACAAATTTTATTGTTTCATATTAATTATTGTTGATAGCCAAGCAGGCTGAAGAGTAGAATAATTAAAAGGGAGTTACCCTTAATAAAAATGTTTAGATTAATAATAACTACCATAGAGATAACGATAACTATAACCCTTGTTATATTCATTTAAAAAGTTCGTATTTTATTTTCTCATGTATAAAGAACAGGGTTACGGATTTCATAGAATGAAATCAATTCAGTATTTCCATTTTATTAAATAATTAAATTCAATATAACAAAAATGATTTTTTATAAATGAATTATAATTACAGGCAGACAGTGTGAAACTGCCCATATATGTGTGTATATTTCCATGTTATATGTTTTGTGTATATACTGTGTATTGTATGTCTTATTTTCAGGAACTTATAAATTATGTACTAAGATATATGATTTTAATATGTGATTGTTAGACGTAAGCATTATAACAATATATCACTAGAGAAAATATGGTAAAGTAATATTCAAGAAAGAATATAAATGGTGGAACCCGCCGTAAATTGTGTTAAATATTTGAAATTCTTATTATTATTATGATTTGTTTAAAGATAAGCACCTTGAGGGTGACAATTATAATCATTGGAATGATAGACTAAAAAGGTAGTTTTCATTTATTCACAATTTATACAACTCAGCTTCCTGAAATAATTCTTTTGAAAACACATCGTCCCAACTCGTTACCTGATACCTAATAAGCCCAAATCCCACACCTAATAGCCGGCAAAGCAGAAAAGTACCATATACTGCAGGTAAGTGTTGGCATGATATACCCTAACCAGGTCCATGTAAAACTCATAATCCATAATGAAAGAAATCATAAGAAGATGTGTTGCAAAAGAAAATGGCGCCCAACGTGGGGCACGATTAAATAAATAAAAAAAAAAACATAATACGAAAAAAAAAAACTAAAAATTAGTAAGAAGTTAAATAAATATAAATTCACATAGAACAAATATTTAGAGTTGATGTGTAATTATTATAAAACGTGCATTTATATGTTGAATGTAGCTGATAAGAACGTACAGTTAGCGTTATCAGTAGAGTAAACAAAGGGGAGCTTAGATAAATATTGTGGTTATCAGAAACTGATACTACAGGCGCCCAAGATAATGGTTGTATGTTGATGAATAAATGACTACCAATACAGTATTTAATAATAATCCAAATAATTAATAATATACAAATTAATAATAAATATTTTAAAATCGGTTCACCAAATTAAAATTAAACATGGCACATAAACAAGAGGTCAGTTTAGCCGACATAATGAAGAAGTTAGAAGCCAGCAACGCTGAAAACGTAAAAAGGTTTGAAGAAATAAAAACTAGTGGTGCTGAAACTATGAGAAGATTGGAAGCCAGCAACGCTGAAAACGTAAAAAGGTTTGAAGAAATAAAAACTAGTGGTGCTGAAACTATGAGAAGATTGGAAGCCAGCAACGCTGAAAACGTAAAAAGGTTTGAAGAAATAAAAACTAGTGGTGCTGAAACTATGAGAAGATTGGAAGCAAGCACGTCCGAAATTCAGAAACTATACGCGTATAATGCTGAAAGTAAGGTAGAAATTATGGAACGAATGGAGACCTTAGAAGGTAAAGTTAAAGAGTCTCTAAAACAACAAGCGGTGGTGATGAATGAAAATTTCGAAGAGCAGCGAAAAAGACTACAACAAAATTTTAAATCTATGGCCGACACACTGGACCAGAAACTCGAAAAAATTACGCATCGACAAGATACCAAGATACAAGTCATCAGCGAGTTGGTGCAGAGTAATGTCAGGAAGACCATGAAAATTGAAGAAGAAACAAAGAGTCTCGCCGCAGCAGACGACACCATCAAGAAATCTATCCAACACCATGACAACAGGGTAGATCAGCTGGAAGTCAAGTTAAAAGGTGAAGTAGACCGACTTACACGAGAAGTGAGAAGACTACCAACACAAGCGTTAGTATACTCGACCGTACCTAGAGAAGAGAGACCCATTAACTATTTTAGAGGATCCAGAGGGGAAAATCCCATTGAATTTCGTATCAAATGTGAGAAAGAAATGGATAGTATTGGATCTATTCTCAGTGACAAAGATAAAATAGACTTTGTAAGTCGTTACTTAAAAGATGCAGCAGCCAGTTGGTTCACGATGGTGAATGACGATTTAAAAACGTATGAAGAATTTAAACTAGCATTCGAACGGAGGTATTGGAATGAATACATACAAATGAGAATACGAAATACACTGGAATTTGGTAAATATAATCCAGGTAAGCTGTCTGAAGATGAATACGTCATTATGTTAGTAGAGAGGAGTAAACATTTACGTCCCGCGTTAACACAAAAAGAATTAGTCATTAAGCTTGCTAATCATTTCAGCAGGAACATCCAACTAGCTATACATGTTCAGGGTATAGCTACCATTGAAGATCTATTAATACTTTTAACACAGATGGAGGGTGTAATCCGTGAACGAGACCCACCAAGAGGAGTTCAGCGAGATAACCGGAACCAAAATCAAGATAGAGGTACGTGGTATTCGCAAAGATATCGCCAAGAAGATAAAGGCAGAGAAGATAGACGTACAGACGATGAAAAATATCCGAAAAACAAAAATGTATCATATGATAGACGCCATGAAGATGGACGAACATATGAGAAGCAGGAGCAAAATAATGAAAGAGGTAATTACAAAGGAGGTTACCGATGGCCGAATTCGTCGAAACGATTTTCAAAACCATGGACATCCGATAGGAATGAAAATACGCAGGCGATTACCGTTGAGAAAAAACAGAAAGAGACACCGAGAAACACTGATGAACGTAATAAACCGTCCACATCGAAGACTGAAAATCAATGACTACATTCTGGAGTCTGTATAGAAACACATGAAGCCAAACCACAAGATGTCAGGGTACTTAGCAACATAACATACAAACCCGAGAGAGAAGTACAAGAATTACTACGTAATCTCGCTAGAGAGCAAGATAAAGATCAGCGATTACAGAATATAAAAAATAATCCGTTACCTATAAATTATTGTGTGAAAGATGGAATTTTATTTAAGCTTATTAATTATGATTGGAAAGTTGTGCTATCTCATGACATGTTACAGCAATTAATTATGCCATGTCATCGTAGTCTAGCTCATGCATCTCCATTGAAGTGCTATTTAACTATGAAAGAAGCCTTCACCTGTAATAATATGTTCAGAAAAATTAAAATAATTGTTAGGAAATGCCATGATTGTCAAACAGCCAAACATCCGAATTTAAACACTTGCGTTGAAATGGGGAGTATCAGAACTAAGAAGAAGGGGGATATAGTTGCACTTGATTTCCTTGGACCACTCCCGCGATCAAGTCGTGGGTACCGCCATATAATTGTGACGGTAGATGTGTTTACCAAGCTAGTAAAGTTATATGCTGTACGAAGACCCACCATGAAATCTGTTCTGAACGTCATCACCCAGAAGTATATACCAAAGTATGGAAAAATGGATAAAGTGTTGACAGATCAAGGTAAGCAGTTTGGTAATAAATTATGGAAGGACGCATTGACAAGACAAGGTATAAAACCTATACTTACATCCATAAGGCATCCACAAACTAATCTAGCTGAAAGAATAAATAGAGAGTTAGGCAAGTACATGAGGTTATATTGCTACAATCAACAGAGTAAATGGCCTGACTATCTACAATTTTTCGAAGATGCAATGAATCACAATTATAGTGAAGCTACAGGATACACACCGTTAGAATTAAGTGAGAATAAAATACCTAAAAGATTCTGGCACAACATGATTAATAAACCGGAAAATTATAATGTAGATTTGCCAATTCAAATAAAAATAAACAGAGCTGAACGACAGTTATATCATCAAGCAGGTAAAAGGGGAGACCGGTATAATAGAACTCACCGATTGACAAGATTCCAGATTGGTGATAAGGTATTGATAAAGACAAATCCTGTGGGAAGTAGTATATTAAACACTTCCAAGAAATTCTTCAGATTATTCTGTGGCCCATATGAACTAAGGAGTCGTCTAGGACCACACACCTACATGGTATATGACCCAGTGAAGAAAAAGGACGTCGGAAAGTACCATGCATCATCTCTGCGTCATTATATCCAATAATACCCATATGTGATTGTTACTTTAAGAAAAGATTTTATATTCTTTCTAATAAACATGTAATATAACTGACTGTGTATGTACTAAACATAGAAAAAAAAAAAAAAAAAATATATGTTGTTCTGTAAAGCACAAACAATTTTTTTAAAGCAAGTGGGGGAGTGTTATAACAAAACATTGTTATCAATGTTTATCGTTCTAACTGGAGTACGCATAATAAGCGTTATCTGCTACAATTGTACATTTAGAAGGGTACAGATAAGATTTTATATAGCAAACAAAACAGATAACAGTCCACCTGCATAAATATGTATAATTTTGTCGGCACATGTCAGAAGTGTTTTAAAACTTAAATAATAAAAAAATGACAAAAGATTAAGAAGAACTAGGTTGACCAGTGAATAGTGCGGAAATGTAGCTTTATTTAGACACCAAACACATAACGAGATAGTGAGAGTGTCGTGAACTATAAGCGTTTTACTATTTCACACCTTTCGCGGTGCTAATTAAAGATCGCGTGTATACATAGCTAATAACTGTGTTCAAGACACGTCTAACAAACAACTTTGTTACCTAAATAAATAAAGGATTGTTGAGATATTCGCCGATAGAAACTCATTTGCACACGTGGCTTTGCCCTATAAACAGTGAGCCAAAACGAGCATCTGGGGCATTCATAAAGTATTCGTTGAGTCGTACACACGGAACGATACGCTGTAGAAGACGCTTCAATGAGACCGGCAGACACCTGAGTTACTACAACTACGTACTACGGACATCAGACTATACCCGAGGCCAGAGACGCTGTGTCCATGACGATAAAGGAACGACGCCTAGCCTAGCTGTTCATACATCGCTAAGCGACGCTGACGGAGGTTTCGAGAGGAATAGCTGTACTCAACGCCGACGCCTGAGACCCGTGTACATCTGTGTAACATGAAATCATCAAAACAGGTGACCTGATATGGTTCAGGGTTCATAATAATGTTGTAAAACACAACAAGTAAATGAAAAGCCGCTATAAACGAAATTGAACAGTTTTAAATAATTGATAAACATTTTTTTATATAGGCGGTATGACTAAAGCCTAAAGACACTTTTAAATGTTGTACTGTATATCATATAGAGACATTTATTCAAAAAGACAGAACATTTAGATAATGTGTGATGATTATAATAATATGTTAATAAGAGTGCAGAAAGACTCTAAGCAAATGTTTTCATGAGATTGTGCACTGTATAAAAAATTATATTTGATAAATTAAATGTGATAAATTAAGGGAGAGTGCAGAGAAGCTCTAAGAGTGTTCTCAAGATAGTAGATGTCACAAATTTTATTGTTTCATATTAATTATTGTTGATAGCCAAGCAGGCTGAAGAGTAGAATAATTAAAAGGGAGTTACCCTTAATAAAAATGTTTAGATTAATAATAACTACCATAGAGATAACGATAACTATAACCCTTGTTATATTCATTTAAAAAGTTCGTATTTTATTTTCTCATGTATAAAGAACAGGGTTACGGATTTCATAGAATGAAATCAATTCAGTATTTCCATTTTATTAAATAATTAAATTCAATATAACAAAAATGATTTTTTATAAATGAATTATAATTACAGGCAGACAGTGTGAAACTGCCCATATATGTGTGTATATTTCCATGTTATATGTTTTGTGTATATACTGTGTATTGTATGTCTTATTTTCAGGAACTTATAAATTATGTACTAAGATATATGATTTTAATATGTGATTGTTAGACGTAAGCATTATAACAATATATCACTAGAGAAAATATGGTAAAGTAATATTCAAGAAAGAATATAAATGGTGGAACCCGCCGTAAATTGTGTTAAATATTTGAAATTCTTATTATTATTATGATTTGTTTAAAGATAAGCACCTTGAGGGTGACAATTATAATCATTGGAATGATAGACTAAAAAGGTAGTTTTCATTTATTCACAATTTATACAACTCAGCTTCCTGAAATAATTCTTTTGAAAACACATCGTCCCAACTCGTTACCTGATACCTAATAAGCCCAAATCCCACACCTAATAGCCGGCAAAGCAGAAAAGTACCATATACTGCAGGTAAGTGTTGGCATGATATACCCTAACCAGGTCCATGTAAAACTCATAATCCATAATGAAAGAAATCATAAGAAGATGTGTTGCAGTATATTGTAACTCTACTTAATGCGTGTTGTTGTGTTGTGTGAATGTATGAGCACCTACCTGCTGTCCGATCTTGCGGTTTTCTTCCGACTAGGGCATGTGGATTTTGAATTTGATTTCGCAAGTGTGTAAACTCAAATGTATGACAACAGTACACTAAATAAGTTATTTTAAAGGTGAAGAGTTTTGTGAGGTTGGTAGGCTCCGTAGTACAGCAATAAAAAAATACAATATGGGGTAATAAAACGGTGTTTATTACTCCAATGACACACAAGAATAAAATGTTTATATGATCAAATTTTCTTACAATCTAAACAATAAATAGATCTTGCATAATGTTTTCTAAATGGTTGATAATTTTGAGAAGTTGAGCTCGTTATTTTGAAAGAGTTAATTTTAACTGAAAATTTGATTCAAATGAAATAAAAACTCTAAAGTTAATTGAATATACTCCAAAATAAACTAGGCGTGACAATCTAGTTCACGTCCCTTTATTTACTAGTGACTTGACTCTCGTATACTGCAGTATGAGCAAATTATTTAATTCTTTGTTAAGATTTTTATAGCGCTTTTTGTTTTGTCTACTGTTAATTCTTAACTAAAGCTTATTAATTACTTATACTGGCTATACAGATTATCACACATGAATAATTCTTATTTAACTAGAGTCTTTGATTTGTGGCACCTGAATGCTTTATGTTACAATGATTTTAATTAAAAAAGATAGAAAAATTGACGGTTGAAAAATAGATAACTTGATTTTGACTTTCCTGATACTGACGTGGATCGTAGAGATGCTCCAGATGTCCCTCGCTGTCCTTGTCCAATCGGCTAGAGATAGTGATCTACTTGAGTATCCTGGGTTTCAGCGTTGAGCTCGGAAATCAGCAACACTCTCCTCTCCTGCTATTTGTTGAAGTTTTTACGTCTGCGGCTTTCTGCGAGAACTGCTTCACGTCCCTCTTCGATTCACGTTCCACGTCAGCGTGTGTGTGCATCGTTTCGAGTTGTAGTTCTGCTCGTCAGCTGATTCACAATGGTTTAGACGGCCTCTCTGTCGTATTCTTGAAGTAATGTCTTGTAGTCTTGTAGATCTCTTGCGTGCTTATGACCACAGCTTGTAGTGCACAATAAGCTTGTTTGTTGATGTAGAAAGAGTATCTTGACGTGACGCTGTAATTACGAATCGTTACAGTTGATCTGTGTTATGATGATCGTAATTATGCGTGTTGACCACGTAGAGTCTTCGGATGAGTCTTGACAAAACTATGGTTTTGAGACGATCGAAGATATACGTCTGTTCTTCTTGAATACTGGCAGTAGAGTGTTTCATCAGCCCCAAAACTCCGCGCTGGTTGGGATTTCTTCGAATGATTTGATTGGCTGACACACTCTCCCTACTACACAAAATTTGAATCACCTTAGTCCGTGAGAACAAAACTAGTTTCCCACAGACGGAGAATTTATATTATTATTAATATTCTTAACACAACGGAACTGAATTGTTGTTCCGGATTTCCTGTGGCATTTTTATATCGCAATTATGTTGGTTGCAAACCAAGTTGTGATAATTCGAAAATATACAATTTGTTGTAAATTCTTATAGTTATAACATATTAAAAGCTCTTTAATGTAGCTCAATTATTACAGAAGTTATTCACATAAAATTAATTAACTCTGTTATTATTTAATTATATTCCATAAAATTCGCACACCCCATTATTAATATTTCGGCAAACATTTTGGCTATAATGGATTTCGCCTGAATTTACTGGTTTCCGAAATATTAACAATTGAACGTTTGGGTGTGGTCGTATGCGTTACACAGCGCGTTGATTATGTAACAACCGCGTGTGCGTCTTTTACAATGCATTATTTTGATCGCTATAACATATGAGTGGAGTTTCGACTATTAAAATTTATTTAAACATGAATATAGTATACACTTAACATATAACTCCAAATTAATAATATTTGGTCCTGTTATATACTCCTCCACCCATTTAAAAAAAAAATGATTGTAATATTTACAATTATTTTTTTTTTCAATTATTTTAAATGTACGTTGAATTGATTATGCTTGCTACTATACATTTTATTAATTATTTATGGACACATACATTAGTGTCAATGTTCTTTACATATTTAACTTAATTCTAATTGCACAAAATCAATAACAATATTATACCTGAAATCATTGTGTAGTAAATGTTTGTAGGATGGCTAGTAGTTAATTGCAGCGTTTAAGATTGTCAGATAAGCGGTAGACGACAGCTGACACGCACGCGCTCCAGGAATGTGCTGAGGTTTGTTTACAAAGTGGTATGAAACACCGCGCGACGCTAATTACTTGACCTACATTCTAACAGCTGAGCGGTACCATTGTGTAACAATTTCCGGCCACTCCAGTTCGCTTCGCCTTGCTTTATTCACGCGTGCACGCTTGTTAGTTACCCCGCTACAAATGCATTGTCATTCATACAATTTATTTACAATTATTTTTAATATTATAAAACACATCTAATTTATTTTAATACTAATTATTATTATTTACATTATTATTAACTCTAAGTATTATATTAAAAAGTCATATTATTTCGTACCGACGCGCCTTGGAATTTCATCTTACTCATAATATTTCCTTAAAGAGCTCGCATGATATTTTCCTACCGTTTTTGTTCGGTCGAGCGTTGTAACGATAAAGGTGTGAGGTGCTAGTTGCTCAGCTAAGAGGTACGGACCGTTATATAACCGAAAAAACTTTGCGGCGACATTTATGTCTCTTCGTCCCACGGGGTTTGCCTTGAGAAGCACTTTCTCTCCTACTACAAAGTTGGTTAATTTATGAGTGGTATTGCATTTTTCCGCCCTTTTTCGCCCTTTTGCAACTATCCTGTCCTTCAGAAGTTGGTTTTTACACTGAACTGGCAGAGGTAGATTATAGGTTTTTGGCCTGCGTAAATAATTATGCCAAAATCTCTCTGGCTTCGTTCCAGAGTCTAACTCTGCTGGTGTGTATTCAGTGGTGTCATGATAATTTTCATTTATCGCCGTCTCAAAGAATGATAGGAACTCGGGCCATTTGCTTTGCTCTTTATAGCAATATATCCAGAACATTTTTCCTATTTCCCTATCACTCTTTCGGCGAGGTTGCCCTGTGGTCGTCTTATCGAGGTGAGGATCGCTTTAATGCCATTTCGTTCCAGGGTTGCTGCCCAGTGTTTATTTTGGAATTGCTTTCCCTGGTCACTAAGCACGCTCCTTATCGGTCCATGTTGCGGAATATACTTGTTGAGTATAATGTTCAAAACGGATTTTGTGGTGGGTCTAGGGATCGCGTATAGGCTAACTTTCTTTGTAAATACGTCGACACAAACTACAATAAGTTTTAAGTTCCTGGTAGCCTTGGGTAGGGGTCCCAGGAAGTCGGTGGCGATCATCTGTCCCTTCCCTTCAGTTATCACATTTGCCATGGGAACGTAAGTGTGCAAATTTGGTGCTTTCGCGGTTTGGCATGGATGACATGTTTTTAATAACTTCCTCACTCTTCGATACATGTTTGTGATAGTAAAATCCTCCTGTAATATCTTTACACATTTTACTGGTGACGCGTGTGCCATTTTTACATGTAATGGGTGTGTTACACACGCAAGCATAGCTGGAGATAATACCACTTTCCATTCGCCCTGTAACAATCTATACATTATATTGTCTTGTATCAGATAATGCGGACTTGGGTGAGCTGCTATCATTTGCTTTTTAGCAAGGAGTCTGGGGTCATTGTCCTGCTCGCGTCCTATGTTTCGTAGCATGTCGGTTGCTTCAGGCTCGACAGTGTACTGCATATTTAATACCCTCAACTCGTCGTCAGCTGCTTCGTATACCTCTTCCTTTTCTACGGGTGGATATCTGCTTAAGGTGTCGGCTGTGGTATTCTCTGCTCCTTTGCAGTATTTAATGGTAAAAGAATACTCTTGAATAGCTAGCACCCATCGTGTTAGTCGGGAATTGGCTAGTCGGCATTTCAATATAAAGGATAACGCCTGATTGTCTGTGTGGATCTCGAAATGGGTACCGTATAGGTAATGTCTGAATTTTCTGAGAGCGTTTATGATGGCGAGATTTCTTTCTCAGATGTACAATAATGCAACTCAGCGCCTTTGAGCGTTCTATTAGCGTATGCAACAACATGAAGACTTCCTTGCTCGTCTTCCTGGTGCAACATGGCGCCGATAGCATACGCTAGCGTCAGTATACATTACGTACTTCCTGCCCTGTTGTGGATGGAACAATTGTAAGTTAGTTTGGAATAAACCCTTAACCCTCTCAAACGCATCGTTTTGTTCAGAACCCCATTTCCACTTTATATTTTTGCGTACCAGCTGTAGCAAGGGGACTGTATATTCGGCGTATTTGCTGGTGAATTTCCTGTAGTATCCCGTGAGTCCAAGGAATGCTCGTAGTGCTTTGAGGTTCTTGGGCACCGGGAACTCCACAATACTCCTGAGCTTCTCTGGGTCCGTACTGATGCCTGTAGCTGAGATTATATGTCCCAGGAACTTCATTCAAGACTTAGTGAACTCGCACTTGTGTAGTTTGAGTTTGATGTTGGCTAGCCTCAGTTTCTGGAAGACGCTCCTCAGATGCTCAAAGTGTTCTCCCAAAGTGCGGGATATCACGAGGATGTCATCAACGAATATCACAGTGTAAGGGTCTACCTCGGGTCCTAGAGCTCTCTCGAGGCATCTTACAATAGCGGCGAGACTCGTGCTAAGGCCAAAAGGTACCACCTTGTGCTGGTAACATTTATTGTTATAAATAAACACTGTATACTTACGGTCTTGCTCGCA
This sequence comes from Magicicada septendecula, assembly GCA_034769895.1. Taxonomy (NCBI): domain Eukaryota; kingdom Metazoa; phylum Arthropoda; class Insecta; order Hemiptera; family Cicadidae; genus Magicicada; species Magicicada septendecula. The sequence goes on along the minus strand of CM068373.1, from coordinate 310,582,669 downwards.
CAGTGGGACCTGCCAGAAGCTCGCTGTCAGATCTAGCTTCGTGAGGTACCTGGCTCCTTCACATTTTATGAAGAGGTCCTCCGCTGTTGGCGCGCAGTCAAATTCCTTTTCTACCAGGTTATTTAAGTTCCGCATATCCAGGCAGAGTCGGATTTCTCCAGTCTTCTTGCGGACAACTAGCAGTGGGTTGAGGAAGCTGCTATTAGATCTTGCTATAATGTCTTCCTCCAACATCCGCTGTATCTCCTGCTGGACCTCGGCCTGGTACTTTATAGGTACCTGGTAGATTCTCCTTATGAACTTCTCTGGTTCTATGAGGTTGATCGTATGTTCATAAACTGACGTGATTGAATGCTCCTCACTGAAGATATCGCTGAACTCTTCTTGCAGCGACGACAATCTCCGTTCGGTTTGGGAATCTAAGGTTGTTTCCCCCTGTTCACCGTTTTTATAATTAATTATCTGTTTCGGTGGCCGTGTAATTTTAATTGGGTCACTGTGGGTTTGTATGTGTGTGTGTGTTCAATTTGAAGGTGTAACTAATGTTGTTAATAGTACATTTTAACAGGTGTTCACTAGTGTTGATCTCCGCGCGTATTTGCTCTAATACGTCCACCCCCAATAACACATCACATATCAAATTGTTTATACCTACTACGCACACCTCAAATTGCACTTTTTCTAGCATAATTGTTAGATAGTACTGCGTGTCAATTTTTTCTTTGGTATCTGTAGCGGTACGTATATAAAATTGATTTATTGGAAGTGACGGGGCCATATGAAAATGCTTTTTGTTCGCATGTAGGAATCTTTCACTCACGCCGGAAACAACGCTGCCGGTGTCCAACAAAATTTGTGTGGGAACACCGTTAACAAAGGCGTGCAATACCGGACACGCCGCGCTCACTGGCCTTTGTTGTGCGGTACCGGATTCCAGCAACGGATCCCTGACGTCCGGTGGGAACACATTATTAACAGGCATATAAGTTACATAATCAAAAGTACACTTTTCACACAATATATGGTTCTTATATCTAGCATGCTTACATCTACATATTTTTGCCGGGTTTATAGCGCGTCCTTGCTGGAGGCGCATTTCGGCACGTTTTTTGCAGATTGATAATTTTTCGATTTATTGCTAGGGTCCTTAATGCTTTGTGTTACACTGTCTTTCGCAGTTGTATCACTTTTCGCTATTTCGACCGTTTGAATTGCTCTGACCGGGGTCCCATCGTTGCCCTTACCTTGCCCCTTCTGTCTACCGACATTTGGTTTACCTTTATATTCAAAGGTCTTATTTGGCGGTTTTGATGGTGTCTGGGGTGGAGTAGAACTCGTACTTGGCCTCTGATCCGATTGAGGATGGTATTGTACCCGTGTATTTTGACCGTCTATATTTCGGCGAAAATCTGGGTTATAACGCCAACCACCCAAATGAAAAACTGTCTCGCTTTGGGACACTAAAATGAGCAATTCATCGACCGTGCGTATACCTTGCGTAAACACAGCTACCCGTATATTGTGGTTGAAATGATAGGCTAGTTTAGTGACAATGTCGATCTCTGAAAATGCTGGGGTTAAATGTTTTGCGCGCTCTCGACCTGCTGGATGATATAATTTTCCGGCGTTATACCTAATTTTCGGTCAAAACGTCCATATTCTAATTCATTCCGTAACAGTCTTTGTGTGTGAGAATTCCAATACCGGCTTTCAAATTTCTGTGTGGTCACTTTATCGCGTACAATATTATACCATTTATGCGCCGAATCACGCATCGCGTTTACTACCCATTGTATTTTATCTTGATCTTCGAGTCTCGAACCTACCCTCGCCATTTCATTTTCACAGGCTAACAAAAATTCAATAGGGTTTTCATTATTTTCCCCTGTAAAATATACACGATTCTTTTCATCGACAGGTCCTTGTACCAGAATATTAGGAGCGGATCTCCTGCGTACTTCCTGTCGTACTTTTAAGATCTCATCATTGAGTGCTTGCAATACACTTTCTTTATTGGAATCTATATTTGATCGCGTTTCTACAATTGACGCATCCAGTCTGTCAACGCGCCGTTGTGTTTCCGTCACGTCCGCGTGAATTTTTACTTCGAGCGAGTCAACCTTTTTCGCAACACCAGCGGTCTGTTTTTCACACCTACTGATATGTTCTTTGAACCGGCCCTCCATACGCGTAACTTGTTCTATAAACGATTTTTGCATGGTGGTCTCAAAAACCTTAAACCGTTCGTTTATTTTCGTTCCTACCGTATGTACTTTTTCTCCGACTTCCGTGACTTTAGCGGTTAATTCTTTATTACTTTCACCGATTTCAGCGACTTTAGCGGTCAATTCTTTATTACTTTCTTTAATTTCTTTATTAGTTTGTTTTATCTCGGCATTTATGTCTGCGTTACTATGCTCTAATGCTTCGGTTAAGCTTGATTTTTGCGCGTCTATTTTTGCCGTTAATTCTGCGCTATTTATTTCAGCATTGGCTGTTATTTGTTCAAATTTCGCATTCATATTCTCGGTCAACTCGCGTTTCATTTCCGCGTTCATTTGCTCCTCTTTAGCCGCGTTTTGTTTAATTTCTTGCAATAATTGTTTAAGCATTTTCTCCGTGTCCATTTTTACACAATAATTTCAAATACGAATAAAATGTTTATATGATCAAATTTTCTTACAATCTAAACAATAAATAGATCTTGCATAATGTTTTCTAAATGGTTGATAATTTTGAGAAGTTGAGCTCGTTATTTTGAAAGAGTTAATTTTAACTGAAAATTTAATTAATTAATTTACTTTAATTTAATTTAATTAAAATGTCTTTAAAATTTGATTCAAATGAAATAAAAACTCTAAAGTTAATTGAATATACTCCAAAATAAACTAGGCGTGACAATCTAGTTCACGTCCCTTTATTTACTAGTGACTTGACTCTCGTATACTGCAGTATGAGCAAATTATTTAATTCTTTGTTAAGATTTGTGTAGCGCTTTTTGTTTTGTCTACTGTTAATTCTTAACTAAAGCTTATTAATTACTTATACTGGCTATACAGATTATCACACATGAATAATTCTTATTTAACTAGAGTCTTTGATTTGTGGCACCTGAATGCTTTATGTTACAATGCTTTTAATTAAAAAAGATAGAAAAATTGACGGTTGAAAAATAGATAACTTGATTTTGACTTTCCTGATACTGAAGTGGATCATAGAGATGCTCCAGATGTCCCTCGCTGTCCTTGTCCAATCGGCTAGAGATAGTGATCTACTTGAGCGTCCTAGGTTTCGGCGTTGAGCTCGGAAATCAGCAACACTCTCCTCTCCTGCTATTTGTTGAAGTTTTTACGTCTGCGGCTTTCTGCGAGAACTGCTTCACGTCCCTCTTCGATTCACGTTCCACGTCAGCGTGTGTGTGCATCGTTTCGAGTTGTAGTTCTGCTCGTCAGCTGATTCACAATGGTTTAGACGGCCTCTCTGTCGTATTCTTGAAGTAATGTCTTGTAGTCTTGTAGATCTCTTGCGTGCTTATGACCACAGCTTGTAGTGCACAATAAGCTTGTTTGTTGATGTAGAAAGAGTATCTTGACGTGACGCTGTAATTACGAATCGTTACAGTTGATCTGTGTTATGATGATCATAATTATGCGTGTTGACCACGTAGAGTCTTCGGATGAGTCTTGACAAAACTATGGTTTTGAGACGATCGAAGATATACGTCTGTTCTTCTTGAATACTGGCAGTAGAGTGTTTCATCAGCCCCAAAACTCCACGCTGGTTGGGATTTCTTCGAATGATTTGATTGGCTGACACACTCTCCCTACTACACAAAATTTGAATCACCTTAGTCCGTGAGAACGAAACTAGTTTCCCACAGACGGAGAATTTATATTATTATTAATATTCTTAACACAACGGAACTGAATTGTTGTTCCGGATTTCCTGTGGCATTTTTATATTGCAATTATGTTGGTTGCAAACCAAGTTGTGATAATTCGAAAATATACAATTTGTTGTAAATTCTTATAGTTATAACATATTAAAAGCTCTTTAATGTAGCTCAATTATTACAGAAGTTATTCACATAAAATTAATTAACTCTGTTATTATTTAATTATATTCCATAAAATTCGCACACCCCATTATTAATATTTCGGCAAACATTTTGGCTATAATGGATTTCGCCTGAATTTACTGGTTTCCGAAATATTAACAATTGAAAGTTTGGGTGTGGTCGTATGCGTTACACAGCGCGTTGATTATGTAACAACCACGTGTGCGTCTTTTACAATGCATTATTTTGATCGCTATAACATATGAGTGGAGTTTCGACTATTAAAATTTATTTAAACATGAATATAGTATACACTTAACATATAACTCCAAATTAATAATATTTGGTCCTGTTATAATATATATATATATATATATTATTATAGTTACGGATGTCTCCCGTGAAAGCCCCAAGTTGCGGTGCCAATTTATTATCTACCAATAATAGCTTTTATTTTATTTCTTATAACTCCCGCAAGTAGTTATCCACATGTATAGAACAGTACCACTCCCAGTACCGTTTTTCCTCTGATCTGATGTATAATTTTATTTTCCGTTTTAGTCACCAAATTGTTTTATTTTAAAATACAATTAAAATTATTCCTTTTCTTTTTTCTTCTTGTGTTAGTTGTCCAACTTACCTTTGTTTATAATTTGAATTTGAATTTTGTTCCTAGAAATAGGGGTTACCAACCTCTATTTTCTGATAAAAAATTTTCACCTTGGCTATATAAAAAAATAACATGTCATTTACATTAAATAAAACAAAGATACAATTAGGAATATTCAATATTGGTTTATTGCTTTAGTGTTTCTGATTTTTTTCTCTTTTATTACAAATAAAATAGTTTATAATATAATTTTTGCTCCAGCTCTTGTTTTTAACTTGCTCAGCTCAGGTAATAGTGACTAGGGCCTTGATGGAGAGCTAAAATGCCATATTCCTCTATTTATGTTTAAGTTTTGTCGGGCTCTTGTGATTACAGAAAAATTAACAAAAATATCTTTTAGGAAGTACAAAACTTCACATTAATTATAATTAAATAACATACAATTTCTTAATAAACGAACTCTTAGGTTATAAAGTATGTGTTGGGTCATCGTTGGTGAATATAGGTTAAAAGTTCGTTTTAAGAGAAGATTACAATGTCCAGTAATTTGATCACCATTAATTAATAAGTGAATAATGACATAAACTGATTGTCACTAGTTTATTCATTAATTGAGTGTTTGAATAAAGTTTATTAGTGAGTGAAAAAGTGTCAAAGTGTAGTCTAGTCTTTTTCTTATTTAGTTTTTAATTCAATTTTATACTTAGCACATTCTTTCACATCTGAGGTTTCACTCCATGTTCATTTTCTATTATAATTTGTAAGATATATTTATTCTTCCAATTTAAAGTGATTTGGTTTTAAACATTTCTTCTGGTCATTGTATTATTATCCATAATATCATTTCAGTTCATTACAATTTCATTTCTAATTGATTTTTTCTTTTTTATATAATTATATGGAGCTGCATGGATTTTTTCATGTTTTCATCTCTGAATCCAATAATGAACTAACGAATTTTTCTGTAAATGTTTGGCTGTCAAGGCACCAAGCCTATTCCTCCCATTGGTTGAAAAAATCTTTTACATTGTTAGACATAGTTACTGATTTTGATACAATATTAACAAATATTTTTAAATTAGTATAATCTTTTTATACTACTATCAATCCTTAAGATAATAACACTATTGTATTGCTCTTCTTTTATAAATTAATTTGAAACTAAATATGAATAGTTTCTGTACAGTATTTATCAAGTTACTATTTTAACAATTTTGTTTTTATTATTAATTAATTTATAACTAATCCTTTTAGTATACATTATGTTTCTCTAATGTTATATAATCAAATCTAATATGATTACATACAATTTACTCTTAATTACTATTGTTAAAATGTTAAATTTAACAAATTCCTGATTTTTACTATAGGCTTCTTATGGCCTAGTGCATCTGAAGTTCATTACACCTTTATTATAATAGATTCCTTTATTTTTTATAGAACTTAACACAAATACAATGAACTAATGTATAATATTTGATTATTCCTAATCATTTTAAAACATAATACAATTCTTTTTTAACACACTATGCAACTGCCAGTCAATACCTGACATACATGCCTACTCACATTAATTATTATCATTCATTAAGTCTTGTGTTTTACCCTTATATATCTTTTTTAACACAAACAAATAATTATAATTATTCCTTAACTATTATTTCTTATTCTAGAACATAAACATTAATTCTACCTATCTCATAGGCCTAGTAGGTTTTAGTTTTTTACCCTATATCTTATCATTGTTTTCTTTTCTCATTAAGTATTATTTTTAATTCACTTCACACTTTGTTTCTACTACTGATTTTCAGTTAGTATCACTTTCTTGGTTTTTTATTCACTGGGGACTATACACTCAATTCACCTTACCAATAAAATTACACATGTTTATTATATAATGGTTTTATTCACTTTATATTCTAATAACAATATTCCTTATCATTACACAAATTACATTTATCTACTTATAGTTGTACATGGAACTACTTATTTTTATATCTACAGTTCTGTACTTCCATTATTATATTTATTATTTTATTATTATTGGGAAAGGGGTTGTGTTAATGTCATAATGTTATTCATTTTTATCTTTCACACTGCCAGTCAATTGGGTTTTGTCATCGTCTTAGTCCTTGTCTAGTTTCTATGTCAGTATTGTGCTACATTCTAATACTCCTATTCATTAATTCTTTGATACATTGATTTTCTTCATTCCTTCAAATGTTGTAACTTTTCCTTTTAAATGGTAAATGCTTCTTTTATAGATGGGCTACTTTATGTAATGTTATAATATATATATATATATATTGTTATATTAAAATAATATATTAGATCTGTGCATGTATTAAGTCACACGTTGAATGCGTCAATTTGTTATTATTCTTCTTGTAGTATGGTTTAACAGCCACACTATTGTGGTGTCAATTTGTAATAAAGCTGTCGCTGATGATGATGATCGCGAGCGCGCTAATAAACCGTCCTGGATCTTGTTGTTGTCCGTTAGTCCTTACCTGTCCTTACTCACTGGTTTTTTCTTCCCGATAGGCGCCAAATTATTTTCCAGAAAAACAATTAAAAGTTTCAATATCAGTTTGTTTATGGTACTGTGATGTATAATTCGAATTACTCGCAGACTGGTGGGAACTCGAATTTCGCTTGTCTGGGGGGACGTGTTGCCAACATAAAATTTGGTCAAATAATTCTATCCACTGATACAGAACACAACATACATAATACATTTGAAATAATTACAGGACAGCTAGTAAAGATTCATACTTATTTATTTGGCTTGATAGCTCATTAATTTTCAATAATTATTGTACAGTTGAGATCATTATAATAACTTTAGCCTCGGCAATAAATTAATTTTTTACTCAGCAGAGAGCAGGGTGGCAGCACAAAGTTAGTTTGACGACATGATGGTCGCCATATCTTCTTATTTATACAAATTAAAATGCCAATGAATTCTTTTGAGTACGAAAAAAAAGTTTAGAACAAGATGTTTAAATAAAGTACACCACCTTACAATTGTGGTACTTAGATATGAAAGAGGTGTACATTAAATTCAACTCTGTGGTGTTAAAGGTGTGTGTCAGTGTTATCGTTTTATACATAGGTTACCTTATAGTAACTATATTGTTTATTCCTCCTGGTGTTGCTGGAACTCTTGTTTACTTCGGGTATTCAATTTGGTTTCATTTCTTTTTTATCTTCTTACTTATTTGCTTTTTAAAAGGTCCGCATCAGTATAGCGTCTATACCCCTGAGTTGTTAATAATGGAATCTCGTTACCTAACGGTCAAAATTATAATAACATTCTGTTTCTATGGTAACCGGCTTGGCTCTGATTGGTTAAGTACATTTGAAACTATTTTTATAAATCCTGGTTTTCTGTTCAAAATAAATAAATATTTTATAAATGTTATTTTTCCTTGGGGATATTTCCAATGCTTGAAATATTAATATAGATATCCCTATTTTCTTTCAATGATCAATTTGACATCTCATAAGGCTGGTCTAGGCCCTGTACTAATGTTTTTGTATAAAATTGATAATTCTGTTTTACTACATATTTTACTTATTTATGCCATTTATCACAATTCTGACATGTTATTCTGGTTATTTAATTGTAATTACATAATTTATTTGGTCATATCATTCAAGTATAGTATTCAATTGTTTATTATTGGTTTTCTGAACTTATACAGCTATGTCATTGATAGGCCTAAACTGTAACATCTTGGAATTTCTTAATTTGCTCTATTTAAACATTATTTACTAAGCACATATGGTTTGCTTATTTGCATTCGTGCTTATTGGCTTTTGAATTACTTTGAACTGTTTTACAATTTATTCATGTTGTTATACTTTTACCAAATTATTTCCTATCTGATATTTTACTTTCTATTTATATTATATTTATTAATTTGTTGTTTGTTACTTTTTATGTCATTATTAGTTTTACTCCTACTCCCATTTCTCACACCTATTAAACTTAAATCTTTTAACAAAACATAACATACAAATAACTTGATGGACTGTATATTGTTCAGCCATACTCTTTCTTATTACATACAATTATTATATTGTATGTCATTACTCAAAATGTTCATACTCTTCATTCATTGTAGACCTCTGTGTTATTATTGTTATTACCTTGATTATTAAAGTTTGGTCGGTAATTGTTGTTATTGTAATTGTGGTTATTGTTTTGGGAGTTTCTGTTATCATGTTGGTCGTTCCGTTGCCGACTTCTCCGTAATGACTCTCCCGTTTGCAATCTTCCAGTAGGGCTGCCATTGATTGGACTGTCTTTATTTGTCCGCCAAGTTGTGCTCTGGTAACTCCTTCCTCGTAGTGGTATGCGAGTTTGGTAACCAGGCTCTCCTCTGGAATCTTCGGCTCCAGATTCCTTGCTAAGCAGACCTTCCCCAAGAAATAGGCTGTGAGCGTCGTCCCTCTGTTGGTCTCATATTTACCATGGCATATGTTATCACGGACGATGTTTTGGGTGGCCTCCGACCAGTATTTCCCCTTGAACATTGCTTTAAATTCTTCATAACTAGTGAGGTCGTGCCTAGTTGCCGTCCACCAGTTGTCGTTAATGTCTCAGAAGTATTCGTCCAGATGTCCCCGTATAACTGGCCAGCGATTTTCCCGAGTCTTCGCCAATTGTTCCCCGAGTCTTTCTAGGAATTCCATCGAGTTGCGTTTATATGATTTGAAATTGATGGTCTCCCGGTTGTCCATATGCTGGAATTGTGAAATTATGGGTGGTCGGTTGTTGATAATTTCCAATTCTTCTCGGATCTTCGTTATCTCCCTGTTCTGTATTTCTTCGATCTTCTCTCGGTTATGTTGGCCTTGTCCGCGTACCTCATTGACTGCGGTGTCGATGTCCCAGCACTTCTCTCCAAAGTCCGTTCGTACTTGTTGCAGGCCCTCTGCGGTCGTCGTTTGTATAGCCTCTATTCGGGTATGGCTGACCTCGAAATTTGTCATTCTTGTAACGAAGTCCGTCTTTACCTGTCGTATTTCTTGGTTGGCGGTTTCCAGTCTGCCTTGAACTTCCGAAATTTCTTGGCGAACTCCTGCCATCTCCTCCTCGATTTTCTTATTCATTTTTTCGTTGTTCTCTGCCATCTTCTCTTTTAAGACCTCCATATTTTTCTGGCTGTCTTGCTTCAGTTCGTCTATCTTTTTATTGTTGTCGTCTATTTTTTCCTCCATCTTCTTAAAATCTCCCTTAAATGACGTTATATTCTTGTTGGTCTCTCCCCTGCTCTTGTCCAATTTTTCATTAATTTCCTCCTTATTTTTCTTAAATTCTTCCTTAAAATCTTTTTTTATTGATGCTATATTTTTGTTCAATTCTTCAGTTTCCTTATTTATTCCCATCATCTCCTGGAATCTCTCCTCCTCAGTTTTGGTTTTTCTGGTTGGTTTTCTGACTGTACGAGCTCAGCAGGTTCCATGGGAGGTAATATCTGTTCTACGTCCTCGACCGGAGTCACTTCCTTATCATCCATGTCGACGTCCTCTGTCCTCTTCTTTGGTCTGCCTCTAGTTAGTCTTTTATCTTGCTCTACTTTTTTCGTAATCGCCGCTAGATACAATTCTTCCTGTAAATCTAGCCTCACTAGTTGGTGCGCCACTTTGTTATATTAAAATAATATATTAGATCTGTGCGTGTATTAAGTCACACGTTGAATGCGTCAATTTGTTATTCTTCTTGTAGTATGGTTTAACAGCCACACTATTGTAGGTGTCAATTTGTAATAAAGCTGTCGCTGATGATGATGATGATCGCGAGCGCGCTAATAAACCGTCCCGGATCTTGTTGTTAGTCCTTACCTGTCTTTACTCACTGGTTTTTTCTTCCCGATAGGCGCCAAATTGTTTTCCAGAAAAACACTTAAAAGTTTCAATATCAGTTTGTTTATGGTACTGTGATGAATAATTCGAATTACTCGCAGACTGGCGGGAACTCGAATTTCGCTTGTCTGGGGGGGACGTGTTGCCAACATAAAATTTGGTCAAATAATTCTATCCACTGATACAGAACACAACATACATAATACATTTGAAATAATTACAGGACAGCTAGTAAAGATTCATACTTATTTATTTGGCTTGATAGCTCATTAATTTTCAATAATTATTGTACAATTGAGATCATTATAATAACTTTTAGCCTCGGCAATAAATTAATTTTTTACTCAGCAGAGAGCAGGGTGGCAGCACAAAGTTAGTTTGACGACATGATGGTCGCCGTATCTTCTTATTTATACAAATTAAATTGCCAATGAATTCTTTTGAGTACGAAAAAAAAGTTTAGAACAAGGTGTTTAAATAAAGTACACCACCTTACAATTGTGGTACTTAGATATGAAAGAGGTTTACATTAAATTCAACTCTGTGGTGTTAAAGGTGTGTGTCAGTGTTATCGTTTTATACATAGGTTATCTTATAGTTACTTCAGGTGTTCATAAATATTTTTTATTAATCTATGAAAGAAATAGGTGTTCCAAGTTCATAGTGAGATTTTTCTATTGTGAGAAAAGTGGATCAGTTTTAGTTTTTTTTAATTAATTATAATTTAATTTATACTTACCACAATCACGGTGTTGGTTTTATCGATCATTAATGGTTTCTTCGCTGTTGTTAATGCATTCATCTAATCTCAAAGATAGGGTTGTCGTCTTCGTTGGCATCTGTTTCTTTTATTACAATTTTTTAGTTATTTATTAATTTTGTAACTTCGTTTATTCTTCCTCCTGGTGTTGCTGGAACTCTTGTTTACTTCAGGTATTCAATTTGGTTTCATTTCTTTTTTATCTTCTTACTTATTTGCTTTTTAAAAGGTCCGCATCAGTATAGCGTCTATACCCCTGAATTGTTAATAATGGAATCTCGTTACCTAACGGTCAAAATTATAATAACATTCTGTTTCTATGGTAACCGGCTTGGCTCTGATTGGTTAAGTACATTTGAAACTATTTTTATAAATCCTGGTTTTCTGTTCAAAATAAATAAATATTTTATAAATGTTATTTTTCCTTGGGGATATTTCCAATGCTTGAAATATTAATATAGATGTCCCTATTTTCTTTCAATGATCAATTTGACATCTCATAAGGCTGGTCTAGGCCCTGTACTAATGTTTTTGTACAAAATTGATAATTCTATTTTACTACACATTTTACTTATTTATACCATTTATCACAATTCTGACATGTTATTCTGGTTATTTAATTGTAATTACACAATTTATTTGGTCATATCATTCAAGTATAGTATTCAATTGTTTATTATTGGTTTTCTGAACTTATACAGCTATGTCATTGATAGGCCTAAACTGTAACATCTTGGAATTTCTTAATTTGCTCTATTTAAACATTATTTACTAAGCACATATGGTTTGCTTATTTGCATTCGTGCTTATTGGCTTTTGAATTACTTTGAACTGTTTTACAATTTATTCATGTTGTTATACTTTTACCAAATTATTTCCTATCTGATATTTTACTTTCTATTTATATTATATTTATTAATTTGTTGTTTGTTACTTTTTATGTCATTATTAGTTTTACTCCTACTCCCATTTCTCACACCTATTAAACTTAAATCTTTTAACAAAACATAACATACAAATAACTTGATGGACTGTATATTGTTCAGCCATACTCTTTCTTATTACATACAATTATTATATTGTATGTCATTACTCAAAATGTTCATACTCTTCATAACATAGAAATAACTCCTTCTTATTAAAAATACAATTATTATCTTGTATGTCATTAATTAAAATGTTCATACTATTCATAACATAGAAATAACTCCTTCTTATTAAAATACAGTTATTATCTTGTATGTCATTAATTAAAATGTTCACACTATTCATCTCCTTATACCTTCCTTACTTATATATAAATACAAACATATTATTGTAAACTTCTGCCTTCTGGGTTTAGACTCCTTTAAACATCAAACAAACAAATTACTTTTCATTTACTTAATAACATAACAATTTTGTGAGTATTGTATTGATACCCTCTATTCTATATAGATAAGCTTTCTAGTCATTCTTTTGGTAATAGAATATGTTTTTATATTTTCGTACCCTCACACCTACGCAGTTTCTTACAGTTTAACACAATTCACTTATTTTCTTATTCACCATTTGGTTATGGTTTTGGTTTGTTACACTGGGTCACTATTCTTTCCCTTAAAATTATAAGTTGTTTATTTTAATATTACCACCACTTCACTGTTTATTGTTACCACTTCCTACCTATCTCTCACTCTTGGATCGGGTTTTAAAACACAGTTTTATAGTCATTTTTCTATATTTTATGTTCTACTTTTTTCTCTCTCTATAGGGTTATTAATAATACATACATTCTATTAACAAATGTTTTCCCTTAATTACTATTGGTAGTGTACTTTTTGTTTACATACTCTATATAATACTTGTTACTATTTTTTGCTTTATTATTTGTGTTCTGGTATTGTTTGTCTACCTTTGATTATTTTATTTGTCTTTATTTGTCCTATCACTGGTGTTGGGGCTTGTTCTACCTACTCACTTACCATATCTATTGGGTTATTTTGGTTAAATCGCATTGTACTATTGTTTTCAAAGTTTGCTTCGTTGCTTGCTACATTTCTTGTATCAGAGGTTAATTTTATTATTACCTTTATCTGTTTGATCGCATAATTATGTTAACTACCCATTCCTTTATCTCTGAATCATCCCTTTTAATTCACAGTGTTAATCATTTAGTATTTTATTCTTATCATGTTGCTTCATAAATGTATGTTGAAGATATGTACCCTTACAATATATATATTATATATTTTATAATGACTTTACCTCAAGATGTTTTCTCCCTATTTGGAACATGTTTCGGGTTTGGGAAGCCTTGTGTTCCCATCTTCAGCCTTACGAATTTTGAGCCTTGTGAGGTATTTATGTGTTGGCTGGTTGTTGATTTGGTTTCCTGTTGGTCTCTGGTGCTTTAAATTAGTATTATTGTGTTGTATATATTAGTATTTTGTGTATTTTCTATGTTGAGTGCTTTGAAAATTGTGTCATGTTTTGTATTGATTTGTATTTGTTCAGGTATTAGTTTGTTTCGGGTTTGATTTTTTTTTTTTTTTTTTTTTTTTTTTTTTTACAAAAGCAGGATAATTATACAATAATAGAAATTAAAAATAAAGTAAATACCAACAATTTAATCATAACAAAAGCAGACAAAAGCCAGGCAACAGTAATTATTGACAAAACAGACTACAGCAGAAAAACTGAAGACTTCATCAACAATAATGATTGCGTGCAATTAAATAAAGACCCAACAGAAAAATATCTTAAACAAACAATAAAACTAATAAAAACAGCAAAAAACATTTTCAACAATAAAAATATAGACATATATATAAATAATAATCCAGAACACCTAAAATGTATAGCCTAATAAAAATACACAAATTAAACAACCCAATACGACCATTAATCAACTTCAAATAAGCACCTACATACAAAATAGCAAAAATAATAGCAGAAAAACTAAAAAATAACCATCCAACAAATAATTATCACAACATAAAAAATACGTACGAATTAATAGACAAACTAAAAGTAATAAATATAGATGAAAACACATATTTCACATCATATGACATCACAAATATGTACACCAACATTCCAATTGATGAAACAATAGACATAATAATAAACAAACTTACAGAACAAAATGAAGTCACATGATATATAACTGAAATAAAAAATAGCCTCCAACTAATACTAAAACAAAATTATTTTGAATTCAATAGCAAAATTTATCAACAACAAGAAGGATTGGCAATGGGATCTCCATTATCTAGCATAATAGCAGAAATATTCTTACAACATATAGACACCAAAATACAAAATATTATAAAATCCTTTGATCCAAATGGCATTTGGATAAGATATGTAGATGATGGGCTATATATATCAAGTAACAAAAATACAAATGCAGATAACATATTAAAACAAATCAATAACATACATCCAAAAATACAATTCACAGAAGAAAAAGAAAATCACAACAAAATCAACTATTTAGACATAACCATCACAAGATACAATAACCATCTACAATATGCAATATACAGAAAACCAACTTCCACTAACATCATTATAATACCTAATCTTTCTGACCACCCACCACAACATAAAATGGCAGCATTCTATTCACTATTTAACAGAATGTACAAAATACCCCTAAAAAAACAAGAAACAGACAAAGAAAGAAATATAATATACCAAATTGCTTGTGAAAATGGATATAATAGAAATACTGTAAACAAAATAGAAAACAAAATCAAATATAAAATAAAAACTGAACAATTAAGAATTAATCAAAATGAACAAAACAAAAATATTGTTGTATTGGAGTGTTAGTGGTCTCAAATATTTCTACTAGTAATTTTATACAAACCACTATGTTGTCTTTGGTATTGACGAGCGCTTTCGGCAGTCAGGCCATCTTCAGGTCATTTACCAACTTGAAAACCCATTAGTTGTTGTATTATATTTGTTGTGAGGGTATATAGGACGGTATATAACGGTGTGTGTGTGTGTGTGTGTATATATATACCTTACGGTATATACAAAATTGAATGCCAAGATTGCAATAAATGTTACATAGGATAAACAAAAAAACGGCTGAAAAAACGATATTTTGAACATCTAAATGCATACAAAAAACCAGAAATATATAAATCCAATTTAGCCACACATGCAATAAACACGGGACATGAATTCCTAGACATAACCAATGTGACACTAATAAAACATATACCACACAAAGGCACCATAATGATCATTTGGGAAAATTTACAAATATACAAACATAAAACACAAAACAAACTAATATCTGAACAAATACAAATCAATACAAAACATGACACAATATTCAAAGCACTCAACATCAAAAATAC
Source organism: Magicicada septendecula (assembly GCA_034769895.1). Lineage (NCBI taxonomy): Eukaryota > Metazoa > Arthropoda > Insecta > Hemiptera > Cicadidae > Magicicada > Magicicada septendecula. Next base: position 310,567,013 of record CM068373.1, on the reverse strand, counting down.
ACAAAATACTAATACATACACCACAGTCACACACAATAATACCATTTTAAAATACCAGAGACCAACAAGAAACCTTAATAGCATCCAGCCAACACACAAATACTTCACCAGTCGCAAGATCATGAAGGCTGAGGATGAGCGATATGCAGATAACATATTAAAACAAATCAATAACATACATCCAAAAATACAATTCACAGAAGAAAAAGAAAATCACAACAAAATCAACTACTTAGACATAACCATCACAAGATACAATAACCATCTACAATATGCAATATACAGAAAACCAACATCCAATAAACAAAAAAACAGCTGAAAAAATGATATTTTGAACATCTAAATGCATACAAAAAACCAGAAATATATAAATCCAATTTAGCCACACATGCAACAAACACGGGACATGAATGCCCAGACATAACCAAAAACGTTTACGTCCCCTTTATTTATATTTATTTTTTATTAAATAATTTTATTTTTTATTGAATTTAGTTTTTTGTTTAATTAATTAATTATTGTAATCTCATTTAATTGAATTTTGTTCACTTTGGAATCCTCTTGACGTTCCATCGCACTTCCGTAGACCAAAATTGTCATTGTACAGTTGTAGTGTTGTTTTGACTAGATTATAAAGTAATTATAACTTTCACGTACCTTTGGTGTAGAACTGGTAGCTTATGTCTGTTTGTACTGGTTGTTCAGTTGGTCTTAGAATGTTATAACACCATTAATTCGTCAAAACAGTATATCAGCACTGTTTACAAGTAAGTGAGCTAAGTTTGTGTTATTTGGGCGCCATATGGAATCTCTGGTTCTTATTCCATAAAATAATTTATTCGATGAATAAATTAAATAAATTTTAATTATTGTCATTAAATTATTTCCTTGATTGTATGATTAAATGAATTTAATTAATTAATTTTCTTTTGTTTTGTTTTGTTTATAAAGGGTACCCCTGGTTAAGAGGGGCAAAATGCCCCTTGAAACCAATCATTTTTTTGACTATGTAAGTTTATTACAATTGTAAAAACATTACATTACACAAGGTTCTTAGGTTCCCAAATACCCCCTCTACAGAGGGAGGGTGAAAAATTGACTTTTTACAGGCATATTTTTTGTTTTAAAAAGTGTATTTTAACAATCTTTGTATACTCAAATTTTTTCAGATTTTTTCGAGTGGTGGGCCAACCTCAAAAACGCAAAAAAATACATTTTTCGGCTATTTTTAGGGGGTTTTGTTAGCCTGAAAGTAGCTAGTACTCTAAATAATATTAAACATGTAAAATTATATTATTTTCTTTCATAATATATAACACAAGGTCATTTTTTTAAATAAATAAATTGGAATTCGTGAATTTTTGTTATTTTTAAGCTTATTTTTATATTTAAATGAGCTACAATTTAGTAATATTACTCTTATGTGTGCACACATATACATATACACACTGTGTGTGTGTGTGTGTGTGTGTGTGTGTGTGTGTGTGTGTGTGTGTGTGTGTGTGTGTGTGTGTGTGTGTGTGTGTGTGTGTGAATATATATATATTGTACTGTTGTTTTTTACTGATAGAATACAATAGAATACACAGGTATTGTATTTATTTAATAGTATAATACAATTAATAATGTACCTACTGTTATTATGTTTTTTTTTTTATTTACCAGTACATGTAAAGAAACTCTTTCTCTCAGGGTTAATGATTATTAAGTTATTTGATCGTATTTACGATTGTATCTATTATTTTCTTTTCTTTAAACCAAACCAGATTCAGTTAATATGTAGTATTTTGATAATTAACCATGTAAATAATAAATAACAAACTAATGTAACTTAACCGACTCTGAATTCTTCCAGCTGCCACGGGTTCACTTCTGGTTGTTGTTTACCTTTTTTCGAAAGCAATATTAGGCTTGGCAATCTGTTCCTTCACACAAATTTCTTATTGCTCTCACCGCTGAATGCCGCTCTCCAGGACTACTGCAACACAGATGTCTCCTCGGAACACTTAACTATCCTTTATGGCCACTTAAACTCTTCTTCGGTCCAAGGTTTTCCTCTTCTGTCGTCGTTCTATCAAAGATATTGTTATATTTCTCGTATTATTATTTATTTATTAAATATTATAATCAAAACTCTGGTATCACAATTTAAATTCCTTTACTGTATTTTCTTTTCCTTGTTACATTAACTTGATGATGTACAAATGTTATTTAATATAATTTGAGATTCTTCATGTAGTTACTATTAGATATATAATTAGACTCTTCATGTTACTCTTAATGAATTTAATTGAAGACTCATAACGTTACTTCTAATGAATTTAATTTAAGACTAATAAAGTTACTCTTAATGAATTTTATTTTTAACTAATAACGTTACTCTTAATGAATTTAATTTTAGACTAATCAACATTTTCTTCCTCACTATACAATACAATATCTTAACAATTTACAAAATTGCCCCTATGATAATTCCCTAATTTATTTACATCTGTTTATCATATACCTATTAAAACATATATCATTTTTCTATTTCTTATTAAACATCTTTATTTTACCTCTAATATTCGAAATTCTATTGGTTATTCATTAAATTATAATTTTATTACTCTTTACTCTTCTTATAACATTCATTCCAATTTTATATATTATTTTCTGAACATATAACTAAATATGGTTTTATATCATATAGGAATCTACCTCTATGCTGACTGAGTAAGTCTATATTCCCAATGTTTTTTTGTTTACATTCAATACAAAATCTGCATCCTTTCTCTTTTAAAATTTATTATCTCTCTATTATGTACTGTGTGCATTTTAACAGCAGTACATAATACCTTCCCTTATTTCATAATTTCAGATACAATTTTAGATGAACATTTTGAAATAACCATCATAGTCTAATCTTAACATTTAAACATCTGATTAATTAGGTATTTGTACCTCACAAAATTCTTTTAACAAATTAGTTTTTTCTTTTATTAATGTTACAAATATGGTTCCTTATTATCATGAATCATGATATATTAAATACTTATTGATGACTTAAAACAACGTTAATTAAACCAACTGGTTTTACATAAAAATAATAAATAATAAATAACAATTGTGCCTAATTTTATGGCTAAAAAACTCTAAAACATGACTAAAACATTCTCTTTCTTTCGGACCTCACCTTCCCAATCCGGGGCATACATTTCATTTGTTCTTTATTGCAGAATTCATTTATTTCTTATCTGACTTATACGGGCGAAGTTGATTAATATTGTAGGTTCCTTTAATTTTTCCATCCTGGTATTTTATTACTACCGTATTGTTATCATTCACTGTATTAATTATGAATGGGCCTACATAATATAAAAATAATTTTGTCATCAACTTTTCCTTACTGCTGGGAAGTTGTCTGTTACGAACCAGTACTAACTCTCCTATATGATAATCTATTTGTTTATATCTCTTCTTGTATTGTCGTCTGGCTCTTTCCTTTGCCTTCACTTTAATCCGACTCTCCATAATAACTTGTATGTCCTTCTGTGGTTGAGTGAACCATGTAAAATCAACTAAACTTTCGATAATTCTGGGTGGGTGTTTCTTATACATTGCCTCATATGGTGTCACACCAGTACTATCATGATTGGCTAAATTTATAAACCCTAAAAACTTAATCTTGCTGGCTATGAATGTTGACTTGTCTAATTTTAGCATAATTCCATGTTCTCCCAATCTGGTAAGTACCTTATCAATTCGATGACAGTGTTCTTCCCAACTGCTTGATGCAATTACCAAATCATCGACATATACTGTAGTAAATTCCAAAATCTCCTTACCCAATACTTCATCAAGACATTTTATAAATATAGCCACACTATTGACCAGACCAAAAGGTAATCTTTTAAATTGATAATTCCTACCGTTTACTATCAAACTCACATATTTTCTGCTTTCTGGATGCAATTCTACTTGCCAATATCCAGATACAGCATCCCAACTACTAAAAAATTGTACGTTATTAAAACGTTTTAAAATTTCTCCTATGTTATCAGGCGACGTCTTATCAGCAGTTATCATCTGACTAATTTGACGTGCATCTAAACACAATCTTAATGACTTATCTTTTTTGGGAATTACTACTAATGGGCTAGTGTGTTCTGACTGACTTAGTTCAATGATGTCTTCACGAAGCATTTTGTCAATTTCTTCCTGTACTTGCTCTCTTAATTTGTATGGTATGGGATATGATCTTTTGTTAAATGTCACATTTTCTCTTAGTGGTAACTTACATTGCACTCCTACTATTTTGCCAGGTTTGTTTGAAAATACTTTATAATGTTTCACATAAATTTCCATTAAATGATCTATTTGCTCTTTGTTTAGTTGATTATTATGATTACAGAATTGTCTGATTTCTTGCATTTTCTCCCCCCACATTGGATTATTTATTGTTAACTGCTGTAGTGACTTTCTATTGATTAGTCTATCCTTATATGAGTATTCAAATTTATCACTTAATTTGGTTGAATTGACCATTTTCCTTACCTCTTCATTTCTATTTATAATTTTTATAGGTATTTTTTGTTTATCGTATGTAAATACCACCTGATTAGTTTCTAAATCAATAATAGTTTCATACTTCCGCAAGTTATCACATCCGACTAATATTTCCATTTCTATATTTTGATATACTACAAATGTTAATGGTATCACCCTTCCATTGAATTGTACATTCATCATTATTTGTTTGCGAGCAGTTCGATTGGCTCGTCCTGTTACACCCACTATAGTAATTTTGCTCACAGGTAATTCATAAAATTCTATTACCCTTTCCTTCGGATGACATGATTCCCTTTTCCATTTCCTTTAATTCATGGTATTTAGTCATACTCATCAATGATATTTCGGCACCAGTATCAATAATAAAATTTTGATTGGTTTTCCCATATTGACCGGTAATAGACACTACATCACTTTCAATTACATTTTTATTGATTCTCTCGTTGTCCATAAAATCCTGACCTAAACTGGTTATCCAAGACAGTGATCGGCTATTTGACTGTGGTTGACCACTGCACTCACTCACAGTCTTCTCTAGTTTTCCTGATTTTCATTTATGGTTACTCTCTCCTCTCTCCTTCCTTCCTGTTGACTATTTTCTGACTGGGAAAGGGAACTATGTTGCTCTCTATTTCTTAACTGTTCATAGTTGTTGTTCACCTCACTCTGTCTCTCCTCACTGAGAGAATATCCATTTCGATCAGTCTCCCTTGGGTAACGACTATTGTAGATTCGGGAATCATAATTTCGGCGTATAAAATTTGCTCGATAATTATTTGAAGCGTGGTTGCCCCTATAATTATTATTGTAATTATTATTATTATCATATCTCCGGTCATTCCGGTTATCGTTTCTGTAGTAATTTCTTCCACCTTCCCTATCTTGGTATCTTGGAACATTTCTTTGGTCGTTCCTTTCTACTATTTGATTCCTATCACGGTTTTGTTCTTCCGGATATTTATTAGGGTAGCTGTCTCTTCTCATATTCCCTTGTTTAGTGCAATTGTCATAATTCATTTTCCTCTCGTAATCAGTGAGTAATAAGGTCATCGCTTCTATAGTATTGGCTTGACTGGCAAATTGTGCTAAGCTTACCGTTTCAGGAAAATGATAACTCAAAGCTTCCACCACATATCTGTCATCCATGGGTGGATCTAAATATCTTGCTCTGCAAACATGCGATAAAAAATACGAGGTCAGTGTTTGTCCTACGCTTGGATTGTACCTACCATATACTATAGTCTCCCGCACTCTTGTCTGTATGGATCGCGTCCAATATTTATTTTTATAGCTGTCCATAAATTCCTGGTAGCTATTCAAGGTGTTTCTAACAGCATCCCACCAATAATCATTCATTTCATGGAACCCTTGATCTAACATTAGCTTAATTCTCTCCCATCTATTTTCCTTCATTCTATTTAAATACTCCATAGGATTTTTTATATATCCTTTCATATGTGGCACCTCATGAGTAATATTCTTGTCTTCTCGTATGACACATGTTTGATTACCATTTTGTTCAATTCCATTGACCCTTACTACTAATTGTCCCATGGTATCCTCTATTTTGGTAATATTGCTGTCCAACTGTTGTCCCATGGATTGAATATTGCTCGTTACCTCCTGTTTGTGTTTTACCAATTCTCTCGTCATCTGTTCCATGACTTCTTGTTTATTTTCTCCTAATCTCTCTTCCACTTCAATAATTTTATTTATTACCTCTCCACGTAATTGAGTTATTTTCATCAGTTTTCTCAACTTTCTGGTTAGTTTCTGTAATTCTATTCCTTATTTCTGTTTTATACTCATCTAACTGTTGTTTCAATTTCTCTTTATTTTTCTCACTCTCTTCCTTCAATTGTCCTTTTAATTCCTCCTTATCTTCCCTCATTTGTTTCTTGAGTTCTTCAATATTTTGTTTTAACAAGTTTTCATTATCTAATTTCATTTGTTTCTTTAATTTTTCACTGTTACTATCCATTTTTTCATTTATTTGTTTCAATAATGTTTCGCTGGTTTTGTTATTCCCTTCCATTATAATTCTCATCATCTCCTGGAAATTTGCATCCATTGGTTGGTTTGGTTTCTTAGGTTGGTCCCCTTGGGCATCCTCTACTATTATTTCCATTTCAGTTTCTTCCTCTTCAGCACTATTACTCCTTAATTCATATTGTTGCTCTGGTTTGTTAGCCATTTTAGAATCTTTAACTTAATTTTAATTACATTGAAAACAATTTTTATGCTAATTAAATTCAACAAAATTGTGTTATTTGGTGTTGGTTTAAAGAAAATATTTGCTTTCACGTATGGGCGCCATTTACGTACTGTAAATTAACTACAGGTATTGTAATTAAGATCTGCTCCACGTTGGATCAGCCATTATCTGTACTGTTGTTTTTTACTGATAGAATACAATAGAATACACAGGTATTGTATTTATTTAATAGTATAATACAATTAATAAATGTACCTACTGTTATTATGTTTTTTTTTATTTACCAGTACATGTAAAGAAACTCTTTCTCTCAGGGTTAATGATTATTAAGTTATTTGATCGTATTTACGATTGTATCTATTATTTTCTTTTCTTTAAACCAAACCAGATTCAGTTAATATGTAGTATTTTGATAATTAACCATGTAAATAATAAATAACAAACTAATGTAACTTAACCGACTCTGAATTCTTCCAGCTGCCACGGGTTCACTTCTGGTTGTTGTTTACCTTTTTTCGAAAGCAATATTAGGCTTGGCAATCTGTTCCTTCACACAAATTTCTTATTGCTCTCACCGTTGAATGCCGCTCTCCAGGACTACTGCAACACAGATGTCTCCTCGGAACACTTAACTATCCTTTATGGCCACTTAAACTCTTCGTCGGTCCAAGGTTTTCCTCTTCTGTCGTCGTTCTATCAAAGATATTCTTATATTTCTCGTATTATTATTTATTTATTAAATATTATAATCAAAACTCTGGTATCACAATTTAAATTCCTTTACTGTATTTTCTTTTCCTTGTTACATTAACTTGATGATGTACAAATGTTATTTAATATAATTTAAGACTCTTCATGTAGTTACTATTAGATATATAATTAGACTCTTCATGTTACTCTTAATGAATTTAATTGAAGACTCATAACGTTACTTTTAATGAATTTAATTTAAGACTAATAAAGTTACTTTTAATGAATTTAATTTAAGACAAATAACGTTACTCTTAATGAATTTTATTTTTAACTAATAACGTTATTCTTAATGAATTTAATTTTAGACTAATCAACATTTTCTTCCTCACAATACAATACAATATCTTAACAATTTTCAAAATTGCCCCTATGATAATTCCCTAATTTCTTTACATCTGTTTATCATATACCTATTAAAACATATATCATTTTTCTATTTCTTATTAAACATCTTTATTTTACCTCTAATATTCATAATTCTATTGGTTATTTATTAAATTATAATTTTATTACTCTTTACTCTTCTTATAACATTCATTCCAATTTTATATATGATTTTCTGAGCATATAACCAAATATGGTTTTATATCATATAGGAATCGATCTCTATGTTGACTGAGTAAGTCAATATTCCCAATGTTTTTTTGTTTACATTCAATACAAAATCTGCATCCTTTCTCTTTTAAAATTTATTATCTACCTATTATGTACTGTGTGCATTTTTACAGCAGTACAATATATATATATATATATTACATTTAATATTTATAACTAAATTTACCTCAAGATGTTATTTTTCCTTATTTGGAACATGTTTCGAGAGTTCCCGTTCTCTCATCTTCAGCCTTAGTGATCTTGTGTCTGGTGAAATATTTGTGTTGGCTGCTGGATGCTGTTAAGGTTGTTTGTTGGTCTTTGGTATTTTGAAGTTGTATTATTGTGTATGTTTGTGGTATATGTATTTGTATTTTGTGTATTTTCAATGTTGAGTGCTTTGAATATTGTGTCATGTTTTGTATTGATTTGTATTTGTTCTGGTATTAGTTTGTTTTGTGTTTTATGTTTGTATGTTTGTAAATTTTCCCAAATGTTCATTATGGTGCCTGTGTGTGGTATGTGTTTTATTAGTGACACTTTGGTTATGTCTGGGAATTCATGTCCTGTGTTTATTGCATGTGTGGCTAAATTGGATTTATATATTTCAGGTTTTTTGTATGCGTTTAGGTGTTCAAAATAACGTTTTTTCAGCTGTTGTTTTGTTTGTCCTATGTAACATTTATTGCAATTTGGCATTCAATTTTGTATATACCGTTATTTGTTGTATTATCTTTGTTGTGTGAGCTATTTAGATTTTGTAATTTATTTTTATTAGTTTTGTATGCTATTTTTATATCTGTGTTTTTAAATAGTTTTGTTAGTTTTGTCAGTTTATTATTTATGTATGTGAATGTGGCCCATTTTTTGTTGTTGTTATTATTTATGTGTTGTTCGTTTTGATTAACGAAGGCTAGGCTAGGCTAGATGGCACAACAGGTCATGGGCCTGATGCTTCAGAGAAGAAGAAGAAGTAAATATTGTGATGAAGTTATTTATTCTCAAACCTTCATTTTTGTGAAATGCAATAGTTTTTTATATTCTTTTTAAACAACTAAATATACTAAAATCGTTTATTTAAGAAGTAGATAAAGTATATTTGTTGAATGTGGACGCATACGGAAAAACTTTAAGAAGAGTATTGTACAAAGAACTACAGCCAAAATCATTACTTGTAAGTACATATGATTACTACTGTACAACAAAATATTTGAACATTCATATAGTGAATGAACTATTGTAGACGTTGGTAAAACATACGTTTGTAAAAAAAAAATTCTTAATTATTTGGTAATGATTTTAGTACGTTTGGAAATATCAATATTAAAAACATACATATATTTTTAACCTCAATTTTGCTTCATATCTAAATAGGCATAATTAAACATAATGTATTTTTATGTGAAAGTTTAATTACAAAAGAATAAAAAATAGTACTTAGTGTAATACACTATATGTTAAAAGTAACATATGAAAACAACTTTTTACTGATAAATATTCATAAGTATACTTTACAGTTTATGTAGTTTTTGAATCCATACTGTTAATAAGCCTTGGTTTTAATTAAAAAGTGTTGAAATAGAATTAAACTACACATTTATTAACAAATATTATTTCTATTATTTCATGCAGTCGAACCATGGCAGATTCAAATGCAGAACCTCTGTGTAAAACAACAAAGCGAGATAATTCCAAATGTGTTCACTGTAATATTTTTATTCGAAAAATTATCGGAGTGGCCAAATCAGTGGATACTCGTGAAGATGCAAAGAAATTAATGGATGATTTTGGAGTTTTCGTTCAAGTTGGTGATAAGATATGCTCAAAATGTTGTACTAAGTTAAGGCTTCAAAAGTGTATAATTAGGCGACAAGAAGAATCTCACTTAGAAAATGTTAAAGTTCAAGAGGAGGCGCCTATACCAATCGCAGAACTACCAAGCATAGGACATCAAGAGGATCAAAATGAACATGGGGAAGGCAGAGAAATATCGAGCCAAGATATATTATCGACTACACCTTCTGAGTGTACTCTCTTCTACCTCTTTTCGCAAGCTTCTATGACTTCTTCACAGACTTCAAATGATGATCCTTTGTATACATCAGAAGCTACACCACAAACTATTGAAGTAGTAGAAATGCCATTTGCACGTTCGGTTTCAAGTCACGGATATTGTTTTATTTGTCAATCAAAAAGTGATCTTCATGATGTTACTTTTGAAACAAGGATACAAGTATTCGTAAAGAGAAGAATCTTTATTCCGAAACGCAACAGATGTTGTTCTATGCATACAATAAAAAATCGATTTTATGAGAGTGAAGTAGGAAAAATTTGTATTTATTCAAACATCAGCCTAGTAGAAATTACAGAACTTTCAAAGTTTATGGACGTTCTGTCTGTTAAAGTTGATTCTCAGTTATTCGATAAGATTGCCGATTTTTCTATTTCAGAGGAATGTGTTTATGCTCTTACAGGACAATCTTGGGAAAATATCATTTCACTTCGAAATATGATGTCATCTATGAGAAATTCTGATAATCGCAATGTAACTCAAGCTGTTGTTGCATTCTTATGCAAATTAAGAACTGGCAATTCTGATAAAATAGTTTCTGCTATACTTGGTGTTGAAGATGAGAAGATGATTTCCGAATTCCATTCACTCTGTTTTACAATGTTTCAAAAGGGACGTGCTACCTAAACATTTCGGTCTTCACTCTATTTCTAGGGAATATCTCATAAAAAATCACACTGCTGCAGCTGCACAAAAACTCCATACTTTAAGTAATCGTCTGGCTATTATTTGTGATGCTTCCTGTATACGTCATCAGAAGAGTGCCAATAACACTTATCAGCGCAAATCTTACAGCGGTCAAAAAAAACCTCCTTGTGTAAGCCTTTCACTATAACTACAACAGATGGATATATTATTGATGCTCCTGGACCCTTTCTTGCTACAAAGAACGATGCCCAAATTTTAGACTATTTATTATTAATTGAAAACGGACTAAGCACTATTCTAAAAGAAGGTGATATTTTCATTTTAGATATAAAAATAGCATACAAAACTAATAAAAATAAATTACAAAATCTAAATAGCTCACACAACAAAGATAATACAACAAATAATGGTATATACAAAATTGAATGCCAAGATTGCAATAAATGTTACATAGGACAAACAAAAAAACAGCTGAAGACATAGTAAGGCTTTAGAGACATAGTAAGTACATTAAAAGAAAAAGGTTTTGTTGTACTGATGCCAGCTTTGAAAGGTAAACGTAATCAGTTAACAGCAAAAGAATCTAATGAATCCAGATTAGTTACAAAACTTCGATGGGTCATTGAGGCTGTACATGGAATAATTGGACAGAAATATAAGCTTTTGCATCATCAGTTGCATAATTCTCTTCTTCCTGATGCCGGTTTATACTGTCGAATAGCCTGCTTCCTTCAAAATCATTTTGGAAAACAATTAAATTCAGATAAAGGACTACTTGACGAAATTATCAGTCGGATAAATGCTACCAAAAATGATGTAAATACATTGGCTGCAGAAGTTGAAAATAATAACTGGAATAGAAAAGTAACACCGTTTCAGTTGTTATCTTCAGAGGAATTTCTCGATTTCCCAGAAATGTCATTAGACGAATTAAAGTTTTTTCACAGGATCTTATCAGCTTTCCGAATCTGTATCTTACTTAGCAGAAATTATAGATGAAAATGGTTCATTCCCTGCGAGTACGTTAAAAATTAAACCAGAGATTGTTCGATTTGAAGTGAGGTCAAGACATATAAACAGCAAAACGTATAAATGCTATTTACATTATAACCCAAATAGTAGTGAAATAGATGGAATCAAGCATTATTGTTGTAACTGTGCAAATGGTAATAGAACAACTGTATGTTGTTCACATATCACTGCTGTTATTTATTACTTATCATATAGCAGATATTTGTCAAAAATTATACGGCCTGCAGAAGTTCTTACAAAATTATTTCATTTTGAGGAAGTGCAACCAGTTATTGAGGAAGATAGTGATGAAGATTAACTTTTTTACAACTTAATATTAGTTTTAAATATTGATTATTTTGTTGAATGTAATAAATATAAGTCTGCCTTACATTCTTAAACTATTTAAAGATCTAACTTTCTACAATTGTAGTTCTGAGTAATTCTCATTACTGGCATACAAACTGTCAGCTTAAAAGTTTTGCCAATATTTTTTTTCAAAATTAATAGGATAATACTTTTTGAATGTCTTAAAAAATGAATTACTTTATTATATGTAAGAAACAAACAGTTTTATGTCTTTTTTGATAAACAACAAATAAATAAGGCGTCTTAATTTTTCAGAAATATCGTCTTAATTCATCATCACAATATTTACTTCTTCTTCTTCTTCTTCTTCTTCTTCTTCTTCTTCTTCTTCTTCTTCTTCTTCTTCT